>OX122893.2:14800000-15400000 GCA_944738655.2 Andrena hattorfiana | reverse complement strand
TTCCCGAGACTGTATTAAATAAACATCTTTCATTCGTATTGTGTGCGCATTAGTCCTTAGACCGTTCTTTTAAATCACGTTGTAGTCATGCCGATCTTTCACCTTCAAGTTTCTTCGCGTTGCCCCACATCTTTCTAATCTTCAAGAAACTCTCACGAATTACGTTTCTTTCTCAATTATTACTCGATTTACTTTTAAGAAGAAAGTAAAAATTACGCAAGCATTAGAACGACGCAGAAAGCAAGTTATTTGTCTAACAGATAATCAATAATCATTTTATGTTTTGATAAAACATTTATTACTTCTCTTACGAATTAAAAAACTGTAAGTAATCGTTCAATTGCTTGATCGAGTATGAGCCCGATACCAATTTTTCGTCTGATGGGGAACACTACGGTTCGTCTAGACGAACCGTAATTACTGCAACGTGACTAATTTTATCTAGCATGTGTATCTACACGGTTTATGGAGGTAGACATTTCGTGTTCAGCGGGAAGCAGTTAAAGTCGGTGGAATCGCCCGATAGCTGATATTCCTGATCTTTGCGCACGATCAAGTTGTTCGATCTGCGGTTCGAGAGGTGCATTGGTCAGATTAAAGGAGGGAGAGAGTGAAAGCAAAAGGTCAAGACACACGGGGTCACGTAGAACAACGCTTTTACGTTATTACGTAACCAACCTACGTTATTTGTTATCTCCGAAGTTTAAGTGCCCGGTACTTTTGTCGCTTTCAATAATTCAATAAGCTTATCGAGAACTACACGCTAGGTTATGAGTTATTAATCGACGTATTATTTTACAAACAGCTTCGGTCTATTAGCCTTCACTAAAACTAGTATCAGAATTGAGGCAGACCAATTGCTTGGAAAGGAAATCACAAGTTTGCCGATAAAATAATTTGTTACTAGATTTGAATGATTTATAGGTCTAAAGAGGCCTACGTTGTACAACATCAATAATAAAGTATACAAATTTCAAGGAACAATAGCTTCGTGGTGTTATTCTGTTAATTGGCATTACCAACAAATATTGATTTGCATTAGTAAATCAATTTAATTCGTATAAATATATGTTTAGCCTAAAAACCCTCGGCGTAAATATTAATTAGAAGGCTTATCTCAAATGTAAACTATTATCCATCTCTGATTCAACGACTTTAAGGGGGGAAGCCACTGGGACGGCCGAAAATAAAGGCTATTTTCAAGACATTCATTTATAATGAAATGTACCAGCAGCCGTAACCGTGATGGAAAACACCGGTTCTCGTTAGATCACCGAAGTTAAGCATCACGGGGCGGGTACTGGGGGAAAGATGGGAAGACCACCACCTTTCTCCCGGTGCGCCGCTGTTGCTGGGGCCCAAAGGAGAGAGAGAAAAAAAGATACGACTATGGTTCGTTGGGCAATATAAGCGGATAAAGATTGAAACGCCATCCTGTTTAACAGGAAAAACAATATACAATACAATAATGAAATGTAACTTTCTACGAAAAATCTTTATTATCAACTGAAAATACATATATTTAACTAATATTTTATGCTCCCAGATTGAAAATATTTTCGGTAATATGGCCACAGCATACAATAACGTTAGGCTCTTCCAAAAAAAAATTACAAAACGGACGCTCGTGTAACTTTCCAACATTTGCTCCGAATTGAAAAATTCGAACGGTTTCTTAAAGTATATTACAATAGCTTCAGTTAAGCGTACAGATTTAAAAGAATATTAATTTTTTAAGAAATGGCGGACTGAAGAAAAAATCTGGAACAAAAAGTACCAAAAATCAACATATTTTTTCAATGTTACGATTAAATGAATTATTCGATCAAAAAACTGGTACTGAAGATAACTGAAGATAATTGTATTACGAATATTCTCTGAAATTTTCAAGTGAATCCAATAAAAATTGACTGTGTTATTAATGCGCCCGTTTTGAAAAATGCCGTTTTGAGATACTCGCGTTTAAAGTTTCGACAGAAGTTATTTTCTACAGCTTAAAAATCGCAGCTATGTACGGTCTTGTCGTGGCTAGTGATTCTCTACCTAGTTCTAAACAATATATAAGCTCATAATCCCTCTTATTAGATACATTTGGATTTTTGGACATAAAATGTTCGGGCGATTGACTCCAATCCACCCGCGCGGTCACTCTGTTCCGAGTGCTGCACTACCTATATAAAACGTTCCGTAGCTTCGACAATTTTTCGAAATCCACTTTGAAACTGTACAGGTATAATCTTGAGACCTCAAGCATTAAGAAAATGCAACAAAAAAATCGAAAAGAAATTTTCACAGTGGCTTCCCCCCTTAAGGGAGAAACCAGGTTTAGAACGCTGAAAACACGGTAATTTTTTAAGAATTATTTTCTCAGCACATATAAATATAATCTTTCCAAAACTTTAAGGGTGTTTTACTGTATATTCCGACAACAGGATTTTTTTTTTTAATCAATAATTCATTTAATATTGTTTTATTCGTAGGTATGTTTTCGTAGCGCCGCGCCGCCTGAGTTGTTAAATTGTGTACCTACATCCTAGCGGATCCAATTTTTGCCCGAAATAAAAAAGCCGAAATTTTCCTTGATTGGCATGTATTTATATCGCCGATGAATGAACAAATTTATACAGAAATTAAATTTTTTTTGCATGAAAACTCCGAAATTTTTCCGTCTAGATCGTAACTTTTTCGTAGAAGTCCCATAACTTCGTCAATTTTAAACTTTTTTCTTATTTTTTTATACATTGACGATATAAATTCGTGTCAATTAAGAAAAATATGACACAATTTAACAATTCCGATGGCGCGGCGCTACGAAGACATACCAATAAAACAATATTGAATGAATTATTATTGAATAAAAAAGAAATTTTCTTATTGCCTGAATATACAGTAAAACACCTTTAAAGTTTTGGAAAGATTCTATTTATATTTGTTGAAAAAATAATTCCTAAAAATTACCGTGTTCTCAGCGTCCTAAACCAGGTTCCCCCCTTAATGCAAATGTCCTTTCACTTTTAATTTATACGTTTGTCAACGGATTTTGAACGATGCCACAATCCATGAATAATACCACATTTAGCAATACTCCTCTGTTCTTACCGTTCCTTATGACTTCATGAGAGATCCAACTTCCTATTTAAGTGAACCTGAGTTTCGCTTGGTTGGACGTGCAATTATTGAGACCAACAGGAAGGAAGGTGAAGTCGATATGCGGAATTTTATTGCATTTCTTCCCTCTTGTACACGCAATGTTTTCACAATGCATTTGGTACGAACCGCGAAAGAAACATCGATCGCAACCTCAAAATGGAAATGTCAAAACGATCAACAACCTGTTTCAGCAATTTTCCTTCGCACTTCGCTGCGTTTTGGTTACAGCTTGTTTATGTGTATATTCCATTCTCTGTTTTATTAGAATTATAAAAACGAAGATATTTATATAGATGCAGAAATAGTAGTAACAATTTGAAGTGATGGGCGTAAAACTTTGCCTTTTTGACGAAAAATAACGTCATTAATATCTCTGAACTTTGTCCTTTTATATGAATGATGAATATAAAATCCTTTTTTATGCTTTCGCAAAAGTTCTTGAGCTACGGAAAATAATATGAAAAATAATCTCGATATTTTGAGGAGCGCAACGTTTTAAGAAATGTCCTTTCAAGTGGATTACCTAGGTACGCCTTTTCGAGCAGTCACTTCTGTCGAGAAAATTTATGCTTGACTCGCTCCGAGCACATACGTATTCGAGTATACTCGGACAATAATTTCGAAACTTTCCAAAACATATCGACGTGAAAACACACCAAAATGACCCGGCGCCCAAAATCGCAAAGAGGTCTCCGTCTCCGAGCAGCTCTTTGTGCGCCTCTTCTCTACACTGTGTTCCACATTAGAGCATACTGGTTTCGCGCAATGATACACTGTTGATTGGTAGTAAACTGCCAGGAAAAGTGCTACAACCAATCGAAAGAGTGCTACGACCAATCGCGTGTGTCAGATCCGTGGAAGCTGCGCAGGTCGGTCGCAAATCGGTAGGGGCGTCGGTATGCTCTTATATGGAACGCAGTTTAGACAGTTACTATATTTACTATTTTACTAATAGTTAATAGCAAAGAAACGACGCAACTAAATGTTATATACTTAGTTGGTAAGTAAAAATACATCAGTTATTCTGTTTCAGTCTTTAAGGAATTGACTATAAATCGTGCCTGAGGGAGGAAAATATGTACATACGTACTAAAGCTACACTATATAAAAGAACACGCGCTTTAGGAAACGAAGTACATACATACATACCTACATTGAGTTTTTATATCCAGCTTTCGTTTTGAATAGTGTGATATTTCTTTCTACTGTTTCTTTTTAACAGAAACCTCAAAATAATTTTAAAAAACACATTTCATTTAATTATATTAAAACTCTTTTATAAAACTGTAGTGTACAGAATCATATTTAAAATATACTATTAACAATAAGTTAATTTTCGTTAAATGTTTTGGATAATAAGATAGTAGGGGTATTGAAGGACAATGCAGCGAAAGTATTTGGCTATATTAACCTTTCCTTTCAAAGCTACCGAGTGGACCACCTCGTCCTATTAGGCTGAATAAAATAAAAAAAATGAGTATTTGACTTCATTCTTTGCAAATATTAAAATAAAGTTTTTCATTATTAATTTTATTTGTTCACTCTTGTATTCATCTACAGTATTGTCTCCGTATGTGTTCGCTGGTCGGGACCGGCGTTGAGCTCCTATCGTGAACAGATCCCTAATTCCGAGTGTTCGTTTCTCGCTTCTTTCTGACCGAAGGGGGGAGCGAGATGGAACGCTTTCCGTGCGCGGCGGGTGCGACTCACAAGGAGAAGTTCCCAGGTGTCCGCCTCCGATTGCTTTGAATTTTGGATATGTTTTAGAGGACCGAAAAATAAGATATACGTGTTTTCTTATAGCGGCCCGTTTTCATATTTAGGGGGTGAAACCACCCCCCAAAGTTATAAGATTTTCAGGTGTTCATCTCCGATTGCTTTGGTTTTTGGATATGTTTTAGAGGACCGAAAAATAAGAAATACGCGTCTTTTTATTTTGGTCTGCTTGAATGTTTAGGGGGTGAAACCAATCCCCAAAGTTATAAGATTTTCAGGTGTTCATCTCCGATTGCTTTGGTTTTTGGATATGTTTTAGAGGACCAAAAAATAAGAAATACGTGTCTTTTGATTTTGGCCTGCTTGAATGTTTAGGGGGTGAAGCCACCCCTCTAATGTTCATACGGGGTACAATATTGTGTTGAGTAAAACTTCATATAGATTTCATTTGCGTCATAATTTACTGTATGGACGATGTTCTTGTCGTCAGTCATCCTTATTGGAGGGCAAACTACCCGCAATCGTTTCAATACGTATTTAAGAGACTTGAAAAGTGTCAAAAATGTCATAAAAAAACTTCAAAAACCATAAACACAAATTATTTTATGGTGACACATCAGTGGTTTTATGCCCTCCCATTGCTACCGACAACCCTCTGTGAACAACCCCTAGTTAGTCAGCTACGTCGGGCTTATATAAAATATTTAAAAGGAGCGTAAGCTTTGAACGAATATAAAGGAAATTCAGGTAAATAGTACTTTATAAACATGCAGCTCTAAATTGTCATTATAATTACAAATACCCTCAATGGGAGTTCAATAAGCTAAAATTAAAATATTGGAAAAATAAAAAAAATTGAGGAAGCCAAGTGCCAATGAATTGGCAGCGGTTTTCTTTCATACGGAACATGTATGGTCAGCTGCATTTGACTTGAATCTTTTTCCCCACGCTATTGTTATGACGCTGAAAATAACACTTATATCGAGTTACGCGATATTTTTTGCAAGACTGCGGTACGTTGTTTCTCGAAAACTGGTTTGTTCTTCAGTCACATCCGAGTGCTTCACGTGTTCACAGAATTTGCAACTACAGTTTTCGCGATTAAAAATGATTATTAATCCGCTGAACGTGATCAATTTATTATTAGTAACATTTCAAAGTATGTACTTGATGGAAACTCCTATAACAAGGGAGGAAGTACAATTAAAAGAATCAATACAATAGTACATTGCGTGACAAGGGAGAGAAGTAAGCGATTCCGACGAGCGTGAAAGTTTCACTATATTTTTTTCAACACCTGCATGAAAGGTGTGTTTTTGAAAGCCCGCTGAGCGATTCGCAAAAAATATGCATTGGTTTGGTGTTGTGACAGTTGTAATATCAAGATAAAACACGCATGATCGATAACGATTAGTCGAACAACTGCATCTTCATACCATAGGGTAACGCCGAACTCCAGTTTCCTTGGGAAGAAAGTAAAAAATAATGCGAATACGCATGTGCGTAAAGTCTTTTTCCCTTGGGAGAAAAGTAGATAACGCGAATACGTCTGAAATTGGTCATTTTGCTCCCGCTCAGCAGGCGTAAAAAAACACACATTTTCATGCAGGTGTTGAAAAAAAGATGTTGCTTGATAGCATATTTGAATTTAATGTAGTCGAAGTTTCGGAAGAGTTTTCATTGGACTTTATGGATCAGTTTAAAGAGTGTGAAGTTGAAGCTGTTAATGAAGATGATAATGATGAAAATTGGTCTGAAGAAACATATACAGGAGTTTGTTCTCAACGTGATAAAGATGTTGATGTTGACTATAAGGGGAGAGCAGTTGCATTTTGGAATGGCGGAGGAAAAAAGCGTAAGCTTAACCGTTTTAGTGCCACGCAGCGCGATCGCGCTGTTCGCGTACTGTGGTGAACCGTGTCGCTTTTTTTGGTCACGATCGTCAATTCGATTACGCTCGGTTCAGAATATATCTTGTCGCGAGTCTGTCAGAGTTTCCTCTCGTAATTACAAATTTTCTTTCAAATAATCGTAAACAACCTGCATAATTAGCTGTCTTTCTTTAACACATTGAGTCCCAAGGTTTATTTTTAACAAAAGCGCTATCGCGCTTCATGGCACAATCCGATACGGATTTTTAAAAACCCCTGGCACTAAAGCGGTTAATACAGTTCAACATAATTTTAAATATGTTTCTTCTGAACGGCAATTACGGCGATGGGCTCATCAAATTGAAGTAGGAGGAACCAAACGAGAAAGATTAGCACAAATTTCCGAGTATGTAATACAAAATTTGAGGGAAGCTATTGTTGCCGGTTATATTTTACATGACAGAGATATTCGACGATGGGCTTTGAAGGCATATAAGGAGCAGGGTAATGATAATATGGTTTTTAAAGCTTCTAGAAAATGGGTAAATAATTTTAAAAAAGCTCATCGCATTGTTTCACGGAAAATAACCAAATTTGTTACACGAACAACAATAGAAGACGATGAAGTATTAAAAGTCAGAGCTACAGACTTTGTTAAGGATTTCAATTAGAAATACATTCTGGACGAACCTTAGCAGTGCAAGGCACAAAAAAGTAGAATATGTTGTACAATCTGTATTTTCAACGACACATAGTTATACAATACAACCAACAATAACTGCGGATGGAAGATTGTTGTCACCCCTCTTTATGGTCTTGCAAGAAGCAAATGGGGAATTTGGACCAATGGTTAAAAAAACATTATTTAAGCCAACGAACGTGTACGTGACGGCATCAAAATCTGGAAAACTCACGTCTGGTAATGTATATTTTGAAATTATCTTAATTAAAGATAATTCTTATTGATAATTGAAAATTAACTATACATATATGTGTAGTTACGTCGGATTTTAATTTAATATTGCAGCTCATTTCAAAACCTGGTTGGAAGAAGTCTTTTTTCCTAAAACCAAACAAACAAGTGTGTTGTTGCTAGACTCTTGGAGTGGGCACTGTGAACAAGATGTACGTGATGCGGCACCAGTGGGCAAAGAAATTATAATTAAGATGATACCAAAAGGTACCACTGGACAAATCCAACCTCTAGATGTTTATGGATTCAGGGTGTGGAAGGATTATGTTAGGCGTTTCTCCGACGATGTACTTTTGCATAACTATGACGTTAATCTTCATTTAAGAAATAATGTAATTAAATTACAATCACTTGTACACAACCAATTGTCTTCACCTAGGATATATAAATCTATTCCAGTATCCGTGGTATAAAAGTGGATACACAGAACAAAAGTTAGGAGATTTTGTGAATCCTGTAGACTTTGCTTTTGAACAGAATACGAAAATGAAATGTGCACTCTGCGATGAAACACCGATAGTTAGATGCTCCTGGTGTAAAAAAGCATATTGTTTAAAGCATTTTTTTCATGAATACCACTTTTGTGACAAATATGAACCGTAAGGTCTCCGATAATATATGTACAAATACTTTAAGTGATCGTTTCGTAAACTGTATATATCTTGTAAGAAATTCAGATTAAAAATTTAAGTTAAAAAGAATTAATGCAATAAGTAAATGTCTTCATTGTTTACAATAATGTAACTGTGCACTTGGGGGCTATTTTCTCATTAAGCAAGATTGAAATTACCTCCATCATTTTGTAGCCAATTTTCACAAAATAGTCTGCTTGAATTCTGTAAGCCCGATGTAGCTGACTAACTAGGGGTTGTTCACAGGGGGTTGTCGGTAGCAATGGGAGGGCATAAAACCACTGATGTGTTACCATAAAATAATTTGTGTTTATGGTTTTTTAAGTTTTTTTATGACATTTTTGACACTTTTCAAGTTTCTTAAATACGTATTGAAACGATTGCGGGTAGTTTACCCTCCAATAAGGGTGACTGACGACAAGGACATCATCCATACAGTAAATTATGACGCAAATGAAATCTATATGAAGTTTTACTCAACACAATTTTGTACCTCGTATGAACATTAGAGGGGTGGCTTTACCCCCTAAACATTCAAGCAGGCCAAAATAAAAAGACACGTATTTCTTATTTTTCGGTCCTCTAAAACATATCCAAAAAACCAAAGCAATCGGAGGTGAACACCTGAGAATCTTATAACTTTGGGGGTTGGTTTCACCCCCTAAATATGAAAACGGGCCGCTATAAAAAAACACGTATATCTTATTTTTCGGTCCTCTAAAACATATCCAAAATTCAAAGCAATCTGAGGCGGACACCTGGGAACCTCTTCTTGTCAGTAGGAATCGTGACTGCTCGACGCATGCGCGCGACGGTCAGATAGCCAGGCACGGCACGAGTCATTTTTGCGGCCTAGGCAAACTTTTCAAATTACGCCCTTTATTATAATACATTTAATTGAGCTTCTTCATGTCCTTACTCTTAATTTTTACTCGTAGTTTAAAACCGTTGTAGTACAATTTGTAGTATTTCATTTAAAAATTTATTTTCAACAATGCCAACAATGAGAAGACCATTTTGAGACTCTTGTCAACCTTACGCCCTAGTAGTTGCCTAATTTTGCAGAGTAAAATCATAAATAATCTTAAATATTAGTATTATAATAAAGGGCGCAATTTGACAAGTTCGCCTAGGGCGCAAAAAAGACTTGAGCCGGGCTTACATCAAGATTTTGCGAAGCGGTTCCCGTGCTCACCATAAGCGCTTGCGACCATCGCGCACGCCCGTCGCACACGCAAAGGACGGAGTGTCAAGCGTCCTAAAGACGGAGCGACACAAAACATCAACGCGTCGTCTGTCTCGTACCGTCCTGGCTCGCTTTCAGTGGCTCTCGCTCGCTCTCGTTCCATCTCGCTCTCGCCTTCACCGGACAAGAGTGAGACAGAAGTGGTGGGGATAGCGACAAGCCCGTATCGTGTGCACCAAACCGAGCACATACGGAGACAATACTGTACTTTGCTAATCGCTAGTAGGTAGGTCGCTTTTTGTTTGATATGTTCTTTACTTATTTTGTATAAACAAATTCAATTCCACTAAATTTGTAGTTGTAGTATTCACTCATAAATAATTTTGCTTTCTTTTCTGTTATTTTTTCATGGACAGTTATGTGAACCATCTCACCCAAAAAGTCGAACCATCTCTCCGGAGATTCCGGAAGAAATGATCAAATGATATGATTTCAGTTTTCAATCCGATTTTTAGCAACTATTGACCAGTTTTTCTGAATCAGCATAAAATTCTGAACATATTGGGCTTATTCTGACAAAATAAATAATATCAATATTAGTTTCAATAATCATTTTATGTTAACTGAACCGAATGTCCCGGACCAGAAATGGGCAAAATTTTTATTTAAATAAAATTTCGAATAACGAATAACAGTTAAAAAATTATTTGTCATGTGTCGAATAAAATTATACCGAGTTATCTTTATTCGACGAACAAAGTTAATATTTTTATTCGACGAATAAAGTTAATTTTTTTTTCATCGAGTGTTTCAATTTCAGCGTCGTATAAATTTTTTAGCTTTAACTGTAACTGTAACTTTAACTTTATTAATTTATAATTTATAATTTTTTGACGGGCGTTCGAGCCGCCGAGAACCAGGGCATTGCGACGTTGAGAACTGGCGCGCGTATTACAATGTAATATCGCCCGATGACAAAAATTTAAATATTCATAATTTTTATCCTACCTTTTTGCGAATAGTACAAATGGATTGTTGAAGTCTTCCTGGTGAAAATAAGCCTAAGCGTGACCTATACAGGGTCATCCGTTAAAACTGCAACCTACGCGCGCGCCAACAGACGAAAATGGCAACACCGCCTCACGGACACATTCCACTACAACCATGCACCGGCCCAGCATTCGGAGGGTTAACAGCGACCGCTGGGTAGCGGTGATGCCCGAGCTTCGAAAATTTTAGGATGGTCTCTTTCAAATTAACGCCGCAAAGAGCTGTGCGGAATTTACCGGCCCAGGTAAGCGGTAAATGAGGTTTGAAAATAATGTCAACTGATCTCGTACCCGTCTTAATTTCAAAAATTTTAGCTACGACAGGGTTGACCGCGGCGCTATACCCTTGTACGGAGAGATTTTTCGCCACCTGCGTGTAAAAGCCACAATAATGACGCATCGTTCCAAAAAATGACATTAACGGAAGCCGGTATAGGCGTGGCGTTGAGTAGCTAAAAGGTTAAACATTCAAACACAAAAATTCTAGAAAAAAGATTCAAACACCGCTACAATCAAAGACACGTCCCATTAGTTACTCCTTACGTCCGATCTATACATGCACTGCATATAAGGATAAAATTATAAAAAAGAATACCAGAACAATAGATTCTAAGGTCTGCAGAACTAACACATAATTGAATAAAAATTTAATTTCTCAATTTATGAAAGTAATGACACAGAATCAACTAGCGTATTGTTTATCAACATCGTGAATTTTAAAAAGAGCATTAAATACGATATTAAATAAACAGTTTGCAAAAGCTTTTCACAACAATTATGGTTAAAAAATTGATAAAAGAAAAATTAAGTAAACGTAAAATATTTTTAATTATCCATCATTAAGAGGGAATAATTTTTCCTCATTTTCCGGTGCAAATTGCGATATCCTTTATAATTCAAAAGTTATATGAAAAAGGCCCCAAATTCTTTAACTCCGGTCGGGAAATTTCAAATAGCTCCTTGTGACGTTAATTTGAAAGAGACCATCCTAAAATTTTCGAAGCTCGGGCATCACCGCTGCCCAGCGGTCGCTGGCAACCCTCCGAACGCCGGGCCGATGCATGGTTGTAGTGGAATGCGTCCGTGAGGCGGTGTTGCCATTTTCGTCTGTTCGCGCGCGCGTGGGTTGCCATTTTAACGGATGACCCTGTATAATGGAACTAGGGATATACTACGGTATGACCCAACCATCATAATTAACTGAAATTTTGAAGAGTTCGAAGGGAGGGGAAGAGGACTCCTATTATAAAATTTTAGCTTTGGGTATTTGTTGGTACGATATTGACGATAAAATAGCGATATTGACCTCATCGCGCGATGCTTGTAACTGCGGTCTCATTTCTAGTGCCGCGTTTACATCAAGGAGAACACGAACAAAAACATTGTTCGCGAACGTTTTCGTCTGTTCTTGCCGTGTCCACGCCGCTGCAAACATGAACAAAACGCAGTGTACGAATCGTATGTGAACGTTTTGTTCTATTTGCGGCGGTGTGGACACGGCACGAACAGACGAAAACGTTCGTGAACAATGTTTTTGTTAGTGTTCGCCTTGGTGTAAACACGGCATAGTATTCCCAAACTCACATCGGTTCGGTACCATGCATTACGCGCCCCCGCGCTAACCCAGCCCCAACCAATACTAATACCGTCGGCTGTGAAGCAGTCGAAACAGTAGACGGCGACAACAAGATGATTGTGTTAGTAACGTCTGTATAGGCAGATTTCAATGTATTATGCTGAAAGTTTTTATTAATAGCTCAGAAACTAACAAATACCCGAAGCTAAAATTTTATATTAGAGGTTCTCTCACCCTCCCGCCCAACCCCTCAAAATTTCGGTTCATTACGGTGGTTGAGTCATACCGTAGTACAGCCCGAACTAGTTGTAACACTAATATCACTATTAGTATTCAGGGTAATATATTAAAATTGGATACTGTTAAAACTAGTGCCATTTATGTCGTACTTAGGCTCACGACGAATAAAGAAATTAACTTTATTCGTCGAATAAATTCTCGTTGAATAAAAAAATTAACTTTGTTCGTCGAATAATCTAAGTAACTTTTATTTGATCCTTATTTAAATAATTTTTTATTTAGTTAATGCCCAACTCTGTCTCGAACTTACCCTATATGATAATCCTATTAAACATAGTTGCAGTTGGATAAACTGTTCAGGGAGTATCATTGTTTCAAAACTATTAAACTCTGTTCAAAAACATATCGAATATAGTAAAATAAAATTGTAATTTCAATCATTTTACCAATATGTATCAATCTATTCTAACAGTAGTTCAAATGCAAGTATGCAAGCAATTGAAGTTTCTTCGGCTTACTAAATGTATTGTAAATATGAACAAAAACCTCGCGACATAAATGTACTCAGCGTAGAGCTTCTGTTATGGCCCAATTAATGTAGAGTACTTCTAACTGTAAGATTAATTCATCCCGTTTTCTACTAGGGATAGGAATTCGTACCAATTATGTAGACACCAACCTCGCGAATGAAAATTCTACAATGAATAGGGTCCTACAATGTCAGCAATTTACAGTAGGTCATTCAACTGGTAACCGCTGAATATACGCAGCTGCGAGGTTCATCTTTACCCTTGGCCCTCTTCCTCCGCAAGTTGATGACCATTCGTGTAGTAACAACGAATTTATCCGTAATCACGGTCCTGCTAATTGCTTTGTCCTTACGCGTTGCAACTACGGGTTGCAGTATTGCGATAATTATAACAGAGGGAGTAAGTAAGTCACGACGGTTGGCGAAAGAGACGAGTCGTAATAATAGAGGAATGTCGAAAGGTACATTAAGAAAGAATGGCCTCTTACAACGAGCACTTTCCCATTCCCGTCCCGATGCAGCAGAATGGACGCCATGTTCGTCGTGTCTTGATAGATGTCACCGATATCTGTGTCGACCTGAAAGAGAAAGAACAATTAACAACGGCGTCGTATGTACATGCGGCGCAAGCCATTCGTAGCAAAAGTAAATCGATTTTGGGATGTTTCGCCCGTATAAGGATGCATCCCTCGAAATGTAAGCGTAAAGATCGTCTTGCCATGAAAGGCCTTGTTTTCATCACCGTGCGCCATGTAGAGATAAGTCTTACAAGAAGCGAAGGGAAATCAATGCGATACGAAAAATCTAGCGAAAGGCGATCTATAGGTCTGTAGGAAAGTCCTGTCTTTTTATCACTCCAACATGTCACTTTCTCGCAATATACTTTTAGGGGTAGATGTATAGGGTATCGCTGTAAGGGTCTTTCGTGCTGCTTTTCCATAAAAAAGGAAACAAATTTGGCGTGAAGGTGTCCGTGGGGTTTTAGTGAGTGAACGTGTCATACTACTCCGGTACCTCCGGGGGAAGAACTTTCCCCTTCCTTGGAGGTGATGGGGTGTCTTTTGAAGATTTCCTCACGTAAAAAAAAAGGTTAATCTGACTTCGATGACATAGACCTTGTTCTTTATATCGAGAAGGATGTAAAAATGTAAGAAGAATGCATAATTATCGCTCTTACGCATATGTAATGTTTTTATGTCACGAGAGTCGAAAATTCAGAATGACACGCAGATGTATAGTTGTTGTATTTATTGCTGTCTTTTTTTCTTTTTGATAACATCATTACGTTTTATTTCTTATGTTATAAATTGCGTACGATTGAAAAATGTGGGCAGTATGTTTTATTAAATATTTAGCGTATCCGAGAACTCAAGGCTGAGAACTGAACTGATGTTTCATGATTCCGTCCCAACGTACACATACCTATGTGTTGTTTGATACTTGAAACAAATCCGCGATACATGTATCGCGATCTTTATCAATACATGTGTGGGGCCCTTTACATACCTAGGGGCCCAGTTGTAGCACTGTGATTGTGACAAATTAGTTTCATTAATCAGTTAATACTTTAAAGATGTACAAATATAAAATTTAGATGATTGAGATGGAAATTAATATTCTATAGGTATCTGCACGGCAAATTAGGATAGATTTGAAAGCTATAAAAAACAAATTGGCGTGTATGTGTTTGTTATGTTACTACTTTCTTTTCTTAATTTTAACAAGGTAATGTATTGTAATGTATGCAGTAGTGGAAAACGAGAGTTTAAACTGTGAATGGTAACAGAACTAAGATAGTTCCATTAAATGGATTTATATTAAAAATTATATCCTACACATTGGCGGATTTTCCAGAATTGACCAGTGATATCCAGGGAAGCCTAGTATTAACTTTCTTATGCAGACATGTAAAAATATGTGTTCCATATTTTCCTTTGACCACCACTATATTCATTTTTAGATCTGGTGGATACTATCGACTTTCTCATCGACAGAACTGTTTAGTCAAATCAAGCACTGTCCACGATTTCTCGTCGACAAAACTGTTTAGTCGAACAATAATCGAGCACATTGCGTATACGTATACTATCGATTAACAATCGATCGACGGCAAGATGTTGAATAGAAAGGCTCTTATTTGCTCTTTAAAGATGAAAAAGAAGACATTACTGTATTGATCGTCTGTTTAGTCGATAGCATGCACGTGCCAATAACGTCATTCGGATATTTCGATGTCGATTGATAGTTGCTCAACTTTTTTGTCAAAAAGCAGTCGAGTATGTATCAATTTGACTATTTTATCATGTCGATGAGCAGTCGACAAGTACATACACGGGATAAAATAAGTATTTGCACACCCCGGTTTTTCGACATAACTGTTTATGAAAAAGAAGAATATTGGGATATACTACGGTATGACCCAACCAACGGAATGAACTGAAATTTTGAGGGGTTGGGCGGGAGGGGGAGAGAACCTTTAATATAAAATTTCAGCTGCGGGTATTTGTTAGTTTCTGAGATATTAATAAAAAACTTTCGGCATAATACTGTTGCGAGCACCCTATGTAGAGGATTCATGGCCCGCTGGTGCTCGCGACGAAGACAAGAGACAGCGAGAAGAAGGCGATCGGATCGATCACCTGTCAAGCTGTCATTCGAGAGTCAGCCGCCATTACAAGCAGACGTATCGATATTGTATTCCTAACCGATTATATTCGTTACCTGTTCTTATATTATTCTTGTTACCCCGTGTTTAATGTTCTGTTATCGTTGCTGTTCAGTAAATTTATATTATGTCGAACGCAAAACGTAACAATGGTGTCAGAAGTGGGATGCCCACTCGAAGTGGGATGCCCACTCGTGCGTCCGCGGCCTCCGCGAACCCTTCTCCTGCAGCGACGGGTGATGCCTCTCTACAGGAGATGTTCACCTCTCTCCAATTAAGCATCGTAGGACACATACGAGAGCAGAGGAAAGACGACGAAGCTCGCTGGCAAAGGGAGGATCGTCGCAGAGAAGAGAAGGACGCAGAGGACCGGCGAACACAGGCGGCCTTCGAGGCACGCCTGTCGAACATGGAGGAACGAATGCAGGTCGTAACCGCTTCGTTACAAAATGGCTATAGTTCGGTTGGTAGCGGCGCGCATCCTGGGGGTGGGGAGAATGTACATGTAAATAGTGTTGTAAATAGTGTTCCGCCGACAGTTATCCCCGCACCCGTTAGAACGCCCGCCGCTGCCCCGTTGTCGGAACCGCACGTACTCAGCTTGGGGTACACGGTGAAACCGACAATTTTTGACGGTAAAAACTCGTGGGAGGAGTACAGGGTGCAATTTGATACGATCGCGCGCGCAAATGGGTGGAATGACGGAAAAAAGGCTACAGCCTTGATCGCTTCCCTCGGGGGGTCGGCGAGGAGCGTCCTCACGACGCTCTCCGCTGCCCAATGCGAGAACTTCGTGGAATTGGTTTCCGCGCTAGAATTCCGTTACGGGGCGAAGAATCTGTCAAATCTAAACTATGTACTCTTCCAGAGCCATAGGCAGCGGAGAGATGAGAGCATCTCCTCGCTTGCCACCAAAATCGAGCGATTAGCGCAGTCCGCTTTCGCCGAATGCCCGGCAGAAACACGCGACAAGCTTGCCGCGTCACAATTCGTTACGGCATTGTCGAGCTCGGTTATGCAGCGGGAACTGCGACTCGGCGGTTTTACATCGTTAAGGGCCGCCGTGACCAGGGCCCTCGAGATCGAAGCTGTCGAGACCATGTCTCGAGGTCCCGCGGTCGAATCGCGAGATCGCTATCCGGAAAAACGGAAGGCTAAATCCTCGAACAATTTTGAAAGGTTCCCGGCGAAACAGCCAAGATTTGGGAAGCCCGAGGAACGAAAGGACGACCAACTAAGAAAACCGAAGTGCTGGATTTGCGGAAAAACGGGGCATCTGCAAAAGGATTGTTTCAAGGCCAAGAACGTCCAAACAGGAGCAACTTCTACCAAAAAGTCCAATGAGGGAAACGGAAAGAGGACGGCGTAAGGGGGAGACGCCGGACCGCAAGGAACAGTCCCCCGGTCGTCAAAAGTGTGGCGATGCAGGAGGCGACTGCGCGGAATCCAACTGGAGAAATCTACGTATGTGGAACAATAAATCGAAAACCCTGTCCGATTATTTTAGATACAGGTTCTCCGATCAACCTTCTGGAGAAGGAGTTCTGCCCCACAAGGAACCTCGATAAGACGAAGGTCGACATTCGCTCCACCACAGGGGAGAAAATCAAAGTATTTGGAAAGAAAAGCTTGAAACTCAGCGTTGGAGAACTCTCGAGCGTAGAAGACTTCTACGTTGTCGACATGGTGGAAAAGTGCATCTTGGGAGCGGCCTTCTTGAAGAAACATCGCTGCAGCATCGACCTATCTCGGAGTGTGCTGAGCCTACCCGGCAAATCGGATATTCGCTTTGGAGAGCCAAACCTCGAGAAGAAGAAATCAGAAGAAGAAGGGGAAACAGTCGTCCCACAGCATTTGGAAGAGCTGTACACACGCTGTTCGTCAGGTTTGGCGGAAAGACAAAAGAAACTTTTTGCTGATTTACTCCGTGAATTTCAGGACGTTTTCGCCAAGGACTCGACTCAGATAGGAAATTGCGACCGGGTGAAGCACGTCATCGACACTGGAGACTGCCCGCCCATAAAACAGGCACCGCGGAGGTTGCCTTTACACCGTCGAGCAGAAGTGGAAGAGCTGCTCAGGAAGATGTTAGTACAGGGCGTAATCGAGGAATCGCGAAGCCCGTGGTCTTCTCCGATCGTCCTTGTCAAGAAGAAGGACGACACCATAAGGTTCTGCGTGGATTTTCGACGCCTGAACGAGATAACGAAGAAGGACTCGTACCCTCTGCCCCGTATAGAGGATACTCTGGACGCTCTCACCGGATCTTCGTGGTTTTCAACCGTAGATCTACAGAGCGGATACTGGCAGATCTCTATGGACGAAAAGGATCGAGAGAAAACTGCGTTTTCAGTGGGGACAGGACTGTGGCAGTTCAAAGTGATGCCCTTTGGACTCTGCAACGCCCCTGCAACATTCGAGCGTCTGATGGAAGACGTACTTCGAGGCCTGACATGGAAGACCTGCTTGGTTTACTTGGACGACATCATCATCTACGGAAAGGACTTTGAACAGGAGCTCGAACGCCTTCGAACGGTGTTTTCGCGTCTACGTCAAGCCGGACTATTGATGAGCCCCAAGAAATGCTCCTTCTTCTGTCGGGAAGTGAAGTATCTGGGCCACATCGTCACAGAGAACGGAGTCAAGACGGACCCGGAGAAGGTTAAAGCGATTTCGGAATGGCCACAACCGAAGAACGTGACGGAATTAAGAAGTTTCTTAGGATTATGCACCTACTATAGGAAATTTGTGAAGGATTTTTCCAGGATCGCCAAGCCCCTGCATCGCCTCACCGAGGCCAAACAAAATTTCCAATGGACCGAACTATGTCAAGAAGTTTTTCAAGAATTAAAGAAGAGGCTAACCGGAACACCGGTGCTGGCCTATCCGGTGATGGACAAGGATTTCATCCTGGATACGGATGCCTCCGACCTCGCCATAGGCGGTGTCCTCTCGCAGGAGCACGAAGGCCAAGAGCGGGTTGTAGCCTACTTCTCCAAAACCTTAGGTAAAGCCGAAAGGAACTACTGCGTGACTCGGAGGGAGTTACTAGCAGTGGTAAAGTCTATCGAGCATTTCCACCACTACCTCTACGGACGGAGATTTCTCGTGAGGACGGACCATGCAGCGCTCCGTTGGCTGCTGAGCTTCAAGAACCCCGAAGGACAAGTTGCCCGTTGGATTGAACGTTTACAAGAATACGACTTCGAGATTCGACACCGGGAAGGAAGAGCCCACGGAAACGCCGATGGACTTTCTAGAAGACCTTGCATCGAAGAAGATTGTAAGAAATGCGACCGACTGGATAAAAAGGAGACACAAGAGGAAATGCACTCTACGAAGAAGATTCACCGGATATTCTGTGACAAAAGGAAGAATGAATGGAAACGAAGCCAAGAAAAAGATGAAGAGATTGGCTTCATCTTGAAAAAGAAGGGGGAAGGAGAGAAGCCCGTCTGGCAGGACGTTGCTCGTTTCTCCCCACAACTGAAATATTATTGGTCAATCTGGGACTCGCTGGAAATTCATGAAGGTTTGCTTTTCAGGAAATGGGAGTCCCACGATGGTGCGACGACCTCATGGCTTTTGGTAGTACCGCGCGAGAGGGTCGCAGAGGTACTGAGTGAATTCCATGATGCGCCAACAGCTGGACACTTCGGAGTAAACAAGACCTTGGCGAAGATCCGCCAACAGTTCTTCTGGTCCACGTGTCGACAGGACGTTCAAGAGTGGTGCCGGCGGTGTGACACCTGTGCGGCGAAGAAGGGACCACGTCAAAGGGGAGCAGGGAACCTGAGAGTATACAACGTGGGAGCTCCGTTCGAGAGGCTTGCCCTGGACGTTGTGGGTCCGCTCCCGAGGTCTCAGGCCGGCAACAGGTTATGCTGGTCGTGGCGGACTACTTTACCCGGTGGCCGGAAGTAATCACGATGCCAGACCAGCGAGCTGTCACAGTGGCAAGAGCTCTTCTGCACAACGTGGTTTGTCGTCATGGTGTACCATTGGAGATACACACGGACCAAGGAAGAAATTTTGAATCCTCCGTGTTCAAGGAATTGATGAAGCTGTTGGAAATCAGGAAAACGCGAACAACTCCCCTACATCCTCAATCCGACGGGATGGTAGAACGTTTGAATAGAACATTGCTCCAATATCTCGCAATGTTTGTTTCAGAGCACCAACGAGATTGGGACGAGTGGATTCCCATGTTCCTCCTCGCTTATAGATCAGTGCGACATGAGGCTACCCAACTAACGCCAGCGATGATCCTGTATGGTCAAGAACTTCGTTTACCCGCGCAACTTTGGAGAGGACTGCCTCCGGAAGTGGAACACGACGAGGACGTCGAGCAGGGATACTCGGAATGGATCCGAGGAAAAATGAAGAGGATTCACGAGTTTGTTCGACGCCGTCTGGATATCTGCAGCTCGAAGATGAAGTCCTGGTACGATAGTCACGTTAGGACGGTGGAGTTCCAGCCCGGAGAACGAGTGTGGTTATTCCAACCACGAAGAATGAAAGGGAAGTGCCCAAAACTGCAGTCCGACTGGGAAGGACCCTACACGGTGGTAAACAAGATCAACGACGTCGTCTACAGAATTCAACGCTCGCCTAGGAAGAAGTACAAGGTGGTCCACGTACGACGCCTTGCGAAATATGAGGGACAATTGCAAGAAGAATGAAGACTTCCGAGAGAAGGGATGCAACATGCAGAGAAGACTCAAGAAAGAAGATTGGTTTAAGCTAATCCGGTGGACTGGGCTGCGGAGGTTGCCTTCGTAGTCCGGCCCCCGCTCTTGAGTCTGTTACAGGTGCACAATACCCCACGACGAGGGACAAGGTGTCGGGGGACTGCTACCGCGGCTTGGATGCGGTCCCGAATTCCCCGAATGTGCCACAACAGCGTGGCGGTCCGCAGCGGGGTGCGGACATACGTGGAACCACCCCGCTACCCTCCTGGCTGGGATCCTGGCCGCGTCCCCGGTACAGTGTCTACCAAGGGGTCCCTTCCTACGAGGTGGACAGCAAACGGGAAATGGTGTCCCCAATCAGCGGACGGACGTGCGACACAGTCGCACGGATCGGTCGGGGGGGGGGGGGGCATCGCGGAGACGGGACCGCTGACGAGCTGCACCGAGACGGTCCCCTGGAGCAGCACCAGATGCCACGAAGAGGAATGGGGCCAACAAGAAGCCACGGATTGGAGTACTGGAGGAGATTAGAAGAAAGAAGAGGAAGACGAGTTGAGAGTCCGGGGAAGATTGATCGGGGAGCGGGCCGGTGACAAGCTCATGAGTTGTGACCCCCTGTTGTCGTGCCCGTCTCGCCTTTTCGTCTCCCTGACTCTGTTCGACTCCACCGTTCCTCGTGAGAAGAAGAAAAAAAAATTAAGGCATGCAATGTTTTTCTGAAAGGGACTGTTGGAGTTCCGGAGACGTCGTGGGACAATGAGCTGGATTCCAGAGGAGCTTCGTCGCTTGACTTCCACCGAGGGACTGTTGGAGTTCCGGGGACGTCGTGGGACAAGGAGCCGGAACCTCCAGAAGAGCGTTGTCGCTGGACTTCCGCCGAGGGAACACCAGGAATTAATCGTTGGACGAGCCCGACCAGAAAAAGGATTGGACCTCTTGCCAGTCTCTACCCAAGAAGAAGATGCGCCATCGAAGAAGATGAAGTCCATACAAGAAAGAAGTACGCAAGACCGAAGCCGCAAGTGGAGGGTAGAGACGCGAAGAGCCACGCACCCACGCCTTGCCCAGGGTTTTTGGGGTGGTTTTTCCCTGGGCGTGAAGGTGAATACCGAGGCGACGGACGGAAGAGGCCACATAGCGTCCTTCCCACTCTTCCGAGCGTGCAGGGTGCAGCTGCCATCAACGGAGAATCTGCAGCGGTCGGGACGACCGCTCCTCGAAGGGGGGGAGCAGTGTTGCGAGCACCCTATGTAGAGGATTCATGGCCCGCTGGTGCTCGCGACGAAGACAAGAGACAGCGAGAAGAAGGCGATCGGATCGATCACCTGTCAAGCTGTCATTCGAGAGTCAGCCGCCATTACAAGCAGACGTATCGATATTGTATTCCTAACCGATTATATTCGTTACCTGTTCTTATATTATTCTTGTTACCCCGTGTTTAATGTTCTGTTATCGTTGCTGTTCAGTAAATTTATATTATGTCGAACGCAAAACGTAACAATACATTGAAATCTAACTATACAGACGTTACTAACACAACCATCTTCTTCGTTTCACAGTCGACGATACAATGTACGATATTGACCTCATCGCGTGATGCTTGTAACTGCATCAGTTTTTATTCCCAATACTATAGTATAGTAATACTAGAGTATTCCCAAAGTTACATCGGTTCGGTACCATGCTTTACGCGCCCGCGAGCGGGCGCGCCCCCCCCGGCCCCCTATCTAACCCAAACCAATACTAATACCCGAGAGAAATTGGAAAGTCGAATGCGTTGTCTCGGAATAAGTCAACAGCAATAATGTATGAGTTCGTACGCAAAACCTAACTGAAAAGTAAATCTGACAGAGTCAAGTTGGAAATGATCAACACGTTTTGATTAACATACATTTATTTATACACTTGGCTTGCGTCCAGTTTCTGTTACCGTATCCCTATACATTGTATCGTCGGCTGCGTATCATCGGCTGCGAAACAATCGACGGCGACGAGAAGATGGTTGTGTTAGTAACGTCTGTATAGGTAAATTTCAATGTATTTTGCGTAGGTTTTTTATTAATATCTCAGAAACTAACAAATACCCGCAGCTGAAATTTTATATTAGAGGTTCTCTCCCCCTCCCGCCCAGCCCCTCAAAATTTTAGTTCATTTCGTTGGTTAGGTCATACCGTAGTACAGCCGAATATTGTTAACAAATATTTTATTTGATAGCTTATTATAAACCAAACAATGTGTGTAATATCAATATCGAAAAATTCTAAACAAAAAAATAAATTAGAAAAAACGTAAATTTCGTGCTCAAATAAGTATTTGCACACGCACGATTTTATTAAATAAGGAATAGATAAGTTTCAAGAGAGAAATCAACAAAATAACAAGTTTTAATATTTTGTATGCATTCCGTTAGCATTGGTGATCGCTTGCAATCATTTTGTTTCTTCGTCATTGTTCAAGTATTTATCTGTTGACGTTTTCTTTATTAGATACTCTTGTTTTTCGCAATGGTAAATTTAGTATATTCCAAAGACTCTCAATTGGGTTTATATCAAGTGACTGTGGAGGAGTTATTAACATTCTCCGAACAATATATAACACCCATTCCCTAGTTTTCTGCGCGGTAAGCTTCGGATCGTTATCTTGGTGAAAATGAAATTTATCAATAATGTCTAATTTTGTTGCACTGGCTAATAAATGAGCACACAACACATCGATGTAGCCGAGAGCATTCATCTTTCCTTCAGTGAAGGCAATATTTCAAATTCAGTTTGATGCCATGCATCCCCAAACCATTGCATGCTCCACCGTCGTGTTTTGCAGTAGGTAGCACGCAGATTCTTTTGCTGCAGTTCCGTGTTAGTTTTTTACCAAACGAATTTTCTTCCATCCAATCCGAAAATGTCCATCGGATTATGTTTTCCCCAAATTTCTGTGCATTAATCTCACTTGTAAAGGGCTTTTTTCTCTCTGTTTTGTCACACAGTCCAAAATTGTGAAAAATATTTCTTGCAGTTTGAGCACTAACAACCTTGCCTGTTGCTGTCGCGATGTGAGTTTTTTTCTCATTTCGTTCATGATTTGTCGTTGAGTCCTAATACTAAGTATTTTTGGACGGCCTGATCGTGACTTATTTTCGTTGCTACCTGTTTCGTCCTGTTTTTTAAATAATGTACCTTACAGTTGAAAAAATTAAATTCAATTTTTTACCAATTTCACGGTAACTATAACCTTCATTACGCGATAAAACGATCTTTTCTCTCGTCGTACATAGTGTTAATTCCGATTTTTTCGGCGACATGATTACTTAAAGAAGTGTAAACATAAACTGAACCACGGACGTTTGCTAAAAATATCCTTGTAAACACTTCGTTTACATTTACACGGAAGCTGTGAAGCTACCAATATCGACTTGCAAGTAAACTGCTGATGAAATCATTCGTGAGCAAACACTTCTTTGACCACGAAATTTACGTTCCACGTAATTTATTTTTTTGTTTATAATTTTTTTAGATTGATATTAATATACATTGTTTTGTTTGTAATAAGGTATCCAATAAAATATTTTTCAGTAATATTCTACATCTTTATAAACAGTTGTGTAAAAAAAAACGGGGGTGTGCAAATATTTATTTTACTCACTGTAAGTACGCTCCCATATACAGTATTGTCTCTCTAAGGGCTCGCTAGTCGGGACCGGCGTTGAGTCCGTATCGTGAACAGAGCCCTAACGCCCGTCGCGCATGCAAAGGACGGAGTGTTAGGTGTCCGAAAGACGGAGCGAGACAAAACATCAACGCATCGTCTGTCTCGTACCGTCCTTGCTCGCTTTAAGTGGCTTTCGCTCGCTCTCGTTCCATCTCGCTCTCGCCTTCGCCGGACAAGAGTGAGACAGAAGTGGTGGGGATAGCGAAAAGCCCACATCGCGTGCACGAAACTGAGCCCATAAGGAGACAATACTGTAAACCTATACCATTTATGACAGCGAATAAATTGTCGATCGACAAAAAGTCATTAGATAGTATGCGCTGCGCTGTAAATTTTACATTTCTATATCTTAACCCGCAGGGACACGAACCGCAAATAGGCTAACACTAAGACACGGACGACGTAGGTACTGCGTACGGCATTCCATTTTTTCGTAATTTTAAAAGGCTGTAATAGGCTTTTTGTGTATCTTTTGATTGAATAATTTTCTATTCGTAACGGCAGATAATTAGACTAAAAAAAAAGTTTTCAAGTAAACAAAATAATAATAAAAAAATAAAATTCTATTTTGTCAGTATCAATTGGCAGAGATCCGCACGTAGGGTAAATGGCCACTACGTAAAAAAGAGATGATCAAAACGGAAAATATCAGACTTTTCCGACGCAGTCGCATACGGGTTACGCCGCGCCGCCCATATCCCTGCGGGTTAAGCGGAAACCTCAATCGATGAAGGCAAATTCTTATAAAAATTTGTGAATGTTTTTTTGGAAACTGAGCATAGGATCCATTTGAAATCGTGAGGATATTTTTTTTTATTTTTGTGAACAAAAGAAAAATCTATTAGTTAGCAAAAAATATTAATTGAAGAGAATTATTTATACAATTGTCAGGCGCTTCGTTTCTGCGTTCTGTTTTTATGTACGCAACACGGTGTAATCGGCAGAAATCAAGGTTGTTTTGGGATAATTTTTTGTAAAGAAACTATACAAACAGTTTTTTTAAAACTTTCAGGCTATATTATTATGTATTTCTAGAATTGAACAAACATTTTTTTTATATAAAAATAAGGCGGTAATTCCAAATGGCGCAAGTGTTTCGGAGCGGCCAAGTTGTTCAACTGCGTGCAGTCTAGGATCCGTTGTTGTAGCCTGAAACTAAAAAACCAAATAGTTTTCTGTTTTTAATAGATTTACACTATGGATGTACCCGAATCCGGAATAATATTATTAAATTTAATAAGTTTTATTGCACAATTAACGTGAAATTTTGTAGTGATAAACGTATCTAATTTTTTAAACAGTTACCATTATTTTAATTTGGCATTTCTGAATGCGAATTGAGATTCTTTCATAGTGCAATTTTATTAAAGACACAAAATTACATGGTATTCTGGTTTCAGATCACGACAACAGACTCTAGATTGCACACAGATGAACAACTTTCGCAATGAGCCCGGTATGAAACACCTGCATTATTTGGAATTATCGCGTTACCTTTAAATAAAAAAAAGTTTGTTAAATTCTTGAAAAACATAATAATATAGCCAGAAAGTTTTAAAAAAATTTGCATGTATAGTTTCCCCGCAAGAAATTCCCTAAAAGAATGTTGATTTCTTAAAAATCGGTATTTTTCTCCAAATTGTCGCTATTTTGTCAATTTGCAGTTTTTCCTGCGGTTCGTAGTTCATTACCTGCGCAATTTCCTAAAGAACAAAAATATTTTTGGTTTATTTGTTTCAGATAAATAGAATAACCTCACAATTTTATAAATAATTTGATTTGAGTTAATATTTTTTGGTAACTAATGGTTTTCTCTTTTGTTCATAAGTATAAAAAATACCTTAACAATTTGAAATAGATTCTATGCTCAGTTCCCGAAAGAAATGCTCACAAATTTTCATATGAATTTGTGTTTGTCGACTGGGGTTTCAAAATTGCTTTTTATTGATATCATACTAATCACCATGGAAATATAATTATACGAGCATGTCTCATCAGTAAATCAAATTGTATATTGATTCCATAAAAGCAGGAGCCATATTTTAAAGTTAACAAAGGAGAGTTAAAGTACCTACGTCATGTAGGCAAAGAAAGGAGATTTTTTTAACAAAAACTCACATCTGTCACCTTCTCGTAGTAGAGGCCATCAGGTTGCGACGTGTTTTTTGTGACAGTCCACATCGGTAAATGGTTAGCTGTCAATAACCCCTCTGTTCGTTTTAACGACAGACTGATGTCCTTCCCAAAGGCCTTTAGGTGTATCTCCGGTTTCTCCAAACTTCTCTTATGCACCGAATGTAATACAGGCACAATCTCGTACTTTGGTACTGGAATTTAAATGTAGTTTGTCTTTGGTGATTCTAATGTCTCTCCCCCCCCGCCCCTCTCTCTGTGTCTCTCTAATGTTCTCGTTTGACAATATTAGCTCATTAGGTAGTTAATTTACTTCTAACTAACACATTTCACTTCGTTCTTTCCCACTTTTATGTAATAGAAAATGAAAATAAAAAAAAACAATTAAGGTAAATGTACCAATACCCGGACGCTTAAGGGGCTTAAGGAATAGCGGCAAAGTTTGCCTCCTAATTTAATTTGTAAAACCATCATGAAATAAAAAAATGTTGAAATGTGGAAGATAACACCATATAATACTATCGGAAATTGAAAAAAAAAGTTTATGTATTATAATAGACGTATTTATTAATAAAAATACAAAAACATGCAAATGTCCCAGTAACCGGACAATCTAAAACTGCATGTCCCAATACCTGAATTGTATCGTCCTAGTAAGCGGACAACCTAAAAATGCATGTCTAAATTACTTATATTCACGAAATTTTGTATCAGTAAATAAACTTAGACTTGTTTTAAAAAACATTCATTTTCTTGCAAATTTAACTATCTTAAACTAAATTTAAATCTATTTACTATTATAATAATGTATTATTATAATATATAAATAAGAAATGCTGTCAATATTTTCTTAGTAAATGTTAGAAGTGTCTTGACAGAAGCTTAAGAAATTTCTCGAAATCTGCTATGCGTACGAAGTGTGTTACAAAATAATTATTTTTATCTAACGATTTTTAATTTTCTACAATAATGATTTTAATTAATATTGCTAAATACTTGTGCATTATGGTACTATTTTTTGTTTTTAATTACATTAAAAATTAAGCTTAAAAATAAATACAATTCGCATTACTGTTCAGGTACTGGGACACGGCCGGGCACTGGTACATTTACCTTACATTCTTCTTCCCATTACCAAAAAACAATTCGTGTCGCATCCATAAGTTATTGACAAGAAATATTACTTTTACCACAGACTTATAAGTGAATCAAATACATTTCGATATAGTTAATTTTAATATAAATTTGTCACAAGCAAATAAATAAAAGCTATAACACAGAACAATCATAGAACAATTATCCAGGGTACAATGTTTTTTCTCATGGTGCTTATAAAAAGTGTCACCTAGAAATTCTTGAAAATTCAATATTTCGTAATAGAGATTGGTCTGGAATATTAGAAGTAGTTACGCACTGTGCTCAGGAAGTCAATTATGTTACAATTTACATTTTATTATCCCAAATAAATATGTATAAAGAAAGGTATTATGTTTTAAAATTATTGAAAATAAGTTTTTGGGAGTGTCTTAAAAGTGGAAAATTAGCACTTATAAGGTTAATAAAGAGGCATTATATTTGTTCACACAACTACAATTGAAAATTAGAATTCAATGCTTGATTTTTCTTGCACATTCGATTGAAAAGAAAAAAGTAACAGCTACAGATTTCGGAAAACGTGAGATCTTGTATTTGTATTAGAGCTCTTACTGTTTGTCCCGTCGGGTACCGGTCTACCCGAAACAACTTCAAGCCATTGAATATGGTATTGTTCGATCATATTTGGCTAACATCAGACTACACCACAGACAATCACAGACAATACTACATTAAATTGCTTGAAGTTATAGTCCGGGAGCCAGCGACACTTTTTGATGGCTCATTTGTTTAAAGTTGGTTTATCTTTTTTTCCACTATATTTGTGCTACATATGCACAAAACGACCTCCTGCCATAACGATAGTGGAACAATGCTTATCAGCAGCGTGTCAATTATGTAAGAAAATATTGTGCAAAATTCTTATTTGTTTAAATTTGAAAATTTGTACTTATAATAGACCATTGTTGCGGCCGCGAACAACGCGCCGCATCGCGCGATCCCAAAACCGGTGCCCGCTGACTCATCACTGCAGCTGACGAGTCAGCTGAGGCCGGTGACATTGCGTTGTTGACGCCAACGATCGTTCGTGACGCTCGCCCGGCGACCATTTGTTAGTTCAAAAACAGCACCGTGGTGACACGCACGTACGCGCAGCCTTTGTCTTTGTGCCCATAGCGCCCTGTTCGAGTGAGACGGTAGAATGCCCACGCGTTCTTGCTTTATATTCTTGTACATTTGTGTTTCGTGTGCTGTACTTGTGTGACGTCCAGTGGCCAAATTGGACCACTGGCAATAAACTGTGCCCACCAAGAGGTGATCGTCGCTGTATCTTCTCCTTTCCACCGCGCCATCCCGACGTCGGCATTCTCAGCCCGCCCTCGGCGGAAACATTGATCCTTCGAGCCGGATTTGCACTGAAGGAGAACCAGAGAGATCGACACCATGGCTGGTGGAGTCACCCCTGTCACCGAGGGCACCGCGTCCACAGTCACGTGGCCGGCCCTCATTAACAAGATTCGGGCGCTGATGCTGACGGCGCAGCGCTTGTTGAATAATTTTAAGAAGATGGGCCAAGCGAAATTCACCGTCGAGAAGGCTCAGGCGAGGATTGACACGCTGGACGCGACCTGGGCCCAGTGCCAGGACCTGCACCTGGAAGTGGAGGCGCTGATTCCCGAGGACCAGCGCCAGGCTTGCCCGTACTTGGCGAACGAGGAGTTTGCGAAGGCCGAGGAGGAGTACTGGACGACGAAGGACTTCCTGTTGGAGGTCATCCGGACCCTCCGCGCCCCCCCCCCCGCCGTCGGAGCAGAGACGAGTGCAGCCATCCCCGCATCAGGCACGGCGAAGGGCCGAGCCAGGCTCGACCTCCCACGCTTCTCTGGTGAGTACCAAGAGTGGCAGGCATTTCGCGATTTGTTCACGTCGCTCGTTGTCAAAGATGCGGCTCTCGACGACGTCAAGCGGCTTCAGTATTTGAAAATGTCTGTGGAAGGCCCGGCGCTCAAGGTCATCGCGCATTACACCACGACGGACGCGAATTTCGTAACCGCCTGGGCGGCTTTGTCCCGGCGGTTCGACAACAAACGCGCGCTCGTCGCGGCCCGCGTCCGCGCTCTCATAACAATGCCGCCGATGTCGAACGATTCTTCCGAGGAGCTAACGTGGGTGTGCGACACGACTAACCGGTCTCTCTCGCTCCTCGAAAATTTGGGCTGCCCCACCACTCAGTGGGACGCTCTCGTGGTCGGGGAGATATCTTTGAAGTTGAAGTCCGGTCTCCTGGAGGAGTAGGAAAAGTCTCTCGGGACGAGGACCGATCCCCCGACGTATGATGAACTAGATCGGTTTCTCGAGTCGCGCATTCACTCACCGGAGGCCACACAGGCTAACGAGGAAGCCAAGGGTCTCGCTCGCGGCGCGATGCCTAAATCATCGAAAACGGCCCCCTCGTCGAACGCTCGGGTGTGTGCCACGAATGCCACGCCAGATCCCTCTCGGTCTGCGAGCAAATCGCACTGCCCCATGTGCTGGGCGCGCCACGCCGCGTACCGATGCGCTGCGTTTCGGGCGATGCAGGCCGAACAACGTCGCGATTTCGCGACAACTAAACGGCTGTGCTTTAACTGCCTCGCGCCCGGCCACATGGCGCCGTCGTGCCTTGTCACTACCGCGTGCTCACACTGCGGTCGGCGACATCACTCCCTGATCCATACGGCCAGCGCCGATGCGGGGGCCGCCGTCCTTCCGACCTCGACCCAAGCTGCCCCAGCGCCTTCGACGGCGGGCGGCGCCGCGCCCTCAGCTGCAGCGCTCCATGCATGCATCACACCCGGCGCTGCGGCTGGAGGGCCAGTCTTGCTCGCCACCGCGATCGTTCGCGCTGAGTCGGCGGTGGCAGTCCGTCAGCCCTAATCGCCCAAAAGACGATATTCGGGTGGATCGTGCGAGAATCGGATGGAAGGCTGCGCGTCGTGTTTAACGCCTCGAGCCCGACCTCCAACGGAACGTCGCTTTACGACCACCTGCTGATCGGGCCGAAATTAAAGCAGGACATCGTCATCATCATCCTCCGATGGCGCCTCCCTCGATTCGCGCTCAAGGCCGACATCGAGAGGATGTACCGTAAAATTCGCGTACACCCGAGCGACGTGGACCTCCAGTGTGTGTTGTGGCATCGGCGCCCCGGAGCTGTGCCGTCGACGTTCCGGCTGCAAACGGTTACATACGGCACCGCCGTCGCGCCCTACCTCGCCCAGCGTGTGCTGCGGCAGCTCGCCATCGACGAAGGGGGGGGGGGGGAATATCCGCGCGGGCGGCGTGTCCTCGAGAGCAATTTCTACGTCGATGACTATTCTCTATAACTCGTCGTGCTATTCGGCTCGGACGAGGTCGCGTCAGCCCTCTCTGAACGCGATGAACTCCGCGCTTTGCTCGCGCGGAGCGGGTTCGTGTTGCGGAAGTGGGCAGCAAATCACCCTGTGTTAAACCCCGACGATGTACCCTGTGCCGTTGCCATGTCTCCGGTGCCCTCTGCGCCGGAAGGACCGGAATCGCACGCGGTCTTGGGGATTCAGTGGGCGCCCCAGGAGGACGCATTTCATTATCGGATTGTGCCCCCTTCCGCCCCCGCAACGACGAAGCGCACCGTCCTGTCGGTGGCGGCGCGGCTGTATGACCCGCTCGGCTGGGTATCGCCGGCGGTGGTCGTCGCGAAAATTATGTTGTAGGACCTGTGGCTGCGAGGAGCGGAGTGGGATGCTCCACTCCCGTCGGACTTGCTGGAGAAGTGGCGGATCCACATCGCTGCGCTTCCCCTCCTGGAGTCGGCGCGCATCCCCCGATAGTGCGGCCTGGACGCCTCCACCGTCGGTTGCATGAGTTCGCCGATGCGTCATCGAGGGCCTATGCAGCGGTCGTCTACGCCCGGATTGCTCGACGGGACGCCGGGGGGGCCCACGTTACTTTGCTCGTGGCAAAGACTAAGGTCGCGCCAGTCAAGACGGTCAGCATCCCGCGTCTAGAGTTATGTGCCGCTGCGTTACTCGCTCGCTTGCTGCGGCGGGTGGCGTCCGAGGCTCCTTGGCCCTCCGCGGCGCTGCACGCCTGGACGGACTCGCGAGTGGTGCTTTCTTGGCTGCAACGGCACCCCTCGCACTGGAATGTGTTCGTCGCGAATCGGGTCGTGGAGATCCAATCCCTGATTCCGGTGGCAACGTGGAGGCATGTCCCAACGCTCGATAAACCGGCCGATTGCGCCTCTCGGGGCATGCACCCCCGCGACTTGCTGCATCACGACCTCTGGTGGGGGGGGGGGGGGGCCTGTGTGACTTCCGAGATCGCCCTCGGAGTGGCCGGCGTCCCCTGATCCGGACAACTCGCGGCCCATGGAGGAAGAAGCGCGAACGGCGGCGGCCCACGTTACCGCCCCGCCGCCGCCCAGTCCGTTAGAGCCGCTCCCTTACTCTTGCTCCTCCTGGCCTCGACTTCTTCGGGTCATGGCGCGCATCCAGCGCTTGGTGCGCCGGGGGGTGGGGGGTCTTCAGACAACGGGGATTCGCGAGTACCGGAGTTGCGGGGGGCACGCGTCTGGTGGATTCGGTGGCTCCAGAGCACGGCGTTCGCCGAGGACATTGCCGCGGTTAGGAAAGGGGCACAGGTGCGCCGCTCGAGCCCGCTTCGTCAACTGACTCCCTTCATCGACGACGACGGCCTGGTTCGCGTGGGGGGGAGGCTGAGCCGTGCCCTGTTGCCCTACGACGCGCAGCACCCAATCGTGCTCCCGGAGCACCACCTCTCCCGGCTGATTATCCAGCACGCGCACCTCAGGGCGTTGCACGATGGGTCCCAGCTCACGCTCAGCGTCCTGACGAGCAATTTCTGGGTGCTGCGCGCGCGGGACTTAGTTCGCGCGGCAGTGCACCGCTGCACCGTCTGCGTCCGACATCGGGCTGTCGCCGGCATGCAGATCATGGCCGACCTCCCCGCTGCGCGAGTATCGCCCTCTCGGCCGTTCGACCAAACGGGAGTCGACTACGCGGGACCCATAATGACGCGTCCGGGAAAGGGCCGTGGGTATCGAGCCCACAAGGCATATATCGCCCTGTCCGTATGCCTTTCCACTCGCGCCGTGCATCTGGAGCTCGTCACCGACTACACCTCGGCGAGCTTCCTCACCGCGTTTCAGCGCTTCGTGTCCAGGCGTGGCCGTCCCAGTCACATGCACAGTGATAACGGCACAACGTTCAAGAGGGCTGCCCGGGATCTCGGGGCTGCGATTCGCGGCGCAGTGGAATCGCCTGAGGTCGCGGCGTTCACCGGCGCGGAAGAGATACAGTGGTCCTTCATTCCCCCCACCGCTCCGCATTTCGGGGGCTTGTGGGAGGCCGGGGTTAAAAGCGCGAAACACCATCTACATCGCGTCGTGCAGGATCACACGCTCTCCTACGAGGAGATGACCACAGTCCTGTGCATGGTCGAAGCGTGCCTCAACTCGCGTCCCCTCGGCCCCGCTCCTGCCGAGGACGACGACTTCGCGTTGACCCCTGGACACTTGACCGGCGCCCCTCTGCTGGCGCTCCCCCCGATGGCCTCGTCCAGCGGTCCGGCGTCGCTTCGCGGTCGCTGGCAGCTCGTGCAGCGAATGCGCGACCACTTCTGGAGGCGATGGCAGGCTGATTATCTGAACTCTCTCCAACTCCGGCGTAAGTGGATCAGCCCCCAACACTGCCTCTGTGTCGGCGACGTGGTCGTTCTCAAGGACGACGATTCGCCGCCGGCGCAGTGGCGGCTCGGCCGCGTCTCGCAAGTCCACCCTGGTCCCGACGGCCGGATCCGAGTGGTGTCCGTGCGCACCGCACACGGCGAGCTCACGCGCCCCATCACCCGCGTCATGTTCCTTCCGTGCGTGTCCGAGGCAGACGAGAGCCGCGTAGCGACGTGAACAAACACCTGTAACAAGCCCCGAAGTTGTGCGCCACCACTCTGATCCACCTAGGCGACCTACCGTGTCACGGCGGGCGGCCGCCGGGCAAGCGCGTCTCAGAAATTCGGCCCGCGGATCGGGCTGAGGCGGGCGGAATGTTGCAGCCGCGAATAATGCGCTGCAGCGCGCGATCCCAAATCCGGTGCCCGCTGACTCATCACTGCAGCTGACGAGTCAGCTGAGGCCGGCGACATTGCGTTGTTGACGCCAACGATCGTTCGTGACGCTCGCCCGGCGACCGTTTGTTAGTTCAAAAACAGCACCGTAGTGACACACACGTACACGCAGCCTTTGTCTTTGTACCCATAGCGCCCTGTTCGAGTGAGACGGTAGAACGCCCACGCGTTCTTGCTTTATATACTTGTACATTTGTGTTTCGTGTGCTGTACTTGTGTGACGTCCAGTGGCCAAATTGGACCACTGGCAATAAACTGTGCCCACCAAGAGGTGATCGTCGCTGTATCTTCTCCTTTCCACCGTGCCATCCCGATGCCGGCATTCTCAGCCCGCCCTGGGCGGAAACAACCATAAAACACCGAAAAATGATCTGCTGCCACCTTACTTGCGGAACGGCATGCTACTACCACTCCTATAAACATGTTAAAAAAATGAAATCCATTGACCAAAATGTTTAAAGCTGAAATTTTTTTTGGTGGTTATTTTAATTACAAAATGGAAGAAAAACGATTGCTGCCAGTCCTATCGTGGAACAAAAGACTTGGTAGGAGCCACCTAAGGTCCTTTTGTTGGCTGAGGGAAAGAAAGGTGTAGTGTGGCGAGTTGTACGAATTTAACCCGAATATTTAAAAGTGCAATAAAATTTTTCTGTTTACTTAGTACATAATGATTCACACACACACACACACACACACACGCACACGCACACGCGCACGCACGCACGCACGCACGCACGCACGCACACACACACACACACACACACACACACACACACACACACACACACACATATATACACCCCTTTAGATTTGCAACACGAAATTTCCTCTCCCAAACTTAAAACTCCTTAAGACGACCTACAATCACTAAAACCGTCCAATCACAGAGCACACCACCCACCACTATAATAGAAAAACAGTAAAGCTCCGAAGCTCCAAAGATGATAGTTGCGGGATCGAAAATCAGTTTGAAATTGTACTTTGAAAGAAGTCAGTTGGTGCTGTGCGGTATGGCTACATTAAAGCCCGTTTGTGTTTTTGCAGTAGCAAAAGGAACAAAGTAATTTTGTTCACACAAAATAGTCTTCACAAAAGTGCTAGAATTCTAACAATTCGCAAAAAAAAAATAATTTACACGGCAAGGATTTACAATTGCCGACATCGTCGAACAATTTGCAGAGGGTACCATTCTAAGTGTCTGTGTCGTTTTACGGCAGTTTTAAAAAAATATAAATTATCTAGTAGCAATGAATCTGCTTCGTCAACAAGTGTATTATTGTCTGGGTCTAGGCCATCAACATCTACAGCAAAAAAGTAAGTGGATCAATCAACATCATTACTGTTTGATTAGTTTGTAATTATTGTTTAAATTTAAATATTAAATTAAATTAATGTACATCGTACATTAGATAAGATAACTTCAAGAAATATTTCAAAACGTATTTAGTATTTTCTTGTTTAACCCAACCGTTTGATTTACATCTTGAATTTGAATAATTTTGTAAAAATTATTGTTTTTAAAAAAAACTCGCCACACTGCACCTTTCATTCCCACAGCCAACAACAGGACCTTAGGTGGCTCCTGCCAAGTCTTTTGTTCCACAATAGGACAGGCAGCAATCGTTTTTCTTCCATTTTGTGATTAAAACAACGACCAAAAAAAATTTCAGCTTTAAACATTTCGGTCAATGGATTTCATTTTTTTAATATATTTATAGGAGTGGCAGTAACATGCCATTCCGCAACTAAGGTGGCAACAGATCATTTTTCGGTGTTTTATGGTGTCTATTATTAGTACAAAAATTTTCAAATTTAAACAAATAAGGATTTTGCACAATATTTTCTTACATAATTGACACGCTGCTGATAAGCGTTGTTCCGCTGGTGCGCTAGCAAGAGGTCGTTTTGTGCATATGTAGCACAAATATAGAAGAACAAAAGATAAACTAACTTTAAACGAATTGGCAAGAAAATGTGTCGCTGACTCCCGGACTATTATCCCGGATAATGTCCGGGTACCCGGGTACTCGATGGGTCAAAAAGTAAGAGCTCTAATTTGTATTGTATTCTTTTAATACTTATTCATATAAACCCTGAACAAGAATTTACAAACATATATAACGTAATATGAAATTGTATTTTGGAATATGTGTTTGATAGCTCTGATTTTGTTTAATTATTATTGAACAAATGAAATAAACCAAAGTGAAATAAAATAAATTGGCACTGTTTGTGTAACCATCATGGGCCGTGGCTGATGGAAATCCACTGTTTTTTTCTTTATCGCTAGCAGCATGTAACAATGATAAATATTCCATTTTTAATAAACCTGTTGACCCTGGGGCGTTGTTGCATGATAAATCTTTATTCGTCTTAACATAAATTTTCATTTGAAAGAAGAAGAAACTCTATTAAAATATTAATGTTTAAAACAATTGTTATATAAAAATGGTAGTTAGAACTTCCTGATATTACATGGTTTTATCATACTCATCAGCCTCTCTATAATTTGAGTTCAATTCCATTAAAAAATTACTGTTCCAATCACGGCCTCCTCTGGTAAATTTCATGGCTCATAGTTGAAGAGCGTAATAACTTCAGTCGCTTATAAAAAAATTGTGAAAAATACTTGCGCCTCCTGTGGGAACAAATTGCGTGACATTTATCGACTGCATTTACTACAACATTGCATTAAAATGAATATTCTCCAGACTGAATGGTTAATCGGGAACAAAACTCCTGTGGCAAGAATAATGTACCTAAGTACAATACGCACTCGTTACCAGCCCGTTTTTACCATGCGTGAAAGCCCGGCGACTAATCCCACCATTTCTTGGAATCCTTCAGACGAGAGTGGGGGAATCCAAGAACGAGCGAGAAGCTCTTTCGTTTCGTCTCGCTCGTTCTTCGGTTTTCTCACTCGCGCCATTGCCCGCGCGGAATAGTGTCCACAACACGCTGTGAGCCCGCCGCCAGCCCCGTTCTTCGGGCTCGTAACGAGAGCATACTGTACACTTATGTATTTATTGCGTGCTATTTATTGTAACTCAATATTGGAGAATAAGTAGGAGTTACAATCACTAAAAATAATTTCACATTTCAATGTCGAAGAAAATTAACTGCAAACACTTGTTGTTTGCTTACTTTCCATTTACTAAAGTTCATGGAAGTTTATGCAGTAGATACATAAGTGTACATACTAAGTACATTCTATTCGTCAGAAGAATTTTGTTTCGGATGAATCCATCAGCCACATACTTGGAAGCGACACTACTACTTGTACGTGACACACTCCATTTTCTATTTAGCACCAAATTGTAACAAATACAAGTAATAAATATCATTTAATAGGTTTCGTAAATAAGCTGCGTCATTACATAAGCAGAAGTATAAGTATTTTTCACTTACAATTAGTGTAGGCCGGGGACGGTAGTAACACTTTGACTTTGGAATACGATTACGCAAGAACTATTACATTTACAACAAAAGTTCTTATACGAAAATGTTACTTACATATCTCACATTATTGAGGCATAACAATTGCACTTTATGTCAAGTAATATTCAGGTTATTAATAAAAAATGAGAATCGAAGAAAGTGTGACAACCGTCCCTGACCCTGGGTCGGTTGTAGCACTACATGGAGTCGATAGTAACACAAATTTAACTTTACTGAATGAAAATATTTATTGACTTGAATTATAATAATAAATGAAAAAAAGTAAAATTTATAATCAATTATAAAAAACGTTTTGGCTGGTGCATTCTTTATGAGCACATCCTTACATTCAATACATTGCACCAATTTTTCATTTGGTTTGCTAAACAATTCCATGTATATAAGACAATAATATTATTTATTTTCTTTGTCACTAAACTCATTATTATGTTTCTTATAACTGTTAAAAGAATTCTTTCCTTTTGATTTCTGCTCTAAGTATATTTCTCTGCATTCTTTTCTCTTGCTTTTCTTTATATTCTGTTCTAATCTTTTGTCTTTCAGAAATATCGCTGTATATGGCAGGCTTTCTTTTCTTTTTACCCCTATTCGAAACCTTTCGAGAAGCAGCTTTACGAAATGGTCGTACAGATTCTAGCGTGAATTTTTCAGATGGATTTATTTGTTCACATTTAAAAATTCGTTTGTCACACTATTCGGTTCTGTTGCGGTACAACCGATCCCGACTGTCGATATTACAATCGCCCCCGACCAGGCATTTGAACTTTAATTATAAATTTTGATTAACGAGACAATTAAAAATAATAAGTAACGATCAGTATTACTTTAAAAAAGGTCAGATTAAAGATTAAGAAAAAGAAAAGGCACATACTTGCAGAGGGAGTATTTATATTACAATTTTAAATCAGTAACGGAAAATTACTTGGGGTATCGGAAAGTTATTTTCTTCACTATACACGTCTGTTGCGTATCTATACTGCTGGAAAATGGATGTATGTATTCCAAATGTTATTTTCCATCATATAAGCATCCAAAATATATGTTAATATCTATTATATTTTGTGCCTCGTTCTCGAGATTACTATTGTAAACTTGCTTTAGAGTGAAAACTAATAAAATCCGGCCACTACGTTCGGCCACCGCGGCCATCATCTCATTCTTTTTCGCTGTGCGCTAGGAGAAGCACGCTTAGAGTGTGGGTTAAACATGGGGAAAAGAAAAGTGATTATAGAGGAACTGTGTGGCGAAATAAAAAGATTAAAGCAAAAAATGGAAGAAATTCAAAAGGGAAAGGAAGAAATCGAGGAAGCAACAAGTGAGGACAGTGATGAAGTAGAATCAGGTTCAGAAAACGGTAAGTGATGAGCATTAAAGGAATGTTATTAAGGTTTCTAATGTGCCTGAACAAGCGACAGGACAAATTAGACATTAAAAGCCGTGCCTTGCGTCTGCACGAGCGGCAAAACAACGGCGGTATCAAAACAATTAACCTATTATTCAGAAAATGTCAAACCGACTGCACCAGCGGCAGGAGAGACAAAATATATATAATGACAAAGCTTTTGCGCCTGTACGAGCGACAGGATAAACAAAAACCTTCCGTTTGCCAGTCAAACAGTAATAGTAAAATGGAAGTTAGCCAGACGCGCATGCACGAGCGGCATGACGGTGGGTCTTTCTTTTGTCCGGTACGAAAGCACGTGGTCGACGCCATGTTGAAACGCAAAAAGACCGTTTTTGTTATAATGCACATAAAAGAACAGGGAAAAATATATGTTTCAGGAGAAAAAATCGAGAAACAGAATAAGGTTTTCGGAGAAAGCCTGGATATAGGGGAAAATAAAGAGAACGAAAAGGTTGAGGAAAATAATACTGAAGAAGTACAGGAAAAAATTCTGGATGATGACATTTTGGTAGCCTTAGGTAGTGACCCAACGGAAACGAATGAAGAAAAAGTTGAATTACACTCGTCCATTAAAAAGAGGTGGAAACAATGATTTTTTAACGGCATAGATGAGAAAGATATAGATGCACTGTTAAAAAAGTATTCGCCACCAACGAGCTTAGAAGCACCAAAACTAAACATCGGTAAAAAGAGATAACCACATTGCTGAAAGACAAAAACTAGCAACGGCAGCCTTATCGGTGTTGGGATCAGCAATAAATAATATTCTGGAAGAAGAGGAAGGCATTGACAAAGCGGAATTTATTGGTAAATTAAACGATGCCGCAAAGCTTATAAACCAGATAATATTCGGGCAAACCGAATCACAGAAGGCTTTTATTCTACCGGGTGTAGAGAAATAAAGGAAAGCTTTATTAGAAAAAGCGGAAACAGATGAATTTTTATTCGGGAAAGGACTTCTAGATAGAATAAAGGAGGCAAAAGCTATGGAAAAAATCGGTCAGGATATGAAATATCCATCAGGAGCAAAGAAAACAACACCCCTACAGCCAAAAAGTAATTTAAACTACAGAAGCCTGCAAGCAAGAAGACCGGCTTACGCACAGGCAGGCTACGGAAATCAACCGGTACAGGCTAGGCCCACGATGTTCTCCAAAAACAAACAGCAACCGTTCAATCCACGAGTGCAGTACTAAAATCGCTTCAAACCAAAGGCGTCAGGAAAGCAAAAATTAATGTAGGTAAAAATGCTGGTAGATTAAAATATTACATTAAAAATTGGCAAAAAATTACCAATGAGGTATTAAGTTATGTTAAAGGGTACAAAATTTCATTTTGTAAAAAATTCGGCAGTTAAACTTACCAAAAATGAGGTTTGACTCAAATACAGAAGTAAAAAAGTACAAACAGGCAATAAAATTGTTATTGGATAAAGGTGTAATAGAGGAATGTAGGGAAAATAAAAACAGTTCTTATCCAGTTATTTCTTAGTGCCAAAACCTGATGGTTCATATAGATTCATTTTAAACTTAAAGAAATTAAATGAATTCATTAAGAATAGTCATTTCAAAATGGAAAATATTAGAACGGCGACAGCATTAGTTTCTCCGGGATATTATATGAACAACATCGATTTAAAAGATGCATATTTTTTAGTCCCAGTTCATGCTAAGAGCAGGAAATACTTGAGGTTTGAATTCTCAGGAAAATTATATGAATTCACATGCTTACCAAATGGCTTATCTACTTGTCCTTTGATATTTACAAAAGTGTTGAAGCCAGTGATAAATTATTTAAGAGCCAAAGGGTTTTTCTCGGTTATACACTTAGACGATATCTTATGTATAGCAAAGACTGCAGAATTGTGTCACAAGAATGTTAAGGAAACTAGTGCTCTATTGATAGATTTAGGTTTCTTATTTAATAAACGTAAAAGTAATTTAACACCATCGACGAGATGCAAGTATCTTGGATTTATAATAGATTCCGTACAATATACTGTGGAAATAACGGGGGAAAAAAGACTAAGACTGAATGAAATGGTAAAAAAAAATTTTTAAAGATAGAATATGGGACGGTGAAAGGATTTGCTCAGTTTATTGGGTCGTTAGTGCCAGCCTGTCCAACCATGGAATATGGGTTGTTGTACACAAAAATGTTTGAAAGGGAAAAATTAAAAGCGTTAAGAAATAATGGAAACAACTATGAACAAAAAATGAGGATCCCAAAAAGTATTCTAGAGGATTTAAAATGGTGGGAACAATCGTTAGATTACGCAGTAAACCCTATAAAAACAGGTATTTTCAAAACAGAAATTTACACGGATGCATCCGGTACGGGTTGGGGTGCAACTGATGGAGCCAATAGTGTTTTTGGGTTCTGGAATGAACAGGAAAAATCATTGTCTATAACTTATAGAGAACTGTTAGCAGTAAAGTTAGCATTGAATAGATTAGCGAATAATTTAAAAGACTGTCAAATTCTTTTAAGGGTTGATAACACCACAGCTGTTGCGTATATTAATAGACTGGGAGGTACAAAATATAAAAACTATAATAAGTTGGCTAAAGAAATATGGAAATGGGCAGAAGGAAAACACATTGTCTTATTCGTTTCATATATATCGTCTTCGGAAAACGAAGATGCGGATAAATTATCGGGAATAAAAAATGAGGATACTGAATGGGAATTGTGTGATAGGGCATTTAGAAAAATCATAAAGGTATTTGGAACTCCAGAAATAGACTTATTTGCAAGGAAATATAATACAAAATGCAAAAGATATTTTTCATGGATGCCAGACGATAAAGCAGAAAAAATAGATACTTTTACAGTAAAATGGTCAAAATGAAAATTTTATGCTTTCTCTCCCTCCAGTCTAATTCTAAAAGCATTAGGGAAAGTACAACAAGAAGGTGCATCAGGTATTTTTGTAGTGCCAGACTGGCCAAACCGTGGTATCCACTGTTTAAAAGTTTAATAATTAATGAACCCTTAATATTCGAACCAGATAATAAACTATTATTATCTCCATGCAGATCGAAACAACATCCGAGAGCACAATACCTACATTTGCTGGCAGGAGAAGTATTAGGAAGGCCTTTATAAGAAAAATGGTACCACAAGAGACCATAGATATTCTATTAGCATCATTATCGATAAAAACTTTAAAACAATATGAATCAGCCCTTAAAAATTGGTGGCAATTTTGTATACTCACTAATAATAAATTTAAGATGCCGACGCGTAATAGTCTGCTGAGCTTCCTTACATATAGTTTTAAAAAAGGTGCATCCTATGCAACGCTAAATACATACAGGTCGGCAGTATCACTGTTGTCAAATAATAAAATAGGGGAAGACTCGATGATAAGCAGATTTTTTAAAGGGATAGCGAAGTTAAGGCCGGCAAAACCAAAATATTCATTTACGTGGGATGTATCAATAGTGTTAAATTATTTGAAAAACATAAGGCCATTATACGACTTAGACCTCCAAAAGTTAACTGAGAAAGCCGTAACACTTATAGCATTATGTACTGCGCACAGGGCACAAACCCTAGTAAATATAAAGGTCAGTAACATTAAGATTTCTTTAGCGGGATTAGAGATTAGAATAACACACTTAATCAAAACATCGAGTCACGGACGGTTTCAACCTTTGTTATTACTACCAAGATTTACCAATGATAATAGATTATGTGTGGCTTCGGTGATAGAAAGATATATAGAAGTAACAAAAAGTTTAAGAGATACAGCTATTCTATTCACAGCTACTGTAAAACTACATAAGGCGGTATGTACGCAAACAATCAGCAGATGGATAAAGAGTGTATTAAGTAAAAGCGGCATAGATATGTCGATATTTTCCGCGCATTCAACAAGACATGCGTCTACGTCGTTAACTTTAACCAAAGAAGTCGATTTAAGTGTAATTAGAAATACAGCGGGCTGGACAAATAGCTCTACGGTATTCGCGCAATTTTATAATAGACCAGTATTACCACAAAATAGCGATTTTGCGGCGGCAATATTAAGTGCATAAGTCAATATGTTTAAGTTAAAACATTGTAACTGATTCATTCGTCATACTTACTGATATTCGAAAAATCTAATAAAATTACAAATTGTGTTCAAACCAAAGTACGAGTAAAATTGTTGTCCTCTAAACAACTACAATAGTAATCTCGAGAACGAGGCACGAAATATAATTGAACGATTAAAATTTACCTGTAAGTGAAGTTCAATCGTAATTATATGAAGTGCCTCGTTCGAAGAGATTACAGCCCTCCCCATTATTGACCCAATCCCATAAAACTAACAACAATTTTAAAATATAGCTCTGAAAAAATGAGATGATGGCCGCGGTGGCCGAACGTAGTGGCCGGATTTTGTTAGTTTTCACTCTAAAGCACTGTGACATCTGGCGGGCGAAAGGGGGACTACAATAGTAATCTCTTCGAACGAGGCACTTCATATAATTACGATCGAACTTCACTTACAGGTAAGTTCGTTTAATCGTTCAATTATATGTTTTGAGATATTTATCGTGTTACCTACATTCGCCCCCCTGTTACTACCACCCCCGGTCTACCTTACTTTTTCACAGGCGACGAGGATCACAGATGCGACGTACTTATTTGTTAATTTCAGATAAGTCAAAACATCGTAGAACACGGTATCAAGCATTTAAATAAACCTACAGGAAATCAAGAAATCTTATAAATTAACTGAATGCTCGTTTCTAAAGCCGAAATGAAAATATGTGAACGAACAGGTTGTTATTCAAAGAATTACTGTCACGCATTTTAATTACAGCACAGTAAATAAATTGCGTTAATAGGTACGTCGCCTTGAACGACACGCACCCCGTGACTAACAAAGGAAACGTTTCGCAGAGTTTCATGTATATGTGAAAATCGTACTCGTCGAGTGTGTACCTAATTGAAATCACATTTCGCAAAGCATCAAACCTTCATCGCATATTGACATGTACAAAATTAAAGTTTGGAAAAGGCGATAAAGCAGAAAGTCAACGAGGAATTACTTACATACGCCACTTTTGATAACGCGTGGAATACACGATGCAGAACAGTTAAAGCTAACCATGTTATACATAGATTATAGAGGAGTCAAGCGGAAATACTACATGCAAAGGGAAACGCGCCTTTACAGAGTGTTTCGCCTAACTTTATCACCTGAAATATTTCTGTTATATTTAAAATATCATAAAAATGTTTCCTGCAAAAGTTGCACAGTAACAATAGTTTTATTGTGTTGGGAGTGGTTAATGAGATACGAAGGTTGACTTTTTTTTAAAATGGTATGCTATATTTTATTTGTCGATACACGATAGACACTTAAAATACGAATTAAACGACAGATAATATAAGTACAACGATAAGTCCTTTAAAGTCACTAAAAGCCGTAGAAACAAAATGTTCTGTCTAATTTTCGATACCACTACAAAGTATCGTTTTGTTTAAGCTTCGACCTTTTAAAACGCATCACTTGTTCATCAACACGTTTTCGTCTGTTTGTCACTTGTTACAAGCTAAATTTTAAATATAGCTGACATGTTTCAGGTGATAAAGTTAGGCGAAACACCCTGCATAAATTTAAGTAAATTTAATTCAACCGTTTTTTTTTCTTATACAAGGCCTCCTCCACGCAATGAATGTAATTCAAGTTTAAATCATAAGAACAGACATCCATCTACCGCTAACAACTAATTTTCTCACAGCGATTACCAGACTCGTGTCCCGTGTGAAACACCGATAACATCTCTTCCCTTGTCATGTGTTCGTGGATCTGCAACAAACAAAAAGTTCATCGTAAATTCTAGCACTCTATAGTTTATGTGGGATATTCCGGATATAAGAAGAAAGTTTTGATACTTGTACAAGAGAAAGTTAATTATGAATTCGATGAAGCTGGCCAAAATGGTTTTAGTTTCATTCACATTATGATTAATATTGATTTCTTAAATTTTCAGTATGTTACTTTTTTTATTTATTCCATGTCAAAGCTTGCTTCACCTCCTGACATTGACTTCCGTAAGTTCTACTATAAGCCACACGGTTTTCACATATTGCTATCCTTAGAAACAAACACTTTGCTCCTTATTCGGTGCTATTAATTTATACAGAGTGTTTAAGCAAATGTTCAGGACTTAAAAGGCTACGAGTACTCATTAAACTGAATATGAAATGCCTATCGTTAGTTAACATATGTATGTACAGTAAAGCCTCCCGCATCCGAATCCTCATTATCAGAAAAAACATACAGCAGATAGTATCGCTGCGGAAACCTTTAAAGCAGACTTTCATCATTTTCTAGGTGATGAAAGATATCTAGAGACGCGGTAGCGTCTCGACGCCAAGTACATTTCGACACCCTGTATATGTCGTCTGTCGCTACCGTTATCATTTACTCGTCGCCCGGCTAATCCAACCTAACCTGAAACTTATTTCATTAATATCTCATCACGCCTGCATTATTTTCTAAATTTGAAGACATTTTTCTTATGTAAACCGCATATAAGTTTTCGAATAAGACCAATTTCAATAAAATCGGTCCACGTATGACAGAGATATCGTAATATCGTCTCATGGATCAGTCGGAAACGGTAAGATTTTTCTTATGATTCTTCTCCTGATTCTCCAAGCCAAATTTTCGTCCACATAATACGTATACACGCGTTACACACACACCTTCAGCCAACACATGTTCGTTCTTCTTTCGTCGACTCTCGGGATTATTCGGCAGGGATCGTCGTCCGTCATTGTACATACATACTTATATATATACTATTTTGAATTTTATAACCTACCAAGTGATAAGTGTCAAATAAAGTAAGTTGTCCGAATTTGAAATGTCACGAGTTTTTACACTAAATAGGAGACTGAATTATTGTCTCAATTAACAAGGTAAGTCGCCAAAATTTTTTATATAGATTTCTTATGTAGAGTCGCAGACTTGGAAGTTGTCCGGAGAAGGTTCGACAGAGAAGCATCTTCTTTCGCATAAGTTTCTGAATATTTGTCAAATAAGGTAAATCGACAAAAATTGTCAAAAGACATAGCATTAAGAATTATTAAGAAAATAGATTATTTATGGTGGACTGCTTGCAATGTAGAGCAAGTCACATTAGTGAAGAAAGTACGCTGAAAACACATCTCCCTTGATGCTTTTCAATCTATTGTGAAAGACATTCGTAATAATTTAATAAAATCCACAGTAGTTGCCACGCATTCATTAATTCATTAATTTTTTAGGTACTCATTAACAATATTTTAATTCACCAATAAATATACTAAACTAATTTTATACCAAAACCAATCAATTGTGTGTTGAAAATATTGGATCTCTTTGTTCAAGTTTGTTGAATTATTACCATTAGCATTTAAATTTCCAGCAACAAGACTTTCTGCCATACGCTCTCACCTCGTTCGGACACATTTTGTAGTCTACACTTATTATAGCAAAATGCCACTCTATTTCTATATAAGTTCGTAAGTTGTAACTTAAATAAATAACTAAAGTGTGGATTTTATATATTTACAGATAATCGAAGCAGAAGATGATGCAGTGTGATCTACGTCAGAGAAAAAAATTTATGACAGTATTAAGAATCAGAAAACTAGTAATTATTAATAAATATGTATTAAAACGTGTTCATAGTAACGGTTTGCGAATATTCTCCAGCCAGTTATTGTTTTCTATATATCCTACACTGTTAATAAATTTTTAAACAAAGTATTTTTCGATGAATATTAACATAACGCACTTTTTATTTTTTGGCATGGGATATGTTGTAATATTTATTTAGAAAACAATAAGACCCTGTATAATATGAATGCTTACATTTTATTCCTATATATTCATATTAATTTCCTACTATTTTTAGTCTTGTCGCGTGTAGGAAACATTTAAGTAGGATTTGTACATATATTTAACGAAATTTATAAATTTGTCAGCTATAAGGCAGACATTCGTCGTGTAATTTTAATCACGGTAATTCGTAATCACAAAAAATAGAAGATAATAATAAATATAATATTCCCTGATAACCAAATCTGGGAAGCAGAATCTGACATCAGAACCGTAGTCGTCTGTGTTCCCATTTGGCTGCGTTCTGAGGTGCAGAGCCTGAGGTGCAGAGCCTGATGTCAGATCGGCAGCAGATTCGCAGCAGATTCTGCCGTCTGCTACGGTTCTGACGTCAGACTCTGCGCTCTCATGCCAGAGCCAGACCCTGCTACCAATCTGATGTCAGACTGGAGACAGATGGTTATCAGGGTTAAAAATTATCTGAAGTATGCAAATTATCTTTGTAAAAAGAAGTGAGATCCCCATAAAAAACTTCAAAAAAGTAAAAAAATTACGCCAAGTACATGAAATCAAATATATCACAAAAATAGAAGATAATAATAATAATGACAAAATAAAAAAAGATGTGAAATCAAAATGAGCTGCAAGTACATAAAGGTGCTTTCCAACTGCGCTTAAGATGACACAACTACATATACACAGCTAAAATGCTGTGTTCATACATTCTATTACTCATATCGCGGACATTTTAATTAACCCATCAAAAAGAATCCCATTTAAAAACATTGTCGTAAATTAATAGCTTTACAAAATTAATGATATACAAAAATTGCGCCAATTATAACAATGGCTATTTATACAAAGAAAAAAAATGTATTAAATAATATTAAGCAGATATATCTTTATACAAATAAATATTTTAATACGAATAAATATTTTATTCAAAATACTTGGCGCTGCGCCCCGAATTGGTCTTGCTAAACTGAATAAATATGTATAAATTGCATTAATCTTTTTCTTTCTTTCTTGTGCATGCCTTCGTGAATGTGTGTATGTGTGCGTGTGCATATGCTACGTATGATATTAGAGTTAAATATATGTAGAATAAATCTGACTGCGTTTCTAATATGTATATGTATATGTTTATATATTTTCGATTGTAACGTAGTTATTGTAAATTATTAATACTAAGACAATTAACATTTTTTCGGTTTCGCAGCGCCAAGTATTTTGAATAAAATATTTATTCGTATTAAAATATTTATTTGTATAAAAATATATCTGCTTAATATTATATAATACATTTTTTTCTTTGTATAAATAGCCATTGTTATAATTGGCGCAATTTTTGTATATCATTAATTTTGTAAAGCTATTAATTTACGACAATGTTTTTAAATGGGATTCTTTTTGATGGGTTAATTAAAATGTCCGCGATATGAGTAATAGAATGTATGAACACAGCATTTTAGCTGTGTATATGTAGTTGTGTCATCTTAAGCGCAGTTGGAAAGCACCTTTATGTACTTGCAGTTCATTTTGATTTCACATCTTTTTTTATTTTGTCATTATTATTATTATCTTCTATTTTTGTGATATCCATTATACAATTGGGGCCGAAGCGGGTTTAATTTGGAAGGCACTACCACAAAAGCTCCTGGTAACAAAGTTAGAGGTGTGACTATCGATAAAGTTATCGATAAATGTCGACAATATCGAAATGTTACCGATATTTCAATATATCTGATGGGAAAAGTGAAGTATAGGCTGAGATAAACTGGGATTTCAGTGGATGAAATAAACGCGTGGTTTAGGTGCTTGCGAATACGCCGGGACGACTTTGCCGGAAGTGACGATCGTCCTTGCGCTTTTATTTAGCCGTTGTTCTACAGATGTCTCTCTTGTAATTATGACGATATACAAATTGTCATTTACATTCCAACAATATCGATAATCTCGTTAAGATATCTTTAAGGTGAATAGAAGCGGCTGAGGTAGAATGCAACACATTAATTGTATAATAAAGTCTTAGTGTAAAGTATTAAAGTATTAGTGTATTTTGGCTGTAATCTTGTACCTCTATCTGTAAGAATTTGTATATTTATATGTATATTGTAAATTATATATTATACATATAAATATAACAAACATGTACATTTTTCTCAAAATTATATCGTTAAAAAATATTTAAATTTTCAATATGTTTTTTATTGATGCAATATTGTAATCAGTATTTGATTTTATATTTTGTACTTTCTTACCCAAATTAGCCCATACACTCTCATTCATACTTATATGTGCATCCATTGTTAAAATATTATTACTGTTGCTCGACTGTATTTATGAATAATTTTGGTTAATATCATACTTGTATATTAAATTACTTTTTACCATTTCAACATATTCCTTCGAATCGAAAGAGATATCTTTATAAGTATGTGTATGTATCGTTGTGTTACAATGTCTTTACAATGGTTATTTGCATCGTTGCTGCAAGAAAGTGTACTGTACTTTACCTCAGCCGCTCCTATTCGCCTTAACGATATCTTAACGATATTGTCGATATATCGTTAAGTATCAATAAGATATCGATAATCTATCGATAATCGGTAGTCACACCTCTCTGCACAAAGTTAGTAAAGATCACAAAGAAAAAGCTCTTTTACTGGTACATAGACAATGTTAGATCGCAGGAAGAACGAATTTACAAAGTATAAAGAGAATGTAACCCTGCACAGTTATTTATGTTAAAAAAATTATGTTACTTAGCAGGCAAAAAGATATGGGATCCTTAAATATTGAAACAAAGTGTTTTCAATTATCCAATTTGATTATTCAAGTGATTGTTCTATTATCCGAAAATTCTCATACCCGGCCGCTTTTGTCTCCGTATTAATACGGATGCGGGATGCTCTACTGTAGTCCGAAATGTCCTTCCCAGAAGTAGAACCTATTCGGTTACGATTTTCTTTATACTGTTCATCATGTGTAGTTTCTAAACAAAAAAGTTTCTGATCATGTTTTCTGACGTCTATGAAACATGTTCTGCATTCAAAATGCATTAATGAACTGAATATTTCTTCATAAATTTCTAATTTGTGCTTGCCAAGTATTGTCTATACGTCACCGAGGCGACAATGGATTGCGTTCAATAGTGCTATATACATACAGAGTGTCCGCGGGAAGACTGGACAGCTGGATATCTCCTAAAGTATTGGAGATAAAAAAAAATTGTTTTACATGGAATTGCATGGCTCGAGGGGGGCAATGTATTAGTGCAGACGAATTTTTTTTATGGATTATTATTTTTAAAGATACGATGGTCAAGTTCAGTTTTTTAAATGGAAATTTGTGCAGTGTGTGATCCGACTACCCTCCGTGTAATCGATCTGCGCGAAGTAGGGTGCAAGTTCGATCGTTATCAGTACTCCTTCCCAAAGGGAATACGATTTACTTTAATTATAGTACATGTGCGTTTTGTAATAAAATGTTTCTATCGTCTCCTGAATTAAATAACTGGCATCCAGACATCTACGCTCCTACAACCCACCGTCAGTACGCCTCGTGGAGAGACGCAGGAAGAAAAGGGGTAGCCCGCTGTCGACGCGAGGTCCTCCTTAAAAATTTGCACAGAACCCTTCTCTCTCGAGTATAAACCCGAGCTACACGTGCGAGAGAAGGTGGGCATTGGGGAGGAGGTATTGCTGTGAAGATGGTCTCTTCAAGAGAGCAGCCGTTTGCGAGGGATGCAAATTCGATTGGTCCTAATACAATTTGCTCCCTATGGTTGAAATTTGGTCTAGCAACTTTCACACCTTCTAACTCTAACCAATCGAACTTGTATCCTTCCCCAAAAAAACCGGCAATCCGAGCGTAGAAGCAAGTGCGAAATAAAAGACTATTCAAGTTGAAAATTGAGTCATATTTTCCTACATCTCCTTGCCCACAAACTCTAAGTAAATTTTATGATGTTTTGAAACATTAACGGTGCGCTTCTCAATACCGCAGATGTACCTACCTAAGTAGCATTTCTGATGGAAAAGAATTGTCCAGCCTTTGGGCCTGCCATTCCTGGCGTAGACCTTTGGCAGGTAGGTATCTGGTTCAACGGGCAATGCCACTCGTGGCGCCAGCAAGACCGTCCCCGGTCCTTGCTATTCCAGCGAGTTTTCTTCCAGGGAAAATCAGTAAATTTGCAAGCGCAATATCTCAAAAAACCAGTGGAAATAAAGCGTATACATTAAAGCTTATTGAATTTGTCTTGGAACGCACTGTCAAGTGATCTTTTAAAAAAATATTTCCATTTAAAAAGTGACCACCGTATCTCTTAATATAATAATCCATAAAAAATTTGTTTGCGCTAATAAATTAGCCCCCCAAACCATGCAATTCCATGTAAAAAAATTTTTACCTCCAATACTTTAGGAGATATCCAGCTGTCAAGTCTTCCCGCGGACACCCTGTATATCATTCTAATATTCATTAAATATAATTGCGGGGAATATTATTTACTTTATGATAAGAAAATGGTATTTTTATGTGTTGTAAGAGCAAAAATGTTATTGATGTTATTGAAATGTTATTGAAAGTAACACAGACAATGTCAATTTGTTACCCTCTTTTAATTAAGGGGGGAACCTGGTGCAATCGGCAGAAAGCAAGATGGTTTTTGGGAAATTTTTTGTACGAAACTATATATACAATTTTATAACAACTTTCTGGCTTTATTATTATGTATTTATAGAATTGAACAATCATTTCTTTATATAAAAGTGGCGCTGACAACGTACAATTTTTTACCCACTTTTGATTAAGTGGGGAACCTGGTGTAATCGGCAGAAATCAGGATGGGTTTAGGGAAATTTTTTGTAAGGAATCTATACATACTATTTTTTTAAAACTTTCTGGCTTTTTTATTATATATTTCTAGAATTGCACAAACATTTCTTTTATATAAAAATAACGCTGACAACGTGGACTTTCATTTCCGGTCTGCAAGAAGCGTAACGTGTGAGTGAACGGTGTGAGAGAAAGGAGTGTAAAAGGTGCTAGTAGAGCGAGTAGGGAGTGAGAAGTGGGCGCGGAAGGAGAAGGGAGAGCAGGGAGTGAAGGGAGAGAAAGAGCGAGGAAAAGGGGAGCGAGGGAAAAGAGGAAAACGGGGAGGAAGCGCGCGAGTGTTGAGGTTAGGGTAAAGAGGAAAGGATTGAGCGGGAGAGTAGAGAAAGAGAGGAAGGTAGCGACATCGGGCGGCGAGGACAGGGAATAAGAGGTAGAAAAACGAACGTAGAAAGACTGGCCAGGGAAAGGAGCATGAGTGGAGGAAGTACAGGGGAAATTGCAGAGATGTGGAAGAGAAAGAGAGAGAAAGAGGAAGAGAGGCAAGGGAAATGGGGAGGAGAAGAAGATGCATTCCAAAAGAGTAGGAAAATAGGAAGATCACCGGAGGAGAAAAGGGTAGAGAGAGGGTTAGAGAGGCTAATAAGGGAAATGAGGGAAGAAATGAGAAAAGACCTAAAGGAAGTAAAAGAGCAAGGGAGAGAGGCAAGGGAAGATATGGCGAAACTAAGAGGGAAGATGGAAGAATGGGAGGAGAGGTGGAGAAAAGAAAAGAAAATAGAATGGAAAGGGTGGAAAAAAGATTAGAGGAGGTGGAGAGAGGGGAGGAGAGGATAAAGGAGATGGAGGAGAGGTTAAAAAAATTGGAGATGAGGAGGGAAAGGGAGGAGGGAAAAGGAGAAGAAGGAAGGAGAGAAGGGATGGAGAAGGGGACAGGACGGGAGGAATGGGAAACAAGGGTACAGGGGATGGAAAGGAAACTAGAAATGAAAGAGAGAGAAGAGAAAAGGAAGAACATTATAATTAAAGGGGTAGGGAAGGAGGGAACGGCGATGAAGAGGGCAAAGGAAGTGCTGGAGGTGGTAGGAGTGCAGGGAAAAATAGAAGGAGTGAGGGAGCTGGGAGGAAGAAGACAAGGGAGGGAGGAAGTGATGCTGGAGGTGAGAATGGAGAGTTTGGAGGTGAAGAGGGAAGTAATGAGGAACAAAGGAAAGCTAAAAGGGAGAAAGGAAAGGATAGGAGACGATCTGTCATGGAAGGAAAGAAAGATGCAGTGGCTCATAAAAGAGATAGGAGAAGAGGAGGAAATAAAAGGGAATAGGGTGAGAATAAGCTCGGGAAAATGGTGATAGAGGGGAAAACGTGGTTCTGGGACGAGCAGGGGGAGGTACTAAGAGACTGGAGAGGGAAGGAGAGGGGAAGGGCAGAGGGGGGAACAAGGGGGGGAGAAGAGGAAGGGGGTAAGGAGGAGGCGGGAAGGAAAGAAAGGAGTCAGGGAAGCGAAGGGACAAAAAACTAAGGGCGGAGGGGGAGGAAATGGGAGGGATAGAAAGGCAGGAAGGAAAGAAAGACTGGAGGATAACATTCTGGAACGTAGCGGGGATGGCAAACATGGAGGAGGAATTTTGGAAGGAGATAGGAGAATGGGAAGTAATAGTATTGATGGAGACATGGATAGAGGAGAAGGGATGGAGCAGGATTAAGCACAGACTGCCGTCGGGAGGACACAATGGGCAAAGAGAAGGAATAGGAGAGGGAGAGCGATGGGAGGCATGGTGATAGGGGTGAGGGAAGAGATGAGAGGAGGACAGGAGCAAGGTCAAGAAGAAGAAGAAGGGATAATGGTGGAACGAATACAGGCGGGGAAGGAGGAATGGACGATGGTGGCTGTATATGTGAACGGGGACATGGAGAACTGGAAAAGATTAATGGGTGGATGGAGGGGCAGAAGGAGGGAGAGAGGGTGATAATAGGGGGGGGACTTCAATGCGAGGACAGGGAGGTTGGGAGGTAGGATAGAGGGAGGAGAGGAAGAGGAAGGCGGGGGAAGAAAGTCGAAAGATAGGAAGATAAATGGGGACGGGAGAAAGTTAATAAAACTAGTAGAAAAGACAGGGTGGGAAATTATGAACGGGAGCACAGAAGGGGACGAAGAGGGGGAATATACCTACACGGGGGGAAGAGGAACAACGGTGATTGACTATGTGTTGGGGGATGAGAGGACGAGAATGGGGGTAGAAAGGATGGAGGTAGGGGACAGGGTGGAATCGGACCATCACCCGATGGCAGAGTTGGGCATTATCTAGATAAGAAAATTATTTAAATCATAAATCGAATAAAATATACTATATCTTTATCCGTTATTCGAAGTTCGAATAACCCAAGAGTATCTTATTCGAAGCGCCAACGAATGAAACGTTTGTTCGACGGAAATTCATTCGACGAGGCAAAGATACATTTTTTTTCGAAGGTCTTCCACTCTGAGGTTCGAATACTTTTTTCTACATTACCTGTATCTTTATTCGAAGGTTTCGAATACTTTTGGCAGGCGCCTGGGTCGTTCAAGGGCTGAGGCGAGCGAGGAAGCGGTCCTCTGCTACGGTCGCCCCGCCACGTGTCACCAATTTTACAGAAATTGAAATTCTTTATTTTTCGTCGTATCGATCTGAAAGTAACATCGATGGATTCCTGGCATTCTCCCGATTAAAAGGACAAAATATCATGCAAAGCGGACTATTTTTAACGAAGTAGGCTTTAAATTCTGCAGACCAATTTTTCGTGTAACTTTGTTAATTATAGCCCGAAATATGTCGGGTTTGGTACCATTTTCATTAAAACACAAGGATTCGATTCATGACACTTTCGTAAAGTGCCGGTGAGAAATGTGGAAATCCACTCCTTAATGGTACAGGGTGATTCTGGAGCTACGCCCGTCAAAGAGATGCAACAACCTGCCCCTGTTACATCTAGCCCCTGTCTCCCCTACCTGACGCACGGACGAGGCCGACTGTCGACCAGATGACGGGGCCTTTGTCTATCGTCTAAGACTAAGGTGTCGAAAATATTAAACAATGGAAGCTATAAGGCGAAACGGGTATACGGCTCTAGAATATATTAGTGCTAAGTAATTCTTGAAGTTTAAGAAATAAAGTATAAATTCTGTTTCTAAGAAGTCTCTAAAATTAATCAATCCTGCATGCATTATATACTCGTATATTTTAAACATTGTGTTTTCATTTGATCTAAATATGTATTGCCTGTAGACTCACATATCATTGACTTGCCTTAAGTGACTGTCTAGTCCAGACTAGACTGTCTTATTGTACTAGTAACCCACTCGTAGCGGGTTAACCCGACTACTTTGCTATTTCTAGAATTTTAAGAACCGTTCAGTTAATTAAATAATTTTAAGAGCCGTTACAGAAACCTTCCTTGGTTAACCGGGTTAGAGTTAGGGTTACGGGGTGATTCGGATCCCTGGTTTGCGAATTCGTAATTGGCGCACAAAAATGTATGAGAAACGGCTATTGAAAGTTGCAAGTCTCAAAAAAGTTTAATTTTTTCGAACAGTGTTACTTAAAATTAATGAATTGTGTCCATGATTTTATTGACGTCTAATTTAATTGCACTTACAAACTAAGTTACTAGGTCATTCTAATTACAAAAATACTTCTTTACGGGTAACACAGAGAAAGACAGAGAGACGAATGTAACGTCAGGGAAAGGGATTGAGTAAGTATAAGGAATGTAGGGATTGTGCCAAGCAGTAATTGTATACACGGTAACATTGGATGCATTATACATATATATTTCAACTTTTTTATTTATCTTTTGCGGTTACTATTAGGTCAGTGTTTATGCATTCAAAGTATGAACAAACTGTTTGTAGGAGCATCAGAACCGTCAAGTAAATATTTCACAGTTATAAACAATACATACATATACAAAAAGCTAACTTAGCTACATATTAAGGTTCTGTTCTATATTTCCGAACAATGTTAGAAAAAAATCGTCATTAGAACCGTCGAGTAAATATTTTACAGTTATAAACAATACATACATATAAAAAAAACTAACTTAGCTACATATTAAGGTTCTGTTCTATATTTCCGAACAATGTTGGAAAAAATCGTCAGCTACGCTCGCACCAGGAAGTGGTCTCCCCTTTGTGGAGAGGATCAATCCAATTTGTAATTCTTTTGATTGGCTTTCAAAAGTACTCTCCTTTCGAACATGTCATCCGACAGTCTATTACATTTCGGCGAATTCGTCATTGTTGCATATGAGAATAGTCTCTCTACAGGAGCCGACGACGGCAGCGGAGTATTATATCTTAAAAACACCTTTTTTACGGCGGGATATTTGTCCAAAATGGTGTACTCAGTACTTCCCTCTTGAAAAAAGTGTAATACCTGTAAGTAAAATATCAAAAAATTAAAAATACGTATGTTCCATTTTATATTTATTGAATGATAAAAAGTACTCACTTCAAGTTCTGCTATCGAAGAATATACTGCAGCCATGGTTTCCACAATGCCATTGTCGAAATCAAAAAACTTGTCTTCATTAGACAATGTGGGTGGTGTATTTATAACATATTTTTTGTTGCATCTGATTTCATCAGTTCCAGCATCTTTTAAGAGGTCCAGTAACTTTTTCCGATAATATGCAGAAATGCACCCCAACCATCTATTTTTAAATTTTGGATGGGTTAGTGCTGCCAGAGCAGCATAATCTGATTCCTGCGTGATGAAGTCCAGATAGGTTTCGAATCGTGTTTTTAAACTGTCAAGAAGACACCTACTAATAGATTTGCAAAATTTCAGATCAGATTCTGCTAGTCCGGTTAATTTCTTTCTCAACGTCACCAAACATGGTAGCAGTGTCCCATAGAAAACGTTGTCGTCTTGCAAAACATCAATTGCTTCTGCAATTGGCGCCGTGCAATTTAGATGCTCCTCTAAATATATTCCGTTAGGTTACTTTTAAAACCTAAATGTTTCCCTAATTCATTCACTTTGCCCTTAATTTGTACGATGTGCTGTAGGGAATCGTATAAAGAATTCCACCGCGTTTCGCCTGGTCGTTTTAAGGTACGATCAATTATTTTTTCCATTATCTCGGCGGATTTCGGCTTTATCGCTGCTTTTCACAGCATATTGCACTTTTGCATTACTTTACCGTGCAAAGTAGACAACTCCTTGTCTTTTTTAATCATTTGCATCATATCCGATGTGATGCACAAATTCAACGTGTGTGCTGAACATCGGATATGACGAGGTAATAATGGGGTAATGCAATTTATAGTAATTGCAGCTACACTTTCTTCTTCTTTTTCTTTTTCATCCTCTTCCTCTTCGGTGGACGAATCAGGGCAGGAAAAACTGGTGCAATATTCTTCATTTTCGGGCGTAATGATTGATTCCTTCACGCCGAACATTCTAAACGCCTTTGCAAAATTACTGGCATTGTCAGTGATGGTTGCAACAATTTTTCCGCTGTTCAATCCAAATTCGGCATGAATATTAAGGAGCAGATCTTTTATTTTGTCAAAACAGTGTACCCCAGAAAAGCGGCGGCAAGCTAGAGCCGCTGATTTTCGCTTCAAATTTGGAGAAATCCAATGGGCTGTAACGCCGAAAAAGCTCCGTCGCCTTCCCGACCAAATGTCTGCAGTGGTGCAGACAAATTCAACGGTCTCCAACTCGTTCTTCAAATTTGCTATATCATCTACGTACATTTTATTTACAATTCTCCCCAGTTTACGCCGACTGATTGCATTGATAGTGGCACCAAGACCGAGATTTATAAAAATTTGGTGAAAGTAGGGATCGTCCACCGATCTTAAAGGAATTGTAGCCATCGGCATGACCAAGTACGGACATTTGGCGTGCAGATGGTCGGCATGGTTTATGACATGCGCGCCAGCAAAGCTATTTTTGAGTAAGCCGCTTTTCGTTCCTTTCGTGATTGAATTTTGAACAAAGCATGTTTTCCTTCGAGACTTTCGTTTACGGCCTCAATAGTTATTGCGGGTATCATAAACCTCGAGTTTCCGAAGGGCCCACGATGCGAGGCCGGGTGGCCTGCGACCGGCCACGTCACGCGCCTCGGGGCCTGGGGGAAATCCCGCTGCATTGGCAGGAGTATTCTTCCCGCCAAATCTCACCCCCGTTACGGTAAAGCGCGCCGAAGACGCGCGAAATAGGTGGCGCGATTTTGGGACACGAAAAATACCGATTGGTTGACATCGGCATCGGGTCAACCAATTAGGAGGTGTTTCTTGTCGCGCGCGTCTTGCCGGAAAATTGTGCGTCCGGCAGACGCCAGTCTTCGCCCACACCTTGACAAGGTCAAACTTCTTGTCTGTTATAAGACATATAAATAAAGAGACTCAAGTCTAAACTATTGTGTTTTAATAAAGGTACTGAAGTAACCTCATACCCCTTCAGTGGTGACACTCGACGTGAGCACAAGTTCGACGAATTTTTGAGTTTTTTTTAGTGAAGTACCTTGTGAACAGTAATCATGTCACTCGTGAATAACGCAGCCTCCGCGACCGGGAGTAATCTCTCTGCTACGAATGACGCTTCTACGGTTTCCGCTATGACTCCGGTAGTGAATCGCGTTAGTATTCACGTTCCGCCTTTCTGGCCAGAGCAACCCGGCGTGTGGTTCCACCAAATAGAGGCTCAGTTCGCGATAAATGGTGTTACGGCGGATACCACAAAGTTTTACTATGTGATGTCACAATTAGAGTCCAAGTACGCGTTGGAAGTGAAGGATATTTTCGACGCTCCCCCGACGACCGACAAGTACGGAACGTTGAAGAGGGAATTGATTCACCGATTGTCTGCATCACAATCTGCACGGATTCGGCAGCTCCTGGAGCAGGAAGAAATCGGAGACAGAACTCCGTCCCAGTTCCTTCGGCATATGCGGAATCTGGCAGGTACCACTGTGTCAGATGATTTTCTACGCACATTGTGGGCCGGCCGACTACCCGCCATGACTCGGGCCATCGTAACAGCGCAACCGGACCTGGAGTTGAACAAACTGGCAGAAATCGGCGACCAAATTCATGACGGTACTGGACGAACGCAAGTGGCAAGTGTGGCGCAAGACACGGTTACAGATGCTCTGCTAAAACGCTTGGAAAGCCTGGAACTGAAGATCGCGGAGTTATCGAGAGCACGACCGCGCGATCGTTTCGACGGGGGATCTCGCCGACGGTCAGGTTCGCGTAATGGTAGACGTTCTGTTTCGCCGGCCGCAAAGGAGCACTGCTGGTATCACCGGATATTCGGAGACAAAGCAACGAAGTGCCGTCCCGGGTGCAAATATTCGGCGGGAAACGAGAAGAATCGGCACTGAATGCGGCTATCAGTGACGGCCCGATGGCGAGTCGCCTTTTCGTTGTCGATCAAGAAACGAAGGAACAGTTCTTGGTCGATACAGGCTCGGATCTTTGCGTGTATCCTCGTAAGCGCGTGAAAGGACGAGTCGCGAAGTCAACATACGAAATGTTTGCGGCTAACGGCTCTGTCATCAGTACATATGGCGTGCGAACATTTAACTTGAATCTGGGTCTTCGCCACGCTTTCAACTGGAGGTTCGTAATCGCCGACGTTTCCAAACCAATCATCGGAGCTGACTTCCTCAGCTACTACGGGCTGCTGGTGGACCTGCGAGCTTGACGCCTTCTGGACCAGACTACGTCCCTGTTTGCTACTGGAAAAGTAGCCACGCACAGCATTGAATCGGTGAAGACCATCACCGGTGACTCATACTATCACCAATTGCTGGCGGAGTTTCCAGACGTCATGCGGCCGACAACGATAGGCCGTGAGGTTAAGCATGAGGTAGTCCACCATATTAACACCACTCCCGGGCCGCCGACATTTTGTAAACCGCGTAGATTGTCCCCGGAATTGTTTAAAATCGCGCGAGCGGAATTTGAGTCCCTGATTCGTTTAGGCTACGTACGTCCATCGAAGAGCCAATGGGCTTCAGCCTTACATATGGTAGAAAAGGGTGAAGATGAGAAGAGAATAGTCGGTGATTTTCGCCCTCTCAATTTTCGCACGATACCGGACCGTTACCCGATTCCGCATATCGAGGATTTTTCGCGTATGCTAGACGGGAAAACAGTATTTTCCACATTAGATCTGGTGCGCGCGTATCACCAGATACCGGTGCATCCGGCCGACATCCCAAAGACTGCGGTGACGACGCCCTTCGGTTTATTCGAATATACGGTCATGCCATTTGGTTTGAGAAACGCTGCGCAAACGTTTCAACGGTTCATCGATACCGTCTTGAGGGGCCTCGATTTTTGTTATGCATATTTAGACGATATTTTGGTCGCCTCAAAGGACGAGATTGAACATAAAGAACACGTAAAACAGCTTTTATCACGCTTAGACCAATATGGCATAGTTATTAAACCAAGCAAATGCGTTTTTGCCGCGAAAGAGGTCAAGTTTCTCGGGTACACTGTGAATGCGAAGGGTACGAAACCACTCAATGATAAAGTCCGGGCAATAATTGATTTTCCCAAGCCACGCACGGTTAAGGAACTTCGCAGGTTTTTAGGCATGATAAATTTTTACCGCAGATTCATACCTAAAGCTGCGCAATTACAAACACCGCTTAATCAGTTACTAAGGGGGGTGAAAGTGAAAGGTGATGCCCCCGTGCAATGGTCGATTGAGACGGAAACTGCGTTGCAGCAACTAAAAGACGCGTTGGCAGATGCTGCGTTATTGGCACATCCGTCAAGCAGTTTACAACTCGCCATTATGGTAGATGCGTCAGATTTTGCATTAGGCGCGACTTTGCAACAGCGTGAAGGAAATTTGTGGCAACCGTTAGCTTTTCATACAAAATCTTTGTCGCAGACGCAACGAAAGTATAGTGCATACGACCGGGAACTATTAGCGATATATTCGGCTGTGAAGCAATTTCGTCATGCAATAGAGAGTCGAACATTCACAGTGTACACCGACCATAAGCCTTTGGTGTATGCATTTAAGCAAAAGCAGGATAAATGTACACCGAGACAGTTTAGGTATTTAGATTTAATCGGTCAGTTCACAACTGATATTCAACACGTTAGTGGAAAAAACAATGAAGTAGCAGACGCGTTATCGAGAATAGAGTCCGTAACAACATCGCTGAATTATGACGATTTAGCTCGGTCACAAGTGTTGGACGAGGAGTTGAAGGAACTCCTTGCTGCGTCTGGTACCTCATTACAGCTCAAACGGGTTAAGTTATTGAACAGTGATACCGAAATTTATTGCGATATTTCTACAAGTAGGGTCAGACCGTTTGTTACGAAATCTTTCCGACGGCAGGCATTCATGTCCACACATGAACTTTCACATCCCGGAATTAAAGCCACGGTGAGCTTAGTTAAACAGCGTTTCGTGTGGCCTTCCATGGATAAAGATTGTCGCGAATGGACTCGTAGTTGCCTTGATTGTCAACGCGCTAAAGTAAGCAAGCACGTATCCAGTCCTGTCGGTAATTTTGCGTTGCCAGCCACTAGGTTCGAGCATGTACATATCGACCTAGTGGGTCCATTGCCGATGTCGCGAGGCAATAGGTATTGTCTGACGTGTGTGGACCGGTTTTCGCGATGGCCGGAAGTTTTCCCGATTAATAATATCGAGGCTGAGACAGTCGCGAGAGCATTCGTTGCCGGTTGGGTTGCACGTTTCGGTACACCTCTACGTGTTACCACCGATCAAGGCAGACAATTTGAGTCACATTTGTTTAGGCAACTTAATGTTTTGTTGGGTACTACGCATTTAAGAACTACCGCGTATCATCCGGCAGCGAACGGTTTGGTCGAACGCTTTCATAGACAACTGAAAGCAGCGATCAAATGCCATGGTGACGAACGGTGGTCCGATGCGTTACCTGTAGTTTTATTAGGTATTAGAGCGGCTTATCGTATAGATTTAGGAGCGTCAGCCGCTGAATTAGTGTATGGCGAGAATTTACGTTTGCCAGCAGAATTCTTCGCCGATTCGACGAGAGGTGACGCGGAACCGGTAGAAATGGTTAAGCAACTGTGCGCACGGTTTCGGGATCTGCGTCCGGTTGCGGGATCACGACACGGTGAAAAAAAGGTTTTCGTGTTTAAGGATTTGGCCACCGTTTCACATGTGTTTGTACGTGTCGACACCGTAAGAGGTTCATTACAAAACCCTTACGAAGGACCGTTTCCCGTCGTTTCTCGTACCGAAAAAACGTATGTAGTCCGGTTTAAAGGAAAAGATACGACAATATCGATCGATAGACTCAAACCGGCATACTTCTTCGAAAATAGTGACGAGTCAACTCAGACGCAAGTGCAGACGTCATTACGTACCTCGCAACCGGGTACCACCGACGCTACACGGACTCCCGCACAAGAACCGGTACGGACGCGTTCCGGTAGGTGTATGAGATTTCCGTCACGTGTACAAGTCGGTGTCTAGGAAATTTGTAATGTAAATAGTTAAGTAGTTGTAGATTTGTAAATAGCTTACATGTTTAAATTTAATGTAACTTAGCTGATAACTTAGAGTAACTAGCATCATGACTTCGTCGAATAACGTTTGCACTGGCAGGGGGGTGATGTAGCCATCGGCATGGCCAAGTACGGACATTTGGCGTGCAGATGGTCGGCATGGTTTATGACACGCGCGCCAGCAAAGCTATTTTTGAGTAAGCCGCTTTTCGTTCCTTTCGTGATTGAATTTTGAACAAAGCATGTTTTCGTAAACTGCACTGGCAATTGAAAAGTTCTGCACTTCACACTCGGTGTCACTCATTTTGAAATGTTTGTATTGCACTAAATTTCAACTATATTACCCTAAAGTTTAATTATGTTACACTAAACTAAATTTAATAATATGGCTAAAATAATTAGTAAAAAGATGGAACTTGACTATGAGTAATAGGTTAAATTTGTAAAACGTTTTCGAAGCTATCTGCGATGCTCTCTTGGTGATTTCCGTCACAAGAATGATTCTAGGATTCTTGTAACTGGCAGTCACCCCCGTCTACCCCTACTTTGTCAAGGTAACACCGCTAATAAAGGTGGGATTTCAAAGCCGCGATCGGCAACGGCGGCCGGCATCGGCAGTGGCGGCGGCCGGCCGCGGCGGCTGACGGTCAAACCTCGAGCACCGTTCTTCATGCATCTGTTTTCCTAGTCGCACTTTCGATACATATATAAATATATATATTTATATTCTACTCGAGACGCAACAAAATGCGATGAGTGTCTGTTTTTCGCCTTTATGACGGAATCTCCTAGCCTGCGGCTCGCCGCTCGACTCCTTCAAAACCAGTAGCGACTGGCCGCACTGCGATCGCCACAGTGGGACAGAATCCCAAAAATAAGGAAACAAGGCAGAATTCAAAAGTTATGGGATTATGTTTTGTTATATATTTCTTGTAAACTAATAATATGAGCTCCTAAAAAGGGGGAAAATACCGTGGCGGCTACTTCTGATCTGTGTGTAAACACGTGTCAAAGTTTGTATGTTTCTATTCTGGAAAAGTATAAATCGAGTCTTTTAAAATTTGGTGATATAAAAGAGACAAATGTTTGGGGGAACCGAAATGAGTAGTATCGTTTCTGGTAAGCAATAGCAAATAATTAGTTACATACAGTTCTTTTTCCATAAGAAACCCATTGAAACAATATCAGTAATTATCGGCTTTTTAGTTACCTTCCGGGACCTTCCCAGCAAATTTCTTTTCTGTTATATAAGCAACATATATTTGTCCTCGCAAAAACAGAAGACAGAAAGGTAAAAACTTATTAGGTACTGGTATTGATATGAATGATAGGGTAGACCAGGGCGAATCAGATTAAAATAAGAATTTAGTCCATATTTCTTACATCGTGATAAAAATGTACATTCCGATCGTTCGTAGTACCTCGTCCCTCTCCCCAGCACCTACTGCAATAGCTCGTCAATTGATTTAAGTCATTGTTTAGAGCTGACATACGTTTTCAGTGAGATGGTTGCGTGCGAACGTCACAATTTTGGTCCGAATCTAACCTTTGTAATCTGCAATTTCGTATTTAAAATAAAAAGCAAGCTTGAAAATTCAAATGTGCTTATTGTTATTAGTTTACACGGTGTCAAAGTTTAGTATTTGATGTATTTTAGACTATTATATCATAATATGTTTATGTAATCTATAATCTTTGAAATACTTATATATGGAGCTAATCGGATCACGTTATTTAGGGCGAATCGGATCACTCTTTTTTTCATTTGAGTATTTTTATGATTATAAATATGATAATCGTTTATATACAGATGGTTCGTAGGTACATGAAAAAAAGAGTAATCAGGGATCATGGTGTCCAAAGAAAATAAAGAAAGCTGTGATAAAAATTAAATTTAAAAAATGACGAAAAAATAAATAAATTAGTGGTTTTAAGAAGATGGCATTGTATTTACTTCGGTGAAAAATTAATTCGTCCATTTTCAGAAGATTTTCTGAAAAGAGTGGTGCCACGAGAATTGTGCTGATAGAGGCGACAAAAAACGGCAATATCCTTCCGATCTGTGTGCTAAGTAGTATCACTTGACTTCACTATCATTAAATTAGATTTGTTTAAGTTGCTTCTAAAGATTTTGTTATGAAAATTCAGTTTTTTCAGAAATTTCTGGGTGGTCAAGTTTCGGGGCGAATCGGATATTTCTCACTTTTTCGGTTTTTGTTTATAAATGAAAGATCTTTATGTTTAGTTTCAATTTTTATATATTCATGTTCAAGCCAAAGGTGTACTAGTCACGAATATATGATAAAAAATTAGGTTTTTAATGTTTGACTATTATTTTTTTACCGTCAAACTCAAAGTGATCCAATTCGCCCTGGTTTACCCTATATATCATTTTTTCCGTCTCGGTCTCCTCTTAATAGCTGGATTTTGAGCCGATTGCGTTCGAGTTTTGCCGAGCCGACCAGAAATTAAATTGCCCGCTGATGGCGGTCATGCTTGTAGCCCGAATCGGGATGTCGAGGGATAGGTACGAAAGTACGGGACACGCCCGATCTCGCACGAAATTTTCCGGCCCGTCCCGAGCCTGAAACGGCGGGGACCCACACACCCCTGAATATTATAAATCGAACGAAGATGTATTTCCGCCCGAAGGTATCGCTCCCGACAACAATGATGCAATTTTTCCAATAATCCCAATTTGGTTGCACTTTCGTCTAAATTATTTTTTAAAATATTTACATATGTATGTTCATCTAAAATGCCATCCATAAAAACGAGATTTACAGTGCCTTTTGCAATCATACACCCCCACAACATCACGGAACCACGGCAGTACTTTACAGTAGGACGTACATTTTTAGTATTCATTTCTGAGTGGGATTTTCTCCAGACATAACGCCCTCCATCCGAATTAAGTATATTAAAAATGTATTAAAAATATATATTCAAAATGTATTAAAAATGTATTAAAAATATATTTGCTTCGGATAAAGGTATGGAGAAAACCCAACTCAGAAATGAATACTAGAAATGTACGTCCTACTGTAAAGTACTGCGGTGGTTCCGTGATGTTGTAGGGGTGTATGATTACAAAAAGCACTGGAAATCTCGTTTTTATGAATGGCATTTTAGATGAACATACATTTGTAAATATTTTAAAAAATAATTTAGAAGAAAGTACAACCAAATTGGAGTTATTGGAAAAATTTTATTTCCACCAAGACAAATTGTTTAAGAATGATTATTGTATAATACACCACATGGGTTACATACAGCCCCATAAAGTCTAGAAATTAATCTCGTCGAATATTTGTGGGCGGAAATCGGCAGCGGATTAAAAAATTACCACACAACATTGAAAGACGTACTCCTAAAACAAAATATTTTAGAAGTATGGAATTCTATCGAATCTAAAATAACTGAAAAGCTACTGCACAGCATGCGACAACGTCCGAAAAGCGAAATTTGAGCCAAAGGTGGTCTAAATAAATATTAATCTAAAATAAGGTGCGTATAATTAATGCCGTTCGAATACTTTTGTGAGCCTGTTATCAGTACATCTTTGCAATAAATGTTTCATAACTTCTACAAATATTATCCGATCCATTTCAAATTTGGTATATATAATCTCGATACATGTGTCTTATAGTAGTTACAACATTACTTTTAAAACTTAAGTCTAACCTGTATATTTTTAATGTTTATATTTTTAATAGCGGGCGTTCGAATACTTTCGTGGCTCACTGTACGTATCCGACTCTTGAGGGGTATTCTCTCATGCATTGGCATACATTATTGTATTCATATTACGATATCATTTGTTCAGACGAAATAAACAAAATGTAATATGAGGCCATTTAATGTCGCATAGGGTTGTAAATTACATACTGAGAATTATGTCGAACTCTATTCCATTATGCTTGGGACACAAGCTAACCGCTCCCCATTTTACCCAAATATCCCAGATTTGAGAATTTTTTTCTATTTCAAATACGTTAGGAAATATCTAGCTGTTTACTGTTCCCACGAACCCCCGCGAATTTATGAAAAGTCGCGCTTTCGTTCGCAGCGAAAAGTCTATAAATTGTTAAAGACGACTAAGGTACGTCCTTGATTGCCTTTTGAAAATCTGGCAACCAGATATTGCCGAAGCCTTCTTCGAAAATACGGAATTTCCTACCATAAACGATATATGAATTTTCGGTTCGCTTTCAACTGTCACCTCCCAGGATCCGCTTCGTTTGGGATAATTAAGGACACAATATTAAGGCAAAATACAGAACAAATATAAAGGCGCAAATATAAAATTTGAAAATACAATAAAAAGCGGCCTTTTGGTTAATCCGTATATTGCTTTGTTAGCGCGTGGTAGGTATAGGTGCAGGGTAAATTCGTACCCGTACCCACCGTTGCCCACCGCCGAAGTGCGGGACAATATGATCATAAACCGCGACTCTGATGAGACGCTCTGGCTAGTGTTCCTTCTCGAGAAATTTTTATAATTTCTTATTTCTCATTTCTCGAGAAAGTACAGTGTTTCTCGAGAATCTTCAGTGTAGGAAAATTATTATAAATCCCATTTGTTTTCACAAATCAATTTTCAGTTAATTCAAATTGTGTGTTAATCGTGAACATATAAACACATCTACAATCAGTAATAACTGTTAGCAATATATACGAAGAATTGCGCGATTGTTTATAAACTTTTAAAACTTTTTTCTTCTTATCATCGATGCTCTATATACAATTAAACCAACATCCACTCAAAATGAAAGAAATTTTTCTACAGCCGCAGATTTTGTCACAAAAAAAAAGAAGTAGATTGGCTGTCGCGACATTAGACGCATTGTGCTTTGAAAAAACTATCTTAAAACAAAAAAAGTAATGTTTCGCCTTGCTCAGATTTTATATTAAATAAATAAATTTATCAATTATATTTAATATCTGTTTTTTTTTCATTTACACAAGTTTTGTGTATTCTCGAGAATTCTCGAGAAATATAATATGATTACTCATTTCTCGAGATGTGAAAAATATCGAGAAATCAGGAACACTAGCTCTGGCCGACGTACCTGGCTAATTTTTCGGAAACAACTGGTTCCATTAGGCCCAAAATATAATAAAATTTTACATCCTTTACGATAATGTATACCTGAGGTTCCTGTTCCCTACGCGTAGCGAGTTCTATATAGTGTATTTAGTTTTTACTAAAAAGTCGAAATTTGCACAGCAGGATGGTTGTAAAATCGAAATCAACACAAATATGACGAGATAAGGACTTCGGCCTCTTTTAGGATGAAACGGTCGTCATCTCTTTACACGAATTGGTGGCACTACTGCTCGGTACTTCGTTTTACGACCTCGCAAGTGTTCTCTTTACATATACACATCACCTGCATATGCGTACTTATTGTCTAACAATAGATATTACTTTTTATATTAAAACAAGCAATAACATGATAATTATTCCAGACTTTGATGAGGATCGCCACGATGATAGTTTTCGAAAAAATATTTGACACGTGTTTTCTTTTATCGGCAATCACCTATATCTGTCGGTGAAAAACACGTTTGCCCCAATATCTCAGAAAGTAGACACCATAGAGAAAAATCCTTTAGGCGAAACTGATGTATCTTTTCACAACAAATTCAGCCAAGCGTAATCAGATTATGAATAATTTGTCAACGTAAAATACAGACCAAACTGTGAAGTACGGATATTTACTCAGAATTCTTCAATTTCGACTTTTTAGTAAAAACTAAATACACTATATTGAACTCGCTACGCGTAGGGGACGGGAACCTCATATTTCGGGCCTAATGGAACCAGTTGTTTAAAAAAAACTAGCCAGGTTGATCGGTCAGAGTGTGTCATCAGAGTCGCGGTTTATGATCGTATTGTCCCGCACTTCGACAGTGGGCAACGGTGGGTACGGGTACGAAATTACTATACCTACCACCCGCTAACAAAGCAATATACGGATTAACGAAAAGGTCGCTTCTTATTCTATTTTCAAATTTTATATTTGGGCCTTTATAATCTGTTCTGTATTTTGCCTTTATGTTGTGTCCTTAATTATCCCAAACGAAGCGGACCCTGGAAGGTGACAATTGAGAGTAATGCGGAAATTCATACCTATATCGTTTATGGTTTTCCTTTAATTACATGCGATAGCGGTCATCTGTCGTGGAAAGTACGTACTTTAAGTGAGAGTCATTAATAGTATTGAATATAAATTCTACAAAAATTAAAAATAAAAAACTGAGAAATGTCACAGCTAGCCCCGGTCTCTCCTACTACCGGAGCACCGAACAACAGGATCGTAAACCCGCACCGTCGCGACAGTGTGAGATTTTGCACAAAAATCGCCCGACAGTACATATCTTGACTGATTTCAATAATTTTTTTTAAAATACTCGTAAAGAACTCAGCAATGACGGAGCACTGCAATAAAGCCAGTATCTGTTGGTACTCTGATCTGTAGAAAACACTATTTAGCATAACATAAAAACATAAATAAATTTTGCAGATTAAAGATATTAAAAATTAATTTTTAAATTTATGTGAGCATGTCTTCAACTCGGTAGTTCTAGGGTTAACTAAAGTTTTTGCACATATCTCGTAAACTAAAATCGACCGCCAAAAAGTTTAAAGGAAAATGTTCAAAATGATGACCTTGACAACAATAGCAATATTGACCTAATCGCGCGATGCTTGTACCTACATAACCGCAGTCTCATTTTGAACATCCCCAAACTCACATCGATTCGCTACCATGCACAACATACGTCAAGGTCATTGAAATCAGAGATGCCTCTGATAAAGTAAGCATTCAGCGCATTGCGCGTAGTGATGGGATTTGAAGCGCTTCGAAGCGCTTCGAATCTGTATATATATGACGAAAACTTCGAAGTGCTTCGAACATGATTCGAAGCTTAAAACTCTTGAAAGTCTTGATCGGCTACGAAGTCTTAATCGGTTTCAAAGTTTTGCAACTCTTGGTTCGAAACCTTGGTAGGTTTCGGACCCGTATGTACAGAATGCCGCCTGGTACCTCGTGGTGAGGCCAACCCCCCGTGGTGCCCCACCGAATTTTATGGCTTTCTCATTGGATGGCACATTTCTCATCGGATCTTTACGAAACTGTCATGAATCGACTCTTTGTGTTTTAGTGTTTTCCCTATGAAAATGGCACCAAACCCGACATAATTCGGGCTATAATTAACAAAGTTACACGAAAAATTGGTTCGCAGAATTTAAGGCCTACTTAGTTAAAAATTGTCCGATTTGCATGATATTTTGTTCTTTTAATCGGGAGAATGCCAGGAATCCATCGATGTTACTTTCAGATCGATACGATGAAAAATAAAGAACTTTAATTTCTGTAAAATTGGTGACACGTGGCGGGGCGACCGTAGCAGGGGACCGCTGCCTCGCTCGCCTCAGCTCTTGAACGACTATCAAGGAGCGAATCCGTCGGTACCCCAAAATAAACCGAATTCCGGATTCCTTAAAAACGAAGGAGCCGTACCGAAATGGCAAAATAACCAGCCGCGAAATAGCGGATGGCAAAACAATGCTACACGAAATAACGCGTGGCAAAATAATCAGCCGCGAAATAACGCGTGGCAACCAAATTCATCGCGAAATGACGGAGCAGCAGCCTCGCCATCAAATCAATCAGAAATGTCTTGTAACTATTGCAAGAAACCAGGACATTTGATCAAGGATTGTTTCAAGTTCAATGCCAAGATAGAATCAGGAGAACTTGTCCCATACTCACGAATGAATCAGGGAAACGAGGAGGGCCATCCGGAAACGTCAGGCACAATCCGGAGTGGGAACCCTCTACAGCGCCAGAAAATAATGAAGGTAGGAGTCCCAAAAACGGAGGAAGCAAAACCATACGGAAAATCAACGCCCTGCAAACCAACGTTGGAAATCGAGAAAAAGAAGTCAGCAAAAGAAAAACAAACCAAGAGGGACCCGATGGAGGAAGAAGACGACCAAATAAACGAACAGTAACTGTTCCAATTAATACCGTACGAAATATTCCAACAATACTAATAACATCTCCAAATCTGGAAGGGAAGGCACGATTAATGGTTGACTCGGGATCCGACGTCAACCTCATCAAGAAATCAATGGTAACAGCATCGACAATCGTCAACACTCAAGAAATCATATATATCCGTGGAATAATCGATTCGAATCAAGCTACCTTAGGGACTGCATCAATAATGATTGCGAATCATCCAGTGAATTTCCACGTGGTACACGACATACTGTTTGACGATGAAGACGGAATCTTAGGATCCGAATTCCTGTTACATCAAGAAGCCAGTATCGATTATGCAAAAAGGCAAATCAAGTGGGGAAAAACTATATTCCCTTTAATACATACGAGGAGATATTCGTGCCAAAAAGGAGTTCAGTCCCTTTCCATATTAATATAGCAAATCCAGAACTGCGTGAAGGATACGTAGAGAAATTGCACATCAAGGAAGGAATCTATTTGGGAAATGTTCTAGTAACAAATCAAGAGGGAAAAGCCCATATGAGAATAATAAATACTACAGACGAGGATTATCACGTTGTGGTACCTACAATCGAAATACTACCATTTGAAGAACGTTCCTATGAACGATGTAACTTGATAAAGATATCGAAAGAAAATCGATTTGAAGAAATCTTGAAACTACTAAGGTTGGATCATTTAAACGAGGAAGAAAAAAAAATATGATACAACTAATAAAGGAAAACGAAGATCGTTTTCATCTAGTAGGAGAAACTTTGGAAGGAACAGATAACATACAACATAGAATTCATACTACGGACGATATACCGATAAATACTCGGCAGTATCGATATCCACCAATCCATAAAGATGAAATAAATCAACAAATAAATGAATTATTGGAAACTGGTGTGATAGAATCATCCTCATCTCCGTATAGTTCTCCAATATGGATTGTTCCAAAGAAACCAGATTCAACAGGAAAAAAACGATGGAGGGTAGTAATCGATTATCGTAAATTAAACGAAAAAACGATAGGCGATGCATATCCTCTACCAAATATTACAGAGATATTGGATCAATTAGGAAGCGCAAAATATTTCTCTGTATTCGACTTAGCATCAGGGTTTCATCAGATTAAGATGGCACCAGAAGACGCACACAAGACAGCATTTTCTACACCATACGGACATTATCAGTTTACAAGAATGCCCTTCGGATTGAAAAATGCTCCTGCAACATTTCAACGCCTTATGAATAGCGTTCTATCAGGACTTCAAGGAACCGAACTTTTTGTTTATCTGGATGATATAGTAATATACTCCCGTTCTCTTCGTGAACACGAAATAAAATTTACCAGATTAATGAAAAGACTACGAGAAGCAAAACTAATGCTTCAACCAGATAAATGCGAATTTTTACGACATGAAGTCATCTATTTAGGACACATAATTGACGAACATGGAGTAAAACCAGATCCAAAAAAGATCGAAGCTGCAGAAAATTTTCCGAGACCTAAAACCCCTAAGAACATCAAACAATTCTTGGGATTAATAGGATACTATAGACGATTTATACCTGAATTCTCAAGAAAATCGAAACCATTAACAAATTTATTGAAAAAGACAAAGAAATTTATTTGGGACAAAGAGGAAGAAGAAGCATTTCAAATATTAAAGAAAGCTCTAATATCCAAGCCAATACTTCAATATCCAGATTTTTCGCACCCGTTCAAGGTAACGACGGATGCTTCGGGTTACGCCATAGGAGGAGTGCTTAGTCAGGAATTTACCGGCGACGATCTTCCTATTGCTTATGCGTCCCGCTTATTAAATCCAGCAGAACAAAATTATTCCACAATTGAAAAGGAATGTTTAGCAATTATTTATTGCGTAACGCATTTTAGACCCTATTTATATGGTCGTAAGTTTAAAATAGAAACAGACCATAAACCTCTAGTATGGATGAATTCAATAAAAGATCCAAATTCTCGAATTTGGAAATGGAAACTTAAACTATCCGATTACGAATTCGAAATAAGCTACAAAAAAGGGAAAAGTAATCTCAACGCTGATGCGTTATCTCGAAATCCACCAGAAATATGCCTACCGATAAGAGCAAGGGAGGAAGAGGATCCTCCAGAAGGTGAACCGCCTCAAAAGAAAAACTTACGGTCAACTTCACCGGAAGATTTCAAAGGACCAATGACGAGAAGTAGAAAATTAGCCTTCCCAAATAGGGAACTCAAATATTTAGAATTCCCAAAAAGGAGCCGTAAACGCATACCAATACCAGAAGAATCAGAAGATAAAGATATGGAACAAAATACGTTATCTACAGAAACGTCTCAAAATTGGGAACAAAAACGAAAAAGAACTTTATCAAGTGATTCATTAATTGCTGGTCCTTCACCAAAAAGGAAAATCCAAGAAGAACCAATTGACATCACAGGAACATCACAACAAGAAGAAGAAGAAGTAATTGAAACCACTGGAACACTACAAGAAGAAGAATCAATAGAAACATTAGAAACACCGCAAGACAAAGAATCTATGGAAATAGTAGATATATCTCCATCACCGCCTCAATTATCACCTAGAACAACGACAAGTAGAGGTGAAGATATAATCCCTCAGCAAAACCAATTGGTAATAAGAGAATCTAGAGATTCTCTGGCAAAAATAAAAGATAATAGAGTCATTTTCATCGGATTGGATGGAAGTCCAATCGATAGAGGTGCTAAAGAACTAGAAACAGAAAATTTACTACCAAATCATGTAGACCTTGCCTTGGAAAGGGCCCGTCCAGTACCAGATGGAGCCAAATATATAATAAGTCTACCGATCAAGGAAGATTCAAGAATTGCTATACGACCTGATAATATTTTAAATGGTCTCATGTCATTATGGGACGTAGTCACAGAATTCGATTTGGAATCATTCGCCATAAGTAGAACCCATAACATAGAAGACGTACCATGGAAATATATTATAAACAGATTAAAGGACGTCTTCAAGGAATTACCGATTACAATTACTATTTGCACTGGTGATGTGGTAACACCACCTGAAAATCTCAGAGAACATATAATATAAGAAAAACATACATCGTCAAGTGCAGGACACAAAGGAGTTACAAAAACCTACCACAGGATGCGACAAAATTACTATTGGGAAAATATGAAAAAGGAAATTCAAAAATTCGTTAGAGAATGCCAAGATTGTCAAATGAAGAAATTAACAAGGATAAAAATAAAACAACCAATGGTCTTGACAGATACTCCAGGAAAGGCGTTCGACAAAATCAGCATGGACATCGTTGGACCATTACCAAAAACTAGGAAAGGAGGAACACACATACTAACGATACAAGATTTATTAACAAAATATTCAATAGCGATACCTTTAGCTCGAACCACCTCTGCCGATATAGCAGACGTATTTATAAAACGGTTTATTTGCCGATTCAGATCACCTAAAGCTATTTTAACAGATCAAGGAACAAATTTCACCTCAAATTTGATAAAAATTGTCGCTAAACGATTCAAAATTAAACGCTATGTTACTACAGCCTATCATCCACAGAGTAACGGTTCGATAGAAAGATCGCATCACGTACTAACAGAATATTTAAAACAATATACTACAAATGACGATAATTGGGATGATTGGATAGATTTAGCAATGTTTTCATATAACACTGCAGTACATGAGGGTACTAAATTTTCACCGCATGAATTAGTTTTCGGATGCATTGCACGAGAACCTTCGAGCGAAAAACCCATTGGTGAAGATTTGGAACCCACATACGCCGAATACCTTAGAGATTTATTTCATAAAATAACTAATCTACAAACTCAAGCCCGAGAAAATTTGATAAAGGCAAAAGCCAAGTCTAAACAATATTATGATCGGAAAATCAATCCGCAAGATTTTAAAGCAGGAGATTTAGTATATCTCTTGAAAGAACCTCGGAGAACAAAGTTCGCAGATCAGTACTCAGGACCGTATAAAGTACTTGAATTGTTACCCAATCAGAATGTTAAAATATTATCTGATGGAACAACTCGTACAGTACATATAAATAAACTTAATATCTTTTTGTAATAGTATTCTCTCGAAGACTCAATTCTGAAACTATAAAGTCGTTACAAACGAAAGGTAATGCAAGTGTGGTATGACTTTAGCGCGTCAAAACAAACGTTCGCGGACCTTTCCTCGTCCTAGCGGTGAGCCTTTTCGAGACGTGGAAGGGCTAAGCGTGGCCCAGGCAGCTACTCTGACGCGAGCGATCGACAGAACCACATCGATATTATCATTTTACCCGAATTAAAAAACCCTACAATTTGGTTTACATTTTTATATTTTAGTTTTTATTTTATCCGTTGAATATTCATCCCCAAAATGTCAAAACGTTCGAAGAGTGTGAATTTATTATTAGAAAAAGTATATAATATTGATGAAGAGTGTTCCGAAGATGATCAGGAAATTTTTGATATTGAATATATGATAGAGAACGAAGAGAATGTTTCGAACGTACGTAGAGGACGAAAGAGAAGGAGATTTTTAGTTAGTTCCGATAATGAGAATGAGAAAGAGGTAATCGAAACTGCTATAGACGGAACTGTTTGGCAAGAAGTAAAAGAAGGGTCTAATCCTGGAAGAGCACCTATTCATAATATTTTTAGGGAAACATCAGGCCCGACAGGGTATAGTAAACGAAATATTATGAAATGTAAGGTTAGGACGGCATTTTCTCTGATTATTGATAAGAATATAATTGAACATATAAGAAAGTGCACAAAAACAGAGGCATTTCGAGTGTTGGGATCTAAATGGGATTTATCTACTGCAAAGTTACATGCATTTATTGCACTCCTGTATCCACGCAGCGCATATGAGACTAAGAATATAGATATAAGACTTCTATGGAACAAAAAGTGGGGTCCAGCATTTTTCTCAAACATTATGACCAGAAATAACTTCACGGAGATTATGAGGTTTATTCGATTTGACGACAGAAATCAACGAAGCCAACGCTAACAAACCGATAAATTCGCTTTGATTTCTGAAGTTTGGTGCAAATTCATTGAGAACAGTCAAAACTGTTATAAACCAGGATCGTATATTACTATCGATGAACAATTGTTTCCAACAAAAGCAAGGTGTAGATTCACTCAGTACATGCCCAATAAACCGGACAAATTGGGTATCAAATTTTGGTTAGCGTCCGATGTAAGTAGCAAATATATAATAAACGGCTTTCCATATTTGGAAAAAGATGAAAGGAGAGAACCGTCAGTTCCGCTTGGAGAGTTTGTCACTTTGAAATTAGTAGAACCGTAAAGCAACCGTCTCAGGTAAAGCAGCCGCGCGCGATTACAGTCAGTTGACCGTACCGCTACCACCCCATATTTCTTCAGTGAGGTAAAAAAACATGTCGATATAACAATTGCAGGAGAATTTTACTAACCCACTCTTAGCCAATGACACTGTTTTTATAATAATCAGAGTTGTAAGTTCTAGAAATAAACTAGGTTGAACGAGGTAAGCTGACTGTAATCGCGCGCGGTTGCTTTACCTGAGACGGGGCGTACCACGCGCAATGAGCGGACTACTCCTTTTCTTCATGTGTCTCTCCGCGAGGCATATTGATGTTGGATAATACTTTTTAAATTCTAGTTCCCCAAAATTAATCAGGCTGATCGGCCAGAGCATTTCGCCAGGGTTGCGGTTTATGACCGTACTGTCCCACTAGTCGGCGGTAGAGAACGGTTTCCTACAGTTTTGGATCATTTATGACTTAATTGGTTCCGCCTCGTAGCAGAACTCAAGGTATCGGAAAGGAAAAACAGGAATGGTATGCATTTTCTTCTTTATAGCAACTCGAAGAGTTTCTGTTTCTTTTCCCTTCGAACCCTTTCGACCGATACACGTGGTGTCTGCATTCTATCTCGAAGCAATGGGTACATTGGCAGTAAAAGGACGGAGCGCGGGCTTTTGTGAAAGTGTACGATGTTTCGTTGGTTGCACTTCTGCAAAGCACGTGTGTTTCGAAAATGTGATGGCTTCTTTTTATCTAAAACCTCTTGTCCTGGTGGGGGTTAACTCATAATGGAACGAGAGAAGCTACTTGGGGGTAGAGGAAGTTGCTTGGAAAAAATCTTGTCAGTCAGCTAGCAATCACGTCTCAGAAATGTTCACGGCCCAAGAATACTACAGGATGTTCAGGGTGTACGCCCGGAACAACGGGGAAGTGCTGCTGTGCGAGAATTTGCGCTGTAATATCCTCAGATCCAAACGCCAAGCGCGGATACATTTCGCCGTTTAGCGTCGAGGTTATTCTCGACGGGGTCCATGATGCCGTGAGGCAGCGAGGTGGGCAGACCCGCAGCCGCGCGAAATCTGGGCACCATCGAGAGAATCATCGACGCGGTTGAAGCCGATCCAACGATCAGTGTGCGCGTCTTGAGCTGCCGCCTAAAGTAAGTCACAGTTCAAGATAACTGCAGCAATTATTAATTAAGAAAAAAAAAATGTTATCTAATAGTGGATGTTTTTGCATTTTGTTCTAGTGTCAGCTGCACGACGATGCATCGAATCCTCAGGGATACAAATATGTACGGGTGCAACATTTGCACGCCGGACATTACATCCAGCGGATTCAATATTCCAGACGGCTGTTGGGAGAAGTGCGAAGGAATCCGTCGTTCACCAAATACATATTGTGGATGGATGAAGCACTTTTCGACAGGGAAGGATGCTACAATTCTCACAATATGCTTGTGTGGAGCGACGAAAATCCCCTAGCGCTTCGTACACGTGCAGCACAAGTCCGTTGGTCGATCAACCTATGGACCGGTATTTGTGGCGAATTTATCGTTGGGCCGTACATTCTGCCAGACAGGCTGGACGGCCCAGCGTATAAATATTTTTTAGACCATGTTCTGCTGGATCTTATGGACGATATTCCATATGAGATCCGACAGAACATGTACTACCAGCAGGACGGAGCTGGGCCACATTACGCCGTGAATGTCCGCGCTTATTTAGGTGAAACCTTTCAGGACAGGTGGATCGGCCGCGGCGGGCAAGAGGCCTACGTTGCGTGGCCCCTACAGTCACCGGATATGAATCCGCTGGATTTTTTCTTCTGGGGCTACCTGAAGGTAATTTGATTATTGCTGGTTACTCTTTGCTTATTTTTGTTGTAGTTATTCTTTTTTTTACTTACGTTTTGTATTTGTTGTACAACAATCATTTCAGAATGAGGTGTATCGTCAGCCGGTGGATACCCCTGAAGAAGCAATTGCGCTTATTCACGCAGCGGTGGCAAACATAATGCCGCAAACATTACAGGGCGTCCAAAGGCAGCTGATTCTCCGCGCTGAAGCATGCGTCGACAATGGCGGTGGTCACGTGGAGCAGTTTTTGAATTGATAACAACCGGCCCCTTTCGGGGCTACCAATTTTTAAAACGTATGAACAACACGTTCCATGAAAAGTAAATTAAGTGATCAGTGTTAGTAGCCGTGCAGTGAAGTGAATATTCGGTACATTAACCTGGACGCACCTGACATTGAGACCCTTAACTTTGGGTAGTGTCGTATACCTGGGACCAGCTGTGCATTGGGCTTGTTCATCGATGACCAGGATCGGTTCAGTGACCCAGTGACACAGGTTTTCAAGCTGCAGGTGAATTTTCGACAAAGGTGAGTTTTAGTTACTTTATTGGTGATCATTCAGTTTTAAATTTAACGCAAGCTATGGCTTATTTCCGGCGATAATTCTCAAAATTCCCGTACGAAAATATTTATTCGGGCTTTTTAAACATTATTCGTTATCAACAACAGTGCTGGCCCTTATTGAATTACGGATTTTTATCACAATAACGAACTACGATCACTTTTCGTTAATTTCCTGTTACATTACCTTTTCGTGGCTACGTTATTAACACAAGGAAATCTTCGTATTCCTTATCCTCCCACTTCAAATAATTATTATTTTCAAATCTTCTAAAAAAAAAAAACTGTATTCGTCTTTTTACGTTACACGTGATTTTCATCCATTTATCCTTTATTCATTATTCACTTTAAATAACAAACAAGCCATGACAACGTGTTCGATTTTATTTTTTACGTCTTTTTCATTTGCCATTCTACGCAATTTTCTTCGTTGCATGCCGAGTTGCTTGTTCACAAGGAGCAGCGCGGCGCGTAGCCACGCTAGCGCGGGAACTCGGCCGTCAGACTCGCGCTCTGATTGGTCGGTTCTTTTTGTTAATATCTCGTTAACGAAACATCGGAGAGCATTTTCGCAAAGGAAAAAGTTGTTTGCAATCACCCCCCGAATCACCCCTTCAAGAAACCGCAGCATTTTCGGAACACCCTGTATAACATTTGTGCAGTAATGATTAAGCTATCGATATCCAAGATTGAATATACTAACCCTGCGCCATAGAACTGTCGCGTGTGAAAGCGTAAGTACTTACTATAAACATACCAAAATCTTGAACGTATAAATAATAATTTTATATTCATTACATAGAATATAAAAACATATTCTGACAGAATATAAAACAATATGTAAATGGTACTGCTAACATTTCAGTTTTGCAAATTCCAGCTGACAACGCCATAGTTGAGCTTTCATTATGCAATTGATGTCGTGAAGGGATTAATTTTTTATGCATTATCTTATCTTAATTTAACATGAAAAAATTTGTAAAAGATTATTGTGTACAAGAAACTGCGTTTCTCGCACCAGAGATATAAGTAACATAATTATTCAAATCCTTGGCAAGAATTATGTTTACGATACCAGCGTTACTATCACATCGTAATTTTGGAGATCAAGAAATTCTGTACATATTTCATGTTAATTACGTTTACTCTTTATGTGCAGGAACACTCATAAATTCTGATTATAAGGTGAAGAACTTGGCGTTTCTTCTTTCTTAGTAACAGCGATTAAAGTGTCATAAACCCCCAAGTATGTCAAAATTGTTTCAGAATTGAGGGACAATGCGGAACATGCAATATCCTGATGCAAGAAGACATCGAAAAGTTCTATACCTTCTTGGGATCCGGGGCTTCGTTTTCGAAACATTAAAAGTTGAATATTAGCGGTGCAAAACATGAGATTTTTTTTAAGAAATTAATTACCGATTCGATTTATCCGAAAGGACCATATTTTACTAGGGTGGCCCGAAAAAATCAAATTTTCGAAACTCAAAACAGCCTAGTGCGGAAAACTTGCGCCTGGAGAAGACAAATGGAGGCAAAAAAAATTGTTTGAAATCGGTCAATATTTGACCAGGCCCAAAGGGGGTCAAAGTTTTTAATTTTTTACCAAGTTTGGCGACTTCTGTATATTTTCATAAAATATTCATATTTCACTGTTGAGCATCAGAAAATATTATTTAAGCACATAAACATGTGAGATAGTGTTTTATATATTGTGGCGAAGCGGAGTATCTATGTGTTTCTATTTTTTGATGTTACGCGGTTGTGGTGAATGAGAAACATATTTTATTGATTCAAGAGCTAGCCAACAGCCATTTTGATTTGTAACATTCAATAGCCGTTTTTTTATATATTTTTGTGCGCTGAAAACGAACCCGTAAACAGTTTGTCGACACCACCCTCTGTTTTCGAAAAAGTCGATTTTGAAAAAAAATGTACATTTTCAACTTTGGACATTTTTCGAGTTCAAACAGTAATAGTTATCCGATTGCTTGTTCCGTCAAATTATTCTATGAACCCTCGCGAATACAACGATATAAGTTACTATTGCATTAGGTATTAACATTTAAATATATTTAAATAACTATCGAATGGAAACGGATCAATTTTTGCAGATATCTCTGTATATATAGGGGAAAATCGGACACCTCCATGTGATGCAGCAGACATTTTTCCCTCGGAAAACACCAACAAAAGTGGTAAGTCACATTTTGTTTTCAATACCGTAGCGAAACAGTTTTGCAAAACGTGCGGCGCCGACAGTGGTAGTGGCTGTCGCTGAGCGGCAGTGAGTAGTACCCACTGGGTACGCCCGCCGTTGTTGGCTTCTGTATTGAGAACAAAACGTGTCTTAACACTTCTGTTGATGGTTTCCGGAGGAAAATGTCTGCTGCATCGCGTGGAGTAGTCAGAATTTCTCCTAGAACCTTAGGTTTTGAAATATATAAAAAGATATCTGCAAAAACTGGTGCATTTTGGGTGTCCTTTTCCCTTTGTTCGTTGTTTAAACATATTTAAATGTTTATAATTCAATAATAACTTATATCGTTCTGTTCGCGAGGGTTCATAAAATAATTTGGCGGAACAAGCAACCAAATAACTATTACTGTTTGAACTCAATAGATCAGGGTTGACTAACTGGCGACTCACGAGCCGCCGCGGGCCCCTCCGCCTTGCTGCCACACTGAACGGCCCCCCTCCATACCGACCAGACTCTGACGATCGCACTCGATTCCTGCTTCTTTCCTTCTCTTTTCGACTGCGATCGTCAGAGTCTGGTAGATATGGAAGGGGTCGTTCAGCGTGGCAGCAAGGCGGAGGGTCCCGCAGCGGTTTGTGAGTCGCCAGTTAGTCAACCCTGCAATAGATGTTCAAAGTTGAAAACTTGCTATTTTTTTCAAAATCGAATTTCTCGAAAACAGAGGGTGATGGCGACAAACGGTTTGCTGATTCGTGTTCAGCGCACAAAAATCTATAAGAAACGGCTATTGAATGTTACAGATAAAAATGGCTGTTGAACCAGCTCTTGAATCAATTAAATATGTTCCTCTTTCACTACAACCGCGTTACATCCAAAAATAGAAACACAGATACTCCGCTTTGCTACAATATATAAAACACTATTTCACGTGTTTATGTGCTTAAATAATATTTTCTGATGCTCAACAATGAAATATGAAAATTTTATGAAAATATACAGCTGTCGCAAAACTTGGTCAAAAACTAAAAACTTTGACCCCGTTTGGGCCTGGTCAAGTATTGATTTCAAAAAAAAAATTTGCCTCTATTTGTCTTCGCCAGACGCAACTTTTCCGCACTAGGCTGTTACGAGTTTCGAAAATTTAATTTTTTTTGGCCCACCCTAATATTTATATGCATCTTTGAAGAAGCTGCAGTTTTTTTTTTATTAATTTCTAATATTAAATATAAATTATGCCCTTTCTCTTGGGGTTATAAGGCCCAATTAACTCCGTGGTACGCCGTGCTGGTGGCTTTATCACTCACCAAATTAATTTGAAGTGACTGTTTATAATTGACGCGACGAAAAAAGGAACTTGCTGATCCGTATGATGACCAGACAAGAACACGAATGTATTTTGCTTGATAGCTTAGTCACGAATGCTTGACAAGACAAAGTGCTCTAGTCCGTATGACGACTTGAGTAAGAGAACTATTTTTTAACTGGGAGTCTTAGTCACGAATGCTTGACTAGACCAAGTCATGTTGTCTCATCGTTGATTGTATCAGGAGAGTGCCGATCTAGTTCTATCCAGAGACGATTGATTTTACTCGAAATTCAATTGAATTTTGTTCTTGTCCACCTTTTCGACGTCAAAGGTAGCCAAACATCAGAATTTCCTCAAAGAGGAGGAACCTTCTTTTCACTATTTCGTCGGTGGAGGAAGAACCCTCTCCTTCTTGGCGACGTAGCGGAGGAAAAACCAGACATCTGGCTACCAAACTTAGCGAGGTTGAACAGTCGGAAGGTCTTGCCAGGGTCGCGGTCTACGGCCGTATTGTTTCGCGAGTCAGCGGTGGATGACGGTATGTGCCGGTCAGAAGTTACCATATACCACTCCCTGACAGAGCAATCAACGGATTATCTCACAAAAATGGCACGATGTCGATTGCCCCTTGACCGTCTAGCAGACAAATAGTTCCCAAGGAACGCTTCGAGAACAAGCAATTGCCCACCGCAAATGATATTGAATTTCTGCCTTGCTCTGACCTCGCTATTGTCCTATAAAGCGCAACAAGGGAGCATGGTTCCGCGTCAGCTGTTTCGGTTTTAAACCTCACGACCCGGAAGTTCCACTGCTAATATTCAACTGTTAATATTTCGAGTACGAAGCCTCGGATCACAAAACGGTAAAGAACTTTTCGATGTCTTCTTGCACCAGGATATTGCACGTTTCCGAATCTGCCTCAATTCTGGGACATCCTGTATAATACAAATATAATACACACCACTTAACTAACGTTGCCAATATTTTATGAGAAAACAGCTAATGTCGACAGTAACCAATATTTGAACATTCGAACACCAGGAAAGCGGAACACCATTTCGCAATCCAAGGGATTATATTCTGGGCAAGTGATTTTCTCACTATCAGTCAGTTTGTGACTTTTTACATATGACTGCCACTGTTACTAACACTGATTCGATCGAACTATCGCTTTCTTCGTATTATTTAAATATTTTCTTCTTAAATAATGTTCCCACGTGTGGGTGACGTGTGGCGTGGTGAAATATCAGACGTGAAAAAGTAATTGTTACCGTTCGTGGGAACAATAACACGTAATACTAAGCGAGGAAGAGGAAAAACGCAACTTTCATTGGGTATTAATTATTGCAATTGGATGCAGTATATTTTTCATCATTAACGGCGTTTTTAATTTACTTATTGCTATGAGTTAGAATCGTTACAAAAGACATCAACAGCTTGCTGTGCAATGTTGTCATTTATATTTTCAATTATATTAGCATATCTTTTATGTTTTATTTCAAATATATTTTTTATAATACACGCTGTACAAGCTGTTCTGTTTCTCTGTGTTCTTCGTCTGTCTTAACTCTCAACCTTAAATATGTTCATTAAAATTTCGGGAAAGCAAAAGCACATCTGTATGTACATATGTATGTGTTTACTTGTGATGGATGCATAGCTGAGCAAACGTTTTAGACAGCCAGTCGTGTAGGAACAATCTACAGAGAATCATAAGAAAGAGTACTTTTCTTCTGCGATGTGTGTTAATTGGCAAGCAGTGTTTAGAGAGTTTTGAAAGAGTGGTGAATTTTTAGAGTTACAAAGAAGTATATTAATGACATTATTTTGTTATTGTTATTACCCTATGATCTAAAATAGTTTTTAACGACACATTCATTTTTGTCATCTACCACCCTGATCCAAGACCGTCAAGTACATTTTGCTAAAAGTAATCATTCTGCAATATTTTCTTCCAGTTGTACAAGTTTTAATAAATTATACTCTACATACACGTTACGTTAGAGTCACTTGCCTTTTATTACGGATTGCCTTATTGCCGTGAAGTGCGTCAAGTGCGTGTTACTTGGCAATGATCGCGGAGCTGATAATCAAATAGTCATTTGAAGTATGTACATACATATACGTGAGAGTTCGACTCGCATATTTGGCTCGCACGGCCTCTCCGTAATCAATACATACATGTGTGTATTTAAAGTTTTCCAATCGCGGCCCAAGGTCTGCTTCTACCATTTAACACCACCTAGCCACGTACCGTGTCACAGAAATCGAGTTGTAATTAACTATCACTCTGCCATAGACTCCTAAGGTCGATCACTTTCACACATTACGTTAGGAAATTCGATCGGGTCTACTCTCGCTGTTTCCTACCGTCCCATTCGTTTTATCTACCGGTTCGAGTGCACAAACAATACCATTAAAGGATAATTCCCATTAGCACTCACGGGACGCGACGGTCGATAGACTATCATGCTCACCGAAAAATCGATTGCAGTGTTTTAAATGAGAGCATTCACATCAGGGGAGACGCTCCGATCACGTGACACTCAATAGAGCGCAGCCATTCTATTGAGATAATCGTGGAGCGTGATTGAGCTTGAACATCCCATAAACAAATATATACTTGTCCATAATTATTGATGAAAAGTTAATTTAACTTGTCCATAGAGTGTTCTAATTATAGTGATAACACTCACAAGATAGAAGTATCGGATGATATTGCTAAAACATGAAATAAAAAAGATAACTTCAATATTTTTATTTTTTAAATCATGTTTAACTGCCATGGAACAGGCCCCAGTTAAAATGATTTTTTTGTACAATTCTCATACTTGGAAAGTCACATTAGTTAAATTTCCTCCGTGGCTTAGTGAATTGCGTAAATTTTCACTACCTGCTTTGATGCTGTCGGCAAAGGTAATTATGCTTTTTGAAGGAATAAAATTTTTTTCGAGTTACAACAGGATGCAACCACATTCGCCTGTTACTTTGATTTACTATTTTTTCTTCATCTTCGTCTAAGAATAGCGGTATTATTGCTAAATCCTCATGGAGAAGTTTTTAAATATGGCTATATAGAGAGTTCAGAAGCCAATCAGTGTAAGACCAACTTTCCTGGAAATGAGTTACGTAGTTCAAAAACCTCTTTATTGTTAAAAGTTTCAGTTAATAAATCAATTAAGTTACTACTTTCATACGTAAGCAATAGATGACAGTAGGTACTTACAGGGTCATCGTTTAATCCTGCAACCCGCGCGCGCGCGAACTTGTAAAATGATAACACCGCCTCACGGACGCATTCCACTACAACCATGCGCCGATACTTCCGCCATCTATGAACCAATGATGAAAGTGTGGGGTCTTTTAGGTGCCAGTAGAGGGTGCTTTTGGATTTCGCTAAAGAATATTAAATTTGACGTAGCAGACGGGTAAGAAAACGGAAGCCATTTTATTCCGTTATCTACGTATGCAATGATCCAGCAGCAGTATTAGAACACGCTGACGCGTTAGTGGTCCGGGTTGATGAATTTGGGGCATTTTTCGCATAGCTTTTGAACTATAAAAGATATCGGAATGCAATTTGCGCCATAAAATGGGGACAAATTATCACCTTCTAATGATGGTAAATTTACCAAATTTTACGTTTACTTAGTTTTTCTTTTTTCAATTATTTAACCATAATTGTTGCGAAAAGCTTTTGCAAACTGTTTATTTAAATACTTTATATAATGCTCTTTTTAAAATTCATGGCGCCGATAAACAATAGGCTAATTGTCCCTGTATCATTACTTTCACAAATCGAGGAATTAAATTTTTATTCAATTATATATTAGTTCTGCAGATTCAGAATCTAATGTTTTGGCAAATCGTGTGGCTCACATGTTAAAATTTTTCCCCAAAACAATTAGCAAGAATCAGTTTCCACTTCGACCCTCTGTTCATGTTATTATTGAAGAGCGCGAACGAACCAGGCAACGGGTATCTGCCCGCCACGAGGCCCGAGTGTGACCGAAGTTCGACTTTCAAACGGAGGCACACTTCTCGAAGCCATTTCTCGCACCGGCCCGGCGTTCAGAGCTGCCAGCGACCGCTGAACAGCGGTGATGCCCGAGCTTCGAGAATTTTTAGATGGTCTCTTTCAAAGTAACGTCGCAAAGAGCTAGGTATTGGGAATTTCCCGGCTCAGGTAAGCGAGCCGCGCGCTCCGCTTTTATGGCCGGTTTACCTCTCGCACCCCAGATTACTGTAAGGAGGTTTGAAAACAATGTGTCGACTGCTCTCGTACCCGTTTCAATTTCAATAATTTTAGCTACGACAGGGTTGGCTTCATTTTTCGCCACCTGCGTGTGAAAGCCACAATAGTGGCGTATCGTTTCAAAAGATGATATTAACGTAAGTCAGCCCATAGTGGCGTACACCGGGCTCAAGAATATGGTTCCAAGTTGGAATACGTTATTGCTACTACCCCAAATTCGAAAAGAATGTGGGTTAGTCCGTTGTTTGCTCTCACTGTCTCAATTAACGATATTACGCATAAAATTAGTTTGCAGGATTGTAAGCCCGTTTCGTTAAAAGTAGTCCGATTTAAATTTTTTTGTCAATTTAATCGGGAGAATGCCAGGAATCCATTGCTGTCACTTTCATTTTGATACGATGAAAAATAAAGAAATTCCATTTCTGTATAATCGATGACACATCGTCGAGCAACCTCGCGCTGCAGATTAGACGGGTGAACGATACAATGTCGCTCGGCTCGAGGAACCGACGACTTCGATCAAAGGCGCTCGAGGCTCGCCCAGCTTTAAATAACTTTCGGATATGAATCTAAATGAAAGGGAGAACATTATTCGAAGCTTCGAACGAATTCCCCTCGAATGAAAACATTATTTACGGCGCTTCGAATAATAAATAACTCCGGGTTATTTATATTTAATTGATTTCAAATAATGCCAAAAATTTCTGCCTTTTACTCGAAACCAATTTTTTATTTAAAATAATTTTATGCCCATCTCTGGTTCCAACTACCACTACTGCAGGGTGGGAAAGGTACCATTACATGCGGCCGGTCGGTCTGGTAAAAATGCGCAGGCTGGATGCGCGTGATTATTATGTGGTCCCCTCTTCGAAGTGACAGAAAATGTAACCTATGCGCTACATGACAATAAATGTTTATTGGCTATTTCGTTCTTTTACTCTACATTTGTAAACTTTGTATGACATAACATGCTTCCAAAATATTATTATTACGCCGCAACTGTATCTTTATGAAATCTGGTATAGTATGTAGGTTATGTTTTCTGTCACTTCGAGGAGCGGATTTTCTGTCCTCGAAGTAGGGTTGCCACCTTTTTTTTGCAGAAAAATAACGTACATTTGCTTTTGTGGAGTATACAAAAAAGTAGGCTCAACAAATTAAAAGTACATTTTAATCTTATTAGTTTTCATTTCTTCCAAACATATTTTCTATTGCTTTTAGCATTACAGAGTAAATTTTTATTACTTTGAAATATCTCAATGGCATCGTTGCACTCGACATTCATATTGAAATATATAAATAATTCGTTTTTTATTAGACTGAGAGAGGCCTTGTTTCTTTCATCCCGCCACTTCACATTCATGACAGAGAAAACTCTCTCAGTAAATGCTGGAGTGGCAGGAACAGATAGAAGATAATAATATTGTGTTACGATTCGCGTAATATCATTAATTGTGAAATAAAGTATTTTCGCGTACTTTATTGTTATTCAAAAGTATAGAGTACATTTACCTATAATAACTTAAGATACTTTATTTTAAAGTACGGCAACCGTACCTCGAAGTGACAGAAAATATAACCTCTATGCTACCCCTGATAACCATCTGTCTCCAGTCTGACATCAGATTGGTAGCAGGGTCTGGCTCTGGCATGAGAGCGCAGAGTCTGACGTCAGAACGCTACATTTGTGAACTTTGTATGACTTAACATGCTTCCAAAATATTATTATTACGCCGCAACTCTATTTTTATGAAATCTGGTATAGCATGTTGGTTATGTTTTCTGTCACTTCGTCGAGGAGGGGACCACATAATAATCACGCGCATCCAGCCTTCGCATTTGCATGTACCATTTCAAAAGATGACATAAACGGAAGCCACTACAGGTGTGGCGTATAATAGCTAAAGGGTTAAAACATTCAGACACAAAAATTGTATAAAAAATTCAAAGAATGCTAGAGAAACAAACAGCTAGTGAAAAACTTGAACATTATTTTCTAACTCAATTTCAGTATTTACAACAAAATTCCCAAGTATCTTAAAAATATACATTAATATTATCACAGATTTAATATTTATATTCAAAATACACGTTAATAAACATGCGTTTACAATTATAACCAATCTTTTTAAAGTTTACATTTCACTTACCATCACCGCAATCAGAAAAATGTTGTTCATTATCAGGTAAATATTCGGATTCACTATCAGAAAAACTTGACATGACTTAAAGTGGCTTATACTGATTATCCTTTGAATAATTTTGCCCAAGGTCGAAGCCAAATATATTGGCCGGTGAATTCGTTTTCGCGAACAGCGATCGAGGAGAAATTAGCCACCACCATCTGACGATCATGGATTTGTCAGTTGAAGTTGCCAGGCCCCCGAAGGTTATGGTGGGGTAACGGGAAAGCTGCTCGGCTCCGCCTGAACGTAGCCGTGTGGTTGTTATTTATTTTTAGCGTAATAGTTGTGTGCGTTACGAAGCTATGCGTAGACCAATACGAGATGAAGCTATCGAGAAAGTATCAATGTTCTGACAAATGAAGCTCCCGAATTTTTTCGTAGCTAACGCACACCTATTCTGATCTGTGTATTTCTACACTAACAGCTCGGTTTGGATTACAGGCCAGAAGCTTGGCACCATCCCCACCACTTCTGTCTCTCTCTTGTTCTGCGAAAGCGAGAGCGAGATGGAACGAGAGCGAGTCAGAAAACGTTGAGAAAAAGATCACCGAGGCAGGCAAACTGTGTGGTGGGAGAATAACCCTCACGAAACTCACCGGCCAATATATCTGGCCCCGATCTTAGACATCTTCACTTTTTGGGATTACGATGCAAACTGACAAAACACGCAAAATGAAAACATGACATGGTACCTCGTGTCAATAACAGGAATTCATACATTTTACGAGTACCGATTATTGACCCCCATAATCATTATGAATTTAATAAAAAATTTGATGCAATTTTTTTAAATAATGAGTTTACAATAATTTTTTAACTTATTTGAATATATTTTTCTTATATTAATATGCTCATGCAAGAAATACCGTAATACTTCAAATTTGGCCGTACTTAAGTTCGGTAACAAAAAATTACTTTTTCACGGATTTGTAGATGACACATGTGAAAAAAATTATTAATCACTTAATTATACGTTGTGATATACATCAGCGAAACTACTTTGAATATTGACGAATCGAATTCAATACTTTTAACGTCTGTTCCGAACAGAAAAAAATTCATATTTAAATATAAAGGATAAAGTCTCAATAATTGGGACTGGGTTGCTAATTGGGACATTTACCTTATGTAGCAACAAACTGAATAATAATAAAATATATGGGTTCATTGCAAAAAATTCCGAAATAACGTGGCGAAAACGCCTCGTTACAAAAGAATACCCCCTTAAAGACTTGAAAATCCGATTTATTCGCACAGTGTGCCAGTATTATAACGATAAAATAATACACCAGTAACACAATAATAAATAAATAGTACCTGTATGATTTCCTGCATTTTCTTTTATGAAATATGTATTTAATAACGTCGAGAATAAAATAAAATTGGAGGATGCATCGCACAGAGTGCAATAAATAGTGTAGAAGCGGAAACTAATCAATATTAGAGCTTTAAGTTTTCTAGACATGGTTTTCAACATTGTGTGGGTAAAATGTAGCTTTCCTTTTATTTCTTGAATGTCCCACTGTAAACTGTTAGTTTGAAGAAAGTACCACAGTTTTAAGAACATGCAAAGCAGACTATGAAGTGCCGTTTAGAGGTCTCAGATTTTCATTATTAAAATGATGTTCTTTAAACAGTGATTTTAACCCTTTCATTAGTTTCGTTGATGTTGGCGCCTAAAGGCGCTTTGAAAATTTGCTTCCGATGTACTGTAGGCGCCTATGGGCGCTCACCTCATATTACTCGAAGCGAACTAAAGTCACCCCCCGCGCCAGGTAAATGTTATCGGCAATAATTGCAACGAACTTCGCTTGTAAGTATCACTAAGTAAGTGAAATGTGATTAAAAAAAAAAAAGAATGCGAGGCGCAAATATGTAATGTGTAGAAAGCATAATAGAAGAAAGGAAGCGCATTATGTATCAAAATCTGCCGCCGTGAAATGATTAATATGCCACTCAAAGCAGTACACAGTTTATGTAGAAAGGTGTAGGGTTATAACTTTGATTATATAGGTATGTATCGTGTAATTTTACGTAAGTAATACCCCTATGTGCACGGAAATCTGATGGTACGGTGTATGAAGATAAGAGTACTGTACAGCAGTCTAGATCCAGTGAGCAGACTAAATCCTTTCCTTCGTTAACAAAGTAATAAACGGGAAGCCAGTGTTCCACGCACCGTGAACTCACTACGTAATAAGCGGTGAATCGGCAATTAATGTTGTCTCATTCTGTGGCCGTCTTGTCATTTCGAGTCAACGGCACGAACCACCGCGGCATTTCGCGTGTCCATTGTTTTACGGAAGCACTTGCATGGAATAACAGTGTCCTTGGTGCTCCCGTTGGTGCTTGACGTGGTCTTACCTTGTGGCATCGTACGAGAGGTAGAACGGCCATGCATAGAAGGACAAGGGCACGAATCATTTTGCGTAAAAGTATTTCTGATGGGCTGCGTCACATCGCTGAAACAGAACACGGAATACCTTTATGAACGAACGAGTTGTTAAACGTGATAGCGGATTAATATAAATATTTTCTTGGCTATTGACCACTACATATAACGAAGTATGTCGCATTTCCTGGTGAATTAATGGTAATGTCAAAGCACGTCACGTATGAATTATTTTTAGATACGTACAATTTACATTAACATATAAATTATTGGGTGATTGGTGTAAAATGGCCCTGTTGTATGTACATAGACTTAAATCGATATTCATTAGGGCTGGGACTATTCGAATAATTTAATATTCGAATGTTTTACAAGTATTCGAATGCTATGAATAAACTTCGAATATTTGAGTATTCGAATGGTATGAATAAACTTCGAATATTTGAGTATTTGAATGCTATTATTCGAATATTTAAGCATTCGAATTCTATTCGAATACTAATGTAATTATAGCATCATACATCAGTATTATAACGCTATAATACTGATGTATTCGAATAGTATGGTGTGAATTATAAATCAAGTTCTTTAGGTTCATTTTTTTATAAGCTTCTATACAATATTTTCACGTGTTTATTTTTTGTCATATGAGGGAATTCTTCTCACGTCAGTCAGTCATTTGGGCTGGTATCAAAATTATTGGTTCCTTTTTAGTAGATTTTAACAAAAGCTTTCTTTCAAAAAAAATTTTACTATAAAGTATTTCAAGCTTTTTAGTGAAAATGTTGTATTGTCGAACTCACAACTGAAATTAAACAAAGGCTTGTGAAAAAATGAACCCAAAGAACTTGATTTATAATTCACACCATAGTATTCGAATACATCAGTATTATATTTAAATTACATTCGAATTATATTTGTCAAATAATTGAACAATTGAAGTAGGTATTCGAATATTCGAATACCGAAAAATTCGACAAATAGTCCCAGCCCTAATATTCACGAGAAGAGTAACAGTGAAAATTATATAGGTAGTAAGCTTCACGCGTAACGTATGTTTATTTATATGATAAAAAAGTGCTTGAACAATGGACCTTTGTAATAAATTGTTTGTTAAAAACTGCACACTTCGTGTATATGTACAGTACGGTAGATACGACATAAATTTTACAACATGAGTCGATCATAAAAAATAATAATTTAAAGCAATAGTACCCGCAAATTATTTGAAATATGATCTTTTAATTTACATCCTACATTTCTAAAATATTTAGTATCGTTAACGTCGTCCTAAAGATAGTAAAATTTAAGAATTATCTCTAAAAAATTTACGCTTGAGAAACACATGTATGTGTGTACATACACGTATGTATGCTATAATATATGTACACAATCGATTTATTCTTCATAAAATATTCAATGTAGTATCGTCATTAGAATGTTACTACTTAGAAAATAAATTAATTGACGAGTGTCGTAAGTAACGATGAAGAAACCCACGTGCATTACATAATTTTCGCCGCGCCGCGCCCGAAGCGCCACGGAGAAAATAAAAAAATATCGAAGCTAACCTGCATGATGGGTTCACGCATGCCTGAGACTAAAGCCGACAGTAACGAACCGGCGAGAAGAGGCGTTGAATACGAACAGACAGCTAGAACACACAACGATCCCGGAAGGAAAGTTGAATTGCATCAATTAATGCCGACGTCGCGCATCAAAACAAGAACTTTCGACCACGCCATAGTACAAGTCGCGAAATTGGAGGTGCGCCTGCCACCCGAAAATAGGTAAATGGGAATCTGTTTTGTCGCGATTGCTTATGTCAGATTGCGTAAAAAAAGGACGATCTTTTTAGTATACAAAGTGTGATTAGGAAAACATCATACGATAATCTGACCTGTTTTGTCAACAACTGAGCCTTTGGTTTCAATATTAAAGTGCTAAAAACTAATATTTTCCTTTTATTCTCCAAAAAAACGTTGTCACTTACTTATATCACTTTAGGTTACGATTTACTAAAGATCATTATTAACGATTTACTAAAGAATATTATTCTACCATTGATGACTCTGAACATATGTATTCGGTTCAAGTGGAAATATTATTTTTTCTCTTCTCAACTTACAACTAATTCATTATTACTAGTTTGTGAATTACAAAATTATTTATCTCTTATAATATAAAGGCGTTTGAAGAAAATACGTCTAAATATATATATTGTAATTTGATAAAATTAGTTACGTCTATTGTTCGACACTGGCTTTGACTTCTATGGGATTTCTTTTGTTAAGTTTGAAATCAAATTTTTAGTTTAACAATTTGTGATTTAATATTGTTCCATATTTTCTATATCTTACTTAGATACTTGCTTCTTGTCAATTTCCTTTTTACAACTATCCGCTATTCAAGAATTTTCATCCTGTTTCGTAAGAAAAATCTACATTAATTGTGATATAAAATTCTTGAAGAAATAAAACGAACATATATTAGAATCTTTAATTCCACAATTATAAAAACTGAATTACGGTTTAAGAGAAACGCGCGGCGCGGCGAAAGCAGCGATGCATTTAAGATCGTACAATATCCAAACCATAGGTACCCAAGCAAATACATTTTCTGTTAGCGAACGGAAATTATGTTCGCACACTAAGATTCCTTTCTGAATTACCGGACTCATATATCATATTCCGTACAAATTTAAATAGTACAGAGGTAAAAAAAATATATCGTTGCAGCTTACACAACTATAATAATAACAGGAAATTCCATTTGCACTAATTTTAAGTCGAATTCGATGTAAATCTGCTACATAAGTAGTTACATGTTCGATTCCATTTTCTAACATTCCGCGAACCTAGTTTTACATGCTAAAGATTTAATGGTTCAACTCGCTCCTCGAGAGAAAACAACGTTCCTTCTATATACAATGCTGTCCTACATCGTCCATTCACTGTAGTTTATAAGGGGATAATACTTATGTTTGATTTGTTGAATTATTCAGCTACTAACACTCGTCTTCCTATTTGTGCTCAGATGTTCTGCTTTTATGAAACGTTACGCAAAATCCAGAGGTGAACGATTATTTTAATCATGATAACTTAACTTAAAGAGTTAGTTTAGCACCCTACTCACATGTTCATACCTTATCCACTTATGTGTTGGAGACCATTATTTGTTGATAATACATAAATATGAATAAAGAAATGATAAAATCATGATAACTTAACTTAAAGAGGTAGTTTATCACCCTACTCACATCAGGGAGTCGAGACCGATAGAATTTCGGTTACGGTCGCTGTCGGGGTCACTGAGACGTTCGACACGGTATTTACGGTATCGACAGGTCCCCGAGAGCGACAATCGGTCTGAAGTTTTCTCTCAACCGATAACCGAGAGAGAATTTGTCTCAGACTTACGGTCAACTGAAAGTCTAGACCGGTCAGGAATACGGTCGCGTTAATTTATGGAGAGGTTGGAGTTAATGTATGGAGAGGTTCGCAAAACGGTCAACCGAGAGTCTCGACCGATTGCAATACGGTTGACGCAAAGTCGGGAGAGATAAAAATGCGGGCAACTAGAATTCATCACATCATGAGAAATAGGAAGAAAATAGAAATACCCCCGATTAAAATTTGTGAAACAAATTGTTACTATCCCTGTTGTGAATCGCAAATCGTGACTAAAATTAATTAGTAGGTTATTTTAATTATTTTTTATCACGTTAGTAACCTGGCCTTGCATCTTTTGCAATCCACAGCGAAATACATAGTATAAATAAAACAAATTTATAATAATAAATAAAATCAATTAATTTAATTTATATATAAATTCTTAAAAATACATTTACGTCTTTTTCTAAATTTATTAAATTTTATAGATAATTTTATAAACATCTACTTTAACTATTTTTATAAATGAAAGATTACTTTCATAGCCACAATGAAATATTTTTATAAATAATTTTCAGAAATAATTTATATTTTTATCAATAAAATGTTTAGTTATAAATAAACAAAGTTAACGATAGATCAAGGATGAACAATTTGTTTTGGAAACAACAGTCAATTTTCAAAAGGTTGCACGCTGATAACGCCAAAGTTAATATTAATAAAATTGTTACCATTTATAATGTATCTATGCATATTTTACGAGAAATAGAATTTTTGGACCAATCGATATAACGAATGAAATTGCAAACATTTATGATGTTTCCAATATTACAAACACAATACTATGTGTTTTTATTTTTCGACTAACATAGCAGGAAGGTCACCCCACTCGATCACTTTTTGACGTAGATGTCAGGATTTTTTATCAAAATGAAACATGATGTACATAGTCGATGTGAAATTAGAGGGAGCTAATTATTATTTTGATGGTTCTGAATTTGTTTCAGAACCACAGTTGTGATTTGATTACTTTTTGCATATCCCTTTTTGAAACTACGCTATACTTATAAACTTTTATCTTTGTCACTATTTATCGTATTGCATTCATTTTTTTCTTTTTTAATTTAGATTATTTTGCCTATTCACATAATATTTTAAGAAATTCATTTTTGTAACGTCAAAAAATATAGGCAAATTCTTATTTTCCCAATTTTGCCTGCCACATGGTATGTTTTTAAATTTTGAATAAGTATGATCATCTTTCTAAGCTACTGTCTACAAAAAAAGGTTTTTCGTAGGATGGTATGTTCGAAGGCAGCGGTGCGCCCCGTTTCAGGTAAGCGAGCCGCGCGCTGCACTATTGCGGACGGTTTACCATACCACCCGAACCCCCGTATTACTTCAATCAGGTCAGAACATAAAATCGACTGGTCTCGTATCCCCATAATCGTGTCATTTATGCCTGCGGAAGAGTTTCTTTAATTGCGTTTGTTTGAACTTCAATAGGGGTTAAGTATACCCAAAAGTCCCTGTTCCATATAATATTATGGTTCAACGCAAATACAGGGTGTTTTGTCCTCGCCCTAGAGAAAATAAAACCTTGGAATGATCCATGGACAAAATTTCAGGATGCGTCCTTTCGTTGGCGAATGAGGGTCTATGGTATAACAATAAAGTGCAGTTTACGAGTGGCTAAATCGCGACCATAAAGCCCTGAGTAAAATAGCAATTATTGAAAACAATTTGAAATTTTTAACGAAGCTAGGACTACATTTTCCATGTTAAGAATGGTGTGGTAAACTACGAAGAGTTACTTTTATTTTAGGATTAGGCGTTCTCGACAGCCGAGTTGTTCTTCCCTATGAAAGCTCAAGGGTCGTCGAATGAAAGCGTTTTAAACATCTTACAGAAACGCACCGTGTGCTCCCTTAAAAAAGCGAAATTGTTTCTTGAGTTGCAGATAATTTCTAACTTGGACGGGGATTCTTTTCTACGGGTCATTTCACGCTAATTCGATCACTTTTGGATCTTCTTAATGTAGTGTTTCAAATACAACAATGCCTCGGTACATCGGCGCAGTTTGGGACTGACAGTGTCAGAGTAACAAATAACTGCAACAGTCTGCTTTCACAAATCCCGTCACGAGAGAGACAAACAATGAGAGCGAAAGGAACAGCATACATACCTTCCCGGCCTATTCAGCTAGGTCGAACTGAACCGAACCCACCCGAACTAAACCGAGCCGGAGCCCTAACCAGTCGGCGAACCGCTTCATACCAGTGATGCCAGAACGGTGGGTTTTCGCCCACGGGCGCTACCACCACTCCACGACCAGGCGTACCCCCTCCTAGCGCCTGCACCGCACCACACAAGCATACCCGTCTCTCCATCCGTGTGCCGTACGCGCTGCCTGGTCGGCACTCTCCGGCGAAAATTCGTTTTCCCGACATCGAAGCGCTTGGGTCGCAAGCAAAAAGTCAAGAGTTCAAATCCCGGTGCGGGATATTCTACTTTTATTTTTATTTATTCTCTAATTTCTCTTTCTATATTCTCAGAAGACTAAAGGCTTGAAAACTATTAATTTATAAAACATTTTCAAATCTTGAATTGCTGCTAAAGATGTGATCTCCTTCTGACTTGTACCGCACCACTACAAGCGTACCTTAACTTCTGTCCGTGTGCCTTACGCGCTGCCTGGCCGGCGCTCTCCATCGAGAATTCATTTCACCGAGGTTCAAACCCCGATCCGAAGATTCTACTTTTTTCATTAATTATTCTCTAACTTTTCTTTCTATATTCTCAGTAGAATAAAAACTTGAAAACTATTAATTTACAAAGCATTTTCGCAGCTGGCTAATGTACGATGTTGGTCTTCTGCCTTTTGTATACATAAACAGAAATAATTCCTTGAAATGCTACTTACAAAATAAGCTCCTTTCTAGGATGGACTCTTTAAAATTCACGTCACAATGAATACTTACAGAATCGGTGATTTCCGTTTCAGGTAAGCGAGCCGCCCGCTCCGCTATTATGGTCGGCTTACCACTCCCACCCCGGATTATTGTAATGAGGTTTGAAAACAATATCGACTGGTCTCGTACACGTCGCAATGATGTCATTTATACCTACAGAAGAGTTTTACTAACCCACTCTTGGCCAATGACACTCTTTTCGTGTTAATCAGGTTTATACGTATCTGCTTATTTGCTTGTTGATTATTTACGAAAATTGTGGCATTGCTGGATGGAAACCACGAGAAGGTGGTGGGCTTCTTCCATCAGGAGAGGATAAGGATAGGTCGAGATGGATAGAATGGATAGGAGCGGTGCGAATGATGGACGTAGCGGGCGAAACCTCCACTCCACGGATAGAAAGGTTCGGGAAAGTGAGATAGGCGTAGAAGCTGTGATAGCACTAATACAATACTACTGTAACTGTTTCGTAAATTATATATGTACACGCCAAGGTAGGTGATACTGTACAAGAAAAAGTTTGGTAAAATGTGACGATGAAGCTGTCAGAACTACGTGTTCCAACATGCACGGAGGGTGAGTTGTTTAAATTGTTGGGGATTGGACAAACTTTCATACAAATGATCTCCCGACATAAGAGCAAGATGCCTATCGTCGACAGGCATAGTACGACTCGTCTCGTTTCTGGCTTTTAAGCATGTGCGCACCACACAAATGGAATTCACCAGTTCGCTACCCATTTTATTTCGTTTTCTGGTGTTGGTATCGGGTAAAATTGAGAATAGCCTTTCGGCCTCGGCGTTGGAATGGGGCAAACACCTGATTATACCCAGCAAATGTCTGAGGGATGGAAAAACTGGAGCATTATGGGAATCTTGCACTATGCAGATATTCATCCACATGTCGTCAAAAGTCATTTTACTCCAGCTATCCCTTTGGATTCGGGAAATACCGCAATACAAAAGTCCCATTCATTTCTCAAGGCTTCGGCATCGAAATTGCCGAGCCTACGAGCGACAGCTAACACGTCTTGAAACGTCTCCTGTCTGTTGCACTGGAATAGGGCAGTGTCTGATTTGAAAATCGTTAACTGTTTTAGTAAAATATCGTCATGGGGAAGACGATTCTTAATTTCATTGCTTACGGTAATATAAAACCGTAAGCAATTTTCGCGGAAGGAGGAAACTTCAACTTCTGTCATTCCCTTGCTCGTCGCATTTTCTAGGAATTCCTCACACTGAGGGCCTAGATCAACTTGAGCCAAGGGAAGTTGATTTTGTTTAGCAGACAAATCTATCAGCTTGATGTAATGAAAATGATGTACTAGAAGCGGTTTTAAAAATTTTTGGACGAAAAACCGAAGCAGGTTACTCGAACGAGGCTGTAACTCCTGAATCATCGTTTTCCGTCCTTGAAATTGAGCATGAAACTTGTTTAATGCATTGAGAACAAACTCAAGGAAATGGAAATAGCCTTTAATGTCATGCCTGTTAAGCAATGACAAAAAAGTTTGAGAAGCTTCTGACTTCTGAGTCAATGCATCCTCAGTAAAATATCTCTGCAAATCCTTCCAGATATGCAGAAATCTAATAACACACTGGTGCCTCGCGAGCCAGCGAGTATCCGATAATTTTAAAACTTTTAAAGGAGAGTTATAATAATTCTCCTGAAATTGTCTGAAAATTGTTGAACGTTTAGGGCTATTATTTACGAACTTTGATACACCCCGAAGCAGTTCATTACATTCTTTTGGAATCGTAGCGCAGGCAGCACTTGCCGCCAACGCTACAGAATGACAAACGCACGGTAGCGTAAGTAAGATAGGATTTTTTTGAAGTAGCATAGTCTTGAAAGAGGAATTCCTACCCGTCATCACTGCAGCATTGTCACAACTAAGTCCAGCGATGTTACTTAACGGAATTTGCATTTTCAGCAATTGATTTTCAAAAGATTTGAAAATCTTTTCCGCTGAACAATCGCTGGCATCCAAATGGATGAGTTGCAACAGTTCTGCTCTAATGGACAAATGAGATGGCTCAACATATCGAACCACCAATGAGAGCCACTTGTCGTTCGTTGACTCTGAGGTTTCATCCTCGTAAACTGAAAATTTACAATGGCGAACATTGTCGATGATGCGTTGCGTTTCATGCACGCACAAAACATTGGTAATGATTTGACTTCAGGTTCCTTGCCTATATGCTGCACAAATGCAAGCAGATCAGATGCCATTGAAAGAGGGATATTCTTTTCGGCGAAGAAAGCCGCGAATTTAATCTCCGCTGTTTTGATTTTATCATCGAGGGAAGGTGCAGAACTTTCGCCTGGGACATTATCCCCAACATTTTCATTCTGAAGCATTTTCTGAATGTTTCTGACATGCATTTGTGTGGACGAGTGCCTGCTTATTTCTGAAAGCCCACACTCGAAGATTTTGTTGCAGGCTTTGCAGAAGCATTTGGACTCGGTTATTTTTTGAGTCGAAGCCCGCGATTTACAAATGTTTCTGTTAGAGTAACAATATTTTATGAACATATTCCGTTCAACGGAAGAGAAAGGAGGATGAAAATAAAACGATATCACATTCGCCTTTTAACTTTGCAGTCCTATTCCAGTTTATTTAATGCAAAACAAATTTCATTTGCTTACAATAACGTAATTTGTAAAAAGAGGGCTTTAATGTTTTTTAAGAGCATCTGTTGCTGAACCCCACCCATTCATCATGTGTTTGTGCATACATTAATGATGGTCTATATCAGGCATGTACAGGACCCCCAAATCCGGGCGCGAGCGCATATTCGAGCTCAAGCAGAGCTCGAGCTCGAGCTCCGAGCTCGTTCAAGGACAAGCGAGTCCGCCAACGGAGTGGGGAGCAGCTGGAGTAGTGGAAGCGTCGCAGGCTACCGCAGGGTTTCCAGAGTTTGACGCTCCGAAAATATGGCACATTTTGAGGAATTTTTAAAAGAAAAGTATTGAGTATTATAATTCCAATCTCTATACTTTTATTAATTGAAATTTGAAAAATGTGTCCAAATTTTTGTATTCAATAATAGTAATTTGGTTCAAAGTTGTAATGGTAGTAGTAAAAGGGGTTTGAAAAAAGAGTTTGTTGCTGGCGAACATGATTTTGGCTGCCGTAATCATCTGAAACAAAAAAACGTACAATTTTTCTTAATCTATATGAGTGTAGTTATCGTATGAACGTATCGTTCATGTTGAATGAATAATGTTGAAAAGCACAAAAATGGTTGTATTTCAAATGAAAACATTAATTTTTGAAAAAGCATTTGTTAGTTTTCTGTGTTGCAAAATTGAATTTTTGCAAATAATTACTTCATTCTAGTTCCAACGATAACCACACTCATATAGATTAAGAAAAATTTTCCGCTTTTTGTTTCCGATTACTACGACAGCCAGAATCATTTTCGCCAGCAACAAACTTTTTCAAACCCTTCATACTGCTATCATTATAACTTTGAACAAAATTATTGCATACAAAAATTTAAACATTTTTCAAATCTCAATTAACCCTCCATATCCTGTGCCTGAGTAAATTTTAACCCACCGCTTGAAATCGCTAACGCACACAGTGACGGAACTGTGTATGTCTGTCACGGCCAAACGATCATTTAGCTGTCAGGGGTGTCATAAAAGCATAAACTGGACCTTTCCGGTGATCGTGTTGGGGCAAAAATAGGAAGCTCGAGACAATACCATATTTTCCTTGGAGAAAACAAAATGAGGCCTTGAAGTCACAGAGTTCCTCACCACGAGATCTTATACCGAGGAGTGGGGGATGAGCATACCATGGTCGAGCTCGAGGGCGCACCGACTGCCCTAGGGCAGACTTAGTGTGCACCCCTGGTCTATATGATATAATACAGACATATAATAATTAAAAATAATTTTGTTCCTTATTTAATCTACGACACAATTTTTTTTAAGTCGGCGCCAGATTTACTCAGTGCATATGATGAGGCGCTGATATAAAAAAATTGAGTGTCGTAGATTAAATAAGGAACAAAATTATTTTTTACTTTTTAGCGCATTTTAATTTTTTTGGAGACGGTTTTAATTATGATTTTCCATTTCTTGGACCGATGCGTCATTATTGTGGCTTTTACACGCAGGTGGCGAAAAATCTCTCCGTACAGGAGTATAGCGCAGCGGTCAACCCTGTCGAAGCTAAAAATTTTGAAACTGAGACGAGCACGAGATCAGTCGACATTGTTTTCAAACCTCATTACAGTAATCTGGGGTGAGTGGTAAATCGATCATAAAAGCGGAGCGCGTAGCTCGCTTACCTGGGCCGGGAAATTCCCAATAGCTCTTTGCCACGTGAATTTGAAAGAGACCATCCGAAAATTTTCGAAGCTCGGGGATCACTGCTGTCCAGCGGTCGCTGGCAGCTCTCCGAAGAGATTGCCATCGTCGGCCGCCAACCATCTCGTTCTTTTGTCGATGTCGACAGGCTCGACGTCGCGGTTTCGGCCACGTCCAACAATGCGTTTGCAGTCCTCAGAATCTATTGTTCTGGTTTTCTTTTTCATAATTTTATCTTTAATGCAGTGTGTGCATAGATAAGACTTAAGGGGCAACTAATCAGACGTGTCTTTGATAGTAGCAATGTTTTAATTTTTTTTCTAGAATTTTTGTGTCTGAATGTTTGAAACTTTTAGCTACTCAACGCCACGCTTATACCGGTTTCCATGAATGCCATTTCTTTGGAATGATGCGCCATTATTGTGGCTTTTACACGCAGGAGGCGAAAAATCTCTCCGTGCAGGTGTATACCGCCGCGGTCAACCTTATCGTAGCTTAAAATTTTGAAACTCAAGACCATTATACTCATTCATATTTTTCCTACAGTGTCGGATCTCTATTCGTACTCAGAAAGTTAAAATTCGATGGCCACGATATTCTGGCCTTTTCACTGTACGCTCTCTTGAAATCGGTTGAACGGTAACGCGTACCTTTTTTTTTACGACCCTGAGGGGTTCTTAGGTAAAAGCTTTCAAACGATGCGGCTCGGGGGTCATAAACGCTAGAGTAGTGGCATAAGGACAAAGTCAGCAATAGGCCATTCAGTAATCAGTATGCCAATTTCTATCATAGAAATATCACAAATGGATTACTAGTATTTTTCTGATGAAAATGATACCAAACTTGATAAAATCCTGATTATTTTTAATGACTGTGATGGAAAGTACTTGGAGTAAAGTAATTGAGGAAAGTAATGAAGAGTACCCGAATTCTACGTGAACTGACACGGAACTGCTATGTATGCCCAGATCTTAACGTAAGCGATACCTACGCTCGTGTATTTACACCGTAGATGTTTTTTTATAATTTTTAAATCCATTCAATAATTAATAAGGCCAGAGGCAATCAATTTGTAACGAAACGTAGGGATTTAGGGGCCTCGGATCCCAAAAACTACGAATATAAATTTTACAAAAACGTTTTAATTCATTATTTTCAATGAATTTTACGTGTCGTAGCATGGGAACCGTCTATTTAGACAGGCGCGATGTACAGAGATTTGCGGGAATGTTAGTAATAGCGTCAATTTTTAATATTTTTCGGCATACGGCACGTGAAAATATTAGTTAAATGTTCCACTACATGTAAAATACTAACAATCAATTTCATCTTGCAATTTATAGTTTGTATAAGCTCTCAAGAAGTGCCATATTGCAGCGCCATATAGGCTTCTGATCCCCGAAATAGATTTTCAGAGAGAAATCCGGCGTGAGTCGTCGACAAACCGAGCCAAAGCGTAGCTTAGCGAAAGCCCGCTCTCTATGTTAAACTCTCACTCTAAACAAGTCACATGTATACAAGCACACATCTTTCAGTATTTCAACACATTTCAGAGTAGTTCTTGAGTTGGACGCTGTTCATGAACAGAGGTCGCTAAATTCAGTCCTCAAATTATGGGTCGGTAACACAGTTTGGGTGGTGACACGAAGTCCCATAAGGTGATAGGTCTATTCCATACCTCGTCTGTGGTTTCGAGACTTCGCCGGTAACGTTGCATGCGACACTAAAATGGTAAGGGGGTCCTAGGACCCCCCAAACCGGTGACAGAAAAATACATTGGTTGATAGGTCTATCCTATACCTCGTCTGTGACTGTACAAAAACTGGATTTTACAACAATATTAAGAATTTTACTACTTAGGTAAATGGCCTATAATAGATGGTATAATGAACAGGAATCATACAACTCCCTTATTTCCACAAATTTTCATGAAATCCTGCAGGAGCATATTGCTGCAAGCACCGGGTAGAGGCCTGTGTATGGCCTGCTGCTGCTCGCAGCCGAACAGAAAAAGAAGGTCGGCCCCTTCAAGGGGACGATCAAGAGGCCGACAACAAAACTGTCTTGTACCGAACGGCATAGCGTTCGGACGTGCGGGTTGTACTGTTGTACACCGTTATTGCTCTGTATATCGAAATATAGTTGAGTCGTGTGTACACCCGCGTATTATTCTACCGTTTGTGTCGGGGTGGCCTTCGAGGAAACGCCCTGGCGCAGCAATATTTATAGGACTCTAAACTATCTACATATGTAGAAGAAAATTTTACCGGAGTAATAAAGACGTTTAGTAATAATAATAAAAATGCAAGAAGGGGAATTTTTATTTTCTAAGGTGAGTTTTACCACTCGTGAACGCCTACGGGAAAGAGTTGAGCAAGTGAAATGAAACAGAACATATGTGGTGCGTATCACTCAACTCTAATTATATATACGTAAAATAAATAACTTAACCCTGGGTTGGAGGATACAGAGACTATTTTGATCCACCCTAAATTTGAAACTGCATGTATTACTCATCGTTAGTGGGTAATTCCACGGCAACTCGATCACTTTTTGCATTCGATGTGAGGGATTTTGTTGAAACTAAAATATTTTGTGGTTCACATGAAATTAAGAAGGTCTAAGTTATAATTTTGATGGTTTCGAATTTGTTTAAAAAATACAGGCCGACAATGTTTGCAATTGTTGCCTATTTTCGTGAAACCGAGCTGCACTTACAAATTTTTACCTCGGAAAATATTTATCGAATTGAGTTCTTTATTCTTTCATTTTAATCAAGAAGGGGATGGCCTATTTAGATAATATTTTTTAAATTGAAAAATAATTTTGTAACATGGAAAATTATAAACAAATTTTTATTTTGTAAATTTCTCCTTGGAGATCGGGGGTCTAAAAATTTGAAAAAAATATAACCATATTCCTTGAAATTATACCTACAAAATAAGCTCATTTTTAAGTCCCGTTGCAGGTCAGCGACCCATGCGCTCCGGAATTAAGGGGGGGGGGGGGGATCTGGTGCAATTGGCAGATATCAACGTTCTTTTTGCGAATTTTTTGTAAGGAAACTATACATCCAATCCTTTTAAAACTTTCTGGCTCTATTGTTATATATTTCAAGAAGTGGATAAACATTTTTTCATACAAAATTAATGCAGTAATTTCAAATGACGCAAGTGTTTCAGAACGGCCATGTTGTTCAACTGCGTGCAGTCTAGTAGTCTGTCCGTTGTAGTAGCCTGAAACCAAAAAACCAAATAGTTTTTTGTTTCTAATAAAATTACGCTCTGACTGGAGCTCAATCCGGGATAATATTATTAAATTTAATAAGTTTTATTGCACAATAATTAACGTCAAAATTTTTAAGGAGAAACGCAACTATTTTTCAAAAACTCACCATTATCTTAATTTTCCACTTTTTAATGCGTAATGAGGGCCATACATAGTGTAATTTTATTAAAAATACAAAACTATTTGATTATTTGGTTTCAGGCCACTAGGGCGGACCCCAGAGTGCATGCAGTTGAACAACATTCGGACCGAAATCGCTCAGAAATACTTCCGCCGTTTGCAATTTCCGCGTTAGTTTTACATGGAAAAATATTTGTTCCCTTCTTGAAATACATAATAATGTAGCCTGAAAGTTTTAGAAAGATTGCATGTACAGTTTCCTTACAAAAAATTCCCCAAAAGAACTCGTGTATGACGAAAATGAGGCGATCTTTGTGAATTATTTTCAAAGAAATGGTTCAATAGATCTTCATGAACCTTTTAGGATATTTAATTGAATATCTAAGGAAGTCGAGAAAATTTTGTTTTCTATAAAATATTTCGTTTATTATAAATTGTGGAGATATTTCTCCGTGTCTTCGGCGTCGAAGTAGTAAATCGGCGTGCAGCGTAACACAAAAATTATTCAACCGAATGACTTGCCCCTGCGCAAGCATATGGACTAATACACGCCTCGCCAGATTAACTAACATATTTGATAATATGTTTAATTTTAGTTACTTCGATGACATAATAAAGGCGAAAATCTGTCGTGAAAATCGCAACTTTTTCTGTAAAATCCTGCTATATGCTCAATTTTTTGATCTTTTTTTGCATATTTACATTCATCCCACGCTCAATTTCATACAGAATACGAAATGTTGTGGATTTTTTTATTTTGGGTGAGTTCAACAGATGGTAGGCTGCACGCCGATTCACTACTTGGACGTCGGGAACGCGGAGAAATACCTCCACAGTTTACACTAAACGAATTATTTTGCAGTAAACAAAATTTTCTCGACTTCCTTAGATGGTCAATTAAATATCGTCAGATTCAAATTTAAAAAGATTCATTGAAGGATTTCTTTGAAAAAATTCACAAAGATCGCTGCATTTTCACCGAGTTACACGAAGATTCCCTCTTACGGTCCCCATTTCTCCGCGTTCCCATACACCAGCGAGCATGCTCGCCGAACTTGTTGGTGCGAAACTAGTCGACATACTCGCGATTATCTACACACTATTCGAACAAATTCGACGAGCCTCGGTTGTGCTAAGCAACTTCCAGCGAGCAGAGCATCTCACGAGCCGAGCATTTGAACCGCTCGTTGATCCAACACAGTAGCGAGCATGCTCGCCGAACCTGCAGGATGCGGCATGTTCGTCGAGCATGCTCATTGCTCACTGATGTATGGTTGATCGACCGTACTCGCACTCCCTATTACTTCAATAAGACCTACAAATAATATCAACTGTCCTGTACCCGATCTTAATGGTGTAATTTATACCTGCAGAAGAATTTTTACACACTAACCCACTTTTTGCCGATGACACTTTTTTTTATAATAATCAGATTTGTAAGTACCAGCTTGTCTGTTCGTTGATTATTTGTTGAAAAAGTGTCATTGCTCGATGGAAAACAGGAGAAGATGTTATATGGAAATTGCTGTGTTTTCTTAGAGAAATATAGAGAAGTTCGCACTACGCGCGTAGCACCTCTACGGCACACAGTGGTCTGGAATTAAGAATTTGGTGACATTTGTCTATAGCCTTTGAACTGTAAAAGATATCGAAACGAAATTTGCGCCAAAAAATAGGAAAAAATTATCCCCTTCTAATGATGTATAACTTAATATTTTTTACATTTACTTATTTATTCTTTTTCAAACTTCTTTAAGTTAATTGTTTATTTGGTACTTTATTTAATACTCTTTTCAGTGGTTTAAGTCGCATGTTGAGAAAACTTTTCGTTTCCAAGATATAAGGAAAGTAGTGGGGAAAACAAAGTGGTCCGGGTCGAAAAATTTAGTGACAATTCATGCATTTGTAGAATACCATTTATCTTTCCTGATATTTACATATTAATTCTTCAGCTTCGGGATCTAGATCTTTTTTCTTTTCATTACATGATTTTATTCGGATTGCTGATATATATGGGTCGGATGTTAACAGAAGTTTATGAAATATATCTTCATTCATTGATTTTCTTGATATTTTTCTCGTATTCCTATTTCTAAATTTTTTAAAATCTTTGTGACGTGTTTCCTGTGCCTCTTCAGAGAGTTGTCCAATTGGAAGTAATGCGTGTTCTATAATTTCTGCACCATGCATTAATATCTTGTGAACAGAAGCTGGCATGTAATACCAGCCATAGTGTGCCACGAAATGCTTTGCGGTATCTTGCGTATATACCCGAAATTTTTCAACATTTATGCGATGTGTAGAGGAAATTACCTGCAATATAGTACGGAATTGATGAATTAATTTTAATTTTTCAAAATTTATTTGGTTACAGGGAGCAATATTCATTATAGAAGATGGCATATAATCATAATGACAATTCAAAATATTTTTTATTACGTGTATTCAATGTGGAGTAATTTCCGAAGCAAGTTCCGCGTTTCCAAAAAATCGCCGTGCTGTGTTTCCGTCGTTGCTTGATCCCCATCCTTGTTTTACATAATCAACGTATAAGCCCATTTTTTTCTTTAAATTGTTTTTGTATTTCTTCTTTCCTTTTATTTTTCATTTCTTTCATCTCAACTGTATTCGCCGTCCATTTTTTGAAGGGCAAATTATATGATACATGTAATATACACTCCAGACACCTAATCCTGGCGTGTAGTAATGACATTCCAAAGGAATAATTTGCACTAGTGCATAGTTTGGAATTTATTAGTTCTAAATTGTTCATTTGAATTGGTGTTGCATTACAAATATAACACCTCATAGCCGAAGAAGTGCTCGTAATGACGTTACATACTTTATTATCAACCATGATTAATTGCATGGCATATTCTATTTGAACATTTCTTATCTTTAGTGGTTCTAAACTTTTAATCTCTTCGTTGATGCGGTTGATTTCTTCATTAATAAGATCGTTACTTTCCTTTATAAATTGAAATTTTATTGGTCGACAAAACCAAGGCGATGAGGGCGTTGGATTTTCCCATACTATTTCAGAATTTAATTTATTTTCTAATATTAAGGGAACTAAACTCGACACAAACACCGCATCATCATCTGCATCACAATTTGTATGTCTTATTTGTTTGTAACGCGGTTGTCCTGATGCTCCATCACAACCCCGTTTGCATATAAGTACCAATTTTGTGTTTTCTATTAATTTATTTAAACCTTTCAGTATTCTGGAAATTGTGTGGTCCAATAAACCCTGTAGATCCATTTTCGCATATATTTCCGTAATTTCTGTTTTATTTTTTGGCGGATAACAATTCTTTTTCTCTGCCAATAATTTGAAGTAAGAAGGCTATTGATTATTCCTGCATTTTAATGCTTCGTTTCGTATGGTTATGTACTGAAATTTTGACAGTTCTGCCATAACAAACATAGATAAAGCTTTTTCCGTAGAAAATACTTTCTGTTTTGGTATGCATCCTTCTTTAAAAATACGTTGCACGCTCTTGTTATATTCGGTCGTCTCCAAATATTGAAGTAATCGTGCCTTTTGATGCATACCACATCTTGTAAAGCTCATTTTCGTTGCATTTAATAACTCCTTTAACGAAAAATTGTTGTTCAAAGACCGAGCCCTTCGAATTTTTTCCCTCGCACTACATTGCGAAAATAATTTCCTTCCTTTGTAAACAGATACAAGGGCTGACGGATTTGCTGCAGTACTTGTTGATGGCATATCCTCTAAAATTGCATTTGGATACGAAAAATCTTGTTGTAACCATTTACTGTTTGATTTAAGAAAGTGTTTTTCCGTGTAATAGGATTTAATCCACTTCTGTTTCAACTTAAAACAAAATTTTTTGCAACATATTTTTAATGGTTCCAAGTTTTTAGAAGAGACATCGATATATTCGCATATTTTTGTGTGCAAAAATAAGTAATCACCCATATCTCTTGTGGAACTTTTTAAAGCAAGATATAAATCTTTATTTTCTCTAAAAGTTTCCATTTTCACTAAATAAATAATATCTGGATAGCAAAGAAGAAAATGTTGAATGTACAAAATAACTCATGTGATGTGTAATGTGTAATTTGTAATCTTTAATTGACTTTGTACTTACCAAATAGAAGTACAATGAAATAGGATGTACACGTAAAACACAAATATAACTTACACTTAATTAACAAAAAATTAACAAAACAAAACTTAACGCGAACAAAACAAAACAAAAACTGAACAGTAACTTTTAAATGCGTACGAAATGCTTGAAACGTCTTACTATGCTGATGCAGGCTCGAATGGTTCTGTGCAACTGAATGGAAACAGAAAGTCGAAATCTTATTCGAAGGCTTATCTACACCATAGCATAAACATATCAAGTATCTATGGTCTAAACAGTTTCTTCGGAGAAACGCCATACCTCCTTACGAATTTGGGACGATGCGGACGTGATACGTAAAACGCGACGCTACGCAAAGTAACACTGACGCACAGTGCGTTGATACATGGACAAAAATTGAAAAATCAAATATTTTGCAGGGTGATATTTATCATCTAATATTTACATCAAGATGTTCAGAAATCGAGTTCGGTTATGCTTGCTAGGTTACCGTAGTTGTTTACGATGTTATTTACCATCTTAACCTGGAATCTAAGGACTTCAAGCGTCACTCGAAATTCATACGCGGCAGAGTTACTTTCTTTTTTTTTTTAGACCTTAAGAATATTTATTATTCTTGGCTCACTTTATTGACCATGGATTCTAGTATTATGGGTATGTGTGCTTCAAAATTATTTGTTTAGACTTATGGCCTTACTGATCATTAGAAAACGTCTTAGTCCCGAGAATGAAAATTTTATTTCAACTCACTTTTTAAAAAGTACGTAACAAAACGTATCCGTGATTCTTTTATATTTGGTTCCCATAACTTTATTCTTTATGAAAATAACGCGCTTTTCTGCTACTAACTGCGATTATTTGAGAAATAAATTTTTTTAGGAAGAAGTGTGTTTTTTATATTATGTTTTATATGAATAAATATGTTTACGATTTTTATATATTATTATTAAAAGTTTATAATAACAATACATTACGTTAACCTATTTAGAGTCTTCTTCTTTTTTAGCCTAAATAAGCTTATATATGTAAAATATATTTTAATGAAAAAATTCTAACTTCAAATGCACGTGATAAAAATAATTTAATAAAAAAATTTTTTAAACAAAAGTTAGTCAGTATTCAGTTGACAACAAATTGCAAAAGTAAATATTGATAAAAATCTTTTTATTCAATAAAAAATCGAGATCACCTTAATTTTTTTAAACGCAACTGCATATTTTTTTCTACACCAATCGATGCACCTGTATAATCTGGTTAAAAAAGTATTGGAGTATATAGGCCGAAAACTGATTAGTTCAGATGTTATGATTTTTGTCCCGACTTCCCATTGATTCAACGCACTGTGTGACGGCTTTAAACTGTAATAATTAGAAAAGTTGGACGAAGTTGGAAACGATTCTTACGTGATTACATAGAGGAAGATATGCTGAAAATATTTCAATTTTGTAGAATGTGGGACTCTTTGGGACTTTAAAGATATCCTCTCTTAAAGTAAAGAATCTCGAAAATTTACCAGACTGCATTCAGCATTATTTTTTTAATCGATTATTTACATTAATTACTAATAAAAGATGCCATTTTATCGCACAAGACTGCTCTTTAATTTAAAAACAAGCGATTTCCACTACTTTCCTCTACTATTCGACTTTCCTTATAACTTGGAAACGAAAAGTTTTCTCAACATGCGACTTAAACCACTAAAAAGAGTATTAAATAAAGTACCAATTAAACAGCTATTAAATTTTTTTTATAACAATTAACTTAAAAAAATTTAAGAAAGAATAAATAAATTAATGTAAAAATTATTAAGTTGTGACGTCCCACTATTTTTCGCGCGGTCCTAATTAATGTCTTCCCTACTATCTATAAAATAGCAACTTCTAACCCTATCCCCAACCTCCGGGTTGTTTGGACGATGTACCTTAGCGGTCCCCATCTCCAGATGATCAAATTTCAAATCCCCTTCCCCACTTCGGCCTTCGAGGCGCGAACTCCTTCCACGGTTAAACCTTAGACAAGTCCCTCACTAAAAACTCGCTCATCTCGAGACCATGTCTCACCCCCCCCCCCCCCTCCTTTTACGACAAACGTATTCAAACCTCCACTTTTCAAACCCCAATCAAAACCCTCCAAACCCATCCAACGGGTGGAGTACCCCTTTTCAAAGCCCCGAAAGAGCCGCCGAAATACGCAATAACGACACATATTTTACGCATGAATCATCAATACGCGCCGATTACATAACACATATTTTAAGCATGAGTCATCGCGCATACCGCAAATTCCCCGCATACCTGACATTCCATCGCTTTGTATAAATACCAGCGCCGCATGGACCACACACAGCCAGTTAGTTCGGGAACATCCGCTATGCCAGACTCCTTCTTCTAAAAGTATAGTGTATAATATAAAACTTTCGCTTCAGTGCAACGTCCCCAATAGGGTTACCAAACCTTCTACATCACTGTAAGCGCTTATCATTTTATCTTATTGTAAAACACTAACGTTATCGTTTTCTATTATTTTCATTTACTTATGCTTATCTATACTTATATCATTTGATTTTGCTCACTCTTATTGCTTTATGTTATTTCCTTTTGCTTATGTTATTTGCTTATATTATCTTCTTTGCTTACGCTTATCGCTTTATATCGTTTCATTGCTTATATTACCGCCTAATTATAATATTGCTTAAGCTTATTGCCTTATGTTAACCTGTTTATAACCAATTCTAACACTTCTTATGTTTATCTTATCTTATGCGTAATATTATTATCATTGATCATCGTTATATAAATGTCTTGTGCTAATGCTTAATGTCCAACGCATTGTTATAATACGTCTACCGCCATTGCTTCAGTAGTGCATGGCTTATTCGCACGCGTTCCAATAAATAACGCTTTTGTTTTACCCGACGTTTGAATTCTTGTAATATTCCTTCGACTACCTAGAATCATTACGAGCCACAGCAACAGCTGATCTCTCTTCGCGAACACCGGGAGTTCTTATCAGTGTTTACAAGCTTACTTTCGCTTAGGGTCCCGCATATCCAAAGCTACACCTATTGAAAAGAACTACGACGCGTGTCTTTCTATTGCAATGCAGTAGTTAAGCCAATTATAGAGTCATAAATGCAAACCACAAGAGTTCTAACGGGTGTCACTCTGGTGAGCGATAACTCCCTAACCTTCCCTGGTCGATTTATGCTGCGAAGCTGGCCTTCGTGCTGAACGCCTAAACTCCCCAGAGCTGCGAAGCTGGCCTTCGTGCCTGAATACCTTCCACCCCTCAGAGCTGCGAAGCTGGCCTTCGTGTCTGAGCTCCTAAACTCCCCAGAGCTGCGAAGCTGGCCTTCGTGCCTGAATACCTTCCACCCCTCAGAGCTGCGAAGCTGGCCTTCGTGCCTGAGCTCCTAAACTCTCCAGAGCTGCGAAGCTGGCCTTCGTGCTTAACCTCCCAATATTCCCCAACTTTGTCACAGCCCTAACTTCCACCACCCAGGACGTGACAAAGTTATACATCATTAGAAGGGAACGATTTTTTCCTATATTGTGGCGCAAATTTCGTTTCGATATCTTATATAGGTCAAAAGCTATGGGCAAATGTCACCAAATTCTTAATTCCAGACCACTGTGCGGCGTGGCGTATTCCTTATTAGCGCGTAATGCGGACCACCTTATATTCAAACGTTATTATGTAAAAAATTGTTGGAAGCAAAAAAAATTATATATACAGTAATTGTAGAAAATTGAATGCTTTTTTAATATTATTTGAACAAATTTCGATAGGGCTTATCAGTTTTTGAGAAATTCTTTAAATGCAAACCATTGCTGACTTCTAAACTGTAAGACCTGGTCGGCACCCTCTCCTGTTGGCCGATTGCAATAAACCTTTTTAAGGATTATTTTCTTATGAAATGAAACCATTTTAGGGGGTGAGAGCAAAAGAAACCGGTGATGAAAAATATGCGGTGGGCGCACAAGGTACATATACAAGGTGGTTCACGCAACTAGCACAGCCTGAAAAACACTTTTCTACAAGAGGTTCATGGTTTCGAGCAGGGATTGGAACCCGCGCCGTACCCTAACCCGAAGCCGGTTAACCAAGGAAGGTTACTGTAACACATACTAACCACGAGAGAACGGTTTCTAAATTCTAGAAAGAGCGGGTAAACCCGCTCGTAGCGGGTTACTAGTAACATAAGGCAGTCCAGTCTAGACAGCTACATACGGGGATACATACTCTAGTCATCCGGCCGAAAAATTGAGCCATCATTATGAATTTTTTACTCAATAAACCATAGTTGTAACCATGTTTCCAAATGGTAATCAATTTGATTTTAATATCAGACACTCCTCAGTAGAGTGATGTGTGCACGTGAAAGTAATAAATATGTGAGGTAAAGGATTAAGTTGACCGTGCCGAATTCGCGAGCGTCTGTCGAGGGTGCGGGTTTAGAACCCTGTTGTTCCGTGCTTCTGTGGTATCGCGCGGACAAACCAGATTTCGGGACCGTTACTTATTGCCTAAAGGTGTCGAAAATATTCTAATGCTTGAAAATATTAAAGAATGAAAGCTACATACTAATAGTACATGCTATACAGCGTTTAGTATTGCTGTGGCATTAAATGGATTTTCACAAAGTTCCAGAGTAAACAGGGAACAAAATATTTTGGAATATTGGGATAAACACAGATTTTCCGAACTGCGAATACTTTCAAATATTGTACACACAGTTCCAGCAACTCAAGTGTCCGTGGAAAGATTATTTTACTTAAATCTATACACGGGATTTTTAAAATTTGCCTTACAGTCTCAGACGAAAAGTTGAAAAAACGAACTTCACTATTTTCTTCGCTATTCCGTCCAGTTGCAATTTATTCCAGAACGACGTAACACATCATCTGGTAAAGTAATGATTCTAGCTTCTCAAAAAACCTCAAGTCGCTTTGGACCAACTTGAAAAAAATATTCAGTTTTAAAGGGCGTTCGAATACTTTCGTGAGCCAGTGTATGTTTGACTTGTCTTGAGTGGCTGTCCAAACTAGACCGTCTTATGCCACTAGTAACCCGCTCCGAACGGGTAACTGCGCTCTTTCTAGAATTTAGGTACCGTTCCCTCGTTGTTAGTATTATATTAGGGTTACAGTAAACTTTCTTAGTTAACGGTGCTTGTGTTAGTGGAAATGCTGAATATTATTAAGGAAGTTCATAAAAAAGTGTTAATATACAACTCATACGAAGGTTACTTATACGTTATTTAAAAAAAATGAGGTCACTTCGTCAATAATTAGCGACAATAATTCCAATAAAACTAAAATATTTTCATAAATATACCAAAGAAAGTGCAAAAGTATACGAAATACTGTTCACAAAGTGTTAATACATTCCTGTGAAATTAAAAAATATTTTGGCAACCTTCCAATCGGCCAATTGGATGGAGAGACCCTAAGAAGCTAGAAATAATATTTTTAAAAACTATAGAAAAAATTGTAGCTCAAAATATTTCCATTGCAATACAAACGAAGATGTTTTAAATTTTATATCGATTTCTTCAGATCCAGTAATACAGTATTTCCCTGAGGGCTCGCTGGTCGGGACCGGCGTTGAGCCCGTGTCATGATCAGAGCTCTAATTCCGAGTGTTCGTTTCTCCCTTCTTTCTGGCCGAAGGGGGGAGCGAGATGGAACGCTTTGCGTGCGCGGCGGGCGTGCACGACCGTGTTGCGCTCGCTTTCGTTCCATTTTGCTCTCGCCTTCGCCGGACAAGAGTGAGATAGAAATGGTGGGGATAGCGAAAAGCCCACATCGAATGCACCAAACCGAGCCCATCCGGAGACAATACTGTACATAGTTTTCTATCTTTGCCAAAAGAAAACCAAAAAACTTTTTTTATAAAGTGGCTTAATAAAATTCAGCATTTTGATTGGAAAAAATAGCATTTTCAATTTTTCCTCTATTTCTTGGGATTGAGGCCCACTGTACTTCGGGACAAAAGCGAGCTCAGAGCGAAGCCCAAATTCATTTGTTGTTTGCAATCGGTAATTGCATATTTTCGCAAAAACGATTATCAGATTTCTAAAGGGCAATGAAGAATTTGGTATCACCATTAAGAATTATAGACATTCTTTAGTCTGAGTTAATCCGTATATTGCTCTGTCGGTGGTTAGTACATACGATGAGTTCAGACCCGCAGGTACCGTTATTAACCACCAACTCGCAGGACAATATGGTCATAAACCGCGATCCTGGCCAGATGTTCTGGTCCATCAGCTTAATTAATTTTTGGCACCCAGATATGGCATTTTCCTCCTCTAATTCGTCAAGAAGGAGGGGGTTCCTTCTCCGCCGACTAATTCACAGAGGAAACCCCCCGCCCCTCTTCGAGAAACGGTGTTTCCAATGTGTGTTTCATAATTATATTAGAACAACAATTACTTTCATATTATTTTCTCTTCTTTATACAATAAAGTGAAAAATATAAAATAGTTGAAAGAAGAAATCTTTTGCACGTCGCAGTCAAACGTAGCGGCCAGACACAGCTAAGAGATGCTGCCCTTACTATAACCCGCGTTAACCTGGTTAACCGGGTTACTTGGGTTATAGGTGTCTTGTGTTACCCAGTTAGACGGGTTAGTCTACGGCAGAGATGGGCATGAAATTATCTTCATAAAAATTTAAATTCGAATAAAAGAAAAAATATTATATTTTTCGACGTCGAATAAAAAAAAACGAAGTATCTTTATTCGAAGCGCCAGTTTATTCGACGGGAATTCATCCGACGAGGAAAAGATACTTTTTTTATTCGAAGGGCACCCACTCTGAGGTTCGAATAACTTTTTCTACTTAAGGGGGTAGACACGTCACGTGACCTGGCCGATTTGGCAAGTCGGTATTACAGCAGGTTTTTTCTGCACAGAAATGGTAATACCCATAGATACGCGGCTGCTTGCTGAACGCGAGAGGGAGCTGTTTGCTATTTCCATATTCTATTCTGAATGTGGAAAGAAATTCTCAGCTGTTGCGTTGTACTTGTAAAAATTTAAACGGAAAGTCTGCTGGTACTGCAAACGTAGAAAATTCATTGTACATTTTAATTACTTGAAATGTGCTTATGCTACAATATTCTACGTTGGCAGTAAGGAATTATAAGTGAAAAGGAAAAATAGATGAGGGTATGTACTCCAAAAAATGAAGTTCGTTGGGTTAGACATTTTTTTATTAGCAAAACACTGAAACAGAACATGAAATACACTTATTACAATATAATTACGTCATATGCAGAAAGCAGTTACGGACAAACATTATATATAAAATCGTGTTGGATGTTGAATTGGACTAGTGAAAATGCGCAGGCTGGAGGCGCGTGATTATTATGTGGTCCCCTGCTCGAAGTGACAGAAAATAAAACCTATGTATATGCTATATGACAATAAATGTTGGGCGGCTAGTTCGTTCTTTTGCGCTACATTTGTGAACTTTTTATCATCCTTCCGAAGCATTATTATTACGCCGTAACAGTATCTTCAGGAAATCGGGTATAGCATATAGGTTATATTTTCTGTCACTTGGAGGAGCGGATTTTCTATCACTTGGAGGAGCGAATTTTCTATCACTTGGAGGAGCGGATTTTCTATCCTCGAAGTGACAGAAAATATAACCTATATGCTATAACCGATTTCCTGAAGATACTGTTACGGCGTAATAATAATGCTTCCGAAGGATGATAAAAAGTTCACAAATGTAGAGCAAAAGAATGAAGTAGCCGCTCTACATTTATTGTTTATTAATTTCCTTAATTATGGTCCGAATTATATCATTCTTGGGGCCAATTTGATCGAGAAAACATAAGGAATCGATTGACGTCACTTTCGCAAAGATCTGATTAGAAATTTCAGAACGTCAGATTCGTCACTGCTTAGTGTGCAACATTGTATAGCCCCGCTGGTTTCGAGCGTCGAAGCCCACAAAACTCAGCGAGACACATGATTGTTGGCGAGCATCGCGTTTGACGATTCTAGCTAGCGAATCACCTCGTATAAATGCTAATAAACGATAATGTGAAGTACGCAAATGGTTAGGCTCGGATTATCGGGAAAGACCTACCCACCCCACTGTTTTGCTTTCTCGCTGCGAGCGAGGACCTTCGGGCCCGAGTAGACCACCCGTTGACAGCCGAGAGTAATAAAACCGACGGACCAGATAAAATGTTCATGTTTTTGATGTGTTTATGTGTTTTGAACTGTTGATGAAAGTATTACCAATGGAGTTTCTAGAGTTTCTCGATGAAAATGATGCCAAACATGGAGCAATTCGGTCCATTTTTAGTGAACGTAGTGTGTGTCCTAATCATGTATTCATAAGAAAAAATAGACTGAATTGCTTCGCGTCTCGACTCATTTTCGTGGACATAAAGTCACCAATCCATCGGTAGTAACACTCTTATCAAGGTGTAATGAGAAATATGAACATTTTCATATTCAGTACTCGATGACTCAAGTCGCCGTCGACCGAGGGTCTCTCGCTGGTGCGCTGCTATTTCACTCACACTCGGTTTACGTCATTCAGTCTCCTTGTCAAGCGGATCGGGCGAGGGCCCTGATAAATGTGAATTTATTTGGGAAACCAAAGTCGCGTCATTCGTGACCCCTACTCGCGAACATATATATGTCGTATGTACGAGAAAAAGCAATGATGACTTGAATCAAGATTTGAAGCAACATTTCTAATAGGGAAATGCATGAAACTTTGGGATCAGGAATTCCCAACCAAGTAATGCCATATGAAAGAACTGGCGAAATTCAACAATAGTTCGTCGTTTAAATTTTACAATTAAAGTATTTATTTGACGTGAATATAAAGTTTGTCAGCAAAGTCTTTCTTGATTTGAGTTCTATAGAAGGCTGACTTTCCTTCGCCATGGAAAGTCTCCTCTTGTCCTTCACGCTGGCAATCATGCAATTCGCTGAGTTTCGTGGGTTTCGACGCTCGAAACTAGCGGGGCCATACAATGTTGCGCACTAAGCAGTGACAAATCTGCAGTTCTGCATTTTTAATCAGATCTTTGCGAAAGTGACGTCCATCAATTCCTCATGTTTTCTCGATCAAATTGGCCCCAAAAATTATAATATTCGAACCATATTTTGAAGGAAATTATGTGAAACATTGTTTGCACGATTGAAAGCCCGTTTCGTTAAAAATAGTCCGATTTAAATTATTTTCTGTCAATTTAATCGGGAGAATGCCAGGAATCCATTTGTGTCACTTTCATATCGATACGATGAAAAATAAACAAATTCTGTTTTTAGTAAAGTCTCGTTAGCCGCTCGCTGGTCGGGACCGGCGGTGAGCCGGTATCGTGAACCGAATCCTAATTCCAAGTGTGAGTTTCTCGGTTCTTTCTGGCCGAAGGGGGGAGCGCAGTGATGCCAGAACGGTGGGTTTTCGCCCACGGGCGCTACCACCACTCCACGACCAGGCGTACCCCCTCCTAGCGTCTGTACCGCACCACACAAGCATACCCGTCCCTACATCCGTGTGCCGTACGCGCTGCCTGGTCGGCACTCTCCGGCAAAAATTCGTTTTCCCGACATCGAAGCGCTTGGGTCGCAAGCAAAAAGTCAAGAGTTCAAATCCCGGTGCGGGATATTCTACTTTTATTTTTATTTATTCTCTAATTTCTCTTTCTATATTCTCAGAAGACTAAAGGCTTGAAAACTATTAATTTATAAAACATTTTCAAATCTTGAATTGCTGCTAAAGATGTGATCTCCTTCTGACTTGTACCGCACCACTACAAGCGTACCTTAACTTCTGTCCGTGTGCCTTACGCGCTGCCTGGCCGGCGCTCGCCATCGAGAATTCATTTCACCGAGGTTCAAACCCCGATCCGAAGATTCTACTTTTTTCATTAATTATTCTCTAACTTCTCTTTCTATATTCTCAGTAGAATAAAAACTTGAAAACTATTAATTTACAAAGCATTTTCGCAGCTGGCTAATGTACGATGTTGGTCTTCTGCCTTTTGTATACATAAACAGAAATAATTCCTTGAAATGCTACTTACAAAATAAGCTCCTTTCTAGGATGGACTCTTTAAAATTCACGTCACAATGAATAGTTACAGAATCGGTGATTTCCGTTTCAGGTAAGCGAGCCGCCCGCTCCGCTATTATGGTCGGCTTACCACTCCCACCCCGGATTATTGTAATGAGGTTTGAAAACAATATCGACTGGTCTCGTACACGTCGCAATGATGTCATTTATACCTACAGAAGAGTTTTACTAACCCACTCTTGGCCAATGACACTCTTTTCGTGTTAATCAGGTTTATACGTATCTGCTTATTTGCTTGTTGATTATTTACGAAAATTGTGGCATTGCTGGATGGAAACCACGAGAAGGTGGTGGGCTTCTTCCATCAGGAGAGGATAAGGATAGGTCGAGATGGATAGAATGGATAGGAGCGGTGCGAATGATGGACGTAGCGGGCGAAACCTCCACTCCACGGATAGAAAGGTTCGGGAAAGTGAGATAGGCGTAGAAGCTGTGATAGCACTAATAAAATACTACTGTAACTGTTTCGTAAATTATATATGTACACGCCAAGGTAGGTGATACTGTACAAGAAAAAGTTTGGTAAAATGTGACGATGAAGCTGTCAGAACTACGTGTTCCAACATGCACGGAGGGTGAGTTGTTTAAATTGTTGGGGATTGGACAAACTTTCATACAAATGATCTCCCGACATAAGAGCAAGATGCCTATCGTCGACAGGCATAGTACGACTCGTCTCGTTTCTGGCTTTTAAGCATGTGCGCACCACACAAATGGAATTCACCAGTTCGCTACCCATTTTATTTCGTTTTCTGGTGTTGGTATCGGGTAAAATTGAGAATAGCCTTTCGGCCTAGGCGTTGGAATGGGGCAAACACCTGATTATACCCAGCAAATGTCTGAGGGATGGAAAAACTGGAGCATTATGGGGTTTTTCCGAAAGTCGTTCAGTCATAAACCAGGCTTTATGGAACGAGCGCGACGTGGCCGCGCGCTGAGGATTGGGATACCATGATGAATATTGTTTTATTACTTTTAGGGAAATAAACCGTGATACCCTTTCTCCCTCTAAAGTGTAGCTTGCCAATCAGTGAACCAGATTGTATTGAAAGAGGGAAAAGTTTCTGACGAGGCTAGTTGCAATAGAACATTCGAAGCGAACAGACATCAGCATTTTTCAGTGAAGTAGACAGTCGTTTTGTCAACTTGCGAGCTTTTGTGAGATATTCGAATTGATTGCGCATTGAGATAAGTAGAGAAGTGTCCTGTGTTAGTAGTGCTGTGATACGGAATTGTAACTGTTTTCGTGATGGATTGTGTACCCGCCAAAAGATACAAGAAAAGGTTCCAACATCATTGGTATGACGCTGACGCTTCGTTAAAGGTGTGGTTGCAAAACGTTTCTTCGGACGAGTCCAAATGCTTCTGCAAAGCCTGCAACAAAATCTTCGAGTGTAGGCTTTCAGAAATATGCAGGCACTCGTCCACACAAATGCATGTCAGAAACATTCAGAAAATGCTTCAGAATGAAAATGTTGGGGATAATGTCCCAGGCGAAAGTTCTGCACCTTCCCTCGATGATAAAATCAAAACAGCGGAGATTAAATTCGCGGCTTTCTTCGCCGAAAAGAATATCCCTCTTTCAATGGCATCTGATCTGCTTGCATTTATGCAGCATATAGGCAAGGAACCTGAAGTTTTGCAAGGTATGAAAGTTGGCCGCACCAAATGCGGTCAAATCATTACCAATGTTTTGTGCGTGCATGAAACACAACGCATCATCGACATTGTTCGCCACTGTAAATTTTCAGTTTACGAGGATGAAACCTCAGATTCAACGAACGACAAGTGGCTCTCATTGATGGTTCGATATGTTGAGCTATCTCATTTGTCCATTAGAGCAGAACTGTTGCAACTCATCCATTTGGATGCCAGCGATTGTTCAGCGGAAAAGATTTTCAAATCTTTTGAAAATCAATTGCTGAAAATGCAAATTCCGTTAAGTAACATCGCTGGACTTAGTTGTGACAATGCTGCAGTGATGACGGGTAGGAATTCCTCTTTCAAGACAATGCTACTTCAGAAAAATCCTATCTTACTTACGCTACCGTGCGTTTGTCATTCTGTAGCGTTGGCGGCAAGTGCTGCCTGCGCTACGATTCCAAAAGAATGTAATGAACTGCTTCGGGGTGTATCAAAGTTCGTAAATAATAGCCCTAAACGTTCAACAATTTTCAGACAATTTCAGGAGAGTTATTATAACTCTCCTTTAAAAGTTTTAAAATTATCGGATACTCGCTGGCTCGCGAGGCACCAGTGTGTTATTAGATTTCTGCATATCTGGAAGGATTTGCAGAGATATTTTACTGAGGATGCATTGACTCAGAAGTCAGAAGCTTCTCAAACTTATTGTCATTGCTTAACAGGCATGACATTAAAGGCTATTTCCATTTCCTTGAGTTTGTTCTTAATGCATTAAACAAGTTTCATGCTCAATTTCAAGGACGGAAAACGATGATTCAGGAGTTACAGCCTCGTTCGAGTAACCTGCTTCGGTTTTTCGTCCAAAAATTTTTAAAACCGCTTCTAGTACATCATTTTCATTACATCAAGCTGATAGATTTGTCTGCTAAACAAAATCAACTTCCCTTGGCTCAAGTTGATCTAGGCCCTCAGTGTGAGGAATTCCTAGAAAATGCGACGAGCAAGGGAATGACAGAAGTTGAAGTTTCCTCCTTCCGCGAAAATTGCTTACGGTTTTATATTACCGTAAGCAATGAAATTAAGAATCGTCTTCCCCATGACGATATTTTACTAAAACAGTTAACGATTTTCAAATCAGACACTGCCCTATTCCAGTGCAACAGACAGGAGACGTTTCAAGACGTGTTAGCTGTCGCTCGTAGGCTCGGCAATTTCGATGCCGAAGCCTTAAGAAATGAATGGGAATTTTTGTATTGCGGTATTTCCCGAATCCAAAGGGATAGCTGGAGTAAAATGACTTTTGACGACATGTGGATGAATATCTGCATAGTGCAAGATTCCCATAATGCTCCAGTTTTTCCATTCCTCAGACATTTGCTGGGTATAATCAGGTGTTTGCCCCATTCCAACGCCGAGGCCGAAAGGCTATTCTCAATTTTACCCGATACCAACACCAGAAAACGAAATAAAATGGGTAGCGAACTGGTGAATTCCATTTGTGTGGTGCGCACATCCTTAAAAGCCAGAAACGAGACGAGTCGTACTATGACTGTCGGCGATAGGCATCTTGCTCTTATGTCGGGAGATCATTTGTATGAAAGTTTGTCCAATCCCCAACAATTTAAACAACTCACCCTCCGTGCATGTTGGAACACGTAGTTCTGACAGCTTCATCGTCACATTTTACCAAACTTTTTCTTGTACAGTATCACCTACCTTGGCGTGTACATATATAATTTACGAAACAGTTACAGTAGTATTGTATTAGTGCTATCACAGCTTCTACGCCTATCTCACTTTCCCGAACCTTTCTATCCGTGGAGTGGAGGTTTCGCCCGCTACGTCCATCATTCGCACCGCTCCTATCCATTCTATCCATCTCGACCTATCCTTATCCTCTCCTGATGGAAGAAGCCCACCACCTTCTCGTGGTTTCCATCCAGCAATGCCACAATTTTCGTAAATAATCAACAAGCAAATAAGCAGATACGTATAAACCTGATTAACACGAAAAGAGTGTCATTGGCCAAGAGTGGGTTAGTAAAACTCTTCTGTAGGTATAAATGACATCATTGCGACGTGTACGAGACCAGTCGATATTGTTTTCAAACCTCATTACAATAATCCGGGGTGGGAGTGGTAAGCCGACCATAATAGCGGAGCGGGCGGCTCGCTTACCTGAAACGGAAATCACCGATTCTGTAACTATTCATTGTGACGTGAATTTTAAAGAGTCCATCCTAGAAAGGAGCTTATTTTGTAAGTAGCATTTCAAGGAATTATTTCTGTTTATGTATACAAAAGGCAGAAGACCAACATCGTACATTAGCCAGCTGCGAAAATGCTTTGTAAATTAATAGTTTTCAAGTTTTTATTCTACTGAGAATATAGAAAGAGAAGTTAGAGAATAATTAATGAAAAAAGTAGAATCTTCGGATCGGGGTTTGAACCTCGGTGAAATGAATTCTCGATGGAGAGCGCCGGCCAGGCAGCGCGTAAGGCACACGGACAGAAGTTAAGGTACGCTTGTAGTGGTGCGGTACAAGTCAGAAGGAGATCACATCTTTAGCAGCAATTCAAGATTTGAAAATGTTTTATAAATTAATAGTTTTCAAGCCTTTAGTCTTCTGAGAATATAGAAAGAGAAATTAGAGAATAAATAAAAATAAAAGTAGAATATCCCGCACCGGGATTTGAACTCTTGACTTTTTGCTTGCGACCCAAGCGCTTCGATGTCGGGAAAACGAATTTTCGCCGGAGAGTGCCGGCCAGGCAGTGCGTACGGCACACGGATGGAGGGACGGGTATGCTTGTGTGGTGCGGTACAGGCGCTAGGAGGGGGTACGCCTGGTCGTGGAGTGGTGGTAGCGCCCGTAGGCGAAAACCCACCGTTCTGGCATCACTGGGGGAGCGAGATGGAATGCTCTCCGTGCGCCGCGGGCGTGCGCGATGGTCGCAAGCGCTTACGAGTTACGGTGAGCATGGGAACCGCTTCGCAAAATCTTGACGCAGGCTCGGCTCAATTCTTTTTTACGCCCTAGACGAACTTGTCAAATTACGCCCTTTATTATAATACATTTATTCGAGTACATTGATGTCCTTACTCTTAATTTTTACTCGTAGTATAAAACCGTTGTAGTACAATTTGTAGTATTTCATTTACAAATTTATTTTTAACAATGCCAACAATGAAAAGACCATTTTGCACCTCTTGTCAATCTTTTGCCTAAGCAGTTACCTATTTTTTCAGAGTAAAGTCATAAATAATCTCAAATAAATGTATTATAATAAAGGGCGCAATTTGACAAGTTCGCCTACAGCGCAAAAAAGACTTGAGCCGGGCCTGCCTCAAGATTTGCGAAGCGGTTCCCGTGCCACTCGCGCGCACAAAGGACGGAGTGTCGGCGTCCGAAAGACGGAGCGAGAGGAAATATCAACGCGTCGTCTGCTCGTACTGTCCTCGCTCCCTTTCAGTGTCTTCGCTCGCTCTTGTTTCATCTCGCTCTCGCCTTCGCCGGACAAGACTGAAACAGAAGTGGTGGGGATAGCGAAAAGTCCGTATCGTGTACACCAAACCGAGACCGTAACGAGACTTTACTGTAATCGATGACACATCACCAAGCAACGGTGATCTCGCGCGGCTCGGACCACAAAGGTTTTCGTCGGTTATTCGAGCTTCTAAGATCGTATTCAGATATACCCTTCGGTGGCCACGGAACTCCAACTGACAAATCCACGATCGTCAGATGGTGGTGGCTGATTTCTCCTCGATCGCTGTTCACGAAAATGAATCGACCGGCCAATATATCTGCATACGATCTTAGGATAAAAATACGATGAAAGATGAAATAGTATTCAAAGCTCAAGATGAAAGGCCTTCGAATAGTCAAAGGAAACTAAACATCCGCAGCTAAACAGAATTTTAGATTTAGGGTACACACACCCTCTCCGAAACCTCGTGTCGATCGGCCACTGGGGCCATTCGGAAATATATTATTTTATTTAAATAATGCCCATCTCTGAATAGGACCGTAAAGAATTACAAAAAAAATCATGGAGTCAACTGTTGACCGATTTGGAGACTTTTCCTTGTTACATGTTACATACAATAGTCGGAAGAATAATAATAAGAGCAATAATTGCAAATAATTGCCGGAACTTCCACATTTTGAAAATATGATATCGGTAAATCAATATTTCCAGTATTAGTAAAAAAGTTCCAATTTCTCTTTTCTTATTTTAAATAATGTGATCATATAATTATAACATAAATTCGACAGCGATTTCAAGTGATGTATGTGTCACGGTAAAAGCATTAATTTAGTAAATGTATACAATTCCCAGCAGTTCCTGGTTAATATATGCCTAAAATGCATATAACCTAACCTACAATCGTACGAAAATGCATACATTGACTGCATCACGCTTTTGCTGTGACACATGTATCCAGCTAACGCTTCAGTTTTGCTATGATCCCACGTTAGCAGTCCTCCCAAGTAGGCGCCATCTCGTATCCACTACCTGAACTAAATTTGTCACGTGACTTGCCCTGTATTATCGCCAACATGGCGGAACTCGTGTTTGGGAATGCAGTCACGAAATTACGTTGTTTGTCCTTATATGAGCAGATTTTGGGCTGGGTGGGGTCTCATTCGAAGGAGGAAGGTTCAGTGCAGCGCGCTCTGGTCATCGTTTGGGTCACAAAACTCTTTTAGTGACCTAAAAATTCTTAGATTCTTACGGGTGTATTTTGTCGACTTCTGCTCTACTTTGAACACTCATATTATTAAATATCAACACAATCTCCTCGAACCATGACCAGAGCGCGCTGAACTGAACCTTCGTCTTTCGAATGAGACCTCACCCAGCCCAAAATCTGCTAATATAAGGACAAACAACGTAATTTCCCAAACTCATGTTTCGGGCCAGATTGCGTCGGTATTCGAAGACTTCGAATAATTTTGGCAGGCGCGTGGGTCGTTCAAGAGCTGAGGCGAGCGAGGCAGTGGTCCCCTGCTACGGTCGCTCCGCCACATGTCACCAATTTTACAGAAATTAAAGTTCTTTATTTTTGATCTGATAAAGAATGAAGTTTTTAAAATTTATTTATATTGATCTGAAAGTAATATCGATGGATTCCTGGTACTCTCCTGATTAAAAGGACAAAATATCTTGCAAATCGGACAATTTTTAACGAAGTAGGCTTTAAATTCTGCAAACCAATTTTTCGTGTAACATCGTTAATTATAGCCCGAATTATGTAGGGTTTGGTACCATTTTCATGGGGAAAAGATTAAAACACAAGGAGTCGATTCATGACACTTCCGTAAAGTGCCGATGAGAAATGTGGAAATCCACTTCTTAATGGTACAGGGTGATTCTGGAGCTACGCCCGTTAAAGAGATGCGGCCTGGTACCCTGTGGCGAGGACAACCTCCCGCAGTGCCTCACCCAATTTTATGGCTTTCGACCCTCAAAGGGGTTGGAGTGCCTATTAAGAAACGAGAAATCTTCGACTTCCACATTTCTCATCAGATCTTTGCGAAAACGACGCCAATTGATTCCTTATGAAACTGACACCAAGAACGACGTGATTCGGAAAATAATGAAGGAAATTTCATGAAAAATTAATTTTCGCAGCCTCAAGCTAATCTCGTTAATAATAGTCCGATTTGCATGAAATTTTGTATAATTTTCATCGGAATAACATAAGGAATCCATCGGCATCACTTCCATATTGATACGATAAAGAATAAAGAATTATTATTTTCTGAAACAGGTATGAATCTTCGGCCGACCGTAGCGAATTGAAGTCGACCCCCCGCAGTCGGGGGTGAAAATGTTAAATATTCATTTCAGCGTAGTAAGAAATTCTTTATTCCTTATCTTATCGATATGGAAGTGACAACAACTGGTTCCATTAGGCCAGAAATATAATAAAATTTTACATCCTTTACGATAATGTATACCTGAGGTTCTCGGTCCCTACGCGTAGCGAGTTCGATATAGTGTATTTAGTTTTTACTAAAAAGTCGAAATTTAAGAATTCTAAGTAACTATCCGTATTCATATTTGTGTTGATCTCGATTTTACAACGATCCTGCTGTGCAAAGGTGGCAACATGACGTGCGGAGGGACACAGGAACAAAAGAGGTAGGTATGTAGCCCGCTGACTGCGCGTGGTCCCGCCTACGTCGTGCTCCCTTCAAATTAAAGACGGATCCCTTATTTCTCGAGTATAAACACGCGTTGGAATATCATAACATGTTGCTACCTTTGCACATCATGATGTTGTAAAATCGAGATCAACACAAATATGACGAGATAAGGACTTCGGTTTCTTTTAAGCTGAAACGGTCATCATCTCTTTACACGAGTTGGTGGCACTACTGCTCGGTACTTCACTGTAAGACCTCGCAAGTGTTCTCTTTACATATGCAGGGTCATCCGTTAAAATTGCAACCTACGCGCGCGCGAAAAGACGAAAATGGCAACACCGCCTCACTTGACGCATTCCACTACAACCATTCACCGGCCCGGCGCTCGGAGGGTTGCCAGCGACCGCTGGACGGCAGTGATGCCCAACTTCGATAATTTTAGGTTGATCTCTTTCAAATTAACATCGCAAAGAGCTATTCGGAATTTCCCGGCCCAGGTAAGCGAGCTGCGCGCTGCGTTTTTATGATGGGGTTACTACTCGCACCCCAGATTACTGTAATGAGGTTTGAAAACAACTGGTCTCGTACCTGTCTCAATTTGAAAATTTTTAGCTACGACAGGATTGACCGCGACGCTATACCCCTGTAGGGAGAGATTTTTCGCCACCTGCGTGTAAAAGGCGCGTCGTTTCAAAAAATGACATTAGCGGAAGCCGGAAGGCGTGGCGTTGAGTAGCTAAAAGGTTAAAACATTCAGACATAAAAATTGTAGAAAAAAAATCAAACACCGCTACAATCAAAGACACGTCCAATTAATTATTCATTACGTCCGATCTATGCATGCACTGCATTAAGGATAAAATTATAAAAAAGAAAACCAGAACAATAGATTCTGAGGTTTGCAGAACTAACACATAATTGAATAAAAATTTAATTTCCCAATTTATGAAAGTAATGATATAGAAATAACTAGCCTATTGTTTACTAATACCATGAATTTTAAAAAGTAGTATTAAATACAGTATCAAATGAATAGTTTGTAAAAGCTTTTCACAAGAATTATGGTTAAAAAATTGGTAAAAGAAAAATTAAGTAAACGTAAAATATTTTAAATTATCGATCATTAAGAAGGAATAATTTTTCCTCATTTTTCGGCGCAAATTGTATTCCGATATCTTTTATAGTTCAAAAGTTACGCGAAAAAGACCCCAAATTCTTCAACCCGAGCCGGGAAATTTCAAATAGCTCTTTGCAATGTTAATTTGAGGAAGACCATCCAAAAATTTTCGAAGCTCGGGCATCTCAGCTGTCCGGCAGTCGCTGGCAACCCTCCGAACGCCGGGCCGGTGTATGATTGTAGTGGAATGCGTCCGTGAGGCGGTGTTGCCATTCTCGATTGTCCGCGCACACAGGTTGCGGTTTTAACGGATGACCCTGTATATTGAACTCGCTCCGCGTAGGGAACGGGAACCTCAAGTATACATTATCGTAAAGGTTGTAAAATTTTATTATATTTCGGGCCTAATGGAACCAGTTGTTTCCGAAAAACGAACCAAGTTAATCGGCCAGAGCGTCTCAACACAGTCGCGGTTTATGATCATATTGTCCTGCACTTCGACGGTGGGCAACGGTGGCTACGGGTGCGAAGTCACCATGTACCCTTTATATTTTTACGAAAGTGTCATGAATCGACTCCTTGTGTTTTAATGTTTTCCCCATGAAAATGGTACCAAACCTGACATAATTCGGGCTACAATGAACAAAGTTACACGAAAAATTGGTTTGCAGAATTTAAAGCCTACTTCGTTAAAAATTGTCCGATTTACATGATCTTTATCCTTTTAATCGGGAGAATGCCAGGAATCCATCGATGTTACTTTCAGATTGATACGACGAAAAATAAAAAACTTTAATCTCTGTAATATTAGTGACACGTGGCGGGGCGACCGTAACAGGGGACCGCTGCCTCGCTTCGTATAACGATACAGCTAAAGTAGAAAAAGGTATTCGAACCTCAGAGTGGAAGACCTTCGAATAAAAGAAGTATCTTTGCCTCGTCGGATGAATTCCCGTCGAATAAACGTTTCATGCGTGGCGCTTCGAATAAGATTCTTTGGAGTCATTCGAACTTCGAATAACGGATAAAGATATAGTATCTTTTATTCGATTTGTTATTTAAATAATTTTTTTATCTAGATAATGCCCAACTCTGGTCTACGATACTAGATACCGAACGCGGTAAGGGTACGGGTTACAATCTCTGGTTTGGAGGGGCACATTGTGTAGTGAATGTACTTTTTTTAATAGGTGGAGGCGTTTCAGAAGCTTCAAGGCCAACTTCGTAATTTAAAATGGAATTCTATACCTTTTTTGCCAAAATATCCAAGAATATTGAGTTCCGAGTAAAAAAAGTATTGACCCTTATTAGCCCTATATCTAACAGTTATCGAATAATTTCGCTCCGTTTTTTAAAAATTTACTTTGCAGAATATCAAGTTGGAGATTCAATATCATGAACGATGATGCAGAATGGAGCAGAAACAATTCAGAGTGTAGTTTCCTCGGTGGTTAATAGATTGTTAATATTATTGTATTAATGTCAATGGATAGAGTAATGTGGGGCAAGAGTGCGCACTTAACGTTTAGACTTCTCTAAAATCGTTGGTAATACACTGATAGTCATATCGTTTTGTAAGAAATAACTACTATCCCTTATTATTCGATAGGCAGTGACTTCATGTAAATTTACCTGTCACAACTTATATAAAATAAATATTTCCAAAAAGTGTCAAATGCGAACTTTTACCCGCTATGTGGGGCAAAAGTTCACATGTTATGGGGTAAAAGAACGCAACGAGAAATATCCAAAGAAGTGTTTTATTTTCCTGCATAAGTACATAGTTCGGGTAATACAGTAAAATGCCTAATAGTTTATAATTAATTTTTTTAGGTGAAGCTAACAATAGTCGCAAATAAAATTACCCCGACCTTCGTAATTTGAACAGGCATCATGCCACCATTCTTTACATGAATCACACTGGATCCAGTCTTCTTCTGGAGGATCAATGTACTCTTTATTACATGGTGGACAAATTATTTTTTTCGTAGATGTGGATGGTTGGACTATTCTCTTTCGGGAACCAATCTGATTTGTTTTCTTCAATTTTTTTTGTGAGGTACCCGGTATTTTTTGCAGTTTCATTTGCTTTGCAAGTTGTTTCTTTGCCCGTTCGCAATCAATTCTTCTTTTTGTTGCTTCATTTTGTTCAAGCTGGCTTTTATATGGGGAGCTTGTTAAAATTTCTGACCTTTGTTTTTTACTCTTTCTCTGTTGAGCAGTTTGCCGTTTTGGAAATGGGATAAGATCAGAGGGTAATACATCATTTATTTGCGCTGGTGAACTATGGCTTGTTGCAGGCATTGCGCGAATATCTTCCCGTGACTCATCAAAAAGTTAATAAAAAACGTATTTTGGAAAAATATTGCGGATTAAAAATTAATAACAAAAATCAAAAGCTGAGATCAGCGTGGCTCAACTATCATAACCACAAAATTTAGCAAACTCTAGAATTAAAATAAGTTTAATGAAGATATAACACCCGTCAAATTATTTTGGGGCAAAAGTTCGCATGCGAACTCTTGCCCCACTGCATTGTGCGAACTTTTGCCCCCACAGCTACTTTTACATTGTTTAATCAATCCTGTTATCTGTGAGGAGAATTGAAAACTTCTATTAGCACTTTTTAATAGAAGAATTTCAGCTCTTTCAGGCGGCATATTAATTAAAATATTTACTGATCAATTTATAAGAATAATATTGATACCCAAACATGAGAATATTACATCAGAACTAACGAATTCAGTACTTACCGCATTGTAAGATAACAAACCAAAACACAGCCACGCAATTCGACATTAGTGACTCTAACTTGATTGACAATAACTGCCAATCACCATTGACAACTGCCACAACTCAAACCATGAAAGTCGCATGGTGCGAACTCTTACTCGCTGCGAACTTTTACCCCACATTACTCTACCGTTTGGGACACCTACTACGTTCGTGAATGGAGATTGACGATTGCGATTATTTAAAATCTGTAGTGTTGATAAACATTCTCATGTAAACACCGCTGTCTTAAGGAAATCTTTCATAATATTGAATCTCCAACTTGACATTACGCAAAGTAAATTTTCAAGAAACGAAGCGCAATTATTCATTAACTATTGGGTTTAGGGCCAATAAAGGTCAATCCTTTTTACTCAGAATTCAACATTCTTTGATATTTTGGCATAAAAGGTATAAAATTTCATTTAAAATAACAAGGTTGACCTTGAAATGTTTGAAACGCCTCTACTTATAAACAAGTGTATGCACTGCATAATGTACCCCTCCAAACCATGTAACTCTTGTATAAGTGTTTTTTTTCTACAATGTATACTTTAGGAGTTATTCGAGGTGTGCAAGTTGCGTAGACCAGCCTGTATATAAATTGCCATTTGTCTTCTTCCCGTGTTTCTTTGCTCAGCTTGCTCCGCATCCGCGAACTTGACATCGAAAGAAAAAGTCCTCATTGCAAACGTAGCTTTTTAGTGATATATAATTTGTTGAAAAAAATAAAAATAATGAAAAAGTAGAGAGATGGTGCTGGTAAACGGAATTATATCAAAATAGAAAACAAGGGGGATGTAATATGCTCAGTAACTTAAGAGTAGCACTATTAATTGTAAGCACAGGAGAGTTTAGAAATTTCGTGCGTATGTTCACTGAGGAATTTGAACACTTAATTAAGTTCATTCGACCCAAAATAATGAAGAAAGGCGCTCGGATTCAGGTTTTTTACTGCACCGCCCACCATATATATGTCGCCGAGCGCTTGCACCTACCTAAAATAGCGCATACAGTTTTTGAATCTTCGCCAATTAAAGAAGCTTAATGGATAGGGAAAACACCATAGAATTTCAAATTTTTTGACACCTAAACCACAGGTGAAATTTGCAAAACAAAAATATTTTGATCTGGCAGAAACCTTTTTGGAATACAAAACAGATTTATTCGCAGTGATCCATCCTTCATAATCATAACAAAAAAAACCGAAGTCCATGGCTTTAATAGTTTCGGAGATAAAAATTCATTTGTAAAGGTAGTTTTCATAAAAATCGGCAAAAATTGTAAACTTTGAGGGGCTTGTATATTTTAAACAATTTCGAAACTAGAAAAATGATTACTCAAACCGTCCCGAATTTCATATGGACTATAATACATTGAAATATCATTGAAATCCCTGACATTGAGGTGCAGAAGCGATCGAGCTGGCATAGAATGGCCCATACACATTCAGGCTTGGATCCTGCAAGAGGAGGCCGGCTCCTACACAGCATACACTAAATATGTGTGGTCATTCCGAGAGATTCAAATCCACAGCTTGGATGTACATTAAAGGAAGTATGACAGATCCTCAAGAAATACTACCATGTATTGTCAAATCAGAATGAAATTGCTTAGCTCTAAAGCAATTTTTCGAAAAAGAAGGGATCACGTTCAACATTGTCAGTCTCATTCTTTGAAAAGATTATGTTCTCGCAAAGGTTATCGACGCCAATCTGGAACTCTGTGGCTGGTAAAAGGGTAATTTCTAATTAGGTTAATATTTTGGACTCTTGATTGGCAAGGTGAAGTTGAGTTTATGTTGCAAAGTAATTCCTTCAATTCGTTGATGGAAAGAATAAATTGTTAATTTATAATATACGTGTTAATCTTTTTAACAGTCATCTACAAATTGCAAAGTATTAAACTGTCATTAGCAGTACAATGTTACGTTATTATAATTGCTTTGTGTCTGCAAGCAATATTACATGAAATTTATACACTTTTTCTGAATTTTGGCGATTAATAGCAGGGGGGCGAAGTGACACTATAAGGTACACATTTTTCGGATACAGGTTTTTTCAAATAGGTAATAAACGATGTAAATTTAAATGAGCACGCGATCACCAGAATTCTTGGAACAGACCAAAGATCCAGTTATGTTGATTTCCCTAAAATTTAATTATTACTTCTCGGAAACCGTGGTGGCCAAGATAAATGACGAAAATTTTAAAATTCTTACGAAATAAATTTCTTGTTCAAAATTCAAACAGTTTGATATATGCATATTCATATATTAAAAATGAGGAATTGATACTTATAAATTGATGCCGGTAATGAAAAGAAACTGACAACAATGACAATCAAAATAAGAGATGAGAATTTAGAAATTATTACAAATTACCACGCAAATTATGACTTATTTCTCAATAAGGTAGCCAATATTTTAAAAGCTGAATAAGTTAGACATTCGGGAAAAACATGACCTGTATTATCATACATTATAAATATTACTTTTATTATTGTAAGTAAAAATAAAGATTGCTTACTCCAACTCATTAAAATGTTATTTGGACAAAAGGAAAAGCCAGGACACACTATATAAGCTACTTATTCAGTAGAAATATTACTATACTACAATACATAGTACAAACTAAACATAGTATAACCATTATAATAAATTAAATGTTTTATTGATTCACAAATTATTAAAATAATACATTAAATCTTTTACATCATATCATGTTATTTATCTTAACTTGTAAAAGTGTATACAACTGTCCATTAATTAAAAATGAAAAGTAATTGTTCTATTTCAGAATTCGTATATAGAAAGGAACGTTTAAAATGACGTAATTAACCAGAATCACTATGCTATGTAGTACTGAAATTGTTTTTCTTTTAGAAAACCGTGGAACATATTAATGTTTATAAGATGATTGCCTATTTTTATGTTATAAAATTATTATGTATTAATCTGTTTCGGAATGAAATATTAAAATTAAAAGACGGATGATACAGGGTGTTTCAAAATTTGTGGGACACCCCGAAAGTATACAATAACATGGATTTATACGGATCTGTTTTCAAGATATTCAATTCTGAAGAATGCATAGAGGGTATCGTAATATACAGGGTATTCCACTTATCTCGAACACTTTAATTGCCTTCACTGCTATTGAAAATATGAAAGAATGTCTACAGGGAAGTGGCACAGTTCAAGGTCATTTTCAAGGTAATTTCAGAATCATTAACATCTTTACACGCAGTCCCAAATATATTATAAATTATATCGCGTTACAATCGATACCACAAGCTCGATATGACTTTGAAAACGAAAAATCTATGTCGCATGATTTCTTGGTTTTTTACTGAAATTATTAGACAGCGTATTGATCTTGCGCTTATCGCTGCTTCTACTATCTGCCAAATTGACATAATGTCAATACACTTGGAAGCAGACTACTACTTAGCTCCTGCTAATTCAGATTAATGGTTTAGTCGCCATTGAATAGTTCCCACTCCTTGTTCTCTAAGGTCACTTGATCTAAAATGTTATCGACTTCTTCAATAAGATGTGAGATAAAATGCAAAAGAAGACTGTCTTTGGCTGTTCTCTAGCTGCTGATATACAGAAACCCTCTGATATAGAGTACTCATAAAAAACTTCAAAAAAGTAAAAAAATTACGCCAAGTACATGAAATCAAATATATCACAAAAATAGAAGATAATAATAATAATGACAAAATAAAAAAAGATGTGAAATCAAAATGAGCTGCAAGTACAGGGTCATCCGTTAAAACTGCAACCTACGCGCGCGCGAACAGACGAAAATGGCAACACTGCCTCACGGACGCATTCCACTACAACCATGCATCGGTCCGGCGTTCGGAGGGTTGCCAGCGACCGCTGGGCAGCGGTGATGCCCGAGCTATGAAAATTTTAGGATGGTCTCTTTCAAATTAACATCACAAGGAGCTATTTGAAATTTCCCGACCGGGGTTGAAGAATTTGGGGCCTTTTTCGTATAACTTTTGAATCATAAAAGATATCAGAATGCAATTTGCGCCGAAAAATGAGGAAAAATTATTCCCTCTTAATGATGGATAATTCAAAATATTTTACGTTTACTTAATTTTTCATTTATCAATTTTTTAACCATAATTGTTGTGAAAAGCTTTTGCAAACTGTTTATTTAATACCGTATTTAATGCTCTTTTTAAAAATCATGATGTTGATAAACAATACGCTAGTTGTTTCTGTGTCATTACTTTCATAAATTGAGAAATTAAATTTTTATTCAATTATGTGTTAGTTCTGCAGACCTCAGAATCTATTGTTCTGGTTTTCTTTTTTATAATTTTATCCTTATATGGAGTGCATGCATAGATCGGACGTAAGGAGTAACTAATGAGACGTGTCTTTGATTGTAGCGGTGTTTGAATCTTTTTTCTAGAATTTTTGTGTTTGAATGTTTAACCTTTTAGCTACTCAACGCCACGCATATACCGGCTTCCGTTAATGTCATTTTTTGGAACGATGCGTCATTATTGTGACTTTTACACGCAGGTGGCGAAAAATCTCTCCGTACAAGGGTATAGCGCCGCGGTCAATCCTGTCGTAGCTAAAATTTTTGAAATTAAGACGGGTACGAGATCAGTTGACATTGTTTTCAAACCTCATGACAGTAATCCGGGGTGCGAGTGGTAAACCGATCATAAAAGCGGAGCTTGCGGCTCGCTTACCTGGGCCGGGAAATTCTGCACAGCTCTTTGCGGCGTTAATTTGAAAGAGACCATTCTAAAATTTTCGAAGCTCGGGCATCACTGCTACCCAGCGGTCGCTGTTAACCCTCCGAACGCTGGGCCGGTGCATGGTTGTAGTGGAATGTGTCCGTGAGGCGGTGTTGCCATTTTCGTCTGTTGGCGCGCGCGTAGGTTGCAGTTTTAACGGATGACTCTGTACATAAAGGTGCTTTCCAACTGCGCTTAAGATGACACAACTACATATACACAGCTAAAATGCTGTGTTCATACATTCTATTACTCATATCGCGGAAATTTGAATTAACCCATCAAAAAGAATCCCATTTAAAAACATTGTCGTAAATTAATAGCTTTACAAAATTAATGATATACAAAAATTGCGCCAATTATAACAATGGCTATTTATACAAAGAAAAAAATGTATTAAATAATATTAAGCAGATATATTTTTATACAAATAAATATTTTAATACGAATAAATATTTTATTCAAAATACTTGGCGCTGCGAAACCGAAAAAATGTTAATTGTCTTAGTATTAATAATTTACAATAACTACATTACAATCGAAAATATATAAACATATACATATACAGTCGCGTCGGTATTTAAGTTGACGTTGTAAATTTTAATACATAAAAGGGAAATAATTCTATTACTGATAAGTTTAAAGTTTTTTTTATTATAAATATATTTCCTAGTTCTTAACAAACACAATAACATAAATGAATTAATTTTGTATCACTATAATAATATAAACAATAGATATTTTGTAATTTACTTAGGTCGGAAATTAAGTTGTCACTTACAAGTATGCACATTTTATATAATTTAAATACATAACTAGTATGTGGATTGGTAGCCTTTGGCTTTTATGACCTCCAACAATCGATTCTGCATACTGCAGATCAATTTTTTTAATACATTAGGTGCAATTTCACGCCATTTTTGTTGTAATGTGGTTGCTAATTGGGACTTAGTATGTCTTTGATTTAGCGGTATGAGACAGTCTAATTCTTCCCATAAATGTTCTATGGGGTTTAAGTCTGGACTTTGAGGTGGCCAGGACAATAATGGAATGTTTTGTTCCCGCAAAAATTGTTTTGCGACTTTAGATGTATGCTTTGGGTCGTTGTCCTGTTGAAATATATATTCCTTATTTGGTCCCAAATTTTGGATCGTGGGTAATAAATTTTCCCGCAGTATTTCGACATACCTTACACCAGTTAGTATGCCCTCGATAACAGTTAAATTTCCCACTTGTTCATTATTAAAACAGCCCCAAACCATTATAGAGCCACCGCCGTGTTTAACGGTAGGAGTCACTAAGTTTGGTTTGAAGGCTTGGCCCTTCTTTCTCCACACATACTTTCGTTTTCTATTTGATTTTAACTCAAATTTGGATTCGTCGCTCCAAATTATTGTTTGCCAAAATGAAATTGGCTTTTTATAATGTAGTCTTGCGAACTCTAAACGTTTCGCCGCATTCACCTTTGAAATGAATGGGAAATGCACCCATGTAATTCCGCTTCGGAAAGACGAGATTTAATTTGTGTAATACCTATTGGTAATTGCAGAGTTTCTTTTATTTCCTTTGCAGAGATGAATGGGTTTTTCTTCGCCCCCTTAAATATTTGCCGATCTTGACGGGCAGATGTCATCCTTTTCCTTCCAGCCCTGATCGAATTCTCTGCTTTTCCTGTTGTGTTTAATTTAATACATATTTTGCGCACACCTTCCTTGGATATTCCAAACTCCGTGGCAATTTGTTGCAATGATTTACCCTGCTTTCTTCTTTTATAAATTTCAACTCGCTCCTTAGCAGAGCATTCTCTAGTCTTCGGCATACTAAAGTAAATGTACAATTTGTATAACAAATATATATTTAAAAGACATTTTAGTGATATCTAAATATTCCAGAAATCTTTGTAATTTAATCACAAAAGCAATTTTCTACATAAAAAACAAATGTTTCTTAGCGTCAACTTACTTTCCGACCCACAAAAATTGATCAACTATTCTTTAAAATTAAATATACGGCAGCTTGATAGATCTTTTCACCTCGGCACTTTATGGTCAACTGACGCAATGCTAAGGACAAATGAAAGCCACAACAGTCGGTCACAACGACCGAATACATACGTGATGTAAACAAACGAAGTTGAGGGTTTGTAGAAAACTCTAGCGTCAACTTAAATACCGACGCGACTGTACATATTAGAAACGCAGTCAGATTTATTCTACATATATTTAACTCTAATATCATACGTAGCATATGCACACGCACACATACACACATTCACGAAAGCACGCACAAGAAAGAAAGAAAAAGATTAATGCAATTTATACATATTTATTCATTTTAGCAACACCGATTCGAGGCGCAGCGCCAAGTATTTTGAATAAAATATTTATTCGTATTAAAATATTTATTTGTATAAAAATATATCTGCTTAATATTATAGAATACATTTTTTTCTTTGTATAAATAGCCATTGTTATAATTGGCGCAATTTTTGTATATCATTAATTTTGTAAAGCTATTAATTTACGACAATGTTTTTAAATGGGATTCTTTTTGATGGATTAATTAAAATGTCCGCGATATGAGTAATAGAATGTATGAACACAGCATTTGAGCTGTGTATATGTAGTTGTGTCATCTTAAGCGCAGTTGGAAAGCACCTTTATGTACTTGCAGCTCATTTTAATTTCACATCTTTTTTTATTTTGTCAGTATTATTATTATCTTCTATTTTTGTGATATATTTGATTTCATGTACTTGGCGTAATTTTTTTACTTTTTTGAAGTTTTTTATGGGGATCTCACTTCTTTTTACAAAGATAATTTGCATACTTCACATAATTTTTAATATTATATTTATTATTATCTTTTATTTTTTGTGATTACGAATTACCGTGATTAAAATTACACGACGAATGTCTGCCTTATAGCTGACAAATTTATAAATTTCGTTAAATATATGTACAAATCCTACTTAAATGTTTCCTACACGCGACAAGACTAAAAATAGTAGGAAATTAATATGAATATATAGGAATAAAATGTAAGCATTCATATTATACAGGGTCTTATTGTTTTCTAAATAAATATTACAACATATCCCATGCCAAAAAATAAAAAGTGCGTTATGTTAATATTCATTGAAAAATACTTTGTTTAAAAATTTATTAACAGTGTAGGATATATAGAAAACAATAACTGGCTGGAGAATATTCGCAAACCGTTACTATGAACACGTTTTAATACATATTTATTAATAATTACTAGTTTTCTGATTCTTAATACTGTCATAAATTTTTTTCTCTGACGTAGATCACACTGCATCATCTTCTGCTTCGATTATCTGTAAATATATAAAATCCACATTTTAGTTATTTATTTAAGTTAAAACTTACGAACTTATATAGAAATAGAGTGGCATTTTGCTATAGTAAGTGTAGACTACAAAATGTGTCCGAACGAGGTGAGAGCATATGGTAGAAAGTCTCGTTGCAAGAAAATATAAAAAATGCTAATGGTAATTTAGCGAAAATGAACGAAGAGATTCAATATTTTATTGGTGTTGGTTTAGTGTGTTTATTGGTGAATTGAAATATTGTTAATAGAAAACTGGTAAAGTTAATGAATAGCGTAGCAACTACTGTGGATTTTATTTATATATTAAAGTAATACGAATGTCTTTTACAAAGGATTGAAAAGTATCAAGGAATATGTGTTATCAGCGTACTTTCTTCATTAATGTGACTTGCTCTACGTTGCAAGCAGTCTGCCATAATTTTCTTAATTCTTAATTAATGCTATGCTAATTTGACAAATTTTGTCGATTTACCTTATTTGACGAATTTCCAGAAACTTGTGCGAAAGAAAATGCTTCTCTGTCTCTATATCAGGGACAGAGATCTAACCCAGACCTTCTCCGGACAACTTCCAAGCCTGTGCATCCCCTTCATTTCTATCCAAGCTTGTGCGTCCCCTTCATTTCTAATCCAAGCCTGTGCGTCCACTTCATTTCTATCCAAGCCCGTGCGTCCCCTTCATTTCTAATAAGCTTTACATAAAAACTCTAATGTAAAAATAATTTGCTGGTATAAAAACAATATATTATTTTGTACATGCATTGTATAAATTTCTAGAAACTTGTGCGAAAGAAGATGCTTCTCTGTCGAACCTTCTCCGGACAACTTTCAAGTCTGCGACTCTACATAAGAAATCTATTAAATCATTTCTATAAGCTTTACATAAAAACTGTAATGTAAAAATAGTTTGCTGGTATAAAAACAATATATTATTTTGCACATGCATTGTATAAATTTCTAGAAACTTGTGCGAAAGAAGATGCTTCTCTGTCGAACCTTCTCCGGACAACTTTCAAGTCTGCGACTCTACATAAGAAATCTATTAAATCATTTCTATAAGCTTTACATAAAAACTGTAATGTAAAAATAGTTTGCTGGTATAAAAACAATATATTATTTTGCACATGCATTGTATAAATTTCTAGAAACTTGTGCGAAAGAAGATGCTTCTCTGTCGAACCTTCTCCGGACAACTTTCAAGTCTGCGACTCTACATAAGAAATCTATTAAATCATTTCTATAAGCTTTACATAAAAACTCTAATGTAAAAATAGTTTGCTGGTATAAAAACAATATATTATTTTGTACATGCATTGTATAAATTTCTAGAAACTTGTGCGAAAGAAGATGCTTCTCTGTCGAACCTTCTCCGGACAACTTTCAAGTCTGCGACTCTACATAAGAAATCTATTAAAAAAATTTGGCGACTTACCTTGTTAATTGAGACAATAATTCAGTCTCCTATTTAGTATAAAAACTCCTGACATTTCAAATTTGGACCACTTACATTATTTGACACTTGGCAGGTTATGATGGATTGACACTTGGTAGGTTATAATCAAAATAGTATACATAGGTATATATATATGTACAATGACGGACGACGATCCCTGCCGAATGATCCCGAGAGTCGACAAATCGACAAACGAAACATGTGTTAGTTTCGTTTTAGCTGAAGTGTGCGTGTGACGCGTATACGTATTATGTCGACAAAATTTGGTTGGAGAATAAGAAGGAGAATCAGAAGAAAAATCTTACCGTTTTCGACAGATGCATGAGACGATATTACGATATTTCTGTCATGCGTGGACCGATTTTATTGAATTTGGTCGCATTCGAAAGCTTACACGCGATTTACATAAGAAAAATGCCATTAAATTTAGAAAATATCACAGGCGTGATGAGATATTAATGAAAATAAGTGTCAGGTTAGGTTGGAATAGCCGGGCGACGAGTAAATGATAGCGGTAGCGACAGTCGACTTATACAGGGTGTCTTTCATGTACTTGGCGTCGAGACGCTACCGCGTCTCTAGATCACAATGTATAAACCATAAGTAACTAATTTGAGGTCAGTGTAAGAAGGTTAATGTTAAGTCTGTAAATTGTTCTAAACCATGGGACAGCGTTCGCCTGAATAAATCGAATGATATCGATTTTCAGCTTGTAAATCTAATGGGAAAACATTTAAAAGCGAATTACAAATTCGCAATTTTGACCATGCGAACAAAATAAACCAATAGCAAACTCAATTTTAGTTGGAAGGACTTTGGGTAGGCGCCTAAAGGGAGTCACAATGGTGTTTATAATACGCTTGCGTTATTAAATCATGATACTCTGTTTCTTTTATCATTTTCTTGAAAAAGCGGAAAAATGACTTTCGTTTTCCTAGTTCACAGATAATTATAGTAAAGCTAATTGTGTGTTGTAAATGCCGACTTCCAACTGTTGCATCCTAGAAAGTCGAAGATGAACCGAAGTAAAGGGCACTTGAATCACTCATCCTATCGCCTCACCTACAAGAGAAGAGAGAGAGAGAGAGAGAGAGAGAGAGAGAGAGAGAGAGAGAGAGAGAGAGAGAGAGAGAGAGAGAGAGAGAGAGAGAGAGAGAGAGAGAGAGAGAGAGACGATAGCGATGGAATCGATTGCGAAAAGTAATTTTGCATCTCCCTCGTCGGACACTCGTACTACACGGACATCTCTTGCAGGGAGAGCTTCATCTGGGAAGGCAGCGAATGAGAATAAAGAGTGTTATACCACATACAAAGCAACGGTTAACTTTCTTTTCAATTTAAACGTCGTGCTTGAATAGCAGGAAGTAGTGGAAAGTTGTTGCGTCGTCGCCGAGGGAAACTATAAAGCGATATTCAAGAAACTGTCGAGTCGGTAGCTAATTAAGAATTTGTAAAAAATATCTCAGTCAGTGAAATTATAGCAGGGAACGTGATAGCGTTCGCATACACGTTTATTCTACCGCTTTTACTTTGCGCAGCATGTATAGACTGTAGGTGTTCGACCCGAATAAGAAACTTTCGATTTCGAATTAAAAAATTAATAATAACGGATTAATAAAGATGGCATACTTTGATTGGTTAAGATTTTTCCGATCATGGATCGAACTGATGTTTTAATCTCAAAAAATTAAAATGTACGATAGGATTAGTAGAAATTATAAACTTTTTAGCATTCAGGATTGGAAAACACAAAATATTGTATGGCTTAATCTTAATCCTTCGAAATACAAAATCAGCAACTATAGTACCTAACTAACCTAACTTTCGTGACATTGTTTCATCTCCCAATAAACATGTACAATTCAGTTACCGATTTTATGTATGTACAACTGTTGCATTTTAAAGAAATAAGTTTCAATAACTGGCAAGCATAATTTATCCATCTCACGTCCCGTTACGAATGAAATATGGTGATTGTATAAAAGAATAACTTTAATTAAATTACAATTATTTGTAGTAACTCTTTGAATAAAACTCTATACGAATAAAATTTCTTCAAGTTTACATATGAAACGGATATTGTTCATAAATGTCGAATAATTTTTTATTTGAATAAAAAGTTGCCAAAATTATTTTTGACATATTATAAGCACATTTTTCTTGCACATCTTATATTTCTAGTTACATGTTTAACTTAATTTTTTCTATTTTTTAATGTTCTGTAACTACATAATTATAATATTACATAACTGTAGGAGAGGTTCTTTGTAATTATTATCTAAAACGTTATATGTACTTACTATAATGTACCGATAGCAGCTATGTATTTCGGAATCAAGCGCGGGATATGAGCAGCGTTCATCCAAGGAACCAAGAAAATTTAATTCTAACTAGCCTTGATACAAATAAATATAAAAATGAATTCGTTACGTAAAAATGAACGTTATTTGTCATTTATTTTCAAATAGGTACACCGTTAAGTTTGATTCATTACCTATCCTCCATTTATTACTTCGAAATAAAATTTGTTCAATTTTACTGTGAATTCAAAATATTTGAGGTTCTTGCAAATCCAAATATCAGAAAAACTCAGCCTCAAAATCAAAATACATGCGTTTCAAAACATTTATACTAAAATTACGTTGCAAAAGAATGTAATTAATTCAAATACCACATAAACAATTCAGGAAAACGGAAAAGTTATAAAATAAAATTCGACATCGTTTATTTCGTATTGCGATAACAAGAACTATGGAGTTGGAATTGAGTCTCACTACAAACAAAACTGCAGACATATTCGTTGGCAATGAGTTAGAAAATCTGGCAAAGTAAAACCGAATGCTTCTGCGCGACGTGTACGATCACTTTCTTTGCAGTTTGATTGCTTGTGTTGTGAAGGAAGTAATGAGATACTGTTCCTTCCGGTTAGAAGACCGGTTGAGACGAATCGAGCGACAAGAGAGATCGTGAGTGCGACCATGATTTTTCTTATGCTTAATGTCAGCCTCTTATTTCACGAATAAAATGTGTTTTCTTTCCTCACAGAAATTATCCCTATCTGTAGCTATATGCTTCGTATGTACCAATGAATCGTTTCTGTATTTCCTGCAATTGTTTATCTCCTTCCTTCATAGACAGATATTATCATTTAATTTGTTATTTGAGTTGAGTGTTCGTGAAATTATGAAGTTTTGTTTGTATCATAAATAGAAATACCAAATGAATGTATTGAAACTGTTGCGCACATTAGATAATTTAGTATAACACACTAGAATGTATACAAGACACTTTTGTATGCTAAAATTAAAAGGTTATAAATTACGGGGAACTTTACTTAATAAGTTAATCCTTCTCAAACTATCATGAAACACCTCCCCAGCTCGTTGTTGCCCGACTGAAGGCTGTTTAATACAAAATACTACATAACTACTCAATCGGGACTTCATAAATTTGACGATAATAAATTCGACGTTATTCAGTTGAACGTTATTACATTAAAATTTAATAAATTTTTCTAACTGAAATAGATTTTTGGTGAATCCCACGTTATCAAACTAAATTCTAAGGTAGGGGAAGGTAAGACGGGGTAGTTAAGGTTTGATGATGAATAAAACACAAATTTTCATAATCAACTAATCAATTTTATGTCTGAACCATTCTTTGGTAATAAGTCTTTCAGTTTAACTGCGAATCAACCTAAGTTTTACAGGTTTCGATAAAATAAATAAAAAAATTCAGAAAATGTCGTTTCTCCCCATCTTGCCCCACAGGTGGGGTTCTAGTTATTAGAAGTTATTATTTATTGGGTTGCAAGAGGAGGCACACATGTATGGCTTCGTCGTCCTCATCTCCTACATCAACACAGGAGAAATGAGCCCATTTGCCACATATTTGGCAGTTTATCCACCTTTCCACAGATTCCAAATGAAGCCCATTGCAATACAAACATGGAGTGTTTTCGTTTTCCTTAGTGTTTTCTTATGGTTCAGATGAAGAGTATCTCATTTGTTTTTTTTTGTTTGTTTCTTTTTTATTTTCCTTTTCGTTTTCGTTTTCCTTTTCCTGTTACTTTTCCCTCTCATTTTAGTTTTATGTTTGATACTTCTTTTAATTTAGTTTTCTCTTCTTTCTCTTTTTCTGCCTTGTTTTTCTTTACGATGACGTTTTCTAGTTCATTTTTATACGGTAAGAATGTTATAATCGCGGTGTTCTTTTGGACTAATTACTAGAAAAGAAGTATCATTTTCCTCGGTCAGTCTTCCGTTTGTAGTTTCTAACCATCCTGGAACAATGAGAAACTTTGATTTTTATTTCTAGGTTTGTGAGGGATATGGTGGGGTAATTCTCATTTTCATTACCCCATCATGCCCCTTCTCGCCTCACTACAATCATATGAACACAGCCCGAAACATTATTTACAAAAGTATAAAATAACATACGTACTTTTATCCAGCTAAGTTCTGAGATCTTCTATATTATTATATCACTGTCACGGGTACTAAAAATAAGGAAGAAGTAAGGAAGAAATCCCAATAAATTATAAATTCTTTTCTAACTTCGTCACACGTCCGTATGTTTCACTGATTCGCTGCTCACTGACGGCGCCGGTAGCGATGCGTCTAACGCGTATGCTCAATTTTTATTAGTGGGTTTGTATCACAAGATACGGGGGGTACCCCCAGTGATGCCAGAACGGTGGGTTTTCGCCTACGGGCGCTACCACCACTCCACGACCAGGCGTACCCCCTCCTAGCGCCTGTACCGCACCACACAAGCATACCCGTCCCTCCATCCGTGTGCCGTACGCGCTGCCTGGCCGGCACTCTCCGGCGAAAATTCGTTTTCCCGACATCGAAGCGCTTGGGTCGCAAGCAAAAAGTCAAGAGTTCAAATCCCGGTGCGGGATATTCTACTTTTATTTTTATTTATTCTCTAATTTCTCTTTCTATATTCTCAGAAGACTAAAGGCTTGAAAACTATTAATTTATAAAACATTTTCAAATCTTGAATTGCTGCTAAAGATGTGATCTCCTTCTGACTTGTACCGCACCACTACAAGCGTACCTTAACTTCTGTCCGTGTGCCTTACGCGCTGCCTGGCCGGCGCTCTCCATCGAGAATTCATTTCACCGAGGTTCAAACCCCGATCCGAAGATTATACTTTTTTCATTAATTATTCTCTAACTTCTCTTTCTATATTCTCAGTAGAATAAAAACTTGAAAACTATTAATTTACAAAGCATTTTCGCAGCTGGCTAATGTACGATGTTGGTCTTCTGCCTTTTGTATACATAAACAGAAATAATTCCTTGAAATGCTACTTACAAAATAAGCTCCTTTCTAGGATGGACTCTTTAAAATTCACGTCACAATGAATAGTTACAGAATCGGTGATTTCCGTTTCAGGTAAGCGAGCCCTCAGACATTCCATCCCTCAGACATTTGCTGGGTATAATCAGGTGTTTGCCCCATTCCAACGCCGAGGCCGAAAGGCTATTGTCAATTTTACCCGATACCAACACCAAAAAACGAAATAAAATGGGTAGCGAACTGGTGAATTCCATTTGTGTGGTGCGCACATCCTTAAAAGCCAGAAACGAGACGAGTCGTACTATGACTGTCGACGATAGGCATCTTGCTCTTATGTCGGGAGATCATTTGTATGAAAGTTTGTCCAATCCCCGACAGTTTAAACAACTCACCCTCCGTGCATGTTGGAACACGTAGTTCTGACAGCTTCATCGTCACATTTTACCAAACTTTTTCTTGTACAGTATCACCTACCTTGGCGTGTACATATATAATTTACGAAACAGTTACAGTAGTATTGTATTAGTGCTATCACAGCTTCTACGCCTATCTCACTTTCCCGAACCTTTCTATCCGTGGAGTGGAGGTTTCGCCCGCTACGTCCATCATTCGCACCGCTCCTATCCATTCTATCCATCTCGACCTATCCTTATCCTCTCCTGATGGAAGAAGCCCACCACCTTCTCGTGGTTTCCATCCAGCAATGCCACAATTTTCGTAAATAATCAACAAGCAAATAAGCAGATACGTATAAACCTGATTAACACGAAAAGAGTGTCATTGGCCAAGAGTGGGTTAGTAAAACTCTTCTGTAGGTATAAATGACATCATTGCGACGTGTACGAGACCAGTCGATATTGTTTTCAAACCTCATTACAATAATCCGGGGTGGGAGTGGTAAGCCGACCATAATAGCGGAGCGGGCGGCTCGCTTACCTGAAACGGAAATCACCGATTCTGTAACTATTCATTGTGACGTGAATTTTAAAGAGTCCATCCTAGAAAGGAGCTTATTTTGTAAGTAGCATTTCAAGGAATTATTTCTGTTTATGTATACAAAAGGCAGAAGACCAACATCGTACATTAGCCAGCTGCGAAAATGCTTTGTAAATTAATAGTTTTCAAGTTTTTATTCTACTGAGAATATAGAAAGAGAAGTTAGAGAATAATTAATGAAAAAAGTAGAATCTTCGGATCGGGGTTTGAACCTCGGTGAAATGAATTCTCGATGGAGAGCGCCGGCCAGGCAGCGCGTAAGGCACACGGACAGAAGTTAAGGTACGCTTGTAGTGGTGCGGTACAAGTCAGAAGGAGATCACATCTTTAGCAGCAATTCAAGATTTGAAAATGTTTTATAAATTAATAGTTTTCAAGCCTTTAGTCTTCTGAGAATATAGAAAGAGAAATTAGAGAATAAATAAAAATAAAAGTAGAATATCCCGCACCGGGATTTGAACTCTTGACTTTTTGCTTGCGACCCAAGCGCTTCGATGTCGGGAAAACGAATTTTCGCCGGAGAGTGCCGACCAGGCAGTGCGTACGGCACACGGATGGAGGGACGGGTATGCTTGTGTGGTGCGGTACAGGCGCTAGGAGGGGGTACGCCTGGTCGTGGAGTGGTGGTAGCGCCCGTGGGCGAAAACCCACCGTTCTGGCATCACTGGACGGGTATGCTTGTGTGGTGCGGTACAGGCGCTAGGAGGGGGTACGCCTGGTCGTGGAGTGGTGGTAGCGCCCGTGGGCGAAAACCCACCGTTCTGGCATCACTGGGTACCCCGTCTTGCTCTCCTTCCCCTACAAAATTGAGGGTATTGAGCAAAATGCTTCCAAATATTAGAAACAGTTACTACTAATCAGGGATCCGAACCGCCTAGTAACCCTAACCCTTACCCAGTTAACCAATGAAGGATTCTGTAATCTATACTAACCGCGAGGGAACGATTCTTAAATTCGAGAAGAAACCAAAGTAACATAGTTAATATAGTAATATACATAGTCTTGTCTAGATTAGACAGTCACTTAAAGCCGGGTCCAGACCTGAATGCGTATACGCTGAGCAGGCTGAGCGTGCACGAATGACGCATGCGGAGGGGTCGAAAGTGCCATTGTGTCTTTCTTCACCAACTTCTGTGCTTAGCTTAGCCTATTCTGCAGTCGTAAAGATGGTGTGATAGTCAGCTAAATAAACATACAGCTCAACCCTCCGAATCATCCTGTTTACCAATACAGGGTGATTCTCCAGCGACGCCTGTCATCAAAGAGGTACCGCCTGGTGGCGAGGATAACCCCCCGCAGTGCCTCACCGAATTTTATCGGTTTCGACCCTCGAAACGGTTGGAATACCATTAAAAAGTCAGAAATGTCCAAGAGTTCCGCATTTCTCATCAGATCTTTTCGAAAACGACGTCAATTAATTCCTTATGTTTCGCCGATGAAACTAACACCAAGAACGACGTAATTCAGACCATAATGAAGAAAAATTGATTTATAACATTTCAAGCTGAATTCATTAAAAATAGTCTGATCTACATGAAATTTGGAATGATTTTCATCGGAAAAACATAAGGAATCCATCACTTCCACATCGATACGATAAAAAATAGGGAATTATTTTATTTCTGAAACTGGTATGAATCCTCGGTCGACCGCAGCAATTCCCAGTCGGCACCCCACTGTCGAGGGTGAAAATGTGAAATATTCATTACAGCGCACAGTGCGTCGAAGTATATGGGCGTTCGGGACAAAATTCACAACTTCTGAAATAATCAGTTTTCGACCTAAATACTCTAATACTTTCTTAAAGAGAATATAAAGATGCATCGGTTGGTACCTAATAAAATATACAGTTTCGTTAAAAACATTTAAGTGATCTTGATTTTTTATCGAATAAAATTTTTTTTATCAATATTTACTTTTGCAATTTGTTGTCAACTGAATACCGACTAATTTTTGTTCGAAACATTTTTTTATTAAATTATTTTTATCACGTGCATTTAAAGTTAGAATTTTGGGGTGTTAGAATTTTGTAAACAATGCAGGGTGTAGTGAAGAAAAGAAAGACAAATTATTCAGTAAAATAGTGCTTTAAAGTCTATCATATGGTAATTGCATTATATTGTTGAAAATGTAATTTTTAGATTTTTGATTAACTGTTTATGACAATATTAGCAATAAATTAAATTCATTCACATAGATCCATCCTTCATGATTAAAAAAAAGACGCAAGTCCATACCTTCAATAATTTAGATCATTAAAAATAATTTCTGTAGGCGGGTTTCGTAAAAATTACCGAAAGCAGGAAATTGTTTAAAAAATTTGTATTTTTTAAACAATTTCGAATCTGCAAAAATGAGGACTTAACCCTCTCTAATTTTATATGGACTACCATATATTTAAATATCATGAAAATCCGAGACATCGAGGATTTTAGAAAAGTATCACATCTGCTTCTATCTTCCACGCTGAATGCAATGCACTCTAAACTCCCTTTGATGTGCGGAAGAAAACCGACAACGGTCGGCTCAGGCCATGTGCCTTCGCCGGCATTCGCGAGTCGGGTCGCATGCGCCGTGTCACCACGAATGGCACGTCCACACTAGCATATGCGTTCACGCTCGCCCTTTCTGACGTAGAAGCATGCGGGTGTAGCTACCGTTTCAACCGTCCACGTTAGAATATTCGTGCGCGCTCAGCCTGCTCAGCGTATACTCATTCAGGTCTGGACCCGGCTTAAGGCAAGTTAGTGATATGTGAATCTAACACAGACAATACATATTCAGATCAAATGAAAACACAATGTTTAAAATACACGAGTATATAATCCATGCAGGATTGATTAATTTTAGAAGGTTGTTAGAAACGGAATTTATACTTTATTTGTTAAACTTCAAGAATTACACCAATCAAATCAGCACAAATATCTCTTAGCATCAATATCTTCTACAGCCGTGTACGCGTTTCGCCTTATAGCTTCCAATGTTTAATATTTTCCAGCATTCGAATATTTCCCGTTATCTGGTCAACACTCGGGCTCGTCCGTGCGGCAGGTACTGCCGAAGAAGCACCGAACAACGAGGTTGTAACGTTCTCGAACGAGACGTTGCCGTTAATTACAGGAGGTTCCACAAGCAGAGCAGCTTACCTGTGAAATTGTGGGATTGGTTCGGGTGGCGTGCGATAAAGAAATGAATTTCACGAAACTAGAGTCCTTCTTTTTAACAATAAGTAACAAAAATAGTTTATTCAAGAAAATAGTTTTGACGCTAGGTCGTAATGGAACATAAAGTAATTGCGTTATGACGTATCGGTCGGTGTGAAAGGATAACGTTTGATTTTGGTTTTGACGCTAAGTCGGTAATAACGAGTATTATTTCGGTTTTGACGCTAAGTCGATAATTAAGGATATCGCGTTAATTATTATTAAAGATATGATATAATGGTACGATACTAAATCGTTAATTGAATATAAGGTCTCGACACGAAGTCGGTATAACGTGGTACAAGAAATGACGCTTGGTCGATTTGGTATGTTGAGTTGAGAATTGGAGAGGATTCCTTCCCTCTGATTTTGTAGTAGCTTCCAGTTGCCTACGCTTTCTAGGATGGTAGTTGAATTTAGTGTTTCCTTCCCTCGGACTAGTGGTGTCTTCTGGTGCCTATCAGCTGGCCCACGCTTTTTAAGGATGGAAGCTGAGGGGGCTAATTAAAGCGACCTTGCTTGGGTATTGAGGGGGCTAACTAAAGCGACCTCGTAAGGAAGTTGAGGGGGCTAATTAAAGCGACCTCGTAAGGAAGTTGAGGGGGCTAACTAAAGCGACCTCGAGGGGTAGTCGGAAATTAGGAGTTTAAGATAGACTTTGCTCTTTGTTTCGGTGGCAGAACCAGATCTGCCTTACTGCTGCTGGCGGGCCTGTATTTATACCGGTGGCTGGTACTTGGCCCGCACCAATCACTTGCTGCGCGAACTCGCGCACCAATTAGAATTAACATCCGGTTCGCGCCACTCGCGTACTACGCTCAGAATATTTGGCGTCCGGTTGTTCGTACGATATGCGCACGCGCGCTTGATTCACTCGCGGCACTGAGTATGTAGTTTGAATCGGTGGCTGTGCGCATGCGTTGCGCGTCACTATAATTTCTCGCGCGCTGTTTGAAACGCTCTCGCACGCGTTGTATACTACCTTACGTCTAATATAAAGGAAATTAACAATATGTGATGATTAACATAGATAGAAACGGAAAAATGTACGGCGATTCGTAGCGGTACGTTACAAGGTCGTAAACCGGCACCGTCGTGACGGTATGATATTTTTGACAAAAATCGGCCGACAGCGCAAATCGTGACCGAATTCAATAATTTTTTTTAAAATACTCGTAAAGGACTCTACAATAATGGAGCACTGCAATAAAAACCATATCTGTTGGTCTAATCAATAAAAAACACTATTTAGCATAGCATAAAAACATAAATTATGCAGATTAAAGATACTAAAAATTAATTTTTTGTAAAATTAATATTAGCTGTAAAATAAGAAATTTACTTTACATTTAAAAAATTTATGTTTTAAATACACTGTATAGCTGATTTAAATCTTATATTTTTAAATTATATTTCAATTCGATTTGTTTTGTTTTTATTTTTAATATATAAATTTAAAAATAATTTTTTAAATATTGTATTTCGGAGTAAATAGAATCGAATATTTTGTGGTAACTAATTTTATAATATAATTTAAAAATACCAGCTTTAAACCAGCTAAACACTTTATTTAAAACATAAATTTTGTAAATTTAAAGTAAATTTTTTATTTTATAGTGAATATTAAATTTACAAAAAATTAATTTTTAATATCTTTAATCTGCAAATTTATTTATTTATGTTTTTATGTTATGTTATGCTAAATAGTATTTTCTATAGATTAGACCAACAGATACTGGTTTTATTGCAGTGTTCCGTCATTGCTGAGTCCTTTACGAGTATCTTAAAAAAGAAAGTATTGAAATCGGTCAAGATTTGCGCGGTCGAGCGATTTATGTTCAAAATCTTACACAGTGCTTCGGCAGACGCTCGCGAATTTGGTGTGGCCAGCAAGTTAATCTTTGACCTTGCATATTTATTACTTTCACGTGCATGCATCACCCTACTATGGTTTTCACCATATTACTGTAACCGCATTAACTCGGTTAGGCGGGTTAGTCAACGATACGGCGTACCGAACCGGGTACGGGTTAGGGTTCGGTTCCCTGCTACTAATGGCGAATCTTACTAAATGGAATTCCATTCAATCAATTAATTTCAAATAGAATATAAACTTTTACCCGCGGCTTGTGTGCGATTTAGTTCCACATTAAATGTTTTGCATTTAATTTAGGCCAGCCAAGAATTAAGGTAAATACTCTTGTTACCAGAAATGTAAGGATATAATCGTTTGAAAATAAGTAGGTATGTATCGTTTATCGTATGTAAAGAAATTAACGCAAAGCATGAATTATCGAGAACAACAAACTTTTTCGTCTCCATGTAAAGTGCATTTTTAAGTATGTCGTGAAGGTTTATAACTGCAGTTATATTGAAGATGCATGTATGCATTTAGTCTTAAATATTACAATAAAAATTATATCATCGCACCTAAGTTTACTGACGATTAGCTTAAGTCTCTACTAAGTAGTTTGTTTAATTTCTTCTTCAATATACCCTATCTATTTACTTATTACTTTTAATGAAAAAATAGAAACCATTGGTTAGCAACAGTTACAGACCGGTAAGGGGAACATTTATTTTATTAGTTTCGAGATTCTGATTAATACGTTCGTGGGCTTTAAAAGTCATGAAGACTCATTGCTAATTTATTGCTGTCTTGTGATTTATTACAATCTTATCTTAATATATATTCATCGCATTATTACGAGGCACTGTCTGCATACCTCTCATCAAGAGACACATGTATCAGTTATAGGCATTCAAAAAGTATTTGCATTGAAAATACATTAAGTCAATGAACATACAGAGCTCTCGATAGATAAAAAGGAAAGGCTGAAACATGCAGTGCAAGTAATATTTCACACTTTTTTTCACTTTGTGCGCCATATGTTGTATGTCGTATGCTGTCTGTTTCGAATTGTAGTTATTGCTAAATAGATTTAAGCACTGCATGCTAATTAGCAATCGTTTGCACGACATTTCTTAATGCCGTGCACTTTCTAGTGCGAGCTAAACGATGGATAATTGGCAAGGTAGCAAAAATTAATAGATTATGCCATAAAAAACAGCAGAAACGTAAATGCAGCTAAATCATAGGAGACAAAAATGAAATTAATTAGCAAAGATCTCTTTTCCCCGATCAAATCATCTGGTCTTTAAAATACTTTTTTATTTTAAAATACGTGATTCGTGTTCAGTTCCGCTACAAGTATATCGCTATAATTGAAGTCATAGGAGGTTTCATGACAGTAAAATGGTTATATAGCATAACAGTAATGGTTAGGAAAGACTAAATTATAAGCGAATTTTATCGGGGCGTGCATCTCTCATTTAGATACGTTAATGCCAGATCAATATGACAGATAACAAACAGGTACTGTTGCACAGCAGCAGTTCAGTTCCTTAAAGGATAATCGACCACGACTTACATCTGTCTACAAAATGTGCTTATTCATTCATAAGTACCCGATTCTTATAGGTTTGCAATGTAAAATCATGTTCTATTATGCTTTTGATCTAATGATATAATGAAACAACCTGCGGCCTTGGCTAGCCCACCTTTTTTCAGATTCTTCTGTATCCGCTACTAAGGCCTGCTACGAAACCAGCGAGTATCGATATTATCATATTTGCATGAAAAACCAGTCTCTAACCAATCTCCAGTCTTTATTCCACAACGCAAATTATGAGGATAGCGGTGACTATTTAGATTCGAGATTTGCTAGACCATTCAGTATCGAGGAGTACTTACCTACTATTGGCTAGCAACCAAGATCTATCAATGGACTTCTTTGTTTTCTACCCCGTTTTCTTAACTCTTACAAAGCACACTATTGCTACATTTATGTAATTACACTATAGTGTCTTTCAGAGATATAGTCAAAACGATAGCCCTAAGGGCAGTGGCGCACTCAGGATTTAATTTTGGGGGGGGGGGCCGAGTTGAACGGCTAAACATATTCTTAATACAAATTCAATAAAATTCATTAGGTGGTTATAAACATTTATTTAAAGTATAAAATCTAGTTTTCTTTTCATTTTACAAAGCTCTTGAATCACTTCAGTTGTGGTTACATTAATCTCTCTATGTATATAGAGTAAAGCCAGTCCGTTCAATCGCGATTGTGTCATGGTAGATCTTAAATAAGTTTTTAAAATGCGTAAGGTAGAAAATGACCTTTCACTAACGCATGTTGTTACCGGAAGCGTTGCAAATATTTTTAATAACTTATCGATGTTAGGATATATCATTTTGTCACATTTCGAAACTGCATCAATGGCACTTTTGCATGGAGGTATTGGAGACGGTTTTTCAAATTTTGTATAACATAACTTGAATTCGGCGTTCAAAATTGCTGGATTTGTAGAAGGCAAATCGCGGGCATAAAATTTGCACAACTGATGAAAATCTTTCACGGCACTTTCTGTTGGACCATTTTTGCCATTTGGTAGAAGAGTAAAAAACTGTTTCAAAATTATGCGGTGCCGAGTGAAACGTTCATGAAGTTGAGTAAAAATTTGATCAATAAATGGAATGAAAATAGTTCTCCTGAAATACTCTTCTACAGAATCGGCTGGAACATTGGATCTGAATCTTTGTTTTGAGTCCTTGGCATTTTAATGTCAATATTAAAAGTATTGGCTTTTATACAGGCTTCATTGTAAATATCTTTAAACGAAGAATCTGATTTTTTACGAACGGCATTTAATTGAGCCAGAACATCATCAACCAAATTTAAGGCAATTAAAAGATCACTGTCAGATTTTTGCAATATTTTAGACAATGGTAAGGTGTACGCAAATATATTTTGCAAGGTAAATAAAGATATTATAAAACTAAATTCACATAACGAATTACTCAAAAGTTTTGCGTTAGAGGACGAGTCTCTATCTTCCCAAGAAATGATTGTTTCAAGACTATGAATCACTGCATCATACAATTCCACCATGGTCATGATGGCGTTCCACCCACCTAGTCGGGCAAATTTGGCGTAGTTTCTGTCTCTTCGTATCCGGTGTATGTTCATCAATATTGTTAAGAAGGACGTCCTGTCTCTTAGGGGTATTGAAGAAATTGTGTACCTTTGCAATTATGCCAATACAATTTCTTATTTCCGTCACAGATACAGCATTTCCAATTGCCAAATTCAAACTATGTGATGCACAATGAACATATAAAGCTTGTGGATATATAGCTGATATGTGAGATTGGACACCATTAAACTTTCCGCTCATTGATGTGGCACCGTCGTAACCTTGCCCACGTAAATAGGACAAATCGATGCCATAATTATTTAAGCTTTCTAATATTTTGTCGGATAAGTTTTTTCCTGTGGTGCTTGTTACAGGAACAAATTGTAAAAATTGTTCACAAATTTTGTTGTCATTTTCTTCGTCTATATACCTGACACACAAGGAAAGATGTTCAGTGGTAGAAATGTCACAAGTTTCATCGGCAAGGATTGAAAAACATTTCGCCGAATTAATTTTTTCAACCAAACGGTTCAAAATGATTTCATTACATGCATTTATAATTTGATTTTGTATGTTCCAGCTAATGTAGGTAGCGTTTTTGGCACAATGTTTAAAATGTTCAATGAGGTTTTCATCGCCCGCATCGAGTCTCGTTCTTAACAAAGCTCGAAAATTGCCTTCATTGGCGATTGGCTTCTTTTCAAATGAAAATTCTCCATAATCTCGATGACCTCTTAATGGTATATTTTGCCGACCACATACAATTAACGTTTTTATAATCGGTTCTAACCGTTTTCGATTAACTGCAGCTTGTTGAGCACTACTTACATCAATTTGGCGATTGATTGCTATGCATTTTCCATCTCGAATACTGCATAGTTTTTCGTACGTGGTAACAGCCGTTATATGGTATTTTGTTTTCTGGTGGTTAATATATTTCTGAATGGCTTTCTTCCAATTATTATAACCTTCGGTAACTAATTGCCCAGGTACTTCACATTGCGATTTTCCCACATTAGTAGGTGCAAAAAACACACAATATACACAATATGCACTATTTTCAATATGCGAGTACGCAAGCCATGCAAATTTTTCCAACCATTGATATTGGAAACTTCGAGCGTGATTTGCGGTACTGGCACTGATTGTAGGAAATTTAAAATTAGATGCTGGTTTCCACACCTTTTTCATAATATCTAACGCATCATCCGAATTAAATGTTTTCATTTTCAACAATGCAATGTCTGAAGAATTATTTATGGCTACTAAGGAAGCACTACTTTGTTCTGGACAATGCGATGTCTGGCATGCGACTGCGGAAATCGAATCCAAATCCGTATGGACAATATTAATATCGTTGACATTGTTACTGCTATTAACATTTAAGTCTTCCTTTTTCGTTTTTTTTTTAAAATAGTTTAATAAACTGTTTTGCGTGCGTTTTTCCGCCATAATTTGAAGCACAAGAACTAAAAACCAAAATACGATTTTTTACACATTTAACTTTAAAATGATATTGAAGAATTTACGTACGGTAAATGTATGGTCTTCGGAGATTGAAAGCTAAGTGTCAAGTTCAACATATGCTTGTAATGCGCCTTTAAAGATTAGACTGTTCCTCTGACTTTTTCACAAACTCAATGCAAAATAGCAAACGATCGTTTCTCGCTTCGCTTTTGTTGAACGCGAGACCGAGAGAGAGAGAGAGAGAGAGCTCCAAAAGCGAGGAAGGAAGGTACGAGACGAGACAGACGACGCGCGACGCGATGATTGTTTCGCTACGTTTTTCCAGCGCTTCATACTCCGTTTTTGCGTGATGTCGAGTTCCTAACGAAATTTTTTAATTTCTCTTAAAGTAGTTAGGTTTCTCCTAAGGAAACTTTTTCCTTTTTTCCCTTTTTCTTTGGGGGGGGGGGAGGGGCGAGGCCCCCTGCCCCCCCCCCCCCTGAGTGCGCCACTGCCTAAGGGTACTGGACTTTTAACTTCCCAGCCAGTCAAACACGCTATCGACTCATTGTTAGCCCCTTAATGGTTTTACAACATTACTAAAGGATGTTCCCTGATTCTTATACAGAAATTTACCAACCGATTTTGGAGGTGATTATGAGCCAAAAATGTCATATCACTATAGGCTCAAAAATTAATAATTAACGAATCATTGTTAATCAAAGTTGCTAATTTTGGCTGAAATACGTCGACATCAGCCAAAATTAACGACTTTAACTCCTTGGAGTATAATTATATAGGGGAGAGTAGGGTAAAATGGAACGCTTAACTTTGGAGGCTGATAACATAAAATCGGAAGGAGAAAAAGACACGGGACTTCAACAGCACTCTTCAGTGGACCTTAGACTATAAGAAAATCAAAGCCATTGTTATGAAAAATCTTTGGGAACGAAAGAAAATAAGATTTACCGGAGGTATTGAAATCTTCGCCTCGCCCAAGTGGTGGGGTAAAACGGAACACCCACTTGAAGACCATGCAAACGTACAAAATCTTTATTTTTATAATTTAAAAAGTATTCATTTATGTAAAAAACTACAAATATATGTTTTAGGTATAACTATTACAAATAAAATATAACAAAAATATCTATTATACACATAAGAACAAATATTTTACCAAATAACATAAAAATTACTGAAAATAATCAAATACATATGGATTTTTACATGAATAATGAATATCAACACGTGCATAGAAAATTTTTTAGTTTTTAGTGCATTTTAAATAAAATCGTGTAACTGAAAACAAATGTTTTTGAATATCTTTTTATTATTTACTTTTTAGTGTCTAAGTTTTTATTTGTGGTTATATGCTGATTGCATATCGATTGAACTGATTTGATTTGTGGTTACAGGCTGATTTCAAGTGGATTTGTGGTTATGGTATTTTTCGCCCCTCCCGTTTTTTGTTTTCATAATTTTGTATTGTCATCAAAACTACGGACGCCTACAAAGTTTCAAGAAAATTGGATTTTTGGAATTGGGTTAAATAGGTGTTTCGTTTTTACCCTACGAAAAGTGTTCCGCTTTGCCCCACATGCGGTAATGCAGTAAACATTTAATATTTACACTTTAGCACGAGGTAAAGAACTTTTTAATACGTTAAAATGTAGCATATGAACTATAGAATCCAACGATGTAGTTTTGAAATGTAGAGTTGAAATTTTTTCAACTCTCTTAACGGAAAAGTAACGTATGCACAGATCTATGGTCTGTCACGAACTGCTGTGAGGATCCTTTGGTCCAATGTCACGCGATACCAACTCATTCGCAGCTCTTATCTAAGAGAAACATTGCTATTCCGTTTTACCCTACTTTCCCCTATATATAATAAATTTAAACTTTAATCTTTGGGGATATGTAGAGGTTATATAAGTATGTATTGCTTAATTTTTTTTGCTGCCCAAATTCACTCTAGGGAGATGAAATTGACCCATCAAAATTCGGCTATTTTCCGATTTTGTGTTATAACTCGCGAACTGTAAGAACTGCAGTGACTATGAGTTACCAAATGATAAAAACTTTTTTTCTATTTCCTACAATTCGCGAATAATAATACAAAATAAAAAAATTTCCAGGATCAATTGCACCTTCTTGGAGTGAATGTGGGCAGCAAAGGAGGACTTCCCCTACATATTTACAGTTTCATAATTTTTTGAATTTCCGGGTTCGGGATCTTCCCTTGTCCAAAATATGGGGGTTGAAAGTTGGTAACCCGACATACATGAAAATGGTTACTCCTATGTTACGAGATGCAGCAGGGATATTTGTTTCTAGTTGAATGGGTTCGCTGCCCGTGGAGCGCAAATCCGCTCTGCTCACGGTCGTTCAAAAAATTTGTTTCCAGCTTCTTCTTGTTATTGTTATGAATTGGAAATAAGAGAAAACAAACTAACTTTGTTTGAATAGTTTTGACTTTAATTATAAATTGAGAATTATTATATATTATTATATATAAGTTCACGACTGAATTCGTTGGACGCTAGCGATCAAGTGAATTGTACAACGACGTCTTTCTTCAAGATAAAATGTAACATGCTTTTGTCAATAAAATTATCCAATCTTACAAATTGTTTCTTAATTTATAACGTTACGAATTTTCTAATTGGTTATCAACTAATTAAAATCGAGCGCTTTACAAGATAGCGTTGTTTTTATTGCAAAGCAACCGAAATCAATATTTATTAAATGAGTGTTTCTAAGTAGTAGCCGTTGCAAAGCTTTTGTTCATAATTTCGATTGCTTCACTCCACATTTCAAATTTGGCGCGACTTGTCGTCTAACATGAAGCTATATTCGTGTATTACTACATGAGACCGTAACACTCCTTCACCCTTATGGAGAAAAGGTGTTTCCACGAAACAACTTTTCTAAATCCATAATTCCTTAAATCGTAGTATGCTTACAAATGCATTTTTTAATTTAATAAAAAATATGAGACTTAACATAATAACAAGAATAAATACAATTTAAATTCAATTTAAACTTCAAAAATCACAAAGAACGTTTATAACACATAAATCTTAGAACTATATATCTTCGGTTGACGTACCCGGTCTGATACATGTTAATTTTAGTTTATTTGTATGCACAATTTTAAATTTATTAGAATTTAACATTATTTCAACGGTTAAATCATTAATCCTTCTGTTAATTTTATAGGGGCCTAGCCAATTACAATCAAGTTTGGTTCTTGGTTCCTTTAATACGTACACATCATCACCTACATTAAATTTACAAGCGTTCATATCACGGTCATAATATTTTTTACTTTTTTCTTTAGCTCGCTTTAAGTTTTCCGCAACAAGTGTCTGAGTAGTAGTGACTTTAACAAAAAGATCATCTAAATATTGAACAAAGGTACGTGATACCTTTTCTTTAGCAAATTCAGAGGGAATCACCGCCTTCACCCCAAAAACTAATTCATGAGGTGTGAATCCCGTAGCTTCATGTACTGAAGTATTGTAGGAAAATATACCGAATCTTATTCATTCATCCCAATCACTTTTGGTGCAATAATGTCTTAAATAATCAACAAAGACTGGGGGTGAAACGCCGTGGAAGTTATCGTTTGTATTTTAAATACTTGGCAAGGTTTTCATAACCTGACCAACAAAATTCCTTCCCTGATCGGTATGTATAACTCTCGGAGAGCCAAACCTACTAATGAATTGTTCAGCCAGAGCAACTGCTACAGTTGTTGCTTCCATATTAGTTAATGGAATGGCATCCGAGTATTTGGTTAAGTTATCTTGCAAGGTAAGTAAATATTTATTTCCCTTTTTGGTCAGAGGCAGAGGCCCTACAATATCCATTTGAACCTTTTCGAAGGCTCGCTTTGGTGCGTATGTAATACACATGGGTTGTTTTACCTTTGCAGAATGGATTTTATTTCTCTGGCAAGTGGGACAAGAACGGACAAATTCTGAAATTTCCTTCATCATTCCTGGCCAATAACAATGCTCTCTCATGTACTTTTGGAGTAACCCGATACCTCTATTACCTCCAATTGAAGACTCGTGAGATTCCTGGATTATTTTTAGACGACTAGGCTTAATTGGAATTATTATTTCGCCCGTGCATACGATGATTTCAAATTTAGAATCAGTGAAAACTTGTTTAAATAAATCTTCTACTTGATTCCATTCGGAATAATTGAAACTATCAGGATCTTTTGGAATACTAAAAGTCCACGTACCTAGTGAATTTAAAAGGGTTTTAAGAGCCCTTAGGGAGGATTCAATATAGGCAAAATTTAAACTTTCCGCAGAGTTATCCTTGAAGAATAAAAGAAAAATGGAAGACTGATCGACAGGAAGTGCCATGGCGTCCCCGACCTGAAGCCGATATTGCTGTATCTGTTATAAGGAAAATCTATTCCTTTTCAACAGATCATTTGTAACTTCAGAAGTAATATTACCATTTAGTGGAAGGAAATGTGCAAGATTGCCCCTCCGCATATATAAATGATCTTATACGTAACGAATAGTAGAAAGAGGGAAAAGGAGAATTGTCTGTATATTCCCGTTTACGTTATTAGTCATAACTTGATTCTTTTTACATTCCATATTTCCCAAACAAGGTGATTCGTTTATCTCGGACTCTACTGAGGTCTTTTTACTGAGGGCCTCCCGTGCAGCTTTGATCACAGAACAATTCGGTATGTCAACCTCTGACATTTCAGCCTCTGGATTTCCACTTCCAGGCATAACAATTTCTTCTTGTATCTCTTCTTCCATAGAACAACAACAACAACAACAATAACAAGGTGCCCCTTTACCTTGACGATCAACACTCTGGAGCCCCATGCAAGTCACCGGAGAGGCTGACGAGTCACAAGGTCTCCTCTGAGCACTGCGAGCCCCGGGCTCATATCGAACACAGACCGCCGCCCTAGTCTCCTGAAGCGCGATCCAGAGGCTCGGAGTCAACGTGTGCCGACAGGAGGGTCGAAACGGCGGCACCGTGTCCGACTGGGAAAACCCTCTCAAATTATTAACTTTGTTTTCAACTATAAGTGGTTCTAATACATCCATTTGTGAATTTAATGCCTCAGAGTTTTCGGCCTCTGCCTTCTCGCGCGCCAAAAAGACAGATGCCACCATTATCTCAATTTCGCTGTATGTAATTCTGTTATCTGTTTCGTCCACCACAGAATCTGGAAATGGTGTCATGTCCGAACAAACAAGTACCCTCTCCGGATCCCCAAAGTCAAAATGAGGTGTATCATCAGTTGATGGATTTTGTAAATGAAGATTGATATTTTGGGAAGGGTCTACAGGATTCCGCGAAAGTGCGTCTGCATTGGAATTGGCTTTACCAGGTTTGTAAACTATATTATAATCATATTCATTCAAACGAATTCGCCACCTCATTAACTTAGATGTAGGATCTTTAGCATTATGCAACCACATTAAAGGGCGATGATCAGTGATCAAAGTAAATTGTTGACCATACAGGTAAGGTCGGAAATGTTCTACCCCAAATAATACAGTCAACAGCTCCTTTTCGATTGTAGAATAATTCATTTCAGCGGCGTTCAGAGTTCGAGAAGCATAAGAAATAGGAAGATCACTACCAATTTGTCCCTGACTCAACACGGCACCAACAGCATAGTTTGAAGCATCGGTGGTTACGAGAAAAGGCCTTGAGAAATCGGGGTATTGCAGCAAGGGTTCCGAACAAATTATGTCCCTCAGTTGTTCAAAAGAACTTTGAACTTCCGATGTCCAACGAAAGAGAATGTCTTTCTTCAGTAGTTTAGTCAAAGGTTTGGCAATTTTGGCCATATTGGGAATGAATCTCCTATAATAACCCACAAGTCCTAAAAATTGTTTAACGTTTTTACGTGTTTTAGGTATAGGAAACTGCTTTACGGCTAGGACCTTCCCTGGATCCGGTTTTACCCCTGCTCTGGAAATTACATGACCTAGGTAAATTATCTCTTTTTGTAAACATCGACATTTTTGAGGCTGTAATGTTAATCCGGAATTTTGCAATCGCGCCAATAATACCTTTAATTTACGGTTATGTTCTTCGAGTGAATCCGCGTAAATAACAATGTCGTCCATGTAGACGAAAAGTTCAATGCCCTGTAACCCGGTTAATATCATATCCATGACCCTCTGAAAAGTTGCAGGGGCGTTCTTTAGCCCAAACGGCATTCTATTAAACTCGAAATAGCCATGCGAAGTTGAAAAAGCGGTCTTAGGTTTAGATTTCGAATCCATGGGTATTTGATGGAACCCAGAGGCTAAATCCAAGGTGCTGAAATACTTAGCCCCTCCCAATTGGTCTAATATTTTAATAATACTGGGCAATGGATAGACGTCAGAAATTGTTACCTCATTTAATTTACGATAATCAATAACCATTCGCCACTTTGGGTTTCCCGAGGAGTCAGATTTTTTTGGGACTATCTACACCGGGGAATTATATGGTGAAGATGAAGGTTGAATTATCTTACTATTTAATAAGGAATCTATTTGCTTATTTATCTCTTCTTTGTGAACAAGAGGGTATCTATATTGTTTAGTTATTATGGGAATTTCATCGGTAGTTGTTATGGTGTGCTGTGTTACATCAGTAGCACCTAAATTATCCATAGGAAGGTAAAACTGATACAAGAATTCATTTATAACTTCTAACAATCCACTCTTCTCAATTTCGTTCAAATGATCTAAATTAAGTACTTTAATCAATTCGGCCAATCTGCGAGCGTGATCCTTAGATTTATCAATTTTGGAATCATAATTCTTTGTTTGCGATGAACGAGGAAGGGGGTTCAGAATCAAATTCTTCCAACTCAATAGAGGGTATCGTAAGTACGATATGATCAAAGGTAGTATTAATTGCGTATAATTTTACAAAGCCATTTCGTTGGGTTACCAGACATTCTCCTATGAAAACACCAGGTCCTGCGTCTAATCACTGTACATAACCCGAAGAATTATTATTTTTCGCGGGTACTGTTATTAAGGTTTTAGTTCGTGGCGGTAAATTATATGGAACATTAACGCAAGGGGAGGATTCCCTTTTACCAAACTGTAATTTACCGGATAAATTCTCCTTAAATTCAAAAGTTGCCTCCTGTTTTTGTAAAAACGAGATTTCTAAAAGTCCAGTACACTTAAGGGGAAAATTATCTTTCACAATTTGGAAATGAATGGGGACATTAAAGATTGTAATAACAACTTCACCTTGTGTTCGAACCATCCCTGCTCCTACACCCATGAGCTCAAAAACCTTTTCATTGTTGACTTGTAAATCAGGATTTAATCCCGCACGTTTTATTAAATTTAATTGAGAACCGGTATCTACTAAAAATTCAGCGGAACCCTGAGAAAAGCGATCACTTTCAAGTGAAATAACAGGAGGTCGCGTAGTATCGATTACGTCAAACCTGTGGCAGACACGATAGATTCGGCGCGAGCAATCAAGGGTTTGGTCGGCACCGCGCCCTCCTGCCGCTTCCCTTTCGAGTTTAAATTTTGTCGTAGGTTAGAAGAATTCAAGTCACACCGGTTCTGCTCAGAATTAGAATCACGATGATTACGTTCATAATTGGAGTCTCTCTATTCATCTTTACTATAAGGATGGTGCCGGTTCCCTTTAAAATTAAAATCGCCCCGTTCTTTACCACGATTTAAATAACGGCGATCCTCGAATGCCGGATGTGGAAATGAATTCCGCAGGGATTGAAAGTTTCGTTTATAGCATTGTGCCTCCAAGTGACCTGATTTCTTACAAAAGTTACATCTTTTAAAATTACTATTTGACGGAGCATACTTATTATTGTTTAGCAGCTGACAGTCTGACCGAAAATTACCTAGTTGATTGCAATTAAAATATCTGATATTATCATTCGGATTTACTGCGAACACCGTAGACTTATTTGCAGTCAATCTATGACTCACGCTATTGCTCACATTTTTCTTCTGTCTAGCACACCTAGTGGCTAAACGAATAGCATCCGTTAACCCTTCCACCTCCTGATTAATAATAGACATCATCATCGCGTCACCACGTAACCCTCCCAGAAATCCCGATACAGCCTCTTCTTCGAGTACAGATTTGACACCCTTAACCTGCTCTGGGTTTGACCTTTCTATCCCATTATCCAGAATTTCATGCACTCTAGCCCCGAATTCTTCTATACTTTTCCCATCTTTTCGTTCTAAATTTCTTAATTCATCCAAAGCGACCTTGACATTGAAGCTATCCTCATACGCGACTTTCATTTGGTTAATTAATTCCTCCACTGTATTTAGCACCGTACCCCCAGTAATTCTTTTATAATCACGAATAAGCATTTTATTACGAATAATAGCTAATAAATAATATTTATTCTCTTTCTTTACTAAGGTGTCAGCGAGTCTACATTGGCTAATAAATTTGCTCACGGACCCTGGCTTCCCGTCAAAGTGAGGAATAAAATCGGCAATCATTTTGAGAGGCATTCGCGACGCCCCTTCCGACGGCCCATGCGATGGATCTGTTACATTTATGTTAAGAGTGCCAGAACCGTTTTCCGAATCGGATATGCTACACTCCAGGGGAGTGGAATTCTGAAACGGTACTACATCTAAAGATGTGGAAGTAGAACCGACATTTAAGTCAGGTATTGCTACCACATCCTCCACTACGAAACAATTACCACTACTCAGACATTTCCTGCGGTTTTTTACAAATTTTCGTGCGAACGGCGGCATTTTAAACGAACAAATATAACGATTCTAACACGCGATATTATAAATATAAATATAAGATTTTGATATGAACTCACAGGTACAACGACGTAAATTAGCGAAATAAATTCGACTCGCTCGATTGACTGCTGATTCGCTCGACTTCCCCGTTTCCGAAAATCTGCTGGCACGTCCAGCGACGACTGCGTTGTTTCAGCTGCTCCTGGTTTGATGCCCAGCTTCGATCCTGATCCCTCAAAAGACTGCGTAGATTATCGTTCTGTGTAAGATGAGTTCTGTTGTCCGGGTTACTCGAAGAAACTCCAAACAGCTACAGATAGAAGTTGATCGACGGCTCCGTTGTCTCGAACAGCGTCGTTGGAAAAAATTCTTTGGCCGAGTGCGTGTGACTCCGGGAAAACTGGCACGAACATCCGAGGTCACTCCCCTCTGGTATTTACCCTTGTTCCTGGGGAAACGTGCCCAAAACCCAGGAAAGAGGGCTGCACAAAATGGCCAACGATTCTTCAATTTTGCGCCTGTGAGCCGGCAAATTTTGACTATCCCACCGCTGTCACCAAAATTGTTACGAGATGCAGCAGGGATCTTTGTTTCTAGTTGAATGGGTTCGCTGCCCGTGGAGCGCAAATCTGCTCTGCTCACGGTCGTTCAAAAAATTTGCTTCCAACTTCTTCTTGTTATTGTTATGAATTGGAAATAAGAGAAAACAAACTAACTTTGTTTGAATGGTTTTGACTTTAATTATAAATTGAGAATTATAAAGTTCACGACTGAATTCGTTGGACGCTAGCGATCAAGTGAATTGTACAACGACGTCTTTCTTCAAGATAAAATGTAACATGCTTTTGTCAATAAAATTATCCAATCTTACAAATTGTTTCTTAATTTATAACGTTACGAATTTTCTAATTGGTTATCAACTAATTAAAATCGAGCGCTTTACAAGATAGCGTTGTTTTTATTGCAAAGCAACCGAAATCAATATTTATTAAACGAGTGTTTCTAAGTAGTAGCCGTTGCAAAGCTTTTGTTCATAATTTCGATTGCTTCACTCGACATTTCAAATTTGGCGCGACTTGTCGTCTAATATGAAGCTATATTCGTGTGTTACTACATGAGACCGTAACACCTACGAAAGAAACTCATAGCGTCTTTCTGTAGAGAATTTCCTTAGCTATAAATTGTATAATAACTATTTTTGTCGCAACTGCTAGATAACAAGATATTCGCGAAAAATAGTGTTTTTTTTCAACCCTCTGTGAAATGTTTAGCGGTAGTCGGATCGATGGGGACTTTTGACATATTGCTTAAAACGACCAAATAAAGGCCCATTCTAAAATTTAGTTTGATGGGAATTATTCCGAAGACAGAGCCTAATTTCACTGGATTGCGATGCAAGGCCTGGCGGCCTGCAACCGGCCACGGCCTGGGGGAAATCCCGCTGCATTGCCAAATCTCCGCCAGGAGTGTCTCACCCGCCAAATCGCATCCCCGCTCCGGAGGAAGCGCGCCAAAGCGATGCAGGAAATACATGGCGTGATTTTGACTACTTGAAAATTCCTTATTGGTTGCCACCAATGTACTTAGGATGAGCATCGCCCGCGCCTTCCTGGTAAATTGTGGGTCCGGCGGAGCCAGTCGTCCACAACACGCGAGCAAGGTTGATCATCTTGTCCGAGAATTGACATTCATACTTTAAATGAAGACAACTTTTCAACACTGTGTAGTTTAAGTGGGATAACCTTCTACGTGATTTGATTCCTTTAAGGCGATAACCTATTTATTTGCAATAAATGTTTTACCTTTGCCTCGTTATGTGAAAAATGAATATTAATTTTCATCCTGCTCGCATTTGTACAATATTTTTTTTTAAATTGGTATGCCTTATCGTAGATATTTTATCAATGAACAATAAGATACAATAAATCTTTCTAATTTCAGTTGAACGTAATTTGATCCGCTCACCGGAAGGAGCTTCGCGGGACAACACATACCGTAAACTGGGGGAACATTGGCAGTACGGGGTAACATTGGCATCTACTTAAAATCTATTAAAAAGGAAAATGAAAAAATTTTATGCATTTTCACACTTGTAGTACAATCACAAACGATGCAATGTTATAATAGGATACCTAAAACAAATGTAAAAATGTTAATTAAAAGAAAATAAAAAATACAAAAGAGTGTGCATTGAACATAAAATGAAACAAACTTAAGTGTTAATGTAAGTTCAGATGTGGTAAATTTTTAGCTTTTTAGTGTTATTTATATATGATGTAAAGATATTTGACATGTTTTAAAGAAGGAAAGGGACACAAATTTTATGCATTTTGACACTTGTGGTATATTCATAAAAGATGCAATGTTATGATAGTATACTTAAAGCAAATGAAAAATCTCAATTTTTATATTATATAGCAAAGTGTTCCAAAAACATGCCAATGTTTACGGTAATTCGACCATTTTTTAATATTTCTGTACAATTTTTATACAATGTTGTTGCGAGCACCGGGTATAGGCCCGGACATAGCCTGCTAGTGCTCGCAGTCGAAGACAGAAGAGGGTCAACCCCCTTCGAGAAGACGATCAAGACGACGCCAAAGAGAGTTTTGTACCGAACGCCGTAGCGTTCGGACGTGCGGGTTGTATTGATATTGCTCTGTATACCAAATATAATTGAGTCGTGTGTATACCCGCGTATTATTCTTATTCCTTTGCGTCGGGGTGGTCGGCGATGGAAACACCCCGGCGCAACAATATATTCATTAATACATGCCCTAAACATAAGAAGTATAGAAAAAATTTCAACCTCATAGTAACATAAAAAAACTTCGTCTAATTTGGTGCTATTTTTAGTAAACGGACGATCCCACACAAGTGACGCAATGATTTGTGGCTTAAGATAAAGGTGTAATGTACAAAATCCAATACAAAAATATTTTAGAAAGAATGATGTTACCATATGCCGGAAACACCACACCTGCAAATTGGATCTTTTAACGTTACGATAATCCAAATTCTACAGTATACATTGCGTTGTAATGGTCTGGTTAATCGCTTATGAAATCTGTGTGTGGTCATCTCAATCATCTAATCTAACTTCTAGAGAAGATAAATGTAACGAGCATTACCAGGTTGAATTAATGAAGTCTCCTTTAAATAGATGAGAGGAAAGTAGTATGGAATACACTAACAAGTTAAGCAATTTCTTGTCCCGACATTATACTGCTGTAGTATATACGAACTAGAGCTGTTTCGAGACTCGAAACAACCGAGCCGAGACTCGAACGGTTTCGGGTAGCTCGATTATTTCGAGCAGCTCGAATGTGTTCCGGGTTGCTCGATTTTTTCGAGTCGCTCGAATGTCTTTCGGGTAGCTCGATTATTTCGAGCCGCTCGAATCTGTTTCGTTTAGCTCGATTTTTTCAAGCAGCTCGTATGTTTCGGGTAACTCGAATGTTTCGAGCCACCCGAATATACTAATTTTAGGTAGTCGACTGTATGGTGCAGTGTGCTAGCTTGGTGTAGCTGGAACGTTTTGTAGGCACCGAATATAAATTAAGTTAGATGTATAATATGAGATGTATAGATATGAAAACCATATCAAGTTATTTAACCCTAAGTTCTCGCAGGAAAGAAGTCGACTCAACATCAGAGAGAATTTGAACCTAAACTTGAATAAGTTTGAAAATATCCTGAATGTGATTAAATTTTTCAATTATATAAATTCGCTTGATCTCTTGTAATGGAGCACTAGGTAGCTCTATGTATGGTCGAATTCTGTTGTGATTTATATTTTACACCTTCTGGGAAACCAGATTCAATCCAATGGAGTGGTGGTAATGTGTGCATCATGCATCACGCATCACGTGTGTAGGTGTCCCCCACCCAAATAATCTTGTCCATCGAAGAACATTCCCGGCATCGTTGATGTTGTATGTATATATTTTAATGTAGTATAGCGTGTAAATAGTGTATGTATATAGTTTAGCGTTTGCGTGAATGTTACTGTATATAATACAATATATTATACTATGACATTGACTCTTTTAATTGTTCTCGCAGTTCGTTCCGTTCCTCGTTATACAGTCTGTCGTGTGGCATCTTTGATGATAATTCTGTGCAATAAGTACTATTCTTTGTAATGCGTTGTTGTTTATGTACTTTTAAATTATGGGATCTTGTCCCGTTGATATTATTATAATAATAATAATAATAATAATAATAATAATAATAATAATAATAATAATATATTCTCATATATGTTTTCACTTTTGTCACTTTTGTTCTTGCATACGAAATAAACTTTAGTAAAGTTTTCTATATATAATATAAGTGTTCACTTTATTATATCCCCGAGAGCAGTAATTGGATTGAATCTGGTTTCCCAGAAGGTGTAAAATATAAATCACAACATAATTCGACCATACATAGAGCTACCTAGTGCTCCATTACAAGAGATCAAGCGAATTTATCTCTTTGAAAAATTTAATCACATTCAGGATATTTTCAAACTTATTCAAGTTTAAGTTCAAATTCTCTCTGATGTTGAGTCGACTTCTTTCCTGCGAGAACTTAGGGTTAAATAACTTGATATGGTTTTCATATCTATACATCTCATATTATACATCTAACTTAATTTATATTCGGTGCCTACAAAACGTTCCAGCTACACCAAGCTAGCACACTGCACCATACAGTCGACTACCTAAAATAAGTATATTCGGGTGGCTCGAAACATTCGAGTTACCCGAAACATACGAGCTGCTTGAAAAAATCGAGCTAAACGAAACAGATTCGAGCGGCTCGAAATAATCGAGCTACCCGAAACACATTCGAGCGGCTCGAAAAAATCGAGCTACCCGGAACACATTCGAGCTACCCGAAACATTCGGGTTACCCGAAACCGTTCGAGTCTCGGCTCGGCTCGAAAAACCGAGTCCCGCTCGGTTCGAACTTCAAGCTACTCGAATGTTTCGAGTCTCGAAACAGCTCTGATACGAACAGGTAAAATATCTGTAAGAATAATTCTTTTGTTTTTCAACCCTTCGCGGTAATGTGCTGCCAACCTTATGGTTTCCTTCCAGGGTGCGCATGATGTGTTGTACCCCCACTTACTTATCTTACTTATGTCTTCGCCGGTGTGCGCGCTCAGAAAATGCTTAATGTACAGCCCTGCCTAATAAAGTATTTATATCTTAAGTAAAGTGGTTTTCGTAAGTTGACCAGGTTAACAACGGTTCTATTGAAATAACGCTATTGCGCCAATAATATCCAGTATTAAACGTATTTAATTTCCACTGTTCCCTAATTCCGTAAAAGGGAACTATTAGGTCATTAACTAACTTCTGCGAACTTTTACCTTTAGGGGGGATTGCGCGTTGTTGGGCCGAAAAATAGGTAATTAATTTTGAATTTTGTCTACAAAAACGGTTCGGCGAATTAATTTGAGGTTTCGCAGGCGGTTTTATTGTATCTTGAACTATTGTTCTGAATTTTTGTGTGCCAGTGAAAAAAAATATGGCAGATACAGAGACAGCGTTGAAAAATTAGCGGGTGATCCTGGCGTTTACGGAAAGTACTGTAAGGGTTATTTGAAACACAAAAAGGTAAAGAGATTCGATTAATCTACATATATGAATGTGGCTATCTATGGTAATAGATTTATTGCCGTATCTGTTACTGTTCCTTTTTTAGTTAAAAAAATTTTCCCGATTTTAGGGCAAAAACATTTTCAGACTCAAATCAGGGCGCTTCACCTTCTTCAAAAGGCTGCCATTTTAACATTTGTTTTTTATTTTTCTTAATGCATCTACTACATAGATAGTCACATTCATATGGATTAAGTTTCGGATATTCCTTACAGTACTTTACGTGAACACCAGGACCACCCGATTGTTTTTCAATGCTCTCTCTGTACCTGTCATGTTTTCTTTTTGACTGTCACGCAAAAATTTAGAACAATAGTTCAAAATACAATAAAACAGCATGCCAAACTTCAAGTTAATTTGTCGAACCGTTTTTGTACAAAAAATTCACAAAGAATTACCTATTTTTCGGCCCAACAAGGCGGAATCCCCCCTTAACATACTTATTAAGATAGTACCGTTACATTTTTTTTTCTGAATTGAAGTAATAGCCGCCCGCTTGAACGGCTCGGAAATGCAGGTTTCTTGGAGGCAAATTAGTTATCGACTTAATTTCGCACTGCCTTTGAATTTGCATCGAGTGAAACAGGTGATGGTCGAAAGGTGCGGCGTCTGGAGAGTACAGTGTGTCCAGGGACAGTGTGGCCAATGGGCTGGAAGCCGCCATTTTCAGGTCAAGCACGCGTGATCTTTCAAAAGCATGAAATCATGTTTTATATAGTGACGTGAATGTATAAACTTAATATTTAATTTTATTAAGAAAACTTAGATAAATATTTTATACTTTATATCAGTGATGAGCAACCTTTGGCCAGGATTGGGCCGCAATAGTAAATACTTAAACATACTAATCAATGAATTGTAATTTATGGGGTGAGTTTATTATTTCTAATATAGATTTACAATTGAAACAATTGCGGACCGCAGGTCAGTGGCTAAAGGACCAAATGCGGCCTGTGGGTTGCTCATCACTGGTTTGTATATTATTTTTATAGATAATGTATGACTTGTAGTTCAAATACTTTATTAATCGTAGTATATTACAAACATAGTAATTGTATTCAATAATTTATTAAAAAATATGTAGATACACCAATGTTTATAAGTAAAGCTCATATAAAGTATAATTTGATTATACTTAAATAAATAAATACTTAAAAAATAAATACGTAAATAAAAGTAATACTTTAAAGAGTATAAAATTATTGATTTAAAAGACAATAATAGCATTGAAAATTTATAATAATTACATAAATGTAAATGTATGTAAACACATAAATAAACTACGTATAAATATAAAAACTTTGTATGCAGGCTAGTTGGAGGTGCCTCCAATATCTAAAGGTGACCTTTGTGTTTTCCCCATGGAACATACATGTTTATTCCCATGAACAGACAGAACTGTATTCCATGTGTATGTTGATACCTGAAAGAAATTGGATAAAATTACAGTACCTATGTAAGTTTTTAGAGTAGGTGGATTGGTAGACTATTTTTATTATTAAACGATTTTACTTAACTTCACTGTTCTGTTTATTGGTTTCGTCACTTCGTCATCGTAGGAACGGTCTTCAGATGTTGGATACCAGTCAGATAGAATACGCGGCTCGGAAATCTAACGAGTACGTTTCTTTTAAACAGAAGTGCTATCATGTGATAAAATAAAATGTATAAAACCAGTCAAAATAATAAGTTTTAAGTGACTTGCAGAACCTCAGAACATTTATTAATGAAGTTCAGATTTTGCTAGCTTGAATACCATTATGAAAGGCAACTTTTATCAACTGTTGGAAGTCATGAATAATAAAAAAAAAATGTGCCCCTATATTTCGTTCCACCTTAAGGCGGGAAATAGAGGGAGGACGGGACACTTCGCGGGAACAGCAACCGGTGACACCCACGGGGGTGAACCGTCTTCTCCAGAGCGGGAGCAGCGCGCACACATGGGGGAGTAGAAGCAGACCCTCAAACGCTCACGCAGTGAGAAAAGTCGGGCTCTTGGAGACCCTGAGAGGGGTTATTAAGTATTTACTATTGAGGGCATAGTACTATCACTGGGTCTCTGAGGGACTAGCACCATAAGGCGGCCGCGCCGGCGAGTCTAAGCCGTCATAGCGACGCGAGGGGAGAAATAGAAACGGACCATAAAACGGAAAAATCTCTCCCCTGGAGCATATATGAGGGTAAACACACAAGGGGTGCAGGAAGCATCAGCCTTTCGCAGATTAACTTACAGCACTGCAAAGTGACGACGGATTTGCTCAACCGTCGCATAGTGGTATAGCATACAGAAACTGTCCTCGTACAGGAACCCTGGCTGAACAATGGTCGCATAGAAAGACTGCACGTGAAACAGGGCTCGGTAATAGGCGGGACCGCGTATTTCAACCCATGGGCTTCCCAAAGGTCTTCCTGAGGGTAAATGAATTCTGTACAAAAGATCTGACAACGTTCCTAATAAAGACAATAATGGCAGGGAATGCGGCGAGCATCGTAGTTTGTTCAGCATACGTAGCCTATGATTCTTGGGAACCTCCTCCAACGAGGGAGTACAGAGCGTTAGTAGAGGTCTGTAAGGATAGATGACTGCACCTAGTGATGTGGTGCGATGCATATTCGCATTGCGTCATACGGGGCAGCCCCAATAGCAACAAGAGAGGGATAGCCATAATGGAATACTTCTCAATCACGGAGCTGCTGGAGATCCTTAATAGAGGTTTCGAATACTCAGTCAAGCAAAGCAAGAACAACAAAAGAGTACCTTAATGGAACAGAGAGTTGAACTGGTTCAAAACCAGGACCCGGAGATTGCTAAACAAAGCCATTAGGTTAAACACAGAGCTCGCATGAGATGACTATAGAGAATCTCAGAGAGCCTACAAGAAGCTCATTAGTGCATTAAACAGGGGGGTTATGGTGCCAGCAGGCCGAGGGCCTGTCTCCAGTGGCCAGACTTCGGAGGGTGTTCCTATCCGGGCCTTCTCCAAGAATAGATGGACTCGGATTCCAGAATGCTAGACTCATCGGGAACCATTATCAAATCTTGAAACACCTGAGTCAGAATCCACTTCCCGGGCCCGGGCCCATACCGTAGGGCACGGCTGCACAAGGAGCTGTCTTCGGCGCCTAGCAGCGACCAACTCGCCTGTCCCATTGCTAAGGTTAGAATCGGTGAGGAGAACTGCAGTGGAGTATGTGCGTGCTCGTAGGCTCGTAGCATAAATATATATGGCTGGGTTCAAGTCATACCAAATGCACGTATACTAATGCAGTTCTCCTCACCAATTTTAACCTTAGCAACGGGACAGGCGGGTTGCTCGCCGCTAGGCGCCGAAAACAGCTCCTTGTGCAGCCCTGCCGTAGGGGCAATTACTCTAAGAGCTGGAAGCTGCAAAGGAGGTATCTGGGGACTGAAGTATGACTTCCAGGGTTATCAGTATAGACAGGATTAGATGGGCCATCGGCTCATTTAATAGATATAAAACTTTACGTCACGTGAACAGGACGCAGTTTGACATCTATTCGGAAAAGATGGTAATGGGACACTAGCACACAAGAAAGCATATCGTGCGCATTGGGATCGAGCAAGAATCAAGGCGCCCTAGGTGCAGAGGGGATGGCGAAACGCCTCTCCACTTAATAACGCAGTACTACAGGATAGCGGCTCAAAGACAGCTGTTGCTCAAGGCCCCCTCCCTCCGTACGATTAATCTGGAGGAGATACATCACGGTAGGCGGGATTCTCAAGGTTGCATGAAAAACCGGCCTATTCGGATGCCCCTAACTTTAAGTCTTCGTGTATGGGCTCGAGCACAATGGTTCAGCAGGACTGAGCGTCCGGTAATTGCTAAATAATAATAATAAACATAGGTATTTAATTGATATGCAAGAGATTCATTCCAAATGTTTTGCTGTTGTAAAGTTTTGCGTATTATTGCTTAATTTCTTGGCTCAACACTTTCGCCAATCTACTTTAACCCTTTCGCTACGAGCGCCAGATATATCCAGCAACCATCTGATGACCTGTGTGGCCGAGTGCCGGATATATCCGGCGGCACGGAACGAGCCGTCGTTCCTAGCAACGACTTTAGTCGGCATCTCCAATAGTTCAAACAATAAAAAAAAGAAAAAACTAGATAAAAGCACTTCCGCGGAAATGTACGCCGTGGCGAAAGGGTTAACTATAACCTATTTTTCTGATATATTAGGAATTAATTTTAGAGTATAAAAAATAAAAATTGTAACTAGGAAGGTGTGGTGCAATAGATTACTTATTATACATTATGGAGATCACTTCAAATCTGTTTGAAAAATACATTTTGTGAAGTACAGGAGCATGTTACAGTACTTTTACTTCTTAACTTCAGTAACAAATGTATTTAATAAATGAGATTATTTCTTAAAGGTTCAATTTCAAATTAATGGTTACTTTTAAATTATTTATTTAAACTCAGTCATTCTTGAGAAATATTTTAATTTTTCTATTTTTACCTGAAAACCAACAAAAGTAAATTTGTGTTGTGTTCCCACAGAACTATTTTAAAAGAATGCTTGTACTCGCAGACAAAGAAGAATTATATTAACAAAAATACTTTCATTAAAATTATGCTTATTGGATTCTTAATATTTAGAAAGTATTCTTCAATTTCTACTAATATAAGTTTCGACATTTGCGTTTTCTTTAAGCCCGTTTCTGTATGGTGACGGTACGATAAATAAGGGCTCTGCGAGTACCTACTTGATTTATTCGAGTACTCGAATTTTGAGTCGAATAATGATCGGTCAATTAAGCCGAGTTGAGTGTTCGAATTTCCCGAGCTGCTTCACATCGATGAACTGTTTGGAAAAGTAGCGAGCTGCTTGAAAAACTCAAACGGCCCGAATATTGGAGCCCTCGTAAGGCTTCGAGTTACTTGGAGATAAATTTTCAGCTCGAAAATTTTCGAATTACTCGAATATATTCGAACCAATCTCCAACTTTCGAGTTATTTGTAAATATTTGAATTACTCGAATTACTCAAATACTTATACATACATTTATTATCAAATACTATTGTGCCTGTAAGAAAGAAATATATAAGATGTTAATTGAATGTTTTTGCTTAATTTTTATATTTTCACGGAAAAAACATATTTGAATATTTCGAGTAATTCAAATATTTACGAGTAACTCGAAAGTTGAAGATCTGCTCGAATATATTCGACTAATTCGGAAATTTTCGAGCTGCAAATTTATCTCCAAGTAACTCGAAGCCTTATGAGGGCTCGAAACTCGAGCCTTTTGATTTATTGAAGTAACTCACATTTTTTTCAAACAAGTTCGTCGCTTTAGAGCAGCTCGAAAAATTCAAACGCTCGACTTCGGCTCGATCGAACCAAGTTCAACTCTCCGCTTGTAAATTCCGGGTACTCGCACACCACTAACGATAACTGAAACAGTACCATATTTGGATTATTTTTATAAAAAAAAAGTATTATCAATTATTAAAATATTGCCACATATTAAATGTTATTTAAGTTCATTTAATGATTCTGCATTGCCAGTAGTTAATATCGCGGAGGTTATTCAGACAAACACATACAAAACTGTCTGTATCGGGAAAGAACCAAATTAAATCTTCATTCCATTCGCGAATCAGTCGACCGATCGTAAGTATTTTCTCATAATTAAATGTCCTCCTCGTCTTTATTCTGTCTCAGGGACACGTGCGAAATTGAACGTGCTCGGCGTGTGTATTTGTGTTTCATTTAACACGCGCACCGTAACGTTCCCTATCATGGGAATTTCATAACCTTGATGTATTTTTCTGGATCGCCCGAACCGATGGCCATGCCTCAAGGAGTCCGGAAATCATTTTTATTGGAATCCTTAAGTAGCCGTCGTTACCTCGATAATGAGAAATTCCGCCAGATAGGCGGAAAGCTGTCAAGCGTCAATTTATGGAGACCTCCATGAAGGCGGAAAAGAATAGTCCAGGCTATATTAACAGTAAGATTATAATTAAATCATATATAGTAATATACATATTTTCTTGAATATTCAATGTGTGTACTTAACAGCACAGAAATTTTAACAACTGCGATAACATCATAATTTTGTTAATTCGGAGAATAGCTGTTAGAACAGCAGTTTGTTCATGTACGCTCCTACGTTTTACGATAATAGGGAAATAATTTTCAATAGACTATACATTAGTTTTAACATTTTTTCCGTGGTCATAAAATTCCCCTTTTGAAAAATATTCTTTGTTATATCCCCTTAGCTATGTAAAAGAAAAAATATTTCCAGTAAATATTATCAAAACTGGACAAAATCTATAAAAAAAGAAGGAAATTTTTTTTAAAATCAAAATTGTTCCCCTTTGCCCTTCTTGGGAAAATCCCGCGATGGTACTTTATTTATTACTAGCTAGTACCCGGCGTTGCCCGGGTTTCTCTACATATGTGCATAGTATAAAATAAAGTCCCCGGTAGGCCTCTGTTTGTTCGCACTAATCTCGAGAACCATTGGACGGATTGTACCGGACGTAGCGAGTACCGCTCTGCGCGAAAGAGATGCGCGTGACGGTTGCCCGCACAATGGTGGGGATGCTGAGTCACATCGTTAGCTGTTCTGTGAGCGCTGCGATTCACGAAAATCTTGCTTCACGAAAATCGTCATTGTTCGGCGTCTTTTTGTCAAAGGTTAATGTTGCATACACCTAAACCTTCCTAAAGAAATGCTCTACCAAACGATAGAAGCTGCATCACAATCGGTACAATGGTTCTCGAGATTAGCGGGTACACACATACAGACACCTACTGGGGACTTTATTTTGTAATATGCAGATATATAATCTGGTATAATGAACTATAAAAACTAAGATAAATAAAAATAGGTACCTAAGTAAAAATAAAAAAATAACTTGTAACAACTTACATGAGACACCCTGCACAAATAATTTACTCTTAGTTTCAATTTTCTTCATTCCTATAGTTACATCTACTAAAAGAAGACAATTATTTATCTACGAGAAATATAATTCTTAGTGCACACATTCCTAGAATCAGATTTTGGATGCTCAGACTTTAATTACCTCGAAATCGCTATAGCGGCCGTCTGATAACTGTTCTTTAGCTGATATTTTCGGAAGGCGTTACGTATCTACTCATCATTGCGCTCTCTTTCCACTTTAAAGTCTGCGCTCGTGTAAAGTTCGACTTCCTTTTCATTTAAGTATTGAGGACTAAGGGCACCCTCTGTTTTCGAAGTACTCTTAAATATATATTTCCACAAACTAGAGTAGAAGCTCTGTTATATTTCATATACCATAGATGTAGTTTATCTCTGCAGAATATGCATGCACTTTATCCACTACTGTTGTAGATATTTACATTTAGTTAATATTTGTCGACTCTTGATGTTAACTTAACATCTCTGTTTGATACCCGCAATGTATCAGCAGACTATTACCGAAATACACATATTATATACAGTTTACATATTTCCTTCCACATTCCAACACTACCTACTTATATAAAAAATATTAAAAGGAATTATCTTAACCATTATTTTCTTGTTAATATTTTAAACAAAAAGTAATGCATTGATTTTATTATATCCTATTATACCCACTCCTCTAAGTTCTAACCTTCCTTGTTCCCTTATACTAAAAAACTGATATTCTTATTATGAATTCCATATAATATTATTATTGAGATTGCAACGTTCGTTCAAATTATTATTTTATATTTCAGTTTTAAATGACATTTGCCTAAGTAGTTTTGCAGTGGATAAATGATACAAAAGATACCTCTTATACAGTTCCGGGGAAGACATCAATGAAAACACATTGCCTACTGCTGTCACGAAAGAGAGTTTAGCACATGATGAAGAAGGTAAACTGTGCTTCACATCTGTGCAACCGTTATTTACGTTTAAGTGATATTACGGTCGTATTCTTTATGCAGATGATAGAATTCTGTTTAACATAATGTGCTCCTGTTGTCGTTTCTTAACGCTGAATTTATTTGTTACGTAAACTTAAGCTTATACGTATAATGTCTTCTACAAGCTTTCTTTGATTTTAAATACATATACAAGCATTTTTTATAAACGTATAATCGTAGTACAACAATAAATTGAACACCTAAGAACCCGATAGTTAACTATATGAGGATAAATAATACTCTCACTAATCCCAATAATAGGAAGAAGGAAACTCCTAAACCTCTTTCTACTAGAATCACCAATTACCTCCAGGAACTCAACATACCACTCCTTAATGTAGAAGAACGTATCCATTCATTTACCCCCCCCCCCCTGGGCTTCTTTCGAAATTCCTTTGAAATCAATTTGTGACAAATATAAGAGAAAAGAAACCAACTGCGAAATATTTATGAACGCATATCAGAATTACATGAATCGCACTAACTCCAGTTTTATTTACACTGATGGATCAAAATCCTCTGAATCAGCTGGATAGGTATGCTTTTGTCACAGAAAATTTTACATCAACATTCAGACTACCCAGCACTTTCTAATCTCTATCTTGTGAAATAGAAGCTATCAAACAAGCATTAATATATGCAAAAGGCTCCAACTCCAATAATTTTACTATTTTTACGGATTCCAAAAGTGCACTTAAAACTATAAGCAATAGATCTCAATTCCCATCCGCCCAAACCATACACCAAATTATTACAGACCTCAAGAACAAAGGAAAAACATTAAAATAGCATGGATCCCCATTCACATAGGACTCATCGGCAATGAAACAACGGACAAAGCAGCCCAGGAGGCATCTAAACTACCTGTCCTCAAGGATATCAGAATAAATCTTCAAGATTCAAAAACAGTTATTAAAGAAGCCATAAACAGACTCTGGAATTGCAAATGGCTCAACAACTCCCAGGGGTGTGCAGGTACCCGACTTTTCAGGCTCGGGACAGCCCGGAAACTTTCGGGCAGGATCGGGCGGGGTCTCGGGACTTTCGTATTGCTCGAGATCCTGACAGTTTCGGGATCCCGAGACTCAATTCGGGCTACAAGCATAGCCGCCATGAGTGGGAAAATTTGATTTCAGGTCGGCTCGGCAAAACTCGGACGCAATCGGACAATATCGTTACCAGTAATAGATCAAAATTATTACCTGAGAACATAGAAAAATTATGTTCCTTACTCGTTAATTTGAAATAATAAAATATTCGCCTTCATGTATATTATTGTTTTAATGAAACATCCAGGAAATATTCATTTCTGTATGAATATAGTTATTCGTACGTTTTCTATTTTAAATCTGAACGTATCCCGAAAAAGATAATACTCTATATATTCCCCAAACATAAAATACTAAGTATGAAGTATATTTTATTAAGGTTTTAAAATATTGTCGATATAAAAATAGTCTTCTTCCCAAGTTCTGAACATGGTATTTATTTAAGTACGTACAGGGTGTCCGCGGGAAGAGTGGACAGCTGGATATCTCCTAAACTATTGGAGACAAAATATTTAAAAAATAGGGAATTGCATGGTTCGAGGGGGCCAACTTATTAGCGCGGACGAATTTTTTTTTCGATTATTATTTTAAAAGATACGATGGTCAAGTTCGGTTTTTTAAATGGAACTATTTTTTCTGAAGACCTGAGTTGATAGTGCGTTCTAAGACAAATTCAGTAAGCTTTAATGTATACACTTGATTTCCACAGGTTTTTGAGATATTGCGCTTGCAAATTTACTGATTTTCCCTGGAAGAAAACTCGCTGGAATAGCAAGGACCGGGGACGGTCTTGCTGGCGCCACGGGTGGCCTTGCCTGTTGAAACAGATACCTACCTGCCAAAGGTCTACGCCAGGAATGGCAGGCCCAAAGGCTGGACAATTCTTTTCCGTCAGAAATGCTACTTAGGTAGGTACATCTGCGGTATCGAGAAGCGCACCGTTACTTTTATTTCGCACTTGCTTCTACGCTCGGATGGCCGGTTCTTTTGGGAGGGATGTAAGTTCAATTGGTTAGGTTAGGAGGTGTGAAAGTTGCTAGACTAAATTTCAACCATAGAGAGCAGATTATATTAGAACCAATCGAATTTGCATCCCTCACAAACGGCTGCTCTCTTGAAGAGGCCCTCTTCACAGCAATACCTCCTCCCCAGTGCCCACCTTCTCTCGCACAGAATACGATGACGCATGCTTTTGTTTTGATATTAAAGCTCGTGTTTATATTCGAGAGGACCACGTGTCAACAGCGGGCTACCATTTTTCTTCCCGTGTCTCTCTACGAGACGTATTGGCGGTGGATTGTAGGAGCGTAGATGTCTGGATGCCAGTTATTGAATTCAGGAGACGATAGAAACACTTTATTACAAAACACACATGTACTATAATTAAAGTAAATCGTATTCCTCTCGGGAAGGAGTACTGATAATCATCGAACTTGCGCCCTACTTCGCGCAGACCGATTACACGGAGGGGGAGTGACCGCGGAGATGGCGCGCGGGTTAGTCGCATAACCTCTAAACGGTATCTGCAATTATAGCCACCTTTGATACTTTCCTATCCTACACCATTGTTATCAAGGGCACCCTTGGGGGTCCCGGGAAATCTTATTCTCCCTCGGAACGCTCCGACTTACATCCAAATCGTAGCAGTTTTTTCAATATTTGCTGTGCTACAGGAGCGTCGCCTGGGCTGGCGTCATGGCGTCGCTCCCATCGGCGTCGCAAACCACGCGCAAAGGACAAAAACGAATAAGTATTGAAGATATGAAAAGGACGAGCTCTCAACCGCTCACTGCCTCCTCCGAAAAGAAATTTCAGAAAATAATCAAAGAACTAGAAGCCCGTAAGCAGTGTCCAACCACACCTAACCTAACTGTCAAGAGAAAAAAGATGGAGGCTAAAAACGGGCAAGCAAGTAATACGCAAAACACCCCCTCCTATTCACTGCAAGAACACGGAAAGGAGTCATGGCTATTGCCTAAAAATCCTTTGTGCCTACAATCCATGGAAAAACGTAGTGGGGCGCACTCTATAACCCTTACACAAAATCAGTTTGATTTGTTATCCTCAGAGGATGCAACCGAAGGAGCGGAATCAGCCATGGAACTTGGGGATACAGAGTATATAATCAGTCCTGCCATTAACAAGATTACTACCTCGAACGCACCAAAAGTATCATCGGAGACCCACTCCACCCAGTTAAAGAGTAAGTTGAAACCCCCTCCTATTTACTGTATTGGAATGCCAATTAAAAGCTTATTACAAGCGGTCAAGGATGAGATCCCTCGAAATGTAATCACGTTAAAGGATATTGGGAGCGACACCACCGCCATCAGCGTTACAATGATAGAATATTATAACAAGATGAAGGTTATGCTGGATAATCTTCACATCAAATTCTATTCATACACCCCTAACCATCTTAAAAATAAGTTACTTGTGCTCAAAGGCATCCAAGGTGATTTTACAGAGCAGGACGTTAAAGATGAAATCGACTGCTTAGAATTACAAGACATTAAAATAACTAAAATCTCCAAAATTAAACTGGGACAGATTGATAGCGCACCTACAAACTTCCTGGTGCAGCTCTCACCGGACAGCTTACCAAGCACACTTACCAAGCAAAACAGATTAGCCTGCCAACGTGTACACTGGGAGCCCTACAGAAAGAGCAAGGTCTTCCAGTGTAGAAATTGTCAACGTGTTAGACATTCAAGTGCCAATTGCAGATTGGGGTACAGATGCGTTAAGTGCCTTAACAATCATGGTCCAGGCGAATGCTTGGTGGATAAAAACGCAAGTTCAACGCAAGCTGCATGTGTTAACTGTGGCGAAATGGGACATCCTGCAAGTTACAGAGGTTGCAGATATCTTAAAGTGGCACAGGATATCATAACCTCAAAGAGAACGCAGGTTAAGGTTAACACATTTCAAAAAGTTAACAAAATCAGCAAACGGGTTACTACTGGTTTATCCTTTTCACAAGCCACACAAAACGCTACACCCCCGCAACGTACGGAACAGATACCAATGCAGCAGGCTGCCTCAACGATAACGAACAATCATAATCTTCCGCCTCCCTCTGCATTTCACAGGTATGCCAGACAAAATGACACTCATCTACATCAGCTTTTAATGGATCACATTTCTAACATAGACTTACAAAGCATTCTGTTCACTGTAAAAAATGAAATTGTAAGTGCAATCTCCGCACAGATATTAGACGTTAAATGGCAGATAGATAATAACGCCTCCAAAATCGATCATCTATATAAATCACTGAATGTGCAATGGCCCTAAAAATTAAGGATCTAAAAATCATAGCGCTAAACGTTAACTCTATTATTAGGCATACGCGCAGAGCTAACTTGAAAGAGTTTATGGAGAAAACCAACCCGGACATTTTACTAATTAATGAGACAAAGTTAAGTAAGAAATATAAAATTGCTTTTGAAGGATATAACATGGCGCGTAATGACCGTCCTGACGATAGTCGTGGAGGGGGCACGGCGATTTTAATGAAAGAGGTTATAAAATACGAAGAAATTCTGTATAGAAACTCTGCGTCCAAGCCACTTTTAGAAGCAACTATCATTAAAATAAAATGTGGCCAAAAAAATCTATACGTTGTCAGTATATATGCTACCAATAGATCAGATGTATCTATCATAGATGAGCTGAATGATCTTCTAGATCGGATCAATGCGACGGACCAAAGTAACTACTTTATCATAGCGGGGGACTTGAACGCCCGCAGAAGAGAGTGGGGGGACTCAGCTTCTAATACCAGAGGAGGTTACATAAAGAACTGGGAAATATCTCATTCAATCAGATATAAATTTAAAATATTAACACCTGCAGAACCTACATTTCCTTCAGCAAACTCATTCCTGGACATTTGCATCGCAGATATTCGACTCACCTTCAAAAATACAATGAACGATAAACTAAAAACACATCATTACGACAGTGACCACAGAGCAATAATTGCAGAGATCTCATTAGATAATGACTTGGAGATACCTATCAACAACACCGACCCCAAGATACATTTTCTTTACAAGAAGTGCAACTGGAAAAAATTCAGACAGAAGATCAATAGAAGCAATCCAACCCCAATCCCGGAGGACAGAAACCTTACGAACCTCGAAATTGATAAGAATCTTACATCTCTGGAACTCAGCATCCGCTCTGCTCTAACCTTGTCCACACCAAAAGTTAAAAGAAGGGACTATACCAACATATACACCAATAACAAAATAAGGAAACTTATTAAATATAAATCATATGTCGTCTCGCAAATACATAGATCATACAAACTTGGATATACAACTCAGCAAACCACCTTTCTTAAAGAGCTTCTTAAATCCATTAGAAGCTCCATAGAGACGGAAATGAAGATAAATATCAGCAGTTACTGGGAGAACAAGGAGAAAGAAGTAGACCATCAGGGAGCGGACAATTTCTTCCCCAAAATTAATAGATTATTCCGCAACAAACCGCACAACTCAATAGAAAAAATACAACTTGATGTAGGGAAACATGGTTGGATTGCCGAACTTAACATCCCTGATGAACACATCATACACGATGGAAACTCATTCACGGTAGTAGGACCTGTAAATATAGCGAATGTACTGGGCAAACACTACCAAGCCGTAAATACCCCCTCACCTAGCGACATTAGTAATCGGCTACATAACCTAATAGAGGCGGAGTACACACGGGGTATAGATGATCTAAATCATTTTAGAATACATCAAAAACACTTCATACAATTCACGGAAGACAATAGAGCTACATCCCCAATAGGACCTGAAGTGGACTTCAATCTATTTACCAGCGTAACTGAGGTTGCGAAAACGATCAGAAATATGAAGGGAAAAACATCATCCGGAATCGACGGGATCCCTAATATTGCCTTGAAGAATCTTCCAGATCAAGTTGTAGTTCGATACACGATCCTCTTCAACAATATTATTAACAACTTGCATTACCCAGAAAAATGGAAGACTGCCATAACCATACCCATTTTGAAGAAGGACAAGGATCCGGAGAAGCCTGCAAGCTATAGACCTATAAGTCTACTTCCGAACATCAGTAAAATCTTCGAGTCCATAATTAATTCGGCCCTTTACTCTCATTGCCAAAAACATAACATCATACCACCACAACAATTTGGGTTTAGACATAGACATTCGACTACACATGCGATCCACAAATTGTTAAACGACTTACACGTTAGCCTAAATGATAAAAAAATAATAGGAGCCTGCCTGATAGATATAGAGAAAGCCTTCGACTCAGTGTGGATTGATGGATTGCTCTTTAAATTGCGCAGGAAAGAATTCCCAAACCACCTATGCCGGCTTGTACAGGTTATGCTGTCCAATAGGAAATTTATTACACAAATAGGAGGTAACGCCTCCTCACTCGAGTTTTGTATATCGGATGGCCTTCAACAGGGCACCGTAAATGCACCGATTTTATTTAATTTATATACCACCGACATCCTTAAGCTATATAACATCAATCAAAATAATGCCATCAGAGCTTGCGCGTATGCAGACGATCTGATTATATACGTGGAAGGAAAAAAGCCATTACAAATTCAAGCAGATCTCCAAACTACTGTAAATCACATAGATAATTACTACAAAACCTGGAAATTAAGAATAAACCCGTTAAAATGTGAGACAATTCTGTTTAGAAAACCGACTAGATTCTTAAGCAAACTTCAGAAAAGGGATTTAAGACTATTTAGTATTGATATCGCAGATAGCTCGTCTAACGAAAGAATAAAAATCCCACACAAAGTATCAGTCAGATATCTAGGCATACAGATGGATAATCTGGTGAGGATGTCCAAGCATGTGGACATTCAGTTAAACAAGGCCCGCAAGGCATTTTATAGCTGTGGCAGGCTATTCTACTCCAGAAATTTGAGTGATAGGGCAAAGATAATCTGCTATATGCTTTTAATCAGACCAATTATGACATACGCAGCCCCCACATGGTTCAATATTAACGCAGCCACAATGGAGAAGCTTAGAATGTTCGAACGACAAATACTCAGACACTGTAGCTTTAAACATCGATCGGCCTCTTCAAATTACACCAAATATATTAGCAATATTGTCCTATATAAGGAGTCTAATATTACTCGAATAGACAATTTCGTCCTCCAGTTGGTTAGAGATTATTATGTGACATCCATGTCCATTAACGATAACGTAATTATTAAGGATTTTAAAGATAAACGATGATTATGCCAGGGATTCCCTGACCTCCGGATATATACCTCCCCAGGTATTCACCTATTTAGATAAGAAAGGCTATATTCAAAACGAATCAAACATTCCAACAATTTATCATTGGCCGCGACATAAAGCGAACAAAAAAATTATGTACGACCCCCTCATGAATCCTTCTAACACGCCAGAGGACTTTAAATATTCTATCAGTTTATCTCCAATTTCAACCCTAGAAGACTTAGCAGCAAATATTGGTGGCTAAACACAAACTGTACTTATATAATGGAGTTAAAAAATAGAATCCTCAGTCAGACGCATAGACAGAATATTAACAGATAACTACGGTGTACCTTATAAAGTGATAGGCCAAAGCCCTTTGTAAATAGCCATGTAAATATACCTAGATTAAATTAGTGTAGGTTAGATTTAAGTAGATCCAAATTTAGATTTAAGACCTCACCAAAGTGACCTGCTAGGTTTAGTGCCGATTTTTCCTAGGATACCAAAGTTCAAATCGTTCTATCACTATAAGATTGACAATGCAATTTTAATGTACAAATTAGCATTATCAAAAGTTCCTATTATTTTCGTTTAAGCACGAGTGCTCGTTTGAGACTGCTGCTTAGTATAAGTTCTTATTGTAACATGGTGCCAATTTCGGCTGTGTTTATACCAAGTCCTCAGATATAAAATTGTTATGTATGTTCTACGGCTAAACAAACACTTTCAAAAAAAAAAAAAAAAGATTACACGGAGGGTAGTCAAGTCACACACTGCACAAATGATAAGCCGCGTCTAGACGTTGCGAGACTGCAGCGCGAGGCGTGCCTCGCGGAGTGAAAAGTCTGGAGAGTCCTTAGCTCGCCTTGGTCACTTTGCAAAGCAACCTCGTGCTGCTGCCGTGGCGAGGACAACACCCCGCAGTGCCTCGCCGAATTTTATGGCTTTCGACCCTCGAAGGGTTTGGAATATCATTAAGAAGTGAGAACTGTTCAGGATTTCAAATGTTTGTATCTTTTCTTCATCGTATCGAAGGGGAAGTGGCGGCAATGGATTCCTGGCGTTCCGTCGATTAAAATCATACGAAATATCATGCAAATCGGACTACCTTGACACAAGCTATTTGTATTCCTTATGTAAAAGTTGTCCGATTTACACGACATTTGTAATGATTTTCATCGGAAAACCACAAGGAATCCATCGGCGACACTTCCATATCCATACGATAAAGAATAAAGAATTATTTTATTTCTTAAACAGATACAGGGTAATTCTGGTGGTACGCCCGTCACCCCGTGGCGAGGACAACACCCCGCAGTGCCCATCGAAATTTATGGCCTTCGACCCTCGAAGGGTTTGGAATATCATTAAGAAGTGAGAAATGTTCAGGATTTCAAATGTTTGCTTCTTTTCTTCATCGTATGGAAGGGGAAAGTGATGCCATTGGATTCCTGGCGTTCCGTCGACTAAAATCATACCAAATTTCATGTAAATCGGACTATTTTTAACCAAGTCAAGTCAGCTTGAAATGATATAAAACGATTGTTGTGCCAAGGCGCCTGGGGTCGAGATTCTGGGTACGAATCTCGGGGTGCTCCTGGGCGTCCTTCACGACCGTCGTCCACGGGCTCCGGAGGTTCGGGTGATTATGCCGGGACGGAAGGATTCGGTTTAGAACCCGGAGGTAGGAGATCGTTGCAGGTTAAAGAGTTGGAACTCACCGTAAGGTTAACAAGTTTATTCTGTCCCGATCTGGGTGACAGGACACTGTGCCTACTTTGGCATGAGTCTCGTATCAAGTCGGGTAATGTTCCCGTAACAAAGCTTTATCAAGTCTGAGCTCGCATTGCTCGTACATCGTTCTTATACTATAATCGGGACGAAGCGGGGACCATCGGGGTCTCCGCCTTTGGTCTGCTTTTGGGTGTTTCGCCATGTGCTGACGGGTCTCGGTGCGTTTCCGAGATCCCTTACGCGGTTGTGCCGGATTTCGGCCGCTCGATTGTGCCAATCGGAATGTATGCGGTGTCGACACGCTTAGGTGTCGACTCAGGCACAACACGATTTTTCATGGAATTTCCTTCATTATGGTCCGAATTACGTCGTACTTGGTGTTAGTTTCATCGGCAAAACATAAGGAATCAATTGGCCTCATTTTCGCAAAGATCTGATGAGAAATGCGGAAATCGAAGATTTCTCACTTCTTAATAGGGACTCGAACCCCTTCGTGGGTCGAAAGCCATAAAATTCGAGGGGCACTGCGGGATGTTGCCCTCGCCACGGGGTGACGGGCGTACCACCAGAATTACCCTGTATCTGTTTAAGAAATAAAATAATTCTTTATTCTTTATCGTATGGATATGGAAGTGTCGCCGATGGATTCCTTGTGGTTTTCCGATGAAAATCATTTCAAATGTCGTGTAAATCGGACAACTTTTACATAGGGAATACAAATAGCTAGTGTCAAAGTAGTCCGATTTGCATGATATTTCGTATGATTTTAATCGACGGAACGCCAGGAATCCATTGCCGCCACTTCCCCTTCGATACGATGAAGAAAAGATACAAACATTTGAAATCCTGAACAGTTCTCACTTCCTAATGATATTCCAAACCCTTCGAGGGTCGAAAGCCATAAAATTCGGTGAGGCACTGCGGGGTGTTGTCCTCGCCACGGCAGCAGCACGAGGTTGCTTTGCAAAGTGACCAAGGCGAGCTAAGGACTCTCCAGACTTTTCACTTCGCGAGGCACGCCTCGCGCTGTAGCCTCGCAACGTCTAGACGCGGCTTATCATTTGTGCAGTGTGTGACTTGACTACCCTCCGTGTAATCGGTCTGCGCGAAGTAGGGCGCAAGTTCGATGATTATCAGTACTCCTTCCCGAGAGGAATACGATTTACTTTAATTATAGTACATGTGTGTTTTGTAATAAAGTGTTTCTATCGTCTCCTGAATTCAATAACTGGCATCCAGACATCTACGCTCCTACAATCCACCGCCAATACGTCTCGTGGAGAGACACAGGAAGAAAAGGGGTAGCCCGCTGTCGACGCGAGGTCCTCCCTAAAAATTTGCACAGATCCCTTCTCTCTCGAGTATAAACATGAGCTACACGTGCGAGAGAAGGTGGGCATTGGGGAGGAGGTATTGCTGTGAAGAGGGCCTCTTCAAGAGAGCAGCCGTTTGTGAGGGATGCAAATTCGATTGGTTCTAATATAATCTGCTCTCTATGGTTGAAATTTAGTCTAGCAACTTTCACACCTCCTAACCTAACCAATTGAACTTACATCCCTCCCAAAAGAACCGGCCATCCGAGCGTAGAAGCAAGTGCGAAATAAAAGTAACGGTGCGCTTCTCGATACCGCAGATGTACCTACCTAAGTAGCATTTCTAACGGAAAAGAATTGTCCAGCCTTTGGGCCTGCCATTCCTGGCGTAGACCTTTGGCAGGTAGGTATCTGTTTCAACAGGCAAGGCCACCCGTGGCGCCAGCAAGACCGTCCCCGGTCCCTGCTATTCCAGCGAGTTTTCTTCCAGGGAAAATCAGTAAATTTGCAAGCGCAATATCTCAAAAACCTGTGGAAATCAAGTGTATACATTAAAGCTTACTGAATTTGTCTTAGAACGCACTATCAACTCAGGTCTCCAGAAAAAATAGTTCCATTTAAAAAACCGAACTTGACCATCGTATCTTTTAAAATAATAATCGAAAAAAAAATTCGTCCGCGCTAATAAGTTGGCCCCCTCGAACCATGCAATTCCCTATTTTTTAAATATTTTGTCTCCAATAGTTTAGGAGATATCCAGCTGTCCACTCTTCCCGCGGACACCCTGTATATGGACATATTCAGTATTCGCAGACTATTTGGTAGGAATGAAAATACATACATATGTAAATAAATAATAAGATACAAATTATGATTCAACAGGAGACACAAAGGTAAAAACTTATCACTGTGGTATTGATATAAATGATATAAATAATTCTTTCCGTCTCGGTCCCCTCTTAACCGGTTAACTAGCACGGCTTTTTTTACTATTCGTGCCCAAACTGGCAACATCGAAAAATTAAGTGAATCACACAAAATTTGGTATACAGGGGTATGGGCGACCCCAAAAACCCGTATATACAATTTTTCTAAATCCCGATAATATTTTAATATTTGGCAGCCATTTTGGTTGGGTCGGCCATTTTGCGTCTGCCATATTAAATTTTACAATTCCAATGCCAAATGCAGATTCAGTGACCCCAAAAACCATTACATACCAACTTTCATTCAAATCGTTTGAAAATCAAAAAAGTTACTCCATTTGATCATATATGTTACATAAGCAGAATTGGCCAGATTTTTTTTTTGATCATATATGATACATTGCCAGTTAACCGGTTAATAGCTGGCTTTCGAGCCGATCGCGTCCGAGTTTTGCCCAGCCAGCCTGAAATCAAATTGCCCGCTCATGGCGGCCATGCTTGTAGCCCGAAACGAGTCTCGGGATTCCGAAAACTTCTGAATCTCGAGCAATACGAAAGTATCGGGACCCCGCCCGACCCCGCCCGACCCTGCCCGAAATTTTCCGACCCGTCCCAAGGGCCGGGAACCCGAGCCTCGGGACGATCCGCACACTCCTAACAACTCTCAAACGAAGCTGCACAAAGTAAGATCAAGTGTAGAAGAGAAACGTAATACTACAGTGCTAACTATACTAGAATTCAGATTTATTGGCCGGTGAGTTCGGTTTGGCGAGCAGCGCGCGAGGAGAAATCAGCCACCAGTGCCACTACCACCTGAAGATCGTGGATTGGCAGTTGAAGTTGCTAGGCCCTCGAAGGGTATGGTGGGGTAACGGGAACGCTGCTAGACTCCGCCTGAACGAAGCCGTGTGGCTGTTGTTTCTTCTTAGCGTAATAGTTGTGTGCGTTACGAAGCTGACTAATTGATTTGTTCGAAAACACTTCGTTGAAATTGTGTTTTAATCGTAAAAAACTGAAACAGTTAAATTAAAAAAATAAACAGAAGGTCTTCTCATCGTTGCGATGAAACAAATTCTCATGTGATTTTTCAGTAGAAAGTAAAACAACAGTAAAATAAAACAGTAAAAATAAAACAACAGTAAAACAGTAAAACTTTCCTAATGAATACTAGATACTCCCGGCAAATTCAATTCGCGGCTCACCAGTGTGTTGCGACCCACAATTTGGGAACCTCTGCATTATAGCGTGCATCAATTAGGGCTGTTGGAAGAAAATCCTGTATTCCAGAATTATTGACTACGAGGGTGGTCTGGTTGTTAAACTAGGTACAGCTACGGCGACGATGGATGCTCGTCAGCGGCGCAGCAACACCGTTGTGTCCTCTACAAGTGGCACGCAGATGTGGCGCTGCAAAAACTCGCGGGAAGAAGAAACTCTCTCCTGGCATTTTGGCGGGAAACAGAGTTATACTGGAAGAGTGGGGATTGACTTGAAATACGTCGATTCTCACTATATAAATGGGATGCATGGAGCATTCTTGAGCTGTCCTTGCCAGTGAGAGGACTCGATCGACAAGCGAAAGTGTATAATAATGTCACTGTAGAACCATGCTCTACATTAATAAAGTCTCTTGTTAGAGTATGTCTTACACAAGTAATTTGTGAATCATAACCAACTACATACCTACTACCGCTAAAACGAAAATTAAATTTTATAAATGCGGCGAATATATCAACAGCTCGTTTAGGGAAAACGCTGATGTTCGAGATTATTAAACTCATTCGAATTTCAATATTTATGAATTTGTTCGTTCTTCAATCCGGTACGACTTATCCTTCAATCCGTCGACAAAAGAGTGAAGTACAAGTTTCCATTGGCAGGTGCAATTTATAACACTCAGAAACCGACGGAAGGAAATATGTATTTAATTTATTTCTCGACTTTAAAGAAGGGGGGTTCCAGACCGTCTACCGCGAGCCAATACTACTTGTAATGAGTAATCCTTCTCTTTCTCACTGTTGCTTGATTTTTATCGCACGGTGTAGGTTGTCTGGCAACCTTTCGTGGAAAAATACTTATTGTGAAATATCGTGCTCCTGATAATACCAGTTAGACTGCAATCGACTTTATACTGGTTAAAAATGACGGTTACAGGGTATAGCTACGAGAGCCGAAAACGCTCCATATAAAAAAAATTATGCAAAACATCAAGGACTGGTGGCACTAATGAAACAGTAGATGGAAGATCTGGCAGAAATACTGTCAACCTCGATTGTTGATCGAAACTCCTTGTTTTTATCAAAAATAAGAAAGACGGATAATAGAAATTACTGTACTCGTGTCTTATTTATTTCAACGATACTATTTCTTTGTGACAAACGTGCCTGAGGTGGATGCGTAAATTTATTTCGCAAAAATTGTCCGGTTATGAAAGTATTTATAAATTTGTCATTTCTTAAGGCCACAAAGCTGACAATACAAAACTTTAATTTCACTGCATGACAAGAAGACACAAAAAGAAGTTTCGAAGCAAGAGCTTTCGAATAATTTCAACCGTCAACTGTTCCGTAGTAAGTGCCTACTGCTAATATTTTTGTGTTCGATGAAATTACAATATAAAGGAATAATGTCAATCATACTACTTTATGTGTTTAGCTCTGTTTCCTACTACTATTTTATAATGAAACTATAATATAAGTAATTGTAACTATGTATTATAACCGAGATCTAAACGAGCTTTTGCAGAATGATAGAGCTTGCAGTACTGGAGCTATTAATATACGGTTTTGGGTGCAGATGGTGAATAGTCTACGAGATATTTAATGTTAAAGTTTGGAAGTTGATTTCAATCAATTTGTAGAGCACAGGAAGAAGTTACAAAACTCAAAGTAAGAGTCTGATGACGACTTATTTTGTCGGAGCTACTCAAAATATTCGAACCACTTGGATAGTTAGAGTTGCTGAAACGGCTCAGATAGATACTGAGCTTCTTCCAAACAGATCCAGTCTTCATGTACATATCATTAGCCCGGACTAACGATACATGATTAACGATACACGTGGACCAATTTAGCAGCGTTTACGATTTAATTGTAGATACATAGACAACGGTGAGGCTATCATGGCAGACTAAAATTGGAAGTAAAGTTTGAACTGTTGCGTCGCCGATGACTAAAATACTTGGAGTTTTGAGACCAATTCAAGGCAATCCGCTATTTAGTTCCGTGAATGGAGATTCTCGATAATGGAACGAAATCATATTCCGGTTCGAAAGAGACAAATGCGTATTGAATGCGAGACTGGTGTCGAGCAGTGCGACCAACGCCTTTCAACACGGGTCGTTCAATAAGATCTGTGATCCTGGGATCGGTACTGCAGTGTAACCACGATGTACGAGTGTATTAGTCGTGTTATCGCAAGAAATAGTGCGCTTATTAATACGATACCGAATTGCGGAAGTCGAAAGCGCGTTGTTGCAAGAACCAGGGATTGGACTGTGGTACGCAGTCTAGAAATTTACACCGAATTGCATGTAGGCTCCAACAACGTGGCCCGTATTGTGAGTTGCGATCACCCCTCCTCCCTGCGCGAGTCCATGATACGTATGCGTGAGAACCATTAGGTCGTGCCTGCTTACTCGTGTCGCTCCTGCTCGTTCCCGGAACGAACGATAAACCGCAATTAGAAGTCGTAATTTATGAGCGAGAGAAATATGAATCGATGCCCGCAAAACTATCGCCATGTCTTGCATCGTTTAGGCAATAACCCTGGTATTTCATCGACGCAAAACAGGGAAGAACTGAAATATGGCTTAACGTTTTATACACAGCGCTGATTTTTGTCGTCCTACACTTTCCAGCATTTTATACTCTACTAACACGTACAAGCATTAAGTGAATATTGTACCACATGAAAATGAAATATTTGAGAAATATAACTAATTATAAATAATTGGTTTAACAAACTATGATGGATAATCTATAAGGAGAGAACTGTTCATTGTAACAAAAAGTATTTCATTGTTCTTGAAACTTCATTTGCATATTCAATGTTAATTTCTTTATAACGCGTATATAGGATTTACATTTCAAGGACAGAAAGTGAGGTGATTGTATCGTAGAGGCAAGGGTATGCAATAATAGTAGATATTACTGCCCCCAATATATGGTATTAATGGAAACTAAATATGTAGGTAGGTATGTTCACAATAATGTTATATCCGTAACCACAATCAGCATTACACAGAGTGTAAATGATTCAGGTGTAAGTAAAGGAGTGAAAGCTTCAGTTTGATCATCTTTTTCGCTGAGATCTGATGAGAAATGCGGAAACGGGACATTTCGCACTTCTTAATAGGTACTCCAACCCCTTCGAGGATCGAAATACATAAATTAGGAGAGGCACCACGGGGGTTGACCTCGTCACGGTTGACCAGGCGGCATCTCTTTGATCAGGCGCACCGAGAAAATCACCCTGTAGACAATCCAACCCCCTCAAGAGTCGAAAGCCATAAGATTCGGTGAGGCACTGCGGGGTTTGTCCTCGCCACGGGGTACCAGCCCGCTCTCTTTGACGGGTGTAGCTCCAGAATCACCTGTACATTCGGTCCGCTCGGTTTTTTCAGACCGCTCGGTTTTTTCAGACCGCTCGGAAAAATTAGAGCTACTCGGTTTTTTCGGACCGATCGGTTTTTACGGGTACTAAGCTCGGCTCAGCTCGGTTCGGTTGTTTAAGTAATTATTCCAATTCTAGTTGTTGCAATATTTCAATTCCCTACATTTGTTCCATCAAATTCAATTTCTTGGAGGCTTTGGAGACATTCGGCAAATCTTGCTCCTTCTAACTACTTAACACGTTCAATGGCAAGGACGACAGTAGCTCGTGAGCCATTTCTTTGATGCAGCGGGACTTTACCGACATGGGCTGGAAACAGCCCGAACATCGCGGCGAGCCTGACTTTGGTCGAGGGTCCCGAGGTCCCCTCCTCGGTGTATCCTGGCTACTCTAAACACTCTCTATCCTTCAATCTTTAGCTGTCGCGAGCCACGAATCTCTGTCTAAACTGATCGCTAGAAATATACGTTCCACACGTAGGAACTTGACATTAAGGAAAATAGGGAGTCTCAAGTGGCGTTCGGTTCAGATCTGGCCGCGGTCTCAGGCAGACCGAGTCGTTTTTCGAATTTACTCCGGCCGGCCTGCACAGTCTGGATTGCGCAGGAAAAATAAACGTTCTCCTATCGAAATCTACTGAATGTATACTACAGGATGATTCTCCAGCGATGCCTGTCAAAGAGATGTCGGCGGGTACCTCGTGGCGAGGACAGGATCCTTCAGTGCCTCACCGAATTTGATGGCTCTCGACCTTCGAAAGGATTGGAATACCATTAAAAAGCCAGAAATGTCCAGGATTTCCGCATTTCTCATCAGATCTTCGCGAAAACGACGCCTACCGATTCTTTATTATTCGCCGATGAAAGTAACACCAAGAACGACATAACGACGAAATTCCATGAAAAATCGAATTATAGAATTTCAAGCCGAATTTGTTAAGAATAGTCCGATTTACAAGAAATTTTGTATGATTTTCATCGGAAAAACATAAGGAATCACTTTCATATCGATACAATAAAGAATAAAGAATTTTTTAATACGCTGAAATGAATAAATCCGTTGAATAAATTAATAATAAATGAATAATAATGTTTAACTGAACTATAGATTGCGTCACAATTTCTAATAGTACTATTTGGTTTTTCCTTATAATTGAAAACTAAAACTTTCCCCAACAAGCGATTTAATTCGCTTAAAGAGCATTAAATAAACTACTAAATAAACAGTTTTCAATTTTTTTTTGTAACAATTAAGTTGAAAAAATTGAGAAAAACATTAAATGAAGGTACAATATATTCAATTATAAATCATTAGAAAGGAATAATTTTTTCATTTTATTTTTTTGGCGCCATTCCGATATCTTTTATAGTTTAAAAGTTATATAACACGAATGTCACTAACTATGCCTATCACGGCCACTGTGCGACGTCCGGCCGGCCTGCACAGTCCGGCCTGCGCAGGCCAAACTGACAGGCCGGCCGAAGCGTGTGTGGCCGCCGCCTTACTACTTCATAATATTGCAGTACTGCGCGCTGGAAATAAGACCAGGAAACACTAATTACTTATATTTTGTAAACAAAACTTCGAAGTCAGAAATCATAAGGAAATTTTTTATTCTTATACCGCAATCTCGGGAAAGAAGTGTTACAGCAGTAAAACTAATAATATAGGTATATAGTTTGATTGAAAATCATGTAACACTCTTTAATGAATCAAAATGTATAATAATATTTTTGCATCAAATTAAAGAACTTTTGTTTAAAAAAAAAACTAATGAATTAATGAATAATGTGTCTGGAGTTGTATGGCTGTAAAGTGTAACTGCAACCAAAAATGTATTGTTTAGGAAAAGAAATTGCTATATAAATAATATTTATATATCCCGAAGCAAACGTAAGATTGTTTGAAACAATATTGTTACTGGATAATTTTGGATACTAATATGACAATTATTCTGAACATATGGCGAAAATTAAATAAAATGTTAAGGAATGGATTTTGTAGAGTAAACCTTGCCCATGCTGCGCAAACAGCACCACAAAATATGCGAACACGTATTAGCTAAGGAAGGAAAAAAATAACTTTAAATATAAACTCGAAAGTACTTTTAAAGAAAAATATGTTCGAAATTTGGAATTCGATACAAGAAAACGTAACGGAAAATTCATTACATAGCTCAAATCGCTGGTTACTGGCATGCTAAAACTAGTTTTTCAAAATTTTAATGTAGACACAGTAATCTAATAATAATCTTCCTGTTCGCATACGTTTTGCACGTCTTCTCGCTTATAATTTATAATATTGTTGTGAGCACCGGGTATAGGCCCGTGCATAGCCTGCTGGTGCTCGTAGCTGAAGACAGAAGAGGGTCAATCCCCTTCGAGAAAAACGGCGCGAAGACGGTCTTGTACCAAACGCGACAGCGTTCGGACATGCGGGTTGTACTGTTGCATACCATTAATGCTCTGAATAACGAAATATAGTTGTGTCGTGTATACACCCGCGTATCATTTTATTTCTTTGTATCGGGGTGGCCTGCGATGGAAGCACCCCGGCGCAAAAATTTACACAGTCAAACACCGTCTACACTATTTTAGAATTCAGATTTATTGGCCGGTGAGTTCGGTTTCGCGGGCAGCGCGCGAGGAGAAATCAGCCACCACCACCTGACGATCGTGGATTGGCAGTTGAAGTTACTGTGCCTCCGAAGGGTATGGTGGGGTAACGGGAACGCTGCTCGACTCCGCCTGAACGAATCCGTGTGGCTGTTGTTTATTCTTAGCGTAATAGTTGCGTCCGTTGCAAAGCTATGCGTAGGCCAATACGAGATGTAGCTATCGAGGAAGAATCAATGTTCTGACCAATGAAGCTCCTGAATTATTCGGAGCAAACGCACACCTATTCTGATGTGTGTATTTCTACGCTGACTGAGGATCGGCGGGCTCCAGCTACCGCTGATGGAGGGGGAAACATCTACACGAGCGGTGTTGTGTGTGACTGACGCGCGCAGGCACAGTTCATGCACACATAACCACCGCTCCTGTAGGTGTTTCCCCCTCCATTAGCGGTAGCTGGAGCCCGGTGATCCCCTACGTCAATGCATTCAAAGTGGTGGGGATGCTTCGCTGCGTGTGCACGTACCTCACGGACACCAATTCCCACCGCGCGACGAGTAGGCGTAGCCCGAGAGAGAGAGAGAGAGAGAGAGGGAGAGAGAGAGAGAGAGCGAGAGAGAAAGCGAGAGAGAGAGCGAGAGAGAGCGAGAGAGAGCGAGAGAGAGATCGAGAGAGAGAGCGAGAGAGAGAGCGAGAGAGAGCGAGCGAGAGAGAGAGCGAGAAAGAGAGCGAGAGAGAGAGCGAGAGAGAGAGCGAGAGAGAGAGAGCGAGAGAGAGAGCGAGAGAGAGAGCGAGAGAGAGCGAGAGAGAGAGCGAGAGAGAGAGCGAGAGAGAGAGCGAGAGAGAGCGAGAGAGAGACGAGAGAGAGAGCGAGAGAGCGAGAGAGAGAGAGCGAGAGAGCGAGAGAGAGAGCGAGAGAGAGCGAGAGCGAGAGAGAGCGAGAGAGAGCGAGAGAGAGCGAGAGAGAGCGAGAGAGAGCGAGAGAGAGAGCGAGAGAGAGCGAGAGAGAGCGAGAGAGAGCGAGAGAGCGAGAGAGAGCGAGAGAGAGTGAGAGAGCGAGAGAGAGTGAGCGAGAGCGAGAGAGAGAGCGAGCGAGAGCGAGAGAGAGAGCGAGCGAGAGCGAGAGAGAGAGAGCGAGAGAGAGAGCGAGAGAGAACGAGAGAGAGTGAGAGCGAGAGAGAGAGCGAGAGAGATAGCGAGAGAGAGCGAGAGAGAGCGAGAGAGATAGCGAGAGAGAGCGAGAGAGAGCGAGAGAGAGAGCGAGAGAGAGCGAGAGAGAGCGAGAGAGAGCGAGAGAGAGCGAGAGAGAGCGCGAGAGAGCGAGCGAGAGAGAGCGAGAGAGAGAGAGCAAGAGAGAGCGAGAGAGAGCGAGAGAGCGAGAGACAGAGTGAGCGAGAGCGAGAGCGAGAGAGAGAGAGCGAGAGAGGGAGTGAGCGAGAGCGAGAGAGAGAGCGAGAGAGAGTGAGAGCGAGAGAGAGTGAGAGCGAGAGAGAGAGCGAGAGAGAGAGCGAGAGAGAGAGCGAGAGAGAGAGCGAGAGAGAGAGCGAGAGAGAGCGAGAGAGAGCGAGAGAGATAGCGAGAGAGGGCGAGAGAGAGCGAGAGAGAGCGAGAGAGAGCGAGAGAGAGCGAGAGAGAGCGAGAGAGAGCGAGAGAGAGCGAGAGAGAGCGAGAGAGAGCGAGAGAGAGCGAGAGAGAGCGATAGAGAGCGAGAGAGAGAGCGAGAGAGAGTGAGCGAGAGCGAGAGAGAGAGTGAGCGAGAGCGAGAGAGAGAGTGAGCGAGAGCGAGAGAGAGAGTGAGCGAGAGCGAGAGAGAGAGCGAGAGAGAGAGAGTGAGCGAGAGCGAGAGAGAGCGAGAGAGATAGCGAGAGAGGGCGAGAGAGGGCGAGAGAGAGCGAGAGAGAGCGAGAGAGAGCGAGAGAGAGCGAGAGAGAGCGAGAGAGAGAGGGAGCGAGAGCGAGTGAGAGCGAGAGAGAGAGTGAGAGCGAGAGAGAGAGAGCGAGAGAGAGGGAGGGAGAGAGCGAGAGAGAGAGCGAGAGAGAGAGCGAGAGAGAGAGAGAGCGAGAGAGAGAGCGAGAGAAAGAGCGAGAGAGAGCGAGATAGAGCGAGAGAGAGCGAGAGAGAGGGAGAGAGAGAGCGAGAGAGAGCGAGAGAGAGCGGGAGAGAGAGCGAGAGAGAGCGAGAGAGAGAGGGAGAGAGAGAGAGAGAGCACCGAGGCGGGCAAGCGGTGTGGTGGGAGAATACCCCTCACGAAACTCACCGGCCAGGAAATCTGAATTCTAGTATAAGTATATGTTGTAATCGAAAAATAATTAACTGTACTAATAATTACTCCCTTTTAACATATATATTAATACCCTTCTCACTATATGTAATAAATTAAAAATTCATATTTAATCCAAGGAATAGTGACAGATAACGATCGATCGATTTTGAACAAATCTTCCAATTTCTGGTGAGGTCTTAACGAACCTCAATGTTTATGCAATTTATGGAAATGGTTGATCACGGAGAAACGAGATCAGCACGTTTCTTACAGGGTTTTTAATGGTAATCCGTACCCCGTAGAGCTTATGTAAGACCCGTTCCTCGTATCTGGAGCAAGGAATTAAAGGGTGTCAATGTATTTCTTGCACCGATATGAAACTGGACCAACGAAAAGTTTCGTAACCGGTGCGTTCCTATGGCACGGAGGATGTAGGTATACGCCCCTTGTTCATGGTATTCACCTTATGGAGTTCCTTGTAAATAACAACATTACGTACATGACCCAACACGTATAAAAAAATTGGTAGAGTATCGTTATCTAAATTTCCTTGCCGTTTCACGCAAATATAAATAGATAAATATACTTTTAACTTGAGTGTAAAGAAGCCAGAGAAACAAGTAAAACGATTACAGTACTACGTGTACTTTTAGAAAGAATCTTACAGCTACACTTTCTTCCTCTATCTTTCTTAAGGGGTTATACCTGGGCCAGGAGGCCGAAAAAGGGTGATTTTTTTTAAATAGCGGAAGCATATATTTTTACAGAACATTTTGCACTTAAAGAACATTTGTTAATTTTTTTATAGAAAAATATTTACGTTTATAATAAAAATACGACATCCAAGAAGCCTTTTTAAAAACGGTGAATAAGATATCTCAAAAACTACTGTACCAATTTTTTTTAAATTTTGTGACCTTATTTTTTATATAAAAATCTACTGAATGGCGGGAGGATTTTTTTCTTGTATACTTTCGATTATATCAACGAAAAATGGCTTCATGATTATCATTACTGGCCTTTTTTGTTGATAAAATCGAAACTATACAATGGAAAAAAATCCATCCGTCATTCGGTAGATTTTTATATAAAAAATAAGCACACAAAATTTCAGAAAGATTGGTGCAATGGTTTTTGAGATATCTTGCTCAGCGTTTTTAAAAAGGCTTCTTGGATGTCGTTGTATTTTTATTATAAACGTAAATATGTTTCTACAAAAAATTACTAAATGTTCTTTAAACGTTGCTCTTTTAAGTGTAAAAAGTTCTGTAAAAATATACACTTCCGCTTTTTTTAAAAAAATTCACAAACTATCGCCTCTTTTCGGTCTCCTGGCTAGGAATAACCCCTTAAGGACTGTTGCACATGTTTAGAACATGAAACATTTAATTACTTGAAATATGTAAGGTTCGAGTCATTTAAATAACTATCTCAGGATATTCGTATACACTTGGTACCTACTACTATATGGAAGGAAACGCGTAAGTAAAAGCTTCATTCGTAAGTAAAAGCTTCTTATACTGTGTTCACTCGTACACGGAACTCTTGCGACGTGAAAGGATTCCATAAGGATCAACGGTCAGATATGCTGCAGGTAAGTGACCTTTTCGACGATAAATAATCGGAAATGGAGAAAGAAAATTCAATTGCGTAAAGGATGTCACCGGTCGATCGTCACCTCTAATATAGATACACGGGAGGGTTATGCACCCGCAATCGTTGTGTCGCCGCCGCCGTCTCGTTATGCAAGAAGTAACGATGCAAAAGTCACTCATGCGGGACCTATCTACGCAAGGACATTCCCAGAGACGAAGTTTTTAGCTGTTGCGTTGCACTCAGCGTTTGTGCAACGTTAGCGACCTCGACAATGGGGACAGATATGCGGCCAATTATAACCAAGTCTACGGATCCACGTTGGTAATTATTTCATATCCACATATAATAATGCTTTATCGCTGATTCAACTTACAATTATATTCCAGGATACAATACGACTGAGATAACATTTTCAGAGCGTTTATTCCTTTCACCGGCAATCAAGATTGGCTCGTGGATGCGGTTGGTGGATTTAACGACCGTAAGTATTCTGCGAACGAATTCTGGAATTTGTTAATCGAGCTTTCTATTCAGGCAGTTTTCTTGAAATTTAAGTAATGTATTTATTTGTTAATCGAATTTGACGTTTGAATGAGTGTCGTTAAGCTTGAAAAAACGATCGCAGATATGCTTATTTTGAAAATTGAATGTTAAAATTAAGTGTATATTATGTAGGGGAGACCGGGGCAAGTTGATACGTTTTTCAGTTTTCAATGTTTTTCATTTTTGTTTGAATTAATTACATAATAACAAATATACCAAAATATACTTTGGTCCTTCCTCTTTAATATATAGTAAGCGAAAACTTGAGAAAATACATAGAAAATGAATGAAAAAATGTTATTTGGACGAAGGCAATGTGTATCAATTTACCCCACTGCGGGGAAAGTTGATACTGCTCTGGGGCATGTTGATACATCTGTAAAATATCCGTTTAATGAGTACGTAACTAGTAAATTTGAAAAATAAAATTTTAATCTAGATACCTTTCCAACAATATAGAATAAAATTGAACAAAGATGTAAACTAAAAACCAAACCGATTTTGTTAACAAACATAGAAAATCATTTTTATTTAAATTTAATTGACATATAATCTAGTATAATAATATAATTGACATTTAATTGATATAAAATTAATCACTTTCGCCTGAGTAACAATGTGTTGGGAATTAGAATATCATTGGCAACACCTAATTCATATGCCAGACTTCGTATATTCTTAGGAGTTAACCCATAATAAATTTTGGAAGAATGCAGAATGTATTCCTGTAGCTTATCTTCTAAACTGTCTGTTAAAATTTGCAGATGTCTGGAATATCCCATTTTAACATGAGGCGCCGTTTTCTTTTTGTTAATATATCTTAATAAACTCATTTTGTCAATATTGTATATTTTTGCGCTTTTCCTTAATGATATTGAGTCTGTTTCTATTGCGAGACGCGCTTTTTCAAAAATCTCTAGAGATATTTCGCCACGATTTGTCTTTTTGGTATAATTTCGAACCATTTTTCTAGAAATAAAAGGAAAAAATCTAATTAAAAGTAGTCGGGGAAAATTGATACACTGTATCAACATGCCCCAGAGAAAACGTATCAACGTACCCCACAGGAAGTCATTATGTACAAACGTCTCCATAAAAAAATGTAGAGCATATAAACAAAATAACAAAACGTAATTACCTTACCTTCAAAGGACTCAATGTGATGCCCAATTAATTTGAGTGATAAAATTCTCTGTACCGTCTCACGACGGATTGGGAAGTGAACACAACTATTTACTTTTTCTCTATAGAAACGAAAACAGTTAGAAATGGATTGTTAACGTCAAGGAACACAGACGTACCCTGGATCGTAGTAAAGAATTGAACAACTAGCTTCACATATCTCGCGCACAAGGTGCTACATATATACAGTGTCGAGATAATTCGTCTGTATCAACATGCCTCTGTATCAACTAGCCCCGGTCTCCCCTACATACATACCTATATTGGAAAGTTGTATACATATGCTTTAGGAAAGAATATCGTTTATGCAATATGATTCTGCTGTGCATTATAATTGCTGAAGTAAATTTATTTGCAACCTAATTTTTTGTAAAGTACCTAAAGTAAGTTTTACAATTATTTGAAAAAATTTGTTTTATTCAAATCAGGTAACTATTACTTTTTATCTATTCGTCTTCTAATTGGAATGAATTGTGCAAACAAAGAAAAAGTTTGTAGTAGAGGAAGCACAAAAAGTAATTTTCTCTATTTAACTGAAAAGAGGACACTTGATGGGAAGGAAGATTTGCTCAAATATCTTTTATTTCAAGATCGGCAAGGAAAGAAATTAATTACCGTTAACGAGAATAAATTACTTGTGATAATGTTGGTTCAAGGTTTCGTTATGGTTAATTAATATTTTTTTCTCTTCTACTCAAGTTTTTTATGAATGATATTTCGACAGCATTTTGGCATTATAAATTCTTGCTTTATGCGAATGATCGAAATATATTCTCTATACCTATGCACATGAAAAAATAAGTGATACTTTACCTATTATGCAAAAAAAATCATAAATAGGCTTGGTGTTTAATGTGATGAAAATAGATTACCACTAAACGTCTTGATACGTTAAATTAGAAAATTTAATCGCCAGAAAAATGTTTTATTTAATCAGTATGCTATGAATAAACTTATATTTCAAAAGTCTGTCCAAGTAAGAGACCGTGGTAAAGTCTTTGCTACTCATTTATTATTTACCAATTAGGAGCTGTTAAGGCACAATTATCACACACACACACACACACACACACACACACACGCGCGCGCGCACACATAAAGACATTGAGAACCTTGGATTTCCTGAAATGTACTTCCACCTCCTTTCGCAATCGTATCACATCTTTTGGTAAAAGATTAACAGAATTTTCACAGATTTATATTTTACAAGATTGAAAAACCTATGCACTAATCACAATTATGATTCTATTTGCAGGCTTATCGGAATGATTCTTAACCTTTACAAATGCATCCGAATTCTATTTAGAGTTAATTAGCCTTTATGCTTTAGATGTAACATTGAAAAAATGTATTGTATTATGCATCGAAATCTATCAAAATACTTGCAATAAATTCATCTGTATTAATTGTATGCTTAAGAATGTTATGTTTATTGTGATAAATTAATTTCTTTCTGTGTCAGCCATACCTGCCAATTATATTTTGTATGGTTAATTGCGGTTTATTTATAGTCCGCGGAATCACTAGAAGACCTTTGCACTGATCGAGACAATTGATGCCTAATAATTTTTCTTTCTACTACTGCAGTTTTCGCACATTTTTATTGCATTCCTCCACGATAATTTTGAATAATGTTTAAGATTGAATAATACTGATGCCGACAACATTTCCAAACACACTAGACACGATTAATCATCGTTCAAAACCGATCATAATACGTTATTAACTGTCTTCTACACACTGCATGAAGTAAGAATTTTATGAACACTTATTACATGTCTGTTTCTGTAAATATTTGGATTGCTAGGTATGTACTATTACTTCCGTAAACTGTACGACTACCTGCCCCACCATGTTTTACATAACATATACTCCGGACACTTTAAAAAATATGTCGGAACTGGTTGTTTTGCAAAATTGGGATAATAAATCTCAATTATACAAAGTTTTTCTCGAAATCGATTCGTGCACGAATATTTTCTATGGATTATTTATCAGCGTGTGTGAACTTCATAATTTTCTTTAAGCAGGTCAATTTTTACGAAAACGTGAATGGTTTAATATTTTACCTGATATGATTATTTGCGCCACTTTGAATGAAAAAATAGATGCAATTGATCGATGATATGGGAGAGGTCTGAAATAATAAAATTTACCTAACTTACGTATGTTGATCAATCTCGAGCACCATTTTCTGCGTACACATTTGCTGGGTCTTAAAAAAAATCCACTTTGCGTTCACATTTGTGATGCCTCAACCTTGACCCGTATCGAACTAGTCCGATCTTTAAGTAGGCTCTTATGCACATTTTGCAATATTGTCCCAACACCAATTTCACTTCGACCGTGACTCGAGTCCGAAAGCAGCGTATTCCGACAGACCACCTCTCATCGATCGTCAAAATGAACAAGGCGATTAAATGTCGGCCAATCCATTGTTGTGCTCCATTTTGAGAGTGAAAAGGAGAAGTTCACGTCACGCTTTCCAAGAACATCATAGTAGAAAATCAATCCTTTAATAATCCTTGGCTTTCTTTTTACTTTAAACACTTGATTGAGAACATACTGATTAATACGTATCAGATAAAATTTAATCTGAACTGAAATCGAAGTATAATTTAAATTGATATTTAAATATTTTAGAATAAAAAATCTTTTTTACAAATTAAAATTTCACACAGAGTTTCCAAACATACTTCCAAAAGATTGTTTTGGTACAAGTATAAGCATAACTTATACAATACCTAATATTAAACATCCTCAAACTTGAATAATTTTAACAGAAAATAATAAAGCATAAGTGATGTGTATAAAAAAGTCATACTAGTATAAAAATCAGATTCGGGTACGGTTGTTAATATAATTGCAGGTATAATGGTAAATTAAAATCAAAATGGAATTGAGAAATGCATGGCGTGCCTTTCCAATAACTACTGTATGTCGAGTATCTTTTCGTTTGTTCTGTAAGAGATAATAGGTAGGTATGAACGTAAATCATGTAATTCTTGATGGCAATAGGTGAATGTAATGTCTACCTAGTATAAGTTGTATAAAACTGGGACTTGTACACGTTAACAGGGAACCAGCATTCACTTAATTATTTTAATTCGCCCACGGATATAATTTATAAGAATTAAGGGAGTATTCTGGTATAGCGCGTGAGTTTCATGACCATTTTTCAGAATTTTTTGTGGGCGATCAAAGTAAGTGTAGTACATAAAGTTTTTCTTAAAATCTTAATCGTCCTCTTAAGTATATATACATTTTTTTTTGTATTGAAAAAATTAGTACGCATGTCTGTATGAAGATATGAAGATAGTGCGTTTTGCCATGATGCTACGAAATAGATGCCACGATATCTTCATAACAGTGCATACGATGTCAATGCCCTTTTGCACAGACATTTCGAAACGATGTCATTCTTGTCTGAATCGAAATTATAAAAATATCTGCAAAATTGTCTTTCCTAATTAACAAATTAGTATCACAATTAAAGGGAAAAAACGGACTTTTCTGTTCAACATGGCGCCATTTTGTGAAAAATTAATTTCAATGAATAATCTCGATCCAGGCGATAGCCATATTCTTACTGAATAAAATTTTTAATTAATCATTTGTATCAGATGCCTACGAAGGACAGAATCATGGCAGCATCATGGCAAAACGCAAAATCTTCATGTCTTCATACAGACATGTCATTCTAATTTTTTCATGACAAAAAAATGTAAATATATAAAGGGACGATTAAGATTTTGGGAAAAACACACTTACTTTGATTGCCCATAATAAATTCTGAACACTGATCATGAAACTCGCGCGCTAGACCAGAATACCCCCTTAAGCGAATATTCAGATTCTAAAAATCCAACAAATTTCATAATGATGCTGTTGTAAAAAACTTATATTTCGCACAAGTTATGTAACTTTGCAAATTTCCTTCTTCAGAAGCATGCAAATATTTCACAAGTTGAATTTAATAATTCGAAAAAATAGTACCAGTCGTACTCACACATTCTAAACTGATTAATAATATTAAACTGCATAGTTTGTAATTTTAATTTCCATTCCCCAGCCCGTATTATCACCAAAAATATTAATTTTATATAATGTCAGTTTAAAACAAACATGCTAAAGCAAGAGGAGAATGCGACTTTTTGAATTCCTACATGTAAAATAAAGTGTTCGTTACCTAAAAACTAAAGACACTTGGGACAGACTAAGTACGTAATCGCATTTCTTTCTTTCTCAAATTTCTTCTAATCAAAACTATGAAATGGAGCGTGCTATTTGCAAGCATAGCGAAATGCATTAGTAATGGTTAATCGAGTAAATTAGTAGGTATAATCGAGAGAGGAATAATTGTTAAAAAAAAGTTAGTGAAATTGTAGTATAAAACTTTCAAGTATGACGTATCTACAGCAATCCCGCGTTACTGGAGCACCGATCAGGATCAGGGATGATCTTCGAACGAGGTTCGTGACGCTGTTTGTAGTATCAAATTATCTCACACTTTCATTTCGTCATGTTATTCAAGAGAAAGGGAAAGTGAACGGAATACACTAACAGTGAACATAATATGCGTATCTATGATTTACACTAATTTACAGGATTCAGTGATGATTAGAATTACATATATCTAATTACAAATGGTCCTAATGTGGTCGTGTTTAGAGTTATTGTCATCGGAAAAACATCATCAATCCATCGGTAATATTCTCATGAAGACCTAATGAAAAATATATGTAAAAGCTTCAATTTTCATTCATAGATTATGTACTCTGACCTCAGTTTCTGCCGTTTTTCATTGCCGACACGTAAGCAGTCGAGGTCATGTCGAGACAACCTCGCGCTTGATCTATTTCACTCTCTCGTGGTATACCCCATTCATACCCCGTTTTTATCGAATAGTTCAAATGAGAATTCAATTAAGCGTGACATACTTATTCAGCTGTTAAATGCTACCTTCGAAGAAAACTATTCATTCTGGCGTACACAAATGATGCGGTTCTGATTGTGGAAGAGGAAGTGAGCATGCAGTGAATGATTAGGTCATTAGGATATAAGAAGTAAGGATTAGAGGTAAGTGTAGTAAAGACAAAGATAATGAGATTTAAGAACGGCATACGAAGAAAGAGGAAGAGAAGATAGAAATTGGGAGGAGAGAATATAAAGGATACGAAGGAGTTTAAATATTCAGAATATAAATTGCACACGTTGGAAACGTTATATCGGGCTTTTACCAATGTTGATTGATAAATCTTACGTTAGATTCGGGCTTCTACAGTAACAGTATGGCTTATTTAAATATAAAGACATACTAACAGGGGCAGGCACTGCAATGGGGCGAACTACCCTATAGTAAGTGCAAAGAACGTCGACAGTTCGCAATTTTCACAATCTGATACAGAATGTGTCATGCGGACAATACCACATTTAATTGCTTAAAGTTTATTCCGTTCATTACTGAGGTTAGCCGAAAATGATCGAAAGTCGAAAGACGATCAAGGATACCCGGGTAATCTTTGTCTACCCGGCTACCCGGCGGGTCGAGTAGTAAGAGCTCTACTTTAAGCTAGTGCGTTATATAAGGAAATTGTAACGATGTGGAAGCCCAGATACCTGGTAAGAGGAAAGGAAACAGGAGAGCAGGATAATCAGGATAGCGAAGTTCAGGTTAGCAAATGTACTATTGGAGAGGCGTAGAGAATACAATAGGGGTAGGTTATAATTAATTACAAATGGAAAGAGGGTAAACTTGTCCGAAAAGCTACTTCTTCACCGATTTCAATGACCTTAACATATGTTGCCAGGGCCGTCATTCTAAACAACATTTGTCTTTAAACTTTTTGGCGGCCGACCTTAGTTTCAGAGATATTTGCAAAAAAGTTTGCAGAACTTATTCTCATGAATGAACGGAAGTACCTACTCTCAATCACTTTGTTATAACGCATGTATAGTGAGCAAAATAATAAAGAAGGCGAGGTCAGAATGGATATACTACGGTATGACCCAACTATCATAATGAACCAAAATTGTGAAGGACTGGGATTGGGGGAAGAGGATTAGAGGATTCCTAATACAAAATTTTAGCTTCGGCTATTTGTTAGTTTCTGAGATATTAATAAAAAACTTTCGGCATAAAATATTGAAATCTGCCTATACATATACAGACATTACTAAACAATCATCTTCTCGTTCCACAGCCGACGGTATTAATGTTGGTTGGGGCTAGTTAGCATGGTAGCGATTAAACTCGGTAGTTCTAGTGTTAAGTAAAGTTTTTCGCGAATAACTCGTAAACCAAAGCCGACCGCCACAAGTTTAAAGGGAAATATTGTTCAGAATGATGACCTTGACAAAATATTTTAAAGGTCATTGAAATCGGCGAGGAAGTAGCTTTCCGGCACAGTTGTGCTAATTGACTTACACTGTAATTTAATTACAGTGTAAACCAATTAGCACAACTGTGCTATTAGGTAATGTATTTCACTGTATTTCTGTATTAATTTTCTTACATGAGACGCATCAGGCGATTGCCGTTATTTTCTTCCTTTAATAAGTATATATTGTAAGTTAGGTAGAGCAGGTACATGTTTCTTTTTTAACATCTATGTTTGAATGTGGAAAAATGTAACAAGGAAGTTTATTTCTCTTTATTTATTATAAATTTATAAATAATAGGTACTATATTCACCATTCACAATAACTTTTTTCTGTTTGAAACCTTTACCTATATATTTCTTTCCCACCACTTATTACAGCGATGCCCCGATGGGCGGCCCGAGATAAACGAACATTCATCGCGTTTTCCAGAGCTCGCATGGAAGGGGGTGCTCGCAACCAATGACGTTGCGGGCATGTCACGGATGGGGAAAACTCTAGTAGTGTGCGTGTAGGCTCGTACCCATAGGCTTTTTTACAACTGGGGCTCTTGGAGCCCTAGTGTTCTACATTTTAGGAATTGGGAAAATAAACAGGAATTGACTAATGATTAAATAATAATATTATATAATTGGATGGAATAGACTTGAACAGTCCCATTTACACATCTGATTAACAAACAGTTTCTTATTAAACGATTTTTATTCAACTTCAATCCTCTGTTTGTTTGTATGTATGTTTGTTTAGTTCAAATCTAGAAACTCAATTTTAACCCACTTCCAAATATCCAATAGACTTGAAACTTTGCAGGCATACGTATTTTGGATGACAATACAAAATTATGAAGAAAAAGAAACCGCTCCAGGGGTTTAAAAAATTACCCAGTCATCAATAATTATAACCCTTAATCACAAATCCAAACGACTTGAAATCAGCCTATAACCACAAATCAAATCAATTTAATCGACATGAAATCAGCATGTAACCACAAATCAAAACTAGGCAATAGAAAGTAAATAAAGAAAAGAATTATTTTTTAGTTTTTAGTGCATTTTAAATAAAATCGTTTAACAGTTTAACTTAAACTTTGTTTTATATCTTATAAGTAAGATTACATACTGAAAAATAATTCTTTTCTTTATTTACTTTTTATTGTCTAGTTTTGATTTGTGGTTACATGCTGATTTCATGTCGATTAAATTGATTTGATTTGTGGTTATAGGCTGATTTCAAGTCGTTTGGATTTGTGGTTAAGGGTTATAATTATTGATGACTGATTAATTTTTTAAACCCCTGGAGCGGTTTCTTTTTCTTCATAATTTTGTATTGTCATCCAAAATACGTATGCCTGCAAAATTTCAAGTCTATTGGATATTTGGAAGTGGGTTAAAATTGAGTTTCTAGATTTGAACTAAACAAACATATATACAAACAAACAGAGGATTGAAGTTGAATAAAAATCGTTTAATAAGAAACTGTTTGTTAATCAGATGTGTAAATGGGAGTGTTCAAGTCTATTCCGTCCAATTATATAATATTATTGTTTAATCATTAGTCAATTCCTGTTTATTTTCCCAATTCCTAAAATGTAGAACACTAGGGCTCCAAGAGCCCCAGTTGTAAAAAAGCCTACACGCACACTACTAGAGTTTTCCCCATCCGTGACAGGCCCGCAACGTCATTGGTTTCGAGCACCCCCTTCCATGCGAGCTTTGGAAAACGCTATGAATGTTCGTTTATCTCGGGCCGCCCATTGGGGCATCGCTGACTTATTACCTCTCAATTTGATTACCTCTTAATTCGTAATTCTAATTCAATTACATTGTACTTTACAATTGTACTTCAATTGCAATTACGAATTGCGATGTAAATTAATTGAATGGGAGATCTGAATTACGAATTACAATGTAATTAAATACGATGTAATTGAATTATTTTGTAATTATAATTCATGGAGTAATTTAATTGTAATTCTGCATAACTCTGCTTTCCGACAACTGTACCGGAAAGAGAAATAGATTTAAGTAGTCTTAAGTTAGGACTAGGGCTGCCCTAGTTTAATGCAATATTAAAAATAGTTTTTTAAAAAAAAAATCATAAATATCACTTACTTTTGGGGGCTGTTACACGAGAATTCCCCCTTAAGGTATTCTATTCTGTTACGTTGAGCGGCAGTACATGCGTCGGCCGCCGTTGACTAACACTGTCGACACCGCATGTTTTACCAAACTGCCTATTTTTCGTTTCTGTATTGAAAACGAAACGTGACCTACCACTTCTGCTTATGTTTTCGAAGGAAAAATATCGGCAAAAAGTTGTGCATTCCGGGTGTCCCTTTCTTTTTTATCACTGTTTAAACATATTTAAATGTTCATAATAATAACTTATATCATTTTATTCAGGAGGGTTCATAGAATAATTTGATGTAACTAGTAACCAAAGAACTATTACTGTTTGAACACAACAAATTTCTAAATTTGCACATTTGCATTTTTTTCTTCAAAATAAAATTTCCCGGAAACTGTAGGTGATAACGAAAAAAATTCTGTAGATCGGTATTCGGCGCACAAAATTCTATAAGAAACGGCTATGAATGTTACAAGTCCGGATGGCTGTTGAACAGCCATAGTGTTATTCAACAAATAGTAGAATACTTGATGCTCTTTCTGTTAGTCAGAAATTCTATTTAACTTGTAAGTAGATTGTGTTAAAAGCTCTCATTGGCGCAACACAAAGTATGTGTCGTCATAAAATTCTGCATAAGGTATTACCTTTTTATGCATTTATTTATTAACACAATGACAGTTAATCAAAACTTTCAAAACTCATTCAAAACTTTCGGGAAAAAATTCATACTTTCTAAATTAATCCATTTTCTACTTAAGTACTCTAATACCTTTTGAAAGAGATGATAAAGATACGTTGATTGGTGTACCTATAACAAAATATACAGTTCCATTCCCAAAATTTAAAAGAAATTTTTATCAATATTTACTTTTGTAATTTGTTAGCAACCGAATACTCTAACTTTTATTCAAAACATTTTTTTATCACGTGTATCGCGTTTGACTGCTATTTTTAAACTCAATACAGCATCCAGGACGGAAAAGTCATGGTAGATATCGTATAAACAATTGGAAAAAGCAGATCGGTCGTTTGGACTAGCATACAGGGCCATCCGTTAAAACTGCAACCTACGCGCGCGCGAACAGACGAAAATGGCAACACCGCCTCACGGACGCATTCCACTACAACCATGCATCGGCCCGGCGTTCGGAGGGTTGTCAGCGACCGCTGGGCAGCGGTGATGCCCGAGCTTTGAAAATTTTAGGATGGTCTCTTTCAAATTAACGTCACAAGGAGCTATTTGAAATTTCCCAACCGGGGTTGAAAAATTTGGGGCTTTTTTCGTATAACTTTTGAATTATAAAAGATATCAGAATGCAATTTGCGCCGAAAAATGAGGAAAAATTATTCCCTCTTAATGATGGATAATTCAAAATATTTTACGTTTACTTAATTTTTCTTTTATCAATTTTTTAACCATAATTGTTGTGAAAAGCTTTTGCAAACTGTTTATTTAATACTGTATTTAATGCTCTTTTTAAAAATCACGATGTTGATAAACAATACGCTAGTTGTTTCTGTGTCATTATTTTCATAAATTCAGAAATTAAATTTTTATTCAATTATGTGTTAGTTCTGCAGACCTCAGAATCTATTGTTCTAGTTTTCTCTTTTATAATTTTATCCTTATATGCAGTGCATGCATAGATCGGACGTAAGGAGTAACTAATGAGACGTGTCTTTGATTGTAGCGGTGTTTGAATCTTTTTTCTAGAATTTTTGTGTTTGAATGTTTAACCTTTTAGCTACTCAACGCCACGCATATACCGGCTTTCGTTAATGTCATTTTTTGGAACGATGCGTGATTATTGTGGTTTTTACACGCAGGTGGCGAAAAATCTCTACGTACAAGGGTATAGCGCCGCGGTCAATCCTGTCGTAGCTAAAATTTTTGAAATTAAGACGGCTACGAGATCAGTTGACATTGTTTTCAAACCTCATTACAGTAATCCGGGGTGCGAGTGGTAAACCGATCATAAAAGCGGAGCGTGCGGCTCGGTTACCTGGGCCGGGAAATTCTGCACAGCTCCTTGCGGCGTTAATTTGAAAGAGACCATCCTAAAGTTTTCGAAGCTCTCGGGCATCACTGCTACCCAGCGGTCGCTGTTAACCCTCCGAACGCTGGGCCGGTGCATGGTTGTAGTGGAATGTGTCCGTGAGGCGGTGTTGCCATTTTCGTCTGTTGGCGCGCGCGTAGGTTGCAGTTTTAACGGATGACCCTGTATGTGTCTTATAAGACTACGTTCTGAGCGGGCAACGTCTAAATAATGATTTCGACTATTTTCTAGGTTTTAAGGAATTTTGAGAAGTTAGATTTGACGTGAATGTGATATTTGATATGTATCCCATTATTGTACAAAAAATCACGAAGTTACTTTTTGGTACTTTGTTTAAAACTCAAGTCAAAGTTGATAAATTAATTAGACATTTAACATAAAAAATTGGGGCAAATTGTTAATATTGTAAAAATGTTATTCCACAGGTTGGAAGGTCTTATAATACTACACATACATTATAAAAATCCATTTAATGAGACAAACATTCGGCAGATAGCACGTGTTTAAAAAAATGTTCCGAAAATCATTTTTGACAATAAATTTTAAAATTCAGTAGAAATTGTGGGTAGTATTAAAATCTATGTTGTTTTATTAGTATTTTAAGATATAATAATCTATGAATTTCAGACTTCAGTTTTCTTATTTTTGTCCATTACTCGTTACAGTGCGCACCACCGCGATAAGGGGATTTTAAACATATCTGCACGCGACTTATACAACGCACAGTTTCGATTTTCTGAATTCGACATTACACGTATCTACCAGAGACTCGCAATCGGTTGTAAAACGCGTATGTGCTGCAGCGATTTTCAACCTTGACCCGTATTTAACCGGCGTAAACCCAGGATCCACGGTGTATCGAGCAGATCCAAAATTGAAGGAGCGTGAAAACGACTTTATCTTGCCACGCTTAGCAATCCGTGGGGCTCGTGAGTTCGTGGCTGTCGTTCTGCCGCGTGCTACGTGAAATGAAAAGAAATGAAGGACGTGTTCCGCCGCCAAATTGTGTCGAGGATCCAAGATGGATATCTTTTACTCGGGGCCGGTAATGTGAACCAAAACGTGAGCTCGGTATATTATGCACGGCCGTAGAAAAATCCGGTGGATGAATACGGCAGGGAGGGCAGTAGGAGGAGACGATGATAAATTCGAAACTTGCGTGGCGCACTTCCGTGAACTGGTCGGGCGTTCTTGCCCTTTGTTCGATGGAAGAATTTTGAAAAGGACGAACGATAGAATCATGAAACAGATGATTTCGTACTTCATTCAATATACCACATATTCTGGCAACAAACTTTTTGGAACATTTTAAGAAGCTTATGATACAGCTAATAATGTGTCATTGATATGGAATGTCAAATGATTATTATTATTCTTGTACTTCCTATAATTGCGAGTAAAAATTCCGAATAATACCGTGTAGTAGCAGTATATTCTATTAAATAATTACATATTAATTGTTTTTACGAAAATGGAAATAACACAATTGGTCATAGTAAGACAATCATCTTATTCAGAACAATATATAATTAAATAATTTATACTTGCGGTTTCAAATTAAATCTCAAGTTTAAACTATAAGGTCCGTTGAAGAATAGTGCGGGTGTGGTATAATTGAGAACTTGTCCTTATAATTGAGAATCTTATTCAGGTTTGTCACGCGTTAGAATGTCCCAACAACCGAGACGTCCACCTTAACTGTTACACATTGTTTACACGATAAAAGAAAATAATCTTTTATTGATAGACTCATACCATTTCTGGTTGAAAAATATTGTGAAATGAATGATGCAACCTCATAAATGGGAAATTCTTAGCAGTGTTACAAAAATCTACATATTTAAGTAAACTATAGTAAATTGCAAACAAACCTCTAAGTAACATGCGTATACAGGATGATCCTAAAGGAGTTTCACCAAATTTAAAGTCGCATTCTATGCCTCAAAGCTGATAAACAAAGTTCTAATAGACATGACTCTTGTTTCGAAGATAATAGGTGATAAACATTTTAGTGTGTCACTATACCTGTGTAATAATCATAGTTGATTGACCTCTGTAAATTACGTTTTACTTACCTCAGCAAATAAACGAGCGTGACCTTGCCACAAGACTATGGCAGTCAAAGAAGACGAAAATGAATTTTTAATCAAGAATGGATAGAAGTGACCAAGTCTCCAAGACACAATAAATTGTCGGTAGTAGCTACTTGGATGTCCTAATGGAAACAACATACTCCTCAACCTGTTCTGAACTAACCACTCATGATCTTAGCGCTATATGTAGATATTGTAAGTAGGTACTTCCTTATAGGAAGAGACTTAACAACCTACGCTGATGATACAGCAATGCACAGTCCTTCGTGGACTCAGACATAAGCAACTAAATACGCACAAGAGTAATTTAAGATCATGAAACCCTACTTTAAAGCGATCATGTTCCGTAAAAAAAATGAACTCCGCAACTTGCCACCGCAGAAAACTCAACTATTCGTGTGAAATTCACCATGCGTAGTGACATCGAGCTCAGCTATTCACGTGTTGTAACTTATATTTAAAAAATAAACTTATTCGCACCAAGTGCCTAAAAATAAAAATCAGCAAAAAATTATTTATTTTCAAACTTCTGCGCCTACAAAGGCATCATTGCACGTACCTTCTTCGGAGAAAAAATACGAAGGAAATTTACAATTAGTATTAGACACCAGTCACGTTTTGCAAGAGTCTTTGAGAGCCTTGGAATAAAATAAATTGTTTACGAATTCTTAGCTGAATGTGGTAATTGAGACTGTAGAATGTACATGATGGAACTTCTGGTGAAGGATAACGATTATAAAAGTAACAGCTGTAAATGCTACTTCTAACAATAAGTGCAATCTATAACTTGTCTATTATTGTAACTGTAACTATGACTGAAAATGGTGACCACATTATACGTAGATGTCTGTTTTATAGTTTTATAAAAGTCCATAAGATTTTTGCATTTACGACTTACGTGCTTTATTCAGTTCAGGCAAGAAGCGAGGAATTTCATTAAAACATCGCGACTATTATTGCGTCATACTTTCGTCATTTATGTAACTAGAAATTTAAGAAATCGTGAGGAATTACCATGAAGAGTGCAACCAATTGCGTATTTCGACCTGCGTCGAATTAATTTACGTTCTGGTAATTGGCCTCCATTTCTTGGCAAGGTCCGTACGCACTACTGACAAACCAGTTAACATGCTGTTTCTAACAACGCACTTGAACTACATTTAGAAATCAGTCTTGTTATTGTCTCGTTGTTGTACGTATTAGCATGAAGAATTATTACAAGACAAGGTAATAGAACTGGCAATTTAACCATCTTATGCATGCTTCGAGATTATATGTTGTAACAAGCTTTTTATACTCAACTCCTAAGACGGATACTATCAAAGTGTTTTGTAATAGAGGTCTCAATGTCTGACGATAATTATGCTAACAAATTACAAAACACTATCGAACTGTTTTACCTCAAGTTTGTGTAAAGGCCGCCATACACGCTCCTCCTTGCCGTTCGATTTGCTTATACAGTCAAAAGTTGTAATTGCGTTCATGCCAGGCAATTAACAGTACGCACATACTAAGTCAGCCGATTTATGGACACACACGCTCCATCTTGCATTACAACTTTTGACTGTACAAGCAAATCGAACGGCAAGAAGGAGCATGTATTGCGGCCTTAACAAAGCTGGGACAATTTTACTTAAAACTAAAGTGAAGATTGCTCTTAGAAATATTAAGTTATAATATATGCGATTTTATGTCCAGCACAATTTTTTATAACAATAGATCCTTTATGCCTTTATAGACGCCTTTACCCTAATTGTTAAAACGCTTAAATTATTTTAGAACAGTGTCAAATATATAAATATTATTTTCAAAAATACTGCTTGAAAAAATGGCATAACATAATTATCCTTCAAAATCCATCCATCATAATATAAATTTTCATTTTATTATTATTATCTATGTTATTTAAGAAGTACATAAATCTGGAGTATATGTACCTGCAGAGGAGAGACAGAATGATAGTTGAGCGGTTATCAAGATTATTGGTGAACATTGGTTCCCACGAACATGTATCGAAGAATTAGTTACAACACACAAAGAGTTATGTTAATCATTCCGGAAATTGTTCTTTCGGATATGCCATCCACTAACTATGCGTGTTGCAGTTGAAAAACCATTCAAAGTTTAACAAGTTCTTCAGCCACCCGGAAGTTATCTGCTATTACTCTAGATTCAAGATTATGCAATACCACCGGCGCGGCGCGGCGTCTTGGCCGTAGAAAAGAGTTCTCCACCGATTCGGTTCACCGACAAATTGTCCACAGGAGCTTCGCCTAAAATTTCAAAAGTAATTTCCGCTTGAGTAAATTAAGCCTTTTTTCGCTTGAAACGATCGACTCTTTCATTCGAGATAGCCGGATACGCTCTCTCGAGCAAGTGCATCGGTTCGCGGGCCCTTGCAGGCGTGAACACGTCAATGTTTTGTCGAAGCAGCAATACTCGAGGCGTTGTGTAAATTACTCGCAACCATGACCGTTTGCCAATTTTCACAACAGTCAGCAGAATCGAAAACGGGAATACGCTTTATGTAATAAAATTCACCGCAGACATTCCCCCGGTATGGTGAATTACACGGATTTCTATTGCAATTAACGAAAGAAATCGAAACAACGTGTTCGCGATAGAACCGTGGGGGAGAGGCTACTTATGTAACTGGAGTCACTTCAATAAATAAATCAGCAGAACGTAGAAATGGGGCTCATTATTCCAGCGTGATAGTGTTTTCTTATGTTACGATCTCTACGATGCTGATTTCAATAAATCACGCACGCGAACACATGGAAAAATGCTTTACATAGAATCCTGTACGATATTTCAATAATAAATATATGGATATATGGATTTACGATCATGAAAACATAATGTTACACTTGGGATGTTTTGTTAACTTTATCACATGCCATTTGTTTAAGGAACTATTAAAGATAAAGGAGTGACTTCTTAAGATTTTAATGAAACAACTACCAGATTTCACTATATTCTCAAAACTTTTCTTAATTAAAACATACATATCAATGGTTATAGGGAAATCAAATAATTAAATACTTGTGTAGAAAATAATATAAAACGAAAGTCGTAAACAGAAGCGGCATTTTAGAATTGCCCTTTTAGATAATGTGTTATTATATCTTATAGTTATTTCGTTTTTAAAATAATATGATGTTACTTCATTTTAAAGAATAATTGGGTCGTTAAATCGGAATGTTCCCACTTAACTTTCATTCCTCCAGGGCATTGTAAGCCACTTACTGATAAATACAATCCTTATTTATTATAGCATGTTGAGAGGTAATACACTATACGGTACTTGGTTAATTGTAGTGTTGTCGTTTCGGAAGAATTATCTACTGTTATTCATTTAATTACTGAATGGTGTAGGTTTTTACCATAATGTAAACTATACGGAATTAAGGTAAATGTCCCAGTACTTAAACATGGCCCAATAATTAAAAATCGAGGAGAAATTTTATTAATAATAACAGATTTACTAATTTGCAACGTTTAAACTATTCGAAATATAATTGCAAAATGTATTAGCTTTATATAGCTACAATTATAAGCTTACATAACTGAATAGTTATATCATGCAAAATATTATTATACAGTAAAGATTCAACAGTTTCAATCTCGCGTCTCACCTAATGGGTTCAAGCAAGCGAGAAAATATTTTTGTTAAGGTTGTAATTAATTATTATTTTATCATTTTTGAAATAGTACAGTCGTTGTGGATTTATTATATGTTGAAGAATTGAAAATTAATTGGATCTCTTAATAATTTTTTCTTTTTAATATTGAAATGGTTGCGTTTATCCAATAGTACACGATAATATGTCACGGACCAGTTATTAAACGCGTATTTAATGGTTATATAAACACTGGTACAGACGTCACTATTCAGTGAAGCATTGTTTTGTATCCTATATATTTACGTTAATAATAGCTGGACAAAAATATAATACTGTTTAAGAATTATTAGGATAATTAATCTTAAAGTCGTCATAATATTAGCATAACTTAAAATTTTATAATATACTTTTAATCATTTCCAGACATAAAGTCATGCTGAAGATTTAACACAAATGTATTATAAATAAAATGTTTTTATTACCCCAAAATATTACCGTATTAATTTCTTTTCATTAACTGATAGAAATAGTTAAATTAAATATATATTCAATAATTGGGACACTGATAATTAATGACTGGGACACGCTAGGAATTTCATTTAATTACTGGGTCATATGAACAGTTTCATGTTTTAATTAATTTAAAACTTTTCCTTTAATAAATGTAGATTCTTGTTACGTTATCTGAAACTAGAAATTTCACGCTTTCGAATAATTATATTTAGTTATAATTTTATACTATTTAAATATAAAAGAAATTGCAATTATCTCAACTGCTTCCTTAACTGTTTCACCACTGGGCCATTTACCTTACATGCGTCTTGTCTCTCGAACCATTTAGCAGAAATTTTCTTGTAATTCCATGTATTCATCAACAATTTTTAATGCAAATATTTTTAATGCCAGATTCACAGTTTGCTACTTTGGTATCATCTGGTTTGACTAATTTTGTGAATTCTGAAAATTATATATATCAACTTTTTGGTCGTCTCGTGTTTAGTTCCTACAATTAGCACTATTCATACACGCTTCTTCTACGACGATATAATTATTATTTGCGGCTGTATGCGTCGTCAATTTTATATTAACTTCATACTCATGCTTTGATAGGAGGAGCGATGTTCTGCAGGTACCTATAGGGTAAATCCAGGAGACGCGGTCGGGCCGGAGAGTTGGTCGAGTTGCTATATTTCAGACTCTTTACGTAAAAATGCGTTAAAGTGCAGACCAATTACTTCTCTAGAAGCCAAACAGTTGAATGAATAGCGTAATTTCGCTTCTTTCTGTCTTTTTCTGGATTTACAGGCTTTAAAAGGTAAACTGAGGTTACATTTAACCTCTTTTGTCAAACAGCGGTGTACAGAATCGTATTTAAAATATACTTCTAAGTTTATTTTAGTTTAATGTTTGGTATAATAAGATAGTAGAGATATTGAGTGACAATGCAGCCAAAGTATTTGACCATATTAACTCTTCCTCTCAAAGCTAACGAAAAAACCATCTCTCGCTGCAGAAAGGAGAGATGGTCGAGTTATGATTTTTTATTATTTTTGTTTATTTTTTATTTTTTATTATTATTTTATTATTATTTTTGTTCATTTAGTTTATTTATTCACTTTTGTATTCATTTGCCTTGCTAATCGCCAGTAGGTAGTTATCTTTTTCTTTGATGTATTCTTTATTTGTTTAGCGTAAACAGATTAAATATCAATGAATCTGTAGTTGTATTCACTAATAAATAATTTTGCTTTATCCTTTGTTAATTTTCCATGAATAATTATGTGAGTGGTCTCTGCCAACGACGAAAACCATTTCTCCCGGCATCTCGGGAGAGGTGGTCAGATGTCATGACTTCAATTTTCAACCCGATTTAAAGCAAATATTGTCTGAAAGCAAATATCGACCAGTTTTTTGGAACCAGCATAAAATTCTGAACATATAGGTTTGTTCTGATAAAATAAGTAATTTCTATATTAGTTTTAATAGCCATTTTATATTAGGTCGACCGCGTCTCCCGGATTTACCCTATGTGTACTACCTGTTTGACATAAAGCATTTGAATAACAGTGGTTCGAGTATTCGCGGTTCTACTTACCGCATTAATTTTTCACCTAATTTCTACCATCTATGAAAATGCAAACGTGGACAGCCGAATGGCCGTCAGAGTAGTCTACAAAGCCATTCGATACAAGCGAATGGCGTGCAAAACACGTCTTACCGAAGAGATTGCAGTTTCTGAGTTATGTGTCAAGGTCACGCACATTTTCCGACACTGAATATTTAACGCGTGCAATAGTCGGCTAGCCGTCACTCGACGCGATATCCGTATGTCAACTAGCCGATTGATTGGTATTCGACTTTCGAGCGCTGAATGGACTCCTCCCAAAATGTTGACCTCTCTCTTCCATGCAGTGACACGACAAATGTCAAAAAAATATACAACAACGTCACTTTTTACAAATAATGAAGTAATTGTGTTAGTTAAAAGAAGTGTATTAAATTTAATACACCGACTGCTATGCAGGGTATTAAACCCCCAAATAAAAGGACACTCGCTTGGAATCTGATAGGAAATGTAGTTTTCGGTGAAAAAGTTACAGAAAACATAATATGCTCGTAAATCATTTCTTAGAAATTGTTATTGTCTTTGCTGTTCTTGCGTACATCGCCAGATCTGACACTCCTGTAACTTTCTGTTTGAAAAACATTAAAAGATGAAGTTTATGCAACATCGGTTGGCATGAGAGAAACATTGATTGTAGGGATAGTGGAAGCATGCAATATGCAATCGTGTGAAAGGATGGCGGGAAGGACGTTAAAATGTGATTAATGCGATGATAAAATATCAAAAGTATTTATGTACCTATAAAAAATGTGAAAAACATTTTCAAAAAATTTTATAATTAATCCGTATCGTTGTAAGTTAAGAACATCTATTAATATTTCATTAGCCTCCCCAATAAAAAATATTCTGTCAAAAAGTGTTTTAACAATTACTTTTTACAGAAGAATTTACAAGCATATTTATTAGAACTCTTTTACTAACAATCAGAATTACATTTCCTACATTTTTTAGACACACTGTATAATCAATTAATCCCCATATGCTACAATACATTATGAAACCGTACTCGTTCTTGAGATGAATAGTTCGCAATGGAAATATGAGCTACAGTACCTAATACTATTGCATTGCAGGTTGTAGTTATATGTTTTAATTATTTTGTTAAAACATAAAAACCGTTGAGTGTAAATAAGTAAATCCAAGAATATTATTATTACTGCTAATAGTACAGTATTATTAGAAAAAATAACTTTATACATTAACATTTCGAAGTCATTGGGTTCATATCTATAGATTACATTATTTCTGCAAATCACAGATCGTAATGAAACGAATACGAAATTTTTATACAATATTGCATTTAGATCACCCTTTTAATGTATCTAATGTTTAACGCGTATTTGAAACTGTGTGTATTCAGAAGTCATTGATTATTATAGATTGTTCACCATATGTGCCGAACAATGATGAATCTTTACTTGATGAATAGAACTGTTTAACGACTACATACTACGGCTGGGACTATACGAATAATTTAATATTCGAATATTTTACAAGTATTCGAATGCTACGAATGAACTTCAAATATTTGAGTATTTGAACGTTATTATTCGAATCTTTAAGTACTAGGCATGCCCCGTGTCGGCTTCGCCCGAGTTATTTGCGTGACTGATTCATGTTTATTAAAATTAATATTTTTTAACGAAAGTAAGTATTTTGGGGAAAAAAGCTTAATTTCCTCATAATATTTCGGAAAAATAACATTCTTGGTAAGATGATTTTTTGACATTAGTGCATACGTCGAGCTTGGGCGGATGATCTTGACAAATTTGATCACACGCAGGACATAGTAACATCCAAAGAGGGTACGGATAAATCTATAAAAGCAATTTGTACTCCCTTTTTTTTAGTAGTGGTGTGAGTAGAGGGAAGGTTACCCTGGCGTCCTCTGGTAACCGTTCCTGTGAGCTTCAGCCCATTTACCGGTTAAATATTCTAGCGGTATTACCGACCGGGAGTAATGGAAATATGGTACTGTTTATAGAGGGGGAAAATTTAAAAAAAAACCGCCGGTCTGGAACAGATAAGATTAGTGAGGGGACGGCACAAGTACATAAAAGGTTATATGGATATGCTGAGTGACGTCCGAGTGTCGCGTACGATTGCACTTGAAAGCAAGCAAAGGATTATGCAATAGGTACGGGCTAAGATGTGCATCGAATATCAGGCAGCTTGCAGGGAGTTGGATAAACTCGAGAGGAGTAATGCAGCATGGAACCGAATGCATTGCATGAACGGGGTCACCGGGACATAGGAAAACGAATTTTCGTTCTGTATGAGATTTTGTTTAAGTCGAAGGTGCCAGTTTGGCGTGCTAATGGATTAGTATGATTATTAACATCGTATCGGGTTATTAAAGTATTGATATAGTCAAGGATGAGCGGTATGTTGGTGTCTATGTGGAAATAACCAAGCCTGAGCACCGTAAGTGAGGACAGGTCTAATGCGTATTTTATAGATATTGATTCTTAAGTGTAAGTTAAGAGGGGATTTGTGGTAGATATAAGGGTAAAGGTGGGCAGCCACCTTGAGTGTTTTTGCTATTCGGTCCTCAATTCCGGAGCCCCAAAGCATTTTGTAATGTAATTGTATACCAAGATACGTGAAGTGGTCGTGCCAAGGCACAGGATTACCAGCAATTTGAATGGGAAAATTATCACTGACGGCGAGAATTTTGTTTCGTCTGGTAAAAAGAATAGCTTCGGTTTTGTCCGAATTAATTTGGAGCTTCCAATTTTCAAAGTAGGTTAAGATATCATTAAGGTAAGATTGTAAGCGTAGGATGAGAGCAGATAGCTGCTATGACGATGTAAAAATGGCAATATCGTCAACGTAGAGGGCTAGGTCACAGCTGCTGGCCTTTGGAATATCGTTTATATAAGAACGGAACCGAGAATTGATCCCAGCGGGATCCCTGCCGGAACCGCATGCATCACGGAGCAGGCACCGCGGCCATGTACGAACAGTTGTCTGTTTGTCAGATATGAGGAGGCCAATTTAAGAAAGCCAAACGGAAGGCCAATTAAATGTAATTTGTATAAAAGGGCTTCGTGCCAAACTGTGTCGAAAGCCTTGGTAAGGTCGAGCAAGACCATGGCTACGGAGCGGTTAACATTTAGCTCATGTATGACTGTTTGTGAAATGCGCAGAATTTGCTGTACGGTGGAGTGTCCCGGGCGGAAGCCAAACTGTTGGTTGGCAAGGATGTTATTTTTGGTTAAATGTTCTGTAAGGAAAGCGTGGATGCAGCACTCCAAGAGCTTTCCTAAGATGGAGAGAAGACTAATAGGCCTATAACTGAAAAGTAAATCGCGCGGTTTACCCGGTTTGGGAATGGGTATTTCAATTTTGGCGATTTTCCACGCATCAGGGAAATATTCAAATGAGATGGCAGAGCGAAAAATATAATAAGTTTGAAGGATGACTTTTTTGGAAGTGTGCTTTAACATGAGAGCGGTGATCCCATCACTCCCGGGAGACTTTCGGTTTCCAGCATCCTTAATGTACGTAAATATTTGGTGCGGAGACAGAGGAAAGTCCATGTAGGAATTGTCAGCGGTTTGATTAAAGGAAACTGAGAATTCTTCGATGGCAGGCTCCATGTTTGAGTGAAGTTGAGTAGCAAGCTTATGGATTGCAGAGAAGGTGGATGCCAGCGCTTCCACCTTGTCGGCGACAGACGTCAAAGTGATGGGTACAGCGATAGGTGGAGGTAAGGTTCTTGCGGCCGCTGAGCTGGAGAGTTTACGGTACGTGGCCCAGAAGGTGGGGTCCGGTTTTTTGAAGGACCGTAACGTTTGGTCCCATTTCATTGAGCGGAGATAGGCGATTCGCTTCTTGATAGATGCCGTGATATCCTTGATTTGTTCAGCGACCAGGGAGGCTCCAATAAGTTGACCTCTTTTACGGAGAGCACGTCTGTGTCGAATGAGCGATTGTAGCGTGGCGTCATTGTAGTGATGAGCATCTTGGTTAGGGTTTGCCGATGGGATGGTGGCATGTGAGGGGCAAGCATGCAGGAAAGTTGTGAGTTCAGTTATACAGCAGTCAATGTCTTGCTTGGTGAGAATGGAATGAGTGATTCTCAGATTTTGTGTCAGGTTTTTAAAACGGTCCCAATCCGTGGAGGAGTGCAAATTGTGCGTGGGAGCCGAGTTTGCAGGTATTATCATGACAAGGCGATGATTAGTGTCGAAATCTTCTGTGATAGTGCAGGTGAAATTTAGGTGGTAATCGGTGAGAAAGAAATCTATTGTAGATGGCCTGCATTTGCCCGACTAAAAGGTGAAATCCTCCGCGTACACAATACGATACCGATGATTCTGACTGTGGTTGTATAAGGTTTTTCCTGCTTTGTTTGATGTAAAATTATTCCACAATTGGTGCTTCGCGTTCCAATCGCCACCGATAATGAAAGGCGATTCCAGGTTAGTGAGAGTATCAAGGATTCCAGTGGTGAGCAAGTCGCCAGGCGGGATGTAAATCACACCCAGAATGATTTTGGGGGAGTTTAGTTTAATAAAGCACGCTTCAAAAGGGAAAACATAGGAAGTATTGAAGGTAGAGAAGCTGATGGAGTCGTGTATGAGAATGGCTACTCCGCCGCGTCTAATGTTTCGATCTGCTCTGTAACCAGGTAAATAAGTCGTGTAACCAGGTAGATAAAATGTATCCTGAGGAGTGAGCCAGGTTTCCGTGATAAGAACAATTCCAACCTGCAGTCTGGCCATCGTCAGGAGAAGCTCGCCGCGTTTAGCAGGGAGAGAGCCTGCGTTCCACAAGAGAATAGTCGGGAGAGGTATTTTTTTAATCCAGACCCTGAAGGAGGGACCAATATACATGAAATTTCTCGGCGAGGGTGCGGCAGGGACTTTGATCAATGAGAGATCGCGTAAGAACGAGCATCTGTTCGATGTTTACATTGGAGTTTAATTCGTGCATGGCAGCGATCAGATCAGTCATTACGTTGAGGTTATTGGAATTTAGGGGGAGGTTAAGGGGGTGGAGTCGTAAGCGCTGGGTTGAGAAGTGACACGGGATTGAAAAATTGAAGGACCAGCGACTATATTCGCGTAAGACGGAGAGAAAGAGGACATGAGAGGATCGTGAGCATTGAAGGTGGGTGGGTTGGAGCTTTTGGGGCAGCGGACTGTAGGAGTGGGTGCCGTATTGAAGGCGATACCGTTTGGAGGTTTGGTAGCATGGTTCCGCCTGCTGAGGTACTTTACAAGCGCCGGGCACTGACTGTAATTGGCGGTGTGTTGGCCGTCACAATTAATACATTTAGAAGGGGTTTGGAAATCCTTCTGGCAGTCGGACGTGTGGTGTTTACCTGCACATTTGACGCAGTTTAGCGGGAGATGCCAATTTGAAGCGGTGTGGCCGAAGGCCTGGCATCTATAACACTGGGAATGATTTTTTATAGGAATTTTTCCCAGTACACACGGGTGATAAAAAGGACTTTAATTTTGACTACCTCGTTAGGGGAAGTACCGGGGGGGGGGGAGGGGGGAGTTAATCCGAAACATTGAAAACGGGGTAGCCCCAGTAGCGTTTTTGGCGCGGATCAGGGAACAGGAGGTGGGATTTAGCCCTTTAGACTTGATCTCCGTAATGATCTTGTCAGGGGGGATGTCCGGTAGGCCCTTTAGGACCATAGATAGAGAGCGTTCGGAGTTTAGGGAAAACGTGAAATAGTGGATTTCTCTTTTGTCTAAAGCAAGCTTAAATTTATTGAAAGAGGTGACGTTGAATTGTAGTCTTATCCTACTACCAAGATATTTAATATTAAAAGTCTTACCGAAGTTCTTGGTTAGTTCGCTTTCGAATTTAGGAATGTTGTAAGAAAAATTAGATATGTATAGCGGGGGAGGTTTAACGGAATTATTTATATTTGAGTTTGTGGTCGGGTTGGTCTGATCACCTAGCAAGGGATTTGAAATTGTTTGGCCTTGGACGGTTTTGCCAGATATGGGCGAAGGAATTTGCTTTCTTGTGCGAAGAACGGTTGTTGGCAAAACATCTGGGCAAGTAAACGCGGCAAGAACTGCGAATCTGTTAGAGATGGTAATATTTGGGGTCGTCTCGAACTCCATGTTGCGAGAGGTAGAAGCCACGTGTGAGATTGGGCTAAGAACAGGCGGTAGGGAATTTTCAGGATCGAAGTTTATTTTCGGGGCCTTTTTCTTTTTATTATTAATGATCTTTTTACCCTGTCTGGTCCCAACGGGGAGATTTATTAGGAAGGTGAGTTAGGTTGGGTGAAAGCTCCGAGTTTTCTGAAGACGTAGAGTCTAGCTGGGAGTCAAGCGTGTTGTCAGCTCTACGTTTGCCACCAGGCATAACGAGGTGTTTGTTAGTATTATTGAAAACGGAACCACTTACCAGTTTATCAGCAGTTAAGGTAGTTAAAATAGAGCCATCATCGTGGATTGTGGGCTCCGGGACCCCAGGGGGGTCAGGGTATCTGACCTCGGATATAATGGAGCCCTTGTGCAACTTGGGGATGATCGGGCACGATCGAACACTAGAAGAGTGTAACTACGATACCAGCTACTGATTTAAGAAGAACAGGTAAGCTAATTCGGAGATCCGACTAATACGAACGCCGAAGAAGAACTGATTCAAGAACGACTGACAAAAGCAATTTGTACCCCGACAATCATTCTGACATATATATCCGCGGTAATCCAGTTCCCTCGCGAGAAAGCGCGCGAGAAGCTTCGCCACCTGGTGGTGACATCGCGGTGCTGCTACGGGCAAGATATCGCGCGGAACGAATATGAGCATACGCGTGCGAAGTAAACTGTCGTATACACGGGCCACGTGGTCTGCAAAGCAGCTATACATATGAAATTTTTGCATATAAATTAGATGTTAATAATGCGTTTTTGAGACATACTAGATATCCTATGTCTGTTCTTGTTGTTCAAGGATGCTGTAGTTAAAATTTCGTAATGATTGGTTCAGTACCTTTTGAGATTTTTGTGTACATACAAACAAACGCTGTAGCTTTATTATAATAGTAAGATAGTAAGATCCGAATACTATTCCAATATTTCAGTATTCGAATACTATACTGATGTATTCGAATACTCATGTATTCGAATAGTATGGTGTGAATTATAAATCAAGTTCTTCAGGTTCATTTTTTTACAAGCTTTTATTTAGTTTCAGTTGTGAGTTCGTTAGTTTGTCAGGGTGAAAATTTGTAAGCTAATTTTAACCCACCTCAACATATCCGATAGGCTCGAAACTTTGCATACATATGTAGTTCCGATGACAATACAATATTTTCACTAAAAAGCATGAAATACTTTATACTAAAATTTTATTTTTTAAAAACAAGCTTTTATTAAAATGTACTAAAAAGGAACCAATAATTTTAATACCGGCTGCCTGAGACGAACTGACTGCCTGAGAAGAATTCCCTCATATGACTAAAAATAAACGCGTGGGGTGTAAATATTGAAATGTCCATTCTATACAAATATACAAAATGTACATAAATATTCGAATAGCATTCGCCAAATAATTGTGCAACTGAAGTATTCGAATACCAAAAAATTCGACAAATAGTCCCAGCCCTACTACATGCCTACTTGTGTACGTCTACAATACCCAAGGGATTCAAATTCGAAAGTTACAACGCTTCTGTATTTGTTGCTGTTAATACTCGTGATATTTTTAGAGAATTTCTTATATTAAAATGCATTTTGAACAAAGTGATTCTAATATTATAAATATTTTACAGTAGCAAAATGTTTTATGGTGGTGATTAATCAAAAGGGCCACCCTAAAGGCATTCAAAGTATTACTAGTTCAGGAATAATGTAAAAACTATTAATTTTCTTACAATAAAAAATTATATATGATTTTGTTTGAAACTTGTTTTAATATACTGCACCACAGTCAAGAAAAAATTTGGAAAAAACTTGGATAAATAACATAGTGTTATACAAAAAGATAAATCCATTACTTCAATACTTTGTTAATATAAAGGGCAGCACATGTTAAAGTATATTAACTTCATATTAGCTACTGATTGTGAGAGCAGTGGTAAGTGCTTCTTTGAACAGATTTTTCATTCTTTTACAAGCCTTTGTTTCAAAATTATCCTTAAATTACAAGCTGCAAGTAGAACAAGAATAATATAAAAAATTCATTCGACGGAAAACGATGAATATGACAGCTTACATTTCGCAAATAAATTCAAGAGCGTGCTTCAATGTAAGAATAATCGAACAAGTAAGCTTCTCGTATGACGTATAGGACATTGAGTAAAATAACTTGCAAGTAGAATAAATAAGACAAAATCACGTGTCACTGTAGATGCCAAAAACTACACCTGACCACTTACCCTCCATCTGGTAAATGAATATGCACTATTTATCACTTAAAAGCAACGTGTTACATGCATTCGTCACGGTACACGTGAAAAATAATATTTACCGTGTTAATTCCAGAATACCGCGATGGAGGTTGATGTCAAACAAAGAAATTTTCATACCTAACAAAGAGGAGTTTGCAAGAATTATTTCCGAGTTATTAGTAATCGTGAATGAGACAATCCTTGAAAACAGGAATTTATTCGTTACGTCTTGTGTCCGTCAGCTCGGAAATAGTTGCACTTTGAGACGTGATTTACATCAGCGATAAGATCACGGTACGGTCAATGTTAAAGAACGCCGAATAATATTTGAACGATTCGTGAATAGCCCGCCATAGTAAATTAAGCCTGACAGTGACTTATCAAAAATTTTCTGTGCGCGAACTAATTGGACTGTAGATCAAGATTCCAATCGTTCAAGGATTCCTAAAAGTTATTTTTCTATCTCTCGAGAGATTAGTAACTTTTCTGGAAACATGAGCTTATAGAATTGTGTAGTCTTTCTTTTTTTCAGACGATTCGATGGTATTCTGAAAGACTCAAGTATGAATTTTAAAATTCATTACTTTCTACTCATACAAAAATTGATACAGAATATTCTAAAACTCCCTCCATATTTCGATACAGTAAGTTGAATTTAAAAAAAAAATTTAATGAAATGGATATTTGATCTGTAGTTTTATCAAAATTCATTTCAATCAATAATAGAATGGGATATCTTCTAAGTTAAAATAATCAAGTGGCATACCTACCTCATTGTCATTCATTCATTAATATTGAAGATCAGAAAAAAGGCGACCCATTGAAGGAGAAAATTTCATTCGTAACCAATTTCTTTACTTTGATCATGTTAACCGCGAAGCAGGAATTTTTGAAAGTCATCGTACATGAATACCTCTAATATAGTAAACATTTGTCGCTTTTTAATGTAACGGCGTGAAAGTGTTAGTAAAATATTAGTACATAAATGTGTAGAACCCGAATTATGTAGAACGTTTATTTTGGAAGGAAAAAATTTATAAAAACTCCCGATTTTTCACACACTTTCGAGCGAATATCCCCTTAACTTTTTCTGTTGTAATTTATACTGAAAGATAGAATAACACAAAGAGCTACTTTACACTTTATACTGATTACATTATTACATGCTATATTTGTAAGTGGTAATTTCTGACGAAGTGCACTACTCGTTTCTCTCATACCTATATCTGTTATTTGGAAATCGTTGTACTAGTTGTAGACTAATACTACTTGCTAGTTTCCCTGCTATATTGATTATAAATCCTTTTAATTTTTCTAGTACTGTTTCTACAGGTACAGAATCCTTACACTTTTCAAGTTATGTATACTTATGTAATTTCGAGTGAAAAGGGAATATGGCAATACATTCCTGTATTTTATAATTTATATACGAACGGTTATATATTATCAGTTCATCAAGTGATACTTATTGGGGTTCTTCTATGCTAGTTCAATCACTTCTTGTGTCCGATGTCTTGAATTGTGGCGAAACTGGAATATGATGTGGTCGACGTGAAATTAAAGTGCGGTGGGGAAGGTGTTAAGTCATCATTTCTAATTTGTTTAAAAAGTACAGCTCGACTTTACAATTTTTCCTCGTTGTCGCGAAAATGAGGTAGGCCTATAAATGAGTTTCTATCTCCGGAACTATTTCAAAACTTATTTCCAAAACATTACACGAAGTTGGATCTTCTATCATTTTAATCAGGCAATATTCGTGATAATTTTACTATAAACAACCTTTTATTTTTCAAATTCCGCTTCACATTTTTAAACATCCGAAAAATGTGTTGGGATTGTTTGAAATTTTCTCTATAAAATAAGACATCCTGTAGGTTGAAGATTCTCAAATTGACTTCACAGCGTGCTGTTAAAGACCGCGGTGTGCTCCAATTCTGGTAACCGTTCTATGCGCTCTGCTACTCGTATCGGGTGGTTGACCGTTTCGCTCGCACACTATGTTATTCAAATGATGTGTCTACAAATGACATGGACAAGTCTCATAACCATAGTAGTATGGTGTTTATCAGGATAAGGAATTTTGTCAAAATTATAAAATTAATGGTACGGATACAGTGTAAACAATGCGTAGAATTTTATGGAGGGGTACGAGCTATGCTGACCCCCCTTAATACATTGCCTACTCACTAATCTCTGAACTGAATATTACTTTCACTTATTGTTAGAAATGAAGAAGCATTTTTTCATAATGTTTGTGTCCTCGTTAAACTAACAAGACTTCAAAATATTAGAAGCAAAAATGAAATATAATGAAATGCATAGCTATATTATTTGACATTCCAAGTAATGTTACTGTAACTGATATATTGAAATGTTATTTTGTATTTTAATTTCCAGTATTTCCCCAGCTCTGACATCTATGCGATCTAGCTCTAACTACTTGAAGGGTTACGAAATTAAAGCTTTCAAGAATTATCCGAGCCAATAAAAATCTCCCTTATCGAAATGGTTTGATACAATTTCAAAGTAAGAATTCTTAGCATGGCCGTGAAATAGTGCTTGACAAATGTACAGGATTCCCACAATATTGCAGAGGATTACATTCGGTAACCATCGAACATCTCGCTAGGATGTCACCCTGAAAGACAATCGTGATCGCGTGGCGTATTGACATGCCTTTCCAACTACTTAGTTACCAGCACCCTGGATCAAGGATATCAGCCATGTCGGTAGCGAGAAAAGAGAATCTCGCAGAACGTAAACACAAGAACAGAGAAAAATATATTCTGGGTGCGCCTACCATTGTACTGCTGGCACTGGGTTCTCGCATTCGATTACGAGAGACGAGCGGTCGCCGCGCCGCACCGGGCGAGAGGCGAGCGAACGAACGGCTGCAGCGGGCAATACCATAGAATGGAATGGAACGGAACGGAACGGAACGGAATGGCGGAGTGTTACAAAATATCAGCTTTCACCGTATCAGCGCCCTACGTTGTACATAGGCAGAGTCGGTGAACAGCGCGCAACGTGCTTCGCTCCGTCTACTTCATCCTCGACGCTCGTTGTCGTCAGTATTGTCCGTCAGCACTGTCACCGTCATTGGTATTTAGCGTTATTATCATTCGGTTTTCCACATGTAGTACGTACATATACTTGGCAACAGAAGCTTCTTGCTTCATTGTCACCGTGATCATCATTGCTGATCATCTTCGACAGCACCGTCCTCGACGATCCCCTTTCCCGCTAGACAATGATCATGATTATCACCTTAACAGCAGACAATCGCAGTATGTAGTTTGTGCAAGTATCTTGTGTTTGCGCGAATGTTTCTAATTTTCTAATGAATGTTAGGCTTATTAGCGGTACAATTGTGAACGAGGTGATTCTTCATAAAAAATAATTGGAAAGTGAGGAATAAAGCTGCAGGAACTGCGCATCTGTATTGCGTATCTGAGTCACCTTCTTCTCAATTTTACCGCTAATAAGCACCCTGCAATATTTTTCGGCATATGCGTGTTCAATGTAATATAATATAGCTGAACCGGCTAGGTGGCTACCGGTTGTAAAGTAAACGATTCGCTAATAGGAATGCATTTACGTAAAACTGTGCCCTGTTAATTACACGAGTCACTGCTAATTTGCCGAAGAAATTTCTAGCGTCAATAAATGCTCCTATAACGAGGCATTAACCGTTGCATAAGAAGAGGTGATTCACGTCGAGAAATCTTGTGACATTTTTAGAAGAAATCGTTTCCCCAGAATGTGTCATCATGCTTTTGCAGCCGTCCTCGGTTATAAATTTCACAATTGTACCGCGGTACATATTATTGTTCAGAGTAGCTGACTGTATAAACCATCTACGTTCACGTGGAGTTCCACGTGAGAGCTCGCGGGAGAGCTCAATGCTACGCGATTGAAAGTAAACCTTTTTTTCTCTCCTTCATCGATCGAAAGGTGGTGGTGTCTGTAACTCACGTAAACCGTCAGTTTACTGTATTTTTAGTCTCAACACTCGGAGAACCGTTACATGGTGTGTTACAACCAGCGCGTCTTCTTGTCCCTTACATGTACAGTTTTAACTGAGTCTTCGCCATTAGTTGAAAAGTAGCTGTGACTTTTTAGCTTGTTGCGTCAACTGGATACAATCAGAACGGCGGGAACGTAATTTCGTCTAACTTTTCAATCCATCTGAAGATAGAAGGTACAAGAAGTCCTATATAGCCTCTTTAAATGAGGAACAATTTGGTTTTATGGTGAAGAAAAGTGTGATCCAAGTTTGCATCATTTGCCATTTTAAACTTGATATACAACGTAAAACTCTATAAAATCTATACTGTTTTTCGAAATGAAAAATACAAATTTGGCTAATTAATGAAATTTATAGAAAATTAATTTATTTTGTGGTTATACATGCTGCAGTATGATTTTCAATATCTTAAAAGATTAGCACGGCAGACAATTATTGTACACGTCTACGAATTAAAAGATACATAGATATTTAGGTATTTCATTATTAATTAATTTTATTTATGTGTTTGGTAGTACTTACTGTGATTCACAGAACTTTTACTAATTTTTATTTCAAATTTTATACATTTTTGTTTTGAGTTATATTCCTTTATTATTCCTTATACTAGTATATACTTGTGCATCAATGCCTCTTATTGCTACTTCCGCCTTTCTCTTGACTGACAGTTATTATATCAATTTGAAATTATATCTCATATAGATCGCCTCAAAATGTATGACATAAACCAGAAAGGCAATTTCTCAAGGAAAAACAAGTCAGAAGTGTACAGTAAACTTTCTCGATGGGTCATTATTTATAAAAAAATTTCATTTGAAAATTCGATAAGGTGCGCCCATTCTACAATTGTATTTAATAGATCGCGGTGTAAATATTAATTTCATAAATGTATAATATATAAAAGTCATATTTCTTTAATGAAAAGTACCATTTTCTCTTTTTAAAATCGATCTTCTCGAAAACAAAAATCCCTGCAGACAAACCCCTTTTTACACTTTTGGTCAATTTTCTCAAGTTTTTTCGGATTATACATAGTATGCATTTTGAATACTTTGTATCTATTTAAAAAATTAAATGAATTGCAAGTCGTACCGACTTTCTGTTTAACGGTTGCTTTAGAAAGTTAATTTATTCAAGACTTGCTGGTAGTTTAAAATAATTTAGACTTTAATACCTGGCTATTTTCATACCTGTCAAATGGTTAGTTTGTTTGTTTTCTATACCAACCTGAGACCTTTATTCTTTTTGATAATCTCTTTTAATCATTTATAATTGTATTAACTTTGAAAATGCATTTAAATTTTAAAAAAAAATGTATTTTAAGTAAAAGTCATTCGTTAGTGATATTCCAAAATCTTTTAATAAGCATGGTTTCGTAAATCATTCGTGTTTACAGGCACGGTGTGTACACACGACTTCTTTAGGGTGCAACAAAAATCACGTGAAACAATTTTAAATGGAACATAGTAACTGTGTCTGTCTTCAATAGAAAAGTTTAGAAATTTGAGAAATTAAAAGGTACAATTTAATGTATGCAACATAATTAGAAAATAAGTAGGTACATGCATTAACGATGAATTTGAGTGTTACATTTTGTTAATAACAACCGGTGTTTGACATACGCTTGGATGAGCGAACTTGTGATAATTAAATGACGATAAGTTTCCTTCCTTAAGTGTAAGTAATCCACTAAGTTATTCCAACTGTAAACCCAATTAATACAGGAGAAATAGGTATTCATATAAAAAGATGTTATGAAAATAGCTGTTTTGTATCAAAATAATATTGTTCTGTAATTTTATGAGCTGTATCAACTAAATTGTATGTTATAGAAAATAACTTTACAAATACTCAACGACTAGAATTATGTTGAATGAGATGAGTTCGGTTTCGACTATCAAGCAAGTCGGGCGTATTTACGAACACAGAGCAGAGCAGGGTATTGTGCGTTTGTTCATTCAGTAGTAACGCGAGTGCAAAATTAGTGTGTAACAACCACTTTAAGAACAGTGACGATGCCCCCTGGTGGGTTGGAGGTTTGTCAAAAGGCAGTAGGTACATCTATCATGAATGCTCCTGACTACAGGAGTGCTCACTTGTGGAATTCAATGAAAGCAGTGACAGTAACTGAATATTTAACGTACACTACAATAACTTAGTGTTCTGTTCCACACAAAACAACAAGCAATTGCCATGGATGCAATACATACTTTTTCTGTTAAAGCATGCACGTCAGCTGTAGCTAAAGTTATGGGTATATTTGTCTCCAGAATTTTAAATAGCAAAATTTGTATGTAGGTACCTTACCATCCAGCAACTTGTTAACAAACTTAGGTACAAACGGTAACGTAAACAATAACATCGACACTCACTCCCTGCAAATTGAACTATTCATTTCCAAAACTATATAAGCGTATTATAGTATCGAATGTATGTCCAAATATCGCATGACGTCGTTGATAAGAAATCGACGGATATGAGCATAAAATGTCCCTTCCTCACAGTTAACGTTCATACGAGCATGCATGACTGAACCAGCTTTTTTACACATTCTCAGCTTTCGACGTCAAATTTATGTAGAACCCGAAAATATAAACAAACTGGCCAAGAATCTTCAAATGGAATAAGAGAGCGTCGCGTATTGGATTTAGAGTAAAGGTAGGTAAAAGTTCGCACCATGTGAATTTCATTGATTGAGTTGTAGCAGTGGCCAATACTGATTGACAGTCAATTATCAATCATGGTAGAGTCACCAGTGTCGAATTGTGTAACTGTGCGTCGTTTTGTTATCGTACAATGCGGTAAGTACTGAATTCGTTAGTTCTGATGTAATATTCTCATTTTTAGGAATCAATATTATTCCTATAAATTGATCAGTACATATTTTAATTCATATGTCTTCTGAAAGAGCTGAAATTCTTCTATTCAAAAATGCTAATAGAAGTTTTCAATTCTCCTCACGAATAACAGGATTGATTAAACAATGGAAAAGTAGCTGTGGGGGCAAAAGTTTGCACAATGCAGTAGGGCAAGAGTTCGAATGCGAACTTTTGCCCCAAAATAATTTGATGCGTGTTATAAATTCATTAAATTTATTTTATTTCTAGTGTTTGTTAAATTAGTAACGAAAACTGATTAAACCGACTATAAAAAATAAATTTGGAATTAATTATCAATTACAACATGGAAATAAATTTTGAGTTTATGATAGTTGAGCCACGCTGATATCAGCTTTTAATTTTTTTATTAATTTTTATTCCACAATATTTTTCCAAAATACTTTTCTTATTAACTCTTTGATTAAAAAACAAGCTTGAAGTAAATAAAGCAATAAAAAGAAAATCTGAATGCGAACGTACAAAGAAATAATTAGAAAAGTAAAAAATAAAAAAAATAACGGCTACTTCTGAAAAAGTTTAAAAGGAACAAAACAAATCGGTTTCAAAAAGAGAATAGCACAACCATCAACGTCTACAGAAAGAATAATTTGTCATGCGTGTGAAGAAGAATACACAGATCGTCCAGAAGACTGATGCTTGCGCAAACTACGAAGGTGAGGGTAATGTTATGTGCGATTACTGTTACCACGATTAACATAAAAATTAATTGTAAACTGTTAGTCGTTTTGCTATATTACCACAACTATTGCATGTAGGATAATAAAACACTTGTGGAAATTTCTCGTTCCGTTCTTTTACCCCGTAACATGCGACCTTTTGCCCCACATGTCGGGTAAACGTTCGCATTTGACATTTTTTGGAAATATTTATTTTATATAAGTTGTGACAGGTAAATTTACATGAAGTCACTGCCTATCGAATAATAAGCGATAGTAGTTATTTCTCTCAAAATGATATGACTACCAGTGTAATACTAAGAATTTTACGGAAGTCTAAACTTAAAGTGCGCACTCTTGCCCCACAATACTCTACATTTCGTTTTATAATCTATGCTATTTCAGGTGCAAAAAAGAAAATGATCTAGCCAAATAGTGCCCAAATATCGCTATCGATACCGTGCCAAATGTCCTACATACGGAATCACACAATAATCAAACGAAGTACATCGCATTCATAGATGCGGCAAATACAAACGATAACTTTAGGGTGCAGGATACAGGGACGAAACTAGATTGTAAGCGCCCCGGAGCAAGGATTCTGTTTGTCGCCCCCCCCCCCCCTCCCCTCAACATTTTACCATCTCCTATTGCCCACCTTAGGAGGTTGAGTCCACACTTTACATATAAAAGACATAATAAACGTGTTTATTAACAGGTTTCAAACATATTGCAGATACCCTAATTTGTTTGTTGTTTGATAACAGATAAATAAATTTTAATTACTCTTCCATAAAATGTGTATCTCCTTTATACCTAATGGAATAACGTAATATATCAATTTGAATAAAGCCATTGATGTAGCTTTTCCAAAACTGTCTTTTCTCTATAAAGATTTCTCATTTGGCGCCCCCCCCCCCCGCAAATTGGCGCCCTGGGCAGAAACACCCTCGCCCCCCTTAGTTAAGTCCCTGCAGGATATATGTACGTATGTAAATGTAAATGAGCAAATATGCTCTTCCAAGCCGCCACTATCAACTTCAGAATTTTTCTCCATTAATGCAAATAATACGAATACGAATTCTGATAATTTCTCTTTCGACGACTCCTACTCCACGGAGAACCCTGACCATAATTGTCGTGATTATGAAATCGAGTCAATAACATAGTAGAAAATCTTGTGGAAATTACAGGACCTGAAGAAGATACAGTTTCCAATGAAAGCACTCTATTTTCTCTTGTAGGGGAGATTCATGCAGGACTGGTCACTCTAAACTTGTGTACTATAGCTTGGGCTACTGCTGGTAAATATCAAAATGTAAAAATGTAATTTATAGTAAAGACGGTGCTTAATAAAAGAAACCAAATCGTTTTTCTTAAATTTTATCATAAAAATTAATAATTCGCAGCAATAAAAAAGTTGTAATTTGCTTTGAACGAAAAATTGTGGTCCAGTACCGACCAACTACTTAGATACTGGATTTTAAGGTCTAAATAATTACCTAATAACGTTAGTAAAAACATGTAAAAATAGAATAGAACTTTTAGTTAGGCACAATATTTTCTTGGTCTGTACACTCCACGCGAACCCAACTCTTGTGTTTGATGCACTGCACCCAATCTTCGTTGAAAGATTCTTTACAAATGATACACTCAGTGGTTCGTTCATCAAAGTCTAGTTAACGTTTAGTTTAGTTTAGTCTAATTTTGTTTAGAAGTAGCATTTTCAAAGCCGCATTCATATCGTTCTGCGCCCACTTTCCATTTTCTCGTTAATTTCGGACATTTTGCTGCAGAAAAACATAGAAGGAAAAGCTAAGGATTTTAATTATGGGAAAATATTAAAAAAGAAATTGTCGGGTGCTGGACGACTATAACGTGGCCGGTACTGCATGACTAGCACGTGGAAAAGCTTTCTTAGGCTTGATGCGTAATTGCAAATTGCAAAACAGGAGCATTTATGTATACCTAGTAGTCTAAAAATAAAGTACGTAATATGACAAAATTATTTAATTACAATACTTGAAAAATAAGAAATCAGTTATGAAAAATAACTTTTGTCGTACGGGACACCAGCGTAACCGTTAAACGTCTTAGAACTCTAGTAATACTGAAATAAAACGAACGTCACCGGAACACGTTACTCGGGACTATAGTATTCATATGTTTCTCCATTGATAGTACAGTCCACTAACAGTAGAACCGAGACCTAGCTTTGGCCGGTATATACGACTCTCCTAATTATAATAGATTATTAATATCCCACATGGTAACCTTAACTTCGACGACACACTATAGAAATTAACTAATCCCAATGTGACATTGGAACATGTTATTAAATCGGCCCCTTCGAATACGTTCGGATTTTACATAGATGATAACAAAATTGAAAACTCGCTTTCAGTGGGGGCTGCTTATTATTATCCATGACTAGGAATCTTTAAGAAGCTCAGTTTACATAAGGAAGCATCAACTTTTAAGCAGAGTATTAATAAATCAGGCACTAAACATTGCAAGTTGTGTTGACGTTAATTTTTTTATTCTTACCGATTACTAAAGTGTAATCGAAGCGTTACAAAAACCGATTTTCAATTCTCAATCCAATGTCCACCTTGTTGAAATTAAAATTAAATATGAACAATTAGTAGTCAATTGCAACCATCAGAATTTTATTAAATTTGGTTGGATCCCAGCTCGTATTGGTGTTATAGAATATAGAGAATGAAAAAATAGATTCGTTAGCCAGCAGAAGTTTGGAACCCATATCCGATATCAAAATACCGTATGGCAACTAGGGCTATCCGGGTACTCGAATATTCGAGCAGCTTGAAATTCGGACCGAGCCGAGACTCGATTTTCGAGCCCAGCCGGGTACCCGTTATCCGGGTAGCTCGAATTTGTTGGGTAGTCCGAATCGTTTCGGGTCGCTCGCAGGAACCGGGTAGCGCGAATTGTTTCAGGCGGCTCGGTAGAAGGGGTTAGCTCGAATTGTTTCGGGTGGCTCGGAAAATCCGAGCGTCTCGAATGTGGTTCGAGCAGTCCGACTGTTGAGGCGCTCGGATTTTCCGAGCCACCTGAAACAATTCGGGCTACGCGGTTCTTCCGAACGACCCGAAACGATTCGAACTATCCGGATTTTTCAAACCGCCCGGAACAAATTCAAGCTACCCGGATTTTACGGGTACCCGACTCGGCCCGGTCGGCTCGCTTTATTCGAGTACCTGAACAGCCCTATTAGCGACCTCACACGTAATTTTAAGTATCAAGCGAAAATGACAAGTAACGCGCCAATTATGGAATAAGGATTATACAAATATATACATTACTTTTAAAATGCCAACAACCCATCGTACTTTGGACATAAACTATTTTACCATTTTATTACTTTTGTTAATAGAAGCTGTTCAAATCATTATAATTTAAATGCTTCTCTAGAGTAGAATTTCAAGATTTAAAACATAATATTTGGCAGTGCCCAGAATTTGAGCATCAACGTATAAATATGTTGAAACTGCTTCGCAGACACAACTTTTTATCGTAACCAGATATCGTAACGCTAAAAATTATTTATACTTTTTTCAGAAATTTTAAAGTATGAATCTAAGAAATAGTATTGTTCCAAGTATATTAGCACGTTTTCTGTTACTCTAAAGAGTCTAAAGCGTAGAATACACATGTAAATTTTAACCCTTTGATGAGATCACTCTCTATATTCTATACAGAAAGATTATACTCTAACAAACATGCCATCTGTTTCTAAAACACTAACAGCAAAAATAAGAATAATCAGGAGGAACATTATGATCAGATCACAAGTCTTGTACTGCAAACATAGGGGGGGGGGGGGGGTCGAGTATGTTAGCGAACAGACCGTGGCGACACCGCCAACCAAAGGAGGAAGCAGTTACTTTGCCCACGCTCGGATTCGGCACATCTAGTCGACTATCTAGAGACTGACGTGCGAGGCTAAGCGCTACAGCTCTAGAAGACACACACGCTACTTCGAATACCTACCTCAGTACCTTTGTTATACATTAGTGTTAAGTTTGTGCAATAAATACTGTTGAGTATAAATTCAGTGCCAAAGACTCAAATCCCTTTTATTACCGTTAGGCCCATAAGACTAAGATAACAAATGTCATCTTTTGTTTTTTTTCGTAATGCATACTGCTTTTGTTTGTTATGCCATCTAAGAATATGAATTGTTGATATAATTTAAGACGGTGAAGTAGGGATTGGATGAAACAAATGAGAATCAATTGGAATCTATTATCTTAAGCACTTGCCTTATTTGAAGGTAAGTTTTGCACAGTAAGCAAATTTCGCCGTTTATAAAAGTGCAGATTTGAGTATCACATAAGGGGAGAGTGGGGTAAACACGAACGTGGGGTAATCGCGAACGCGATGGTTACGGCGTTTTAATAAATAATGATGTCCCGTCTCCACCAGCTAATAGTTTAGGTCGTATCCAACGCCGGGCAGAAAGTAATAAATACAGAACGCTCATGCTATTAAAGATAAACACAATTTATTATTTTCATCATGTTTCAAGTAATATTTTGTCCATTTTCAATTGCATGTAATTACTGTTGAATTAATGATACAATTGGGATTTTTTTAAGTTGAAATAAAGCACTTTTTTACCAACATTTTGTGACCAAGGCGATGCTTGAAACATGATTCTAACCTCTGAAATAAATTCTTTTTTATTTTTTGATGTCGTGTGGTATTGACGAGCATTTCGGATGGGGTAATCTCGAACGTTCGTCAATACCAATACTCTTTTTCTTTTTTGCTTAATTTTAATATTGAATTAATCGTTTTAGATGCCGCGAAATTACGAACGAAAAACGGAAACAACGTATACTTAGGTACCATAGATACTGTGGCGAACGAAAGAGAGTTTACCTTTTAAAATTGCATAACTTTTTTAGAATTGGTCCAAACGACTTGAGTTTTCTTGAGAAGCTAGCAGGATTATTTTGCTAAAAGATGTGTTTCGCCGTTTAAAAAAAAAATTGCAATTGGTCGGAATACCGAAAATAATAGTAAAGGTCGTTTTTAAATAGCTGATTTCGGGAATTTCGCGATATTCGACTTCATTCTGCGATCTTTAAGCGTTTGTGGCTCAGAGCAACATTAACCAATTTTAATGAAATTTTCAGCATGTATAAAACTTACTCAAATCTACAAAAGGGATTTTTGAATTTTCATTACAGGCTCAGAAAAAAATTTTTAAAACGACCTTTACTAATTTTTTTCGATATTCTGACCAATTGCAATTTTTTTCTAACGCACAATAAGAAGAATTTGACAAATATGTTAGATATAGGTTGTAACAACGTTTTTTATGGGTTGACCATTGAAGTCGCGCTTTCTGTTTGACTTCTGCGATATTTCGCACTCGTTCCGTGATAACTCCACAGCAATCAGGTAATCACGAAAACCAAGGGTTTTGCTTTTTCACTATAAAATTTATATTTATTATAATTTTTCAAAAAATCACAGTTCTTTATAGATGAATAGTTTAATTATGTTTGTAAATAATAAACAAATTCATTTCTCACATAGTTTTCGTCTTGTTTGCTTTTTTGCTTAGGTGTTCGCAATTACACCACTCTCCCTTATTAGTTTAAAAATAAATTTGATGTCTAAATTTTATTCTGATGCTATTTGTGAACATAACCTACAGAGAGCAATATAGTGGGTTAGGGAAATAGTGGGTTTGGATGAAAAAGAAGAGCTTTTAAGACTAAAGGGAGAAAAGTAGAGGTTTTACAACAAAGGGAAGAAAAGAAGAATGTAAAACTCCAAAAAATGTAGAAAACAAGGAATAAAGCAGAAGAAAATTGTCAGTAAGAGTCAGGAAATTGTCAAATATTTATAAAGAAGCTGGTGAAAAATTTTCAGTGTGTTAAGGATGTGATGAGCTAGGGTAAATTCGGGAGACGCGGTCGACCTAATATAAAATGGCTATTAAAACTAATACAGAAATCACTTATTTTATCAGAACAAACCTATATGTTCAGAATTTTATGCTGATTCAGAAAAACTGGTCGATATTAGCTTTAAGACAATATTTACTGTAAATCGGGTTGAAAACTGAAGTCATGACATCTGACCACTTTTCCCGAGGTGCCGGGAGAAATGGTTTTCGTCGTTAGCAGAGACCACTCACATAATTATTCATGGAAAAATAACAAAGGTTAAAGCAAAATTATTGACTTCCGTTTCCGGACGCGTGTATGGAAGGTAGTGGTGGAGAACTATCGATAGTCGGCACCATCGATAGTTTCCGATAGTTGGACCATGGACCATCGATAGTTATCGATAGTTATCAGTAGTGATAGTATGATTTATTATCACAGATCCCAGATAGCACACAAACGTCTAAAGTAGCCCAAAAGACGTCCTAAAGCCGTTCAGACCTAAAACGGACGTACAATTGACGTCTTTAAGACGTTTGTGCTATGTGGGGATGCACAGATAGCACACGACATCTATAAGTCGTCTTTAAGATGTCTTTCACACTTTCAAGGCGTCTTAAAGACGGCTTATAGACGTCGTCTGCTACCTGAGTGAAGTATAGAGGTATCTTATACCGTCGGTGATATTACCGCTTTTAAATATGTAAGAAACAATTTATTTTTAATACAAGTAATAATATTATAAATTAATATTTAGATTCTGAATTTGAGCTGTTCCCTTGTTTTAACTGACTTAAAAAATGTTCATAAAATTTAACATCCTTTTCTTTGATCTTACAAAATTTAATAACTGTATTACGAACCTTGAGTTTCAATAATTTACAATAAAATTTAAACTTGAAGTAGAGATGATAACGATACATCGATGTTTTTATAATCGATATTTAAAGCTCGATATGTAAGTACATCGAAACCATCGATGTTTTTCTAATGAATGTTTATCGATGGCTTTAGTTATTATTGTGCTAAGTAGAAATCATTTCTTTAGGATAAAAATGATTTTTTCCAGTTTAATGCTTTATCAGCTTTAGCAGCAGTTCTTAAGCAAAGCGGTCAGAACTGCACGGATATGAACCCAAAATTTTCAATACCGATAATTATCGATAGTGAAAATAAGCCATCGATAGGTTTCGATAGTGAGGACCATCGATAACTATCGATAGTACCATCGATAGTTCTCCACCACTAGTGGAAGGTGTTTAGAAGTGAGTGGTGTTAGCGGGTGAAGGAAAGTGTGGGGAAGTGGCGAGAAAGAGTGGAGAGTGTGTGTGTGGAAGGTGAGGGGGAGAAGTCTGAAGGGAAAGGGCTATTGGGAAGAGGGCTGGGGGTGAGAATAGGGGAGAAATAAGAGAGATAAGAGAAGGTTTGGAGGTTAGGTGGAAGGTGAGAGAAGTGTGGCGGGAAAGAGAGATATAAGGAAAGTGGAGACATCTGGCGGAGAGGAAAGCAATTAGAAGAGATAGAAGGCGCGAAATTTGAACGGAGAAAGTGAAGAAAGTGGGATGATTAAGGGAAAGGATTGCGGGGCAGGGGGGCTGAGGGCGGGAGAGAGATGCAAGTCGATGGAATGGGGGGGGGGGGAGGACGGGAAAGGTGGGGGGAAGGGGAAAGGGAAGGGAAAGAACGAAGAAAGGGTCAGGAGGGACAGCACAAGCAGTGTAGGGAGTAGTGTAGGGAGCTTGGATAACTACTGGGGAAAAAAGAGAGAGAGGGAGGAGGAGGAAGGGCCGGTGGGAGAGGGGGGAGGGGAGGTTTTAAAAGGAGTGGAAAAACGGCGAGATCGCCAGAAGGGGGGAAGCTGATGGGTAGGAAGCTGGGGGAGGGGGGGTGGATAGGTTGGAAGGGATGATAAGGGAGTTGGTGAGGGGGATAAGTGAGATGAAGGGGGAAATGAGGGAAATGAAGGAAGAATTGAGAGAGGAGAGGGAGGAAAGAAGAACACTGGAAGAGGAATGGCGAGGGTAAAGGAGGAAGTGGGAGGAGTGGATGAAGGGGGAGAGGACAAAAAGAGAGGAGTTGGAAAAAAAGGTGGAGAGGCTGGAGGAAAGGGGAAAGAGGATGGAAGAGGTGGTAGAGAAGGTAGGGAAGTGGGAAAAGCAGGGCATGGGAGGGGGAGGTAAAGAGGTGATGAATGAAGAGCAAGTGGAGGAGTGGAGGCTTAGGATTAGAAGGATGGAGGTGAAACAAGACAAAAAGGAGAGAGAGGGTAGAAGGAACAACGTGGTGATAAGGGGAATAGGGGTAGAGGGAAGGGATGTGGAGGAGGAGGTAAAGAAGCTTTGGGGCAGGATGGGGTTGGAGGAGGGAGGAATTAAGGAGGTGGCCAGGATAGGGAGAGCAAGAGGGGATGGCTTCGGGATGGTATTGGTGAAGCTCGCGGGAAGGGAGGAGAAGAGGAGGGTGATGGAGGCAAGAAAGAAAATGAAGGGTGGAAGGGAGAGGATTGAGGATGATCTAACGGAGGAGCAGAGGAGGGGAAAGTGGAAAATAGAAAGAGAGGCTTAAAGTGAGAGGGAGAAGGGGAAGGTGGTGCAAATAGGATATATGAAGATGTGGGTGAATGGTAAGGTGAGAAAATGGGATGAGGTGGGGGAGAAATGGATAGAGGAGCAGGGAAACGGAGGGGGGCGAGAGGAAGGGGGGGGGAGATTAGAGGGGGAGCGGGGGGAGAGGGAGATGGAAAATGTAGGGTGGCTTTCTGGAATGTGGCGGGACTAAGAAATAAGGATTGGGAGTTTTGGAAAGGACTGGAGGAATGGGAGGTGGTAGTGCTATGTGAAACGTGGGTGGAGGAACGGGATTGGGAATACGTAAGGAGTAGATTACCAAAGGGATACGTGTGGTGGAAGCAGTGGGCGAAGAGAGAAAATAAAAAAGGGAGTGCGATGGGGGGGATGGTGATGGGGGTAAGAAAGGAGGTGGAAACTAGGGAACAGGAAGGAGGGGGGAAGGAAGGGATAATGGTGAAAATGGTGTTGTTGGGGGGGGGATGGTGGAGGGTGGTAGGAGTCTATGTTAATAGAGATTTGCGGAGGAATCTGGAGGAATTGGAAGAGTGGGTGGAGGGGAGGGAGGAGGGAGTTAGGGTGGTAATAGGGGGGGACTTTAACGCGAGGACAGGAAGGGAAATGGGCGGAGCTGGGGGGGGGGGGAGAAGAGGATGGGGAGGAAAGTAGAGAGGAAAGCAGGAGATCGAAAGATAGTGAGTTAAATGGGGAGGGCAGGAGACTGTGTAGATTCTTGGAGGAGAGGGGGTGGGGAATTTTGAACGGGAACGTAGAGGGGGATGAGGATGGAGAGTGGACGTACACGGGAGGGAGAGGGAACTCAGTTATAGATTATATAGTAGGGAATGAGGACACAAGGGAGGGGGTGGAAAGGATGGAAGTGGGTGATAGGGTTGAATCGGACCATCACCCGGTGGTGGTGTGGCTGAGGGGGAAGGGGGGCGGGGAAGAGGGAGAAAAAAGGTGTGGGTAGGAGGTTGGGGAGGGGAGTCTGGACAGAGGAAGGGAGGGAGAAGTTTGTAAAGAGGTTCGGAAAGAGGGAGGGAGGGGATAGAGGAATACAAGAGGAATGGAGAGAGCTAAGAGATAGGATAACGGGAGCTCTGGAGAAGGGGAGGAAGGGAAGGGAGAGGGCAGAAAAGGGGGGGGGCGGGGAGTGTCGGGAGAAAAAAAGATTGGTAAGGAGAGAGCTGAGAAGATGGAGAAAGGAGGGAGGAGAGGGGTTAGAGTATAGGGAGAAAAAAAGAGAGTATGGGAGAATGTGTGAGGAGAAGAGGAGGAGGCAGGTGGAGAGGTGGGAAAAAGAGGTGGAGGGGATCAGGACGGAAGAGCAGGTTTGGAAAGTGGTAAATAGGGAAAGGAGAAAGAGGAGGAGAGTGGAGGAAGGAATAAGAATGGAAGAGTGGGAAGAGTATTTCAAGGGGTTATTAGGAGGGGTGGAGTGGAGGGTGAGGAAAGGGGGTGAGAGAAAGGGAGGGGAGGATGAAGAGGAGGATTTAAGGATTGAGGAGGTGAGGAGGGTGGTAAGGAGTTTGAAGGAGGGTAAGGCGGGAGGGGGGACGGCATACCCAACGAGGTTTAGAAGTACGGGGGGGAAGAGGTAGAGGAATGGCTGTGGGATATATGCAGAAGGGTGTGGAGGGGGGAAGGGTGGGTTGAAGAGTGGAGGGAAGGAGTGGTAGTGCCGGTGTTGAAGAAAGGGAGTGGGAAAAACGTGGGGGACTATCGGGGCATTACGTTGACGCAGACGGCGTATAAAATTTATGCGTCGGTGCTGGCGGAGAGACTGAGGGAGGAGGTGGAGGGTAAAGGGCTACTACCACCGCGAGTCAGGCCGGCTTCAGGAAGGGAAGGGGGATAATTGATAATGTCTATGCGTTGAACTACCTGATAAACAGGCAGGTCAACAGGAAGCGGAAGAAAATGATAATTTTCTTTATAGACCTGAAAGCGGCCTTTGACTCGGTGGATAGGGAGGTACTCGTAAAGGAGATGAGGAAGAGAGGGGTGAGGGAGGGGTTGGTTGAAAGGTGTGAGGAGGTGTTGAAGGAAACAGTATGTAGGGTGAGAGTAGGGGAGGTGGAAGGGAAGGTGTTCTGGACGGCTAGAGGAGTGAGGCAGGGGTGCCCACTCAGTCCGAGTATGTTCACCCTGTTGTTAGCGGACTTAGACGAAGAGGTGGAAAAAGGAGGATGGGGTGGGGTAAGATTGGGGGGGAAGAAGGTGTATACCCTGGCGTATGCGGACGATATCGCGGTGATGACGGAGGATGAGGAAGGGATGAAGGGGATGTTGGGAAAGTTGGAAAAGTATATGGATGGGAAGGGGTTACAGTTGAATGTGGAGAAATCGAAAATGATGAGGTGCAGGAGGGGTGGAGGTAGATGGAAAAAGGTGGGTTGGAGGTGGAAGGGAAAGGAGCTGGCGGAGGTGAGAGAATTTAAATATCTGGGGTATACTTTGATGGGAAATGGAGGGCAAGAGGCTCATGTAAGAGAGAAAGTGAGGAAAGCAGCGGCTGTGATGGGGCAAGTGTGGGGGATTGGTAAGAGGAGATTTGGAAAGGATTGGGGGAAAAGGGTGTGGATGTTTGATAGGTTGGTGTGGGCAACGATAAATTATGGGGTGGAAATTTGGGGCTGGAAAAGTAGGGAGAGGGTGGAGGGGTTACAGGACAGGTTTATGAGATGGGTTTTGGGGGTTGAATGGTGTACGCCGGGGTATTTGGTTAGGGAAGAGTTGCAGCGGGAGATGTTGAAGGGAAGGGCGGGGATGAGGGCGTGGGAGTATGAGAGGAAGCTGGAGGAGGGGCAAGGGGGAGGAGGTGGCAAGGATGTGCTGGGAGGAGATTAAGGGGCGGGCAAGGAGAGGGGGGGTCCTGGGGGGATGGGAAAAGGAGAGGAAGGGGTTTTATGAGGAGAGGGGATGGACAGTGGAGGGAGTGGAAAGGATGAGGGGTGGGGGAGAAATGAGGGGGGGGAGAGCTGGTAAGTGTGGAGAAGAGGTTGCAGGAGGGGGATAGGTGGGAAAGGATTAGGGAAGCTAGGTATAATAGATGGTATGGGGCGGTAAAGGGGATGGGGGTTCCGGGATACTTAAAGAAGGGGTGGGGGGAGAGCAGATGGAGGAGGGTGGCTAGGTTCAGGTTGGGGAGCGAGATGAGGGGGGGGGGGAGATATTGGGAGGATGAGGAGAAAAGGAGATGTAGGGTTTGCGGGTGGGGGGAGGAAACATGGGAACATGTATGGGAGGAATGTACGGGGTGGGGAGAGGGAAGGGGTTGGCAGGAGATGGTGGGGAAAGTGTTGGGGGATGGTGGAGAGGGGGAATGGTGGATGAGGAGGGTGGAAGAGTGGAGGGGGGTACAAGATGGAGGAATGAATGGGTAAGGAATGAGAGTGAGAGGATGCGTGTGGAAGCGGGGGTCCGGAGGGGGGAAGGAGGAGAGGGAGGAGAGGGCGCGGCGGTGGCGAGCAAGCGAGCGTGCGGTTAGGTATAAGGATTAGATGTAAGGAGTAGTTTTAAGGAATAGAATTAAGGCTGCGGGTAAATTGTGAATTGTAATCCCCAAGGGGGCACAATAAAGTGTATACATAAAGCAAAATTATTTATGAGTGAATACAACTATAGATTCATTGATATTTAATTTGTTTACGCTAAACAAGTAAAGAACACATCAAAGAAAAAGTGAACTACCTACTGGCGATTAGCAAGGCAAATGAATACAAAAGTGAATAAATAAACTAAATACACAAAAATAATAATGCAATAATAATAAAAAATAAAAATATAAACAAAAATAATAAAAAAGATCATAACTCGACCATCTCTCCTTTCTGCAGCGAGAGATGGTCTTCTCGTTAGCTTTGAGAGGAAGAGTTCATATGGCCAAATACTTTGGCTACATTATCACTGAATATCTCTACTATATTATTATCCCAAACATTAAACGAAAATAAACTTAGAAGTATATTTTAAATACGATTCTGCACACGGCTATTTGACAAAAGAGGTTAAATGTAACCTCAATTTACCTTTTACAGCCTATAAATCCAGAAAAACACAGAAGGAAGCGAAATGACGCTATTCATTCAACTATTTGGCTTCTAGAGAAGTAATTGGTCTGCACTTTAATGCATTTTTTACGTATAGACTAAAATATAGCGGCTCGACTAACTCTCCAGCCCGACCGCGTCTCCCGGATTTGCCCTATATGTATAACCATCTTACCCCAATAAGTTCTCCATCATACCCAATGGTTGAGCAAGATTACGAATTTATTCAGGATTAGTTTTTCATTTTTTGCTACAATTAACTTTGACATTGTTATTTTATATTGATATTTAAGTTACTAAAAAATATAAGATCGATATGGGTAAAATTTTATTTTTCTTGCATAATAAATAACATAGTTACACCTATGTGTCTGAATAATTTCTCGTGTTTGCAATAAATAATTTTTAAAAAATTCCAGGTGAAAATAAAAATAATAAAATTAAATAGAATAGGAAACTGAAAAGTGTAATAGCAAGTGATTACACTTGTCACTAGACAAAATATAACCAGGATTTACAACAACTTACTAATAACTATAATACCTATAATTAAAATAAGACGTTATACATACTGATAGAAATTAGAAACTACACGCGCTCTCACATGGAACGCTACAAAAAGCGGTAAAAAAATTCTGACTCCACGGAGCAAGCTGAAGTGAAAATTGACTCAACACTTTAATACCAGCTTGTCGTTCGTGACTTTTCCAAATACATAGGTACTTTCATGGCACCGTACGGTTCTTCTCCCTCCTTGGGCGCTGTCGATTAAATATGGCTAGAATCGACGTAATTATAGCTCCACGGGAAAGGACTTTCGACGCTCAAGAAATCGCCAATTCACTTTTGCAATCGTCGAACGTACATGATCGAAGCGCGCCAGCTGATCCCATCACGTGTCCCAAGTTGGTTGCTATTTCCAACAGATTCCCTCTTTTGTCCACGTCTATTGCCATCTTTTTTTATTTTTTAAATGTAATAGGTGCGTAGATCATCTATACTGTTAGTTATTCGGTCATAAAAACTAATGCAAAATTTTATAACATACAAATAGAGGATTAGTTTAGTATATGTAATCATACAACAGAATAATAGAACATTAATTATTATTCTAATCTATAGTGGCACACCTACGGAGTTCGGATAATCGAATGGAAAACTCGCTCGGAAAATACAATTGCGTTTTTATGTAAAGAATTTATTTCCAAGTGAATTATAGCCAAGTGATTGATCAAATAAATATAAATAAATATATTGCAGTTTTTTAATATTTCAGGTCTGCTTCCCAAACATTCTAAATTACAAATTGGCATACCTGCATATTCGTCCTAAAGTTAATTCGGTGGTCGTAGCTTCTATTTAGACTTAATAACATCTCATAACAGTCTTCAAAGCAGCGAATCCTTGAGAATGTATAGGGAATATTATTCAGATTTTGCCGAAATTTCTATTCTTCGTCTTCATCTTCATCCCACCCATCGATATGTATTCAGAGATAAGACCATACGTTTTCACTTTATTGACAGCTTAATATAAACAGTATATGTTTAACTAATGAAAACCTAACTATGAATGTTAAAATATGAGTGAAATAAATATACTGTGCTGTAGGCATTCGCTTTTCTTCCTCAGAAAATACCGTTCGGATAATCGAACATTCGGTTAATCAATATTCCAATAATCAAATGTCCCGTTAATCGATGTTCGTATAATTAAACGTTCTGTCAATCGATGTTTTGATAATCAAGGTTTTACAGCATTTAGAAAAGTACATATACAGGGTGTCCTGCGTAAGTGTCACCACGAAATTTCAAGACTTTCCTTGAACTTTCTAAAAAATTGTTTTAGAAAAAAAGTTTAACTATATTTAAATATGCATAACTTCCGTACATCAGGGAATCCTTATTTGCATTTTTTCGGAGATGTGGATGTTACCTTCTGTATTTTAAATAGAACTATAGTATTTTTTGATATTTTATATTAAAACGGATCACGATAAATCCAACAACTATATGTGCTGGTGATTATGATAGTGGTGTAAGTAAAAAAAATGAGATTTCTCTTATTTTATGTTATATTGATTTATATTTGAATATTCGTTGCAAAATAGCCGTCACTTAACCAATGACATGATAGTATAATTTTCATAATGATCCGCAACAGTTTTACCTTCATTTCGATAGTGGTGTAAGTCATTTGTTCACTGTAAGTAATTTGTGAGAAAGGAAATAGTTGTATATTTTTGTCACAGTCTAAATATCTCGAGACAAAAAATACCTGACTTACACCACTTTCATAATCACCAGCACACATAAAGAAACGATTTTTTTCAAAAATATGCATGTCCCACATCATCTCGGCTTTTAAATCGTACAAATTCTTAGCACATTTAACTATTTACAATTACACTTATACTTTCTTCGGGACACGCTCCAGAATACTTCCAAATAATTAAAAAAATCTGTGTAAAGTTTGAGCCCGATCGGATAACGGGAAAATGTGTCCCTGGGCCCTTGATTATTTAAATAATTATTTAACAGCTCAAAAAGCCGATTTTATATAATATCCTACAAGTTTTGATTAAACAAAAAAATATGTCAAACAAAAGTTGTAGATTCAGACAAGGAGCATCCTTTATGCTGTATTACTTTTTCCCGTGCGACAAACGGTTTTCGAAAAAAAGTCCGAAAACCTGGAAAAAGAAATTTTCCCTCCAATTTTGAAAGTTTCAATGTTTCTCGAACACTGTTTATTTATGAAGGCGAACAAAAAATACATACCGAAATATTCCAAAATGATAAAAAAAATTTCCTTATTTTCAATGTTTGATATTTAGGACAGAAATTCGCAAAAATATCGAAGATATAGACATCTGAAGTGAGGTATTCAAATGCATTTTTCTCGAAATCATTATTTTCAAACATGTTACCCACGATTACTCAAAAACTATTCAACCGATTTACTTAAATTTTGGCACGGCTATATGATACACTATCACTCAGATTTTTGACAGCGCGAATTATTTATTTGATTCATAGTTTCTTTCTTATTGCCTAAAAAACGCAAGATTTCATGTCGGATTTCTTTTTAAATTTTGAAAATTTAAATGTATCTCGAACATTTCTTATTTATGAAAACTAAAAGAAGTCTGTATTTTTTATTTTCAACCCTAACGGTTAATGATGTTACATCTCTGTCACCAATGAGTATACTTCACTTCTAAGGTCGGTATCTTTGATATTTTTGCGATTTTCGGTCCCAAATTTTCAGGAATCATTGATGATATATCAAACAGTGAAAATAAGGAAAAAATTTTTTAGCTTTTTGGCATATTTCGGTACAATATTGTCTGCGTATGTGCTCGGTTTGATGCACACGATACGTGCTTGTCGCTATCCCCACCACTTCTGTCTCACTCTTGTCCGGCGAAGGCAAGAGCGAGACGGAACGAGAGCGAGCGAGAGCCACTGAAAGCGAGCGAGGACGGTACGAGACGACAGACGACGCGTTGATGTTTCGTCTCCCTCCGTCTTTCAGGCGCCGTGACACTCCGTCCTTTGCGTGCGCGACGAGCGTGCGCGATAGTCGTAAGCACTTACGGTGAGCACGGGAACCGCTTCGCAAAATCTTGACGCAGGCCCGGCTCAAGTCTTTTTTGCGCCCTAGGCGAACTTGTCAAATTGCGCCTTTTATTATAATACATTTATTTGAGATTATTTATGACTTTACTCTGCAAAATTAGGGGACTGCCTACGGCGGAAAGTCGACAAAAGGTGCAAAAAGGTATGTTTTCATTACTGGTATTGTTGAAAATAAACGTTAAAATTAAATATTACAAGTTGTACTATAAGTGGATTAAACTACGAATAAAAATTCAGAGTAAGGTTATCAATAATCTCAAATAAATGTATTATAATAAAGGGCATAATTTGAAAAGTTCGCCTAGGGTGCAAAAAAGACTCGTGCCGTGCCTGGCTATCTGAACGTCGCGCGCATGCGTCGGGCAGTCACGATTCCATCTGAGTGCTCGCACCCGTCGCGCACGCCCGCCGCGCACGCAAAGCGTTCCATCTCGCTCCCCCCTTCGGCTAGAAAGAAGCGAGAAACGAACACCCGGAATTAGGGATCTGTTCACGATAGGAGCTCAACGCCGGTCCCGACCAGCAAGCACATACGGAGACAATACTGTATATGCCCCCCGCTATAAATGTTTAAAAAATAGTCCTCGAAAATAAAAATTCCATTTTCTTTGTTCGCCTTCATAAATAAAAAGTGTTTGAGAAACATTTGAATTTTCAAAATTTGAGAGGAAAAAAGTTTTTTTTTCAGCTTTTCGGACTTTTTTCGGAAACCATTTGTTGTGCGAGAAAAAGTAATACAACATCAAAGATGCTCCTTGTCCGGATCTACAACTTTTGTCTGACATATTTTTTTATGTAATCAATAACTTGGAGGTTATTATATAAAGTCGACTTTTTGAGCTGTTAAATAATTATTTAAATAATCAAGGGCCCAGGGACACATTTTCCCGTTATCCGATCGGGCTCAAACTTTACACAGATTTTTATAATTATTTGGAAGTATTCTGGAGCATGCCCCGAAGAAAATCTCGAAAAACATTTTACCAAAAGTAAATAAGAGTCACTCTAATGTCCATTTATATCCACTGAGTGCACGGCGACGTAATATTAAGAAACATGATTAGGTTGGAGCAATAATGCCAAAATTGGGTTCCTATATACATATATTTATATCTAAAAAGTAAATACATTAACAAATATATGTTTTTGTTAATGGATAAAACAAATTAGCTACAATCTGAAGACGCATCTTCTTCCGCATTGTCCATACAAGTAACACAGGTTACGATGGATACTGAATGTTTTTTACAAATAAATCGCATACATTTTCCGCACTTTAAAGTGGTATTTTTACATAATGTGATCACGACGGACTTGCTAAATTTTAGGAAAGCTTTTGCGTAGCTAAGCTTATCCTGAATAGCCACTTCAGCGCGTAGGTAATAACCAATCAGCTACAACGTTCGTGCTACCTATTTCTTGCACCCTAAGCGTAATTTTTCTTGTAAAGGAGTGCGATTATGCGGGAGAGATACTCCAATCCAGTGGATTTTTCTCCAGGTCGAAGGCTCGAGACCCGACTCCCGTGACCCGACTCCCGAGACCCGTGGCCTGTGACGTGATCGATCGCAGATCATCAAGTCATTTGGCAGGCAGTATCGTAGGCCCTTTAGCAAGACTGTATTTATGACATTTGCAACTGCTGTTGATACAATCGAATATTTACACTAACACTTCTGACTTACGCGTTTGGAGCGTACGCTCCAAAGCTGTTGACAAAAATTGTACGTGTAAATGTACCTATTGTACAAGACTGTCTTGTTATTTTAGGCGATTTCGTATTGAATGTGGAGGAGACACCATGGTTACCAAAGTGGAATGTTTGCCGTTGAAGAATGAACACCTTTGCGGAAAGCTTTTAGAGTGACTCATCAAGTGAAATTTCCGTTACAGGACAGTCCCAGTTATTCGTATTTAGAAAATAGAGAGAAACAAATTATTACTACTACATCTAGCAAAGGTCATAAAACGATTCAAGCCTAGACGTGGCACGGAGAACTCGCGATTGCTCGGCACGGAAACCTATCGAACCGCGGTGGCCTGCAATAAAGTATTTGCAATAACATTGATACCCGTGCACTCCGTGCACGCGCGCGGGTACCGGAAGGTTAATGATTGTATTCATACATTTTTCGATGCCATACATTTGTGCGAATTGTGCATTATTCCCGTCACTTCTAGAATTGATTATAACAGTTACAAAGAACCGTTTAAAAAAAAGTAATGTTCTACAAGTACTCTGTTCAGAGAACAAAACACGTAATGAAAGATCCACTGCCGAACCAATTAATAATAAACTTAGAGTATGGTAAACGTATGTAAGTGCACAATAATTTCTAACCCGAGATTCCTATTTTGAGTGTACATATTTATAAACGTTACGCTTTTGTTCTCGTTCCGCAAAATTGACACTTTTACATTACATATGTTACGTGATAATAAAGATAGAATGTTTCTACATTCGTTACAAATGTATCTTAGTTACTTATAGTGTTTTATAAAGACCAACGCGCAAACAGTGGGGGCAACGATATTCAGTGCGAACAACTGTATACATGTAAATCCTCGGTATTTTGTTACGGAATGATCGGCGTGTCCAGGGTCTCGGCTCTCTGAATGACCGATTCTTGGTCGGAAATTTCTCCACGGAAGCCGGACTCGTCCACGTCAGATCGTTCCGTTCGAGTTGCCAGTCGACTGCAATCAGCACAGACAACCGTTTTACGTCCCCAGACTGTTTAACAAACGGTCGAATATAATCGTTATACTGTAACCGTGACCTGTTCAGCGAAGTTCGTTTACCAAGTGTAATAATCGCTTTCGCGGGGGTTTCACGTTTCTCTTTTTCTTCGGCGAGGCGAACCGGACGGAGCGATCGTAATCTAACGAACGGGCATAATAACGGTTGCAACTCAATAAACTGGCCTGTTATATAAATGAATAACTGGCCGAAAACACATCCCGAGTACACGTTTTTACTTTCTAAATATTAGCTTTTCTTTCGAAGGATGGGAAAATTTAATAAGCGACGTAAAATTCTTTTAGTTGTACCCTTTTTTCAGCTACTGCAAATCGTCTGAAGCGGAGAATTGAAAGGGAATCGAATGAAATGGGTACCAAGGGGAAAGAGCGACTGAAAAATTCGGTGATGCGTCAAATCACGAGAAAACGATCGAGCAACGGCCTACTTCGATCGGCCGTGCGCGAACTATTCAACTTGAATGCTTACCGAAAGGTTGGTTTTCTCCGGGCGTGAAAGCGCCCCGTAAGAACAGAATGGGACGGGGCGGGACGGAGGTTTGACACGAATCAAAAACTATTCCAGAAGGAGTATAATAAATCTGTGGCTCGGTCTGTCGCGATCAAGGAAACGCAATGACAGACGGAAGGAAACTATCCTGTGCGAATATTTCCGCGCAATTAGTAACAGTGTTGGCCACACGTGAAAGCGCTAGGGAATTAAATCAGTCGTTCGAGCAAAGAAGCGGAAGTCAGTCTTTTCGAATATTCTCTACGCTATGTAATACCCAATAATATTGGGCCGATGGAAGAATTCTATTAATGAAATTACTAATGAGTAAACGTGAAAATATATAAATTCCATTCTCTACGCAGGCTTTATACTGAAATTCATCTGTTGTATTACCTACTCGAAAAAGCTAAACCTAGCCTAACTGGAACACTTTGAAATACTTTAACCTCCTCCCCCCCCCCCCCCCACCCCCCCCCCCATAAACATGACTCATGTATAAAAGAAGCTAATTCCCTTTAATTCACGAAAAAAGTTCAACTGCAAAGATTGTGAAATCAACTTTGCTAATTCCAATTGTACCTTTAATTCACGACAACAATTAAAAAAGTTCTCACGCAAAGATTTTGAAATCAACTTTGCTAATTCCAATTGTATTCTCGTTCTCCGCTCGAACACTGATTCCTCTGTCACTTTTTATACTTGACATTACTTCATTGGCCACAAATCAATTCAGTGCTCAGATTTTCAGCTACAGTTTTAAGGAATTAGCGGGCGAAAGGCCTGTAGTTGACACAAAAACTTTTATAAGAGGGACATCTTCTGTTAAAAATGTCGTATGAAGATCGTTTTACCATGGAAGATAATAAGAATTTGGTAGAGACTAATTTAAACGAATCAAAGTCGGAAATAGATTAATTACTAGCACATTCGGTAACCTGCATTAGTGCGCACTGAATGCGAACTTTTTCGCATCCAATTGGCGAAAATTCGGACCCAGTACGCACCAGTGCGACCGTCTGGATACACTGTTAGAGAGATGCGGAGAATATGAAGCATTTTGTTTTAAGTCGACTTCATAGTTTTTTTTTCTTCTATAACGCCCGCTAATTCCTTAAAACCGAAGCTGAAAATCTGAGCACTGAATTGATTTGTGGCCAATGAAGGAATGTCAATTATAAAAAGTGACAGAGGAATCAGTGTTCGAGCGGAGAACGAGAATACAATTGGAATTAGCAAAGTTGACTTTACAATCTTTGCGTGAGAACATTTTCAATTGTTTTCGTGAATTAAAGGTACAATTGGAATTAGCAAAGTTGATTTCACAATCTTTGCGTGAGAACTTTTTAATTTTTTTCGTGAATTAAAGGTACAATTGGAATTAGCAAAGTTGATTTCGCAATCTTTGCAGTTGAACTTTTTTCGTGAAGTAAAGAGAATTAGCTTCTTTCATACATGAGTCATGTTTATGGGACGGTGGGGGGGGGGGGGATTTCATCACTTTTTTCATAATTTATTATAAATTACTAAGTGACCTATTTCATAACGGTCTTCATCCTCAAAGCGGTTCATATTCATGCAAGATACGACAAAATTAATCAAACGAAATGGCCCAAAAACGCTAAAAATGTGTATATTCTTTTTTGTAACGTCAAAAATGAAAATAAATCGTATTTTTTAAACGAATTTATTCAGCTTCGATTCCTCTGTTTGCTTCTGTTACGTCTGTTACATATCTGAAAACTGAAATTGAAACCAATTCCACCAATCCAATTCTCTTGAAACTTTGGAGGCGTGCGTAGTTCGGATGACAATACGATATTTTAAAAACCAAATTACCCCGAGGGGGTGAAAATTGTACCCAATCAGCAATAACCAATAAATATAACCCATAACCACAAATCCAAACGACTTGAAATCAGTTACTGCGTTCGGGTAGCTAGTCGCATCACGAGTTCCGTAAATACACAATTTATATCGAGAAATGATTCGTTAATGTACCACCGATTACGTCCCGCCGCTATCGCGCGAGATCTTCTTTAACATCGTGACATTTCAAAAATGTTAACAACTAACATTTGACAGGTTATGATTGAGTGACAGCCAAGTGACATTTATAAATTCTGCTTTCGAATGGCGACACCTACTGGTGTCAAGTGGAGGAGGAAAACGTGACATCACGAAAACTCTTAATCCCAAAAGTATCATTTTGATAACTATTAATTCAGAATAATTCTTTTATCTTTTAGACAAACAGCTTGATACATTAAGTAAAACGACAAATGGGTTCGAAAAAAAAATTATTCGCTTAATCATGTTAAAACACAGGAATATGTCATAAAATAAGATAATAAGGCCAAAATAGCTGCGGGGACCTGTCAATTTCGCTATCATTCGTGTATAGAGACATGGTCGCTCAGTGTGCCTATGGGTAGAGGGGAAGGAGAATTAGCTTCCAGACGCGACCGCGTCTGTTGATAATTAAAATGTGGGGGACTCGAAACTATTTGTGACCTACATATTATATTGGAAATGAATAAAATACTTATAAATGTTCCAAAAATATCTGGTATTGTTTCAGTAATTTAAGTTCCTTATAATATCAAACTCTATCGATGCAAGTGGAAGATATTTTTGAAGAAGAAAGTAGAAAGAAAAGGAAATGTTGAAGTGTAAAAATAATATGTAATGTACAGAATTTGTTGAACGTGAAAGATGAATTGTTTTATTTGGTAAAATAAACTTTATATATTTTCCGCTTTAGACACAGCAAAATTCTTCATTTTCTTCTTCTTTTGTTTCCCGAAGAAAACAAAGCGAAAAAATATTGCCTCTACGAATATATAATATACATAGGTACATACATACATAAAACATGTACATATAAACATTTTTGTACAAAATGGTAGACTGTATTAACCACTTGCTCTGGAAAGACGTGCCATGCACGTCGTAATGCTTTTGTCACAGAATCGCCAACGACGTGGTATGTACGTCGTTATGTTTAGAAAATATAAATCTTTTTCTGATTTCTCTGAGGCATCGAACACTGTGTGACGCCTCCCAGCGAGTTACACTGGAACGTTCTGGTACACGCGTCGGTGAATTTTTTGCCAGCGCAAGTGGTTAAATATGTAATGCATTACAGAAAAAATATACAGAGTGTGTATATGTAATATACACAGTAATATACAGGGTAACATACTTAATAAACATACAGTAATATACCTACTTATGTAATATACAGGGTGTTGCACTTAACTTTATTACCTGAAATGTTTCTGCTATATTTAACTTTGTTTTCTTAAATAGAATGTTATATTTTATTTTATCAGTACCCAATAGTCACTTTAAACATAAATTCAACAACCTATAACAATAAGTCTTTCAAGGTCACTAAAGATCCTTTAAAAAAACTTTAAGAACACAAAGTTTTATCTCATTAACTCCTCCGAACAAAATGAAACTATTGTTACTATATGTCGGCCCTCGCGAAACCATGGAATATTGTAGGAAATACTTTTATGAAATTTTAAATATAACATAAATATTTCAGATGATACAATTAGGTGAATCATCCTGTGTGTATATATGTATGTATGTATGTATGTATGTATGTATGTATGTATGTATGTATGTATGTATACCTACTAAATTTTGGTTATGGTAGGTAGGAGTTGAATTGTCCCGACAATGTACATTTAGCAGTTAAGTACAAAATGAACACAACAGGATACCGACAGATCAATTCTTAACTATTTGTAAAGCAGATAGTTTGATGGTAGGACAAAATTATAACAAATTTTGTAAAATTATTTATCGAAACATTATTAATACGTTCGCTATGTTTTACCTAATGTATTCAGATTAGATATGAAATGATGTAACGACATTGTTCTTTGAAAAAAAAAACCAATTGTTACACGTATTTATAAATATTATTATATATGCACACTGTGCAGAACATTGCAATTATTTCATATAATAAAAAAATTATACAAATTCACATGATTTGAACATTACACTTAAAAGAGTTTATTATGTATTGATGTATTATAATCAGGTGCTCAAATATTTACTTACTAAATGCAGAATTAATTTCGATAAATATCTTATACTTTAGTGATCCAGGTATTCTTTAAACGATTATAAGAATTCATTTATTTCGGATACCTACAAAACATTGCGATTCTATGTTTGCATTTCAATTATTCCATGTTCTAAACTGGACTAGATATATTCCGACGAATAGAATTTTTCCACCCTATTTGAAACATTTAAATTGCTCCAAACATTCAAGGTACTAAAAGCAATTGGATGATTCGAGTTTTGAACTCCTCGCATAGTGCGAGACTCAAATAGCCCTATAGAATTTGCGAAACATTCTGCTTGTAAACTTAAATCGAAACACTTTGATTTACACACCGAATGACATTGATTCTTCTCATTTTCTCGTTGACTTAAAACTTTTCGAACTTTTCAATTTCTCAGCTTCATCAATTGTTCTTAAGGGGGTATGTTATCCTTAAAATTTTCGAAAATCGGTTTTTAGGATGTTTGCATATTTCGCTAGCTTCATCTTTTCTACGTATTTTAAGCGTAACTGAAGCCCGAATTTCCAAAAAAATTGAAGGAATTCCAACTTTAAACGTGATTTCCCAGAAACAACGTTTTCCAAAACGGTGAACATAAAATCTCGAAAACCGCTCCAACGATTCGAATGAAAATTTACAGGGTGCTGCAAGAAACTATTCCCCTCCATGTATTGAGAGCACATTTTCAATATAAATTCTTAAAAAAAAAGATAAAAAATATTTTTCCTACAAAAAAAGGATAAAATCAGATACATCAACATAAAAATTGTATTAATTTGTTTATCAAAATTTTGCTTCCTGCATAAGATGGAGACAGTCTTACAGCTTATAAAAATGCATTTACTTTGTGGTTTAGATAATTCACCTATCCGGAATCGTGTTCACCATCAAACGGTGCATCGCGTACACGCTCTCACATTTATACACATTTATAACCTTTTTTCCTATGAATATATTTAAAATTTTCTGTTTGCGCATTAAAGTCGACGAAATATCGCTTAAAAATTAAAACAAAAGTTATCTCTATATTCATTTATTACTTCAGAATATGCGTTTGAAAAAGGGCTTGATTTTGGGCTGTTGAGGGTAACCTACCCTCTTAAGTATCTGTAAAGTAGATGGTACGGTCTAAATACCTATATTAACCATTATTAGTGTCGAGTAGTAGGTAATGCTAATTTTCTAACAACGTTTATGTAACGTGGATCTGCTTTAGTTACGATCTTAAAACTCTTGTCTTTTGTGACCGTTACAGATATACGAAAATTTGAAGATCATTATTGTTAAACTCGTGACAGAAGGAACACGACTATTATATCGATGGCTTAGTGCACAAATATTGTTGCCCACTTTTTGTAAAATTGGAGTTTTTATACTTTTTATATGCAACAAATAATTCCTGATTATTTCTTTATGCCGTATAAAAATCACTTCTATTTCAAATACACTAATACAGTTCTATCATTTCTATTTTAATTACATTTTTTGTGAAAATTCGAAAACCAGTGCAACCGTTTTTTGGGGGAATAATGGAATGCGGATTTTCTTTTTTAAAGTCAGCTTATGTATAAACCCTAAAACCAACATTATAGGAAATCTGCAAAAGTATTGTCTATAATGTGATGAACGAGAAAAGAGTACGATGATTAACCAGAAAAATTTCATGCTCAGTATCACCCAAATTTCTGACTGTAAACTTGACACGTAGCGGATGGTACCATTATGAACAAGGTCACATTGCTTTCTTCTAATCATTCCAATTGTTTCTGTGTCAATAAAAGTAAGCGAGTTGATCATCAGTTGGATGTACCTATGTACATATTTATATATACGTGTATAATAGGGTGGTCGCAAGAAATCAATGCCCGAATTTCTTTGACGGGAATCCCTAAAAAGTTGCCAATTGGTGTAAAAATGAGATTGTCAAAGTTTCAGCTCGATTGGATAACGTTAAGACCTGCCTCATCAGTCCCAAATTATTAAAAAATAGCTATTTTTCTAAAAAAAATCGGGTTTTTTCCGCTATAAAATTATAACGGTTTATCCTAGAAACGTGTTTCTTTTTTAGTTTTGTAGAGAATATTCCTGTCTTCAATTTTTACTAGCACAACCTGTTTGACAAACGTACAGATCGGAAGATATTTGCCTTTTTCGAGGATCGGTGCTGTTCCAGACCTGGAAAATTGACTCTTTCAAAAAAATGTGAAAATTCGCCTAAGTTGATCATTTTTTTTTAATATTTTTCTTTTTAAAAAAATAGATATTCAAGCAGGTAGGTGAAAGGAAGGAGTGGGATAGGGGGGAGGAAAGGGGAGAAAGAAAATATCGACATACGAATCAATTATTTATTATAACCAACCATAATGAAATTAAAACATTGAACTTAATTATTACAAAAACAATCTTCAGAAATAGCAAGTAGTAACATCAGAACAGGTTTTATGTCTAAATTAAATATTAATTATAAATTAATAATAATATATAAATTAATAATAATTGGTAGGTAGGTTGAATTGGTAGGTAGATTTGTCAGATTCAGTCACTAGAATCAAATAGGTAGTAGAGGTTTTGAGAGGGCAGATTTGAATGTGTCTGGGAAGAATTTTCGATATTCAGCAACTACTCTTAAAACATACCGCTTCTGCTTTCATATTTTGTTATGCTCACATTATAGTCCTGCGTTAATTTGACACCCCCTTCGGCTGTGTCGTTTACAACCCTAAAACATTTGAGAATTCCTTGTCCTTTCAAAAACTGTTTGTCCTTTCAAAAACTATTACCTTTTCAGTAAAACAGTGATGATGATTATGAACTAAGCAAGCTCATTGAACTTGAGGAAGAAAACATACAAGACGATAATACTTGATTCTAGTGACTGAATCTGACAAATCTACCTACCAATTCGACCTACCTACCTATTATTATTAATTTATATATTATTATTAATTTATAATTAATATTTAATTTATACATAAAACCTGTTTTGATGTTACTACTTGCTATTTCTGAAGATTGTCTTTGTAATAATTAAGATCAATGTTTTAAATTCATTATGGTTGGTTATAATAAATAATTGATTCGTATGTCGGTATTTTCTTTCTACTCCCCCCCCCCCCTCAATCCCACTCCTTCCTTTCCCCTACCTGGTTGAAAACCTATTTTTTAAAAAGTATCTTACTTGAACTCTTTGATGCTAAGTAACACAAATATAGCAGAAAAACATTAACAAAAAAAAACAATTATCAACTTAATCGAATTTTCACATTTTTTCTAAAGAGTTGATATTCCAGGTCCGAAACAGCACCGGTCCTCGAAAAAGCCAAATATCTTCCGATCTGCATGTTTGTGAAATAAGTTCTGCGAGTGAAAATTGAAGCCAGGAACATTCTCTACAAAACTAAAAAAGAAACACGTTCTTATGGCAAACCGTTCTAATTTTGTAGCGGAAAAAAACACGATTTTTTTAGAAAAATAGCTGTTTTTTAATAATAAGGACTGATGAGCCAGGTCTTAACATTACCCGATCGAGCTGAAACTTTGACAATCTCATTTTTAGACCAATTGGCAACTTTTTAGAGATTCCCGTCGAAGATAAAACGAAAAAAAATTTCCCCTTATGTCTTGCAACAACCCTAGTGTATAACGTACATTAAAAGATTACTTTAAAGTTTGCATTTCGTAAGATTCTTTGCAATAATAATACCAATTGAATAATAAACACTTGATAATCTTTTGTATTAAAATGGCTACTGTAACTTGTTGTGAATCCCTTTAAAAACACTCTTTCTATTTTACTATCATATAGGTAGTACGTAAATACAAACTGAAACGTGTTATTTTTTGTTTAATCTTTGAGTGTATGAACTTAAGAAGAAATTAAATTGTTTGTATAAGCACGGTCATTTGCAACTATGTGGAATTGGGCATTTGGCACCTATATCAAACAACAACGTCCTTCACTTAAATTAATGTAAGATACTTTCCTTATGGTACATTTATGTACCTCAAATTACTCAATCATGTATCTTTGCATGAAACACATAAACCGTACGCATAAAGGTGGTTCCTTCTAATGTTTAATCCTATCCCATAATAGGTACCTACATATTTAAAGCCTTTTTACCAAGTAAATAGTACGAACGTTCAGACACAATAGTGGAGTACCTTTGATAGTACCTATAGTCTGTTAACAGTGTCAACCAAGTATATTACAAATACCTAATCTGAAAACCTGATGGAGCATGTTTGAATTCTAAGAACCTTGAGGAACAGAAGCAATGCTTGGAAGTATGTATAATCAACTTTAAGGAAACATGTTGGAACCTTAAATGGGTTTCATTGCTTTCTTTGTTTCTCAGGCATTCGCTGACACACATATTTCACACGCACAGTATGCATAGATGATAATATGTACGTTCATCCAAATTTGAATAATAATTCAAAGGGATTCAATGCTGTCGTAAAAGTATAATGTGGAATTGTGAAAAATTGTATGTCTGAAGTCGGTATATTGGGGTAAATCCCCCGAGATGCGGTTGACCTAATATAAAATGGTTATTAAAACTAATACAGATATTACTTATTTTATCAGAACAAACGTAATGTGTTCGGAATTTTATGCTGATTCAGAAAAACTGGTCGGTAGTTGCTTTAAGACAATATTTACTGTAAATCTGGTTGAAAACTGAAGTCATAACATCTGACCACATCTCCCGAGGTGCCGGGAGAAATGGTTTTCGTCGTAGGCAGAAACCACGCACATAATTATTCATGGAAAAATAACAAAAAAGAAAGCAAAATTATTTATGAGTGCATACAACTATAGATTCATTGATATTTAATGTGTTTGCGCTAAACAAGTAGAGAACACATAAAACAAAATGTGAACTACCTACCGGTGATTAGCAAGACAAATGAATACAAAAGTGAATAAATGAAATAATTAAACAGAAATAATAATAAATAATGATAAAAAGTAAAAAATAAACAAAAATAATAAAAAAAATCATAACTCGACCATCTCTCCTTTCTGCAGCAAGAGATGGTCTTCTCGTTAGTTTCGAGAGGAAGAGTTAATATAACCAAATATTTTGACTACATTGTTCCTCAATATCTCTACTATATTATTATCCCAAACATTAAACGAAAATAAACTTAGATGTATATTTTAAATACGATTCTGCACACGGCTATTTGACAAAAGAGGTTAAATGTAACCTCAATTTACCTTTTATAGCCTATAAATCCAGAAAAACACAGAAGGAACCGAAGTGACGCTATTCGTTCAACTATTTGGCTTTTAGAGAAGTAATTGGTCTGCACTTTAACGCGTTTTTACGTATAGAGTCTGAAGTATAGCGACTCGACCAACTCTCCGGTTCGACCGCGCCTTCCGGATTTACCCTATAGCAAATGCATCAAGTGAAGCATTTACTGATAGGACAATCATTCTATTAGTAGAATTAACTTTAGATATTGATATTAATGAATACCTATTGTACTTGATTCCGCTACTACTTGTATCTCATTAATGAACTTCTCTTGTAACGACAGACACTGACAACTGTAGGCTGTAGAGGTCAGTCTTCCCATACTTAAGAATGAAATGGCAGGTTCAGACAAATGAAGAAGAATGCGTGACTGTGACGGCAGAATTATCTGTCTCGTCGATGACTACCGAATAATTCCATTCACACGAAATTTAACACAAGGCGAGTAGTAACAATTAATTTCTCTGCACACTATTACATTTCTGGTTGTTTTCTCGATGCTCGAAGCCTAATCGTTGAAACTCCTACAATTGGCTCCGAAACCGCAGAAATCGCGCTCTACCAAATATGACTGTTAATTAAAGTGACTGCGAGCTACTCAGCGGACAGATGCAAACGGTACACGCACGTGGCATCATATAGTATACCCATGTGTATTTATAAGGGGTTGATCGCGTTATACAATCGGAGCTGATTTGCCCGTTACGGTGCGTGCATACGAGGCACTCGGAGATATTGAAAACGAGAGTTTCGATCTGTCCGGGCTGTTTCTCCAGCGGCAGAGACAGCGCACGAAGGAAAGTGTAACAGCGGAGACTGTGCCAGAGAATAGAGAACAGAAAGTGGCTGGGACTGTCAATGGACCGCGCGTTCATGCACGAAACTGACATTTACCGGCAATTGAACGTACACATAAATATAGGTATATCTACAAACAGAAGCTATTAGAAGCGTTCTTGCTTCTCAGGTGTTCGTCTTTTTAGGGTTCGTTGTAGGTACGTTGCAAATACACAGTTGATTTTCTTTCACTGGGATCTTATTTTGAGGGAAACTTAAAGGCCTCTGTATAAGTATAAAGTAAGAAGAATTTAGAAATCCGTATATACACCCAGTTTCCTGTTCTTGCGACTTATTACTGGTACTTTTGTGCGGAGAAAAGCGAACTATGATCTCGGAATAGTACTTTCACTCTTAATATATTTCAATTATTCTTCCTTACGATACTTATAATGAGAAGCACTAGATTATTCAAAGGTGTGAGTAATTGATTAATAGAGTTTATTAACTCGAAGCGAATGAAGGAAGGTCGTAGTAAATAAATATTGGAAAAAGCATTCAGTACAGACATTCGACTATTTAATTTGTAGGTAAGTTTGTACCACACTGCGTACTGTACCGAACAATACCCATTGTCAAGCTATGAAAGTTCAGTGGGCCAAGTAATATCTGAGCTGGAAAGACGAAATAAAAGAAATGATTCGAACTTATGTATGTATATCAAAATGCAATGATCTGTATACGCTTCATGAACAAATGTTAACAATTCAAGTTAGTGCTCTTTTATAGCATAGGTATTGTATTTTTTTGGAGCAGTCAGTTTCCAGGTGTATATTAATTATATTTATTTATTTCACGATATTATAATATTATTAGAATTGTTAACCACACGAATTATTTACTAACATCACTAACACGAAAAATTAATTTTAAATTTAATAAACTTAATTAAGTCTCTAGTAAACGGTTCTTTTCTTTACGAGCAGCTCCTTTTGTAGGCCTGCCCACATTTTTTAAAATAAATGTAGTTATACAATTTAAATAACTAAAAAGTAAAAAATAAGAAATTTAAAAAAATTAAAACCGACTTCAAAAACATAAAAATGCACTAAAAAGTAAAACAAGTTTTTTCCTTATTTAATCTATGACTCTCAAATTTTGTAACATCATCTAGATGTCGATCTACTTGAAATTTTCTTCATGTTCAACAACATTATTACTTCTAAGGAAAATGAGTTTAACAAAATTTACATAATTTCAAAGTACACGTACATAAACGAAATTTTTGTAGTTAAAGACTTTTTTTTAAATAAGAACATGTGTATGTTTATAGTAATATTATAGTACACATTGTTTTTTATGCAACCATTAACGGTTTTTGTGATAAGGTGCTTATGATTGTTTGCAGGAAGAGCGAAATGATAAGAACTCTCCACAAAAGTTCTGACTGTAGCGATGAATTGTATGTACACCGTAAATACATACATATGCAGCAGCGCATCATCACCAAATGTGCTAAAATAAAAACAGACAAGTTTCAAAGTGTGGAACAGTTTTTAATAAATTGGTTACAAAAGTATCGTAATGTAAATCATTTGATCGTCGCATCGAATACGTAAACAACCGGTGTAAATAAACCTAAAGTCAATAAGAGAGTGATACTGTTTACATTTTTTTATTTCGTTCTCCATGAAACAACTATAAGAACCTCACCACAAAAACCACTGATGGTTGAATTCAGAACAACGTAGGTATACTACCATCCTGTTACAAACAAATACAGGTTTCAGTTTAAAAAAGAAGACAAAGTCAATTTCGTATTTTCGAAACGCCCCCACACAGAAGACTTCGAGTGATTCTACTTTATGAGTCAATACATGTATTGACGTACAAGAGGACTTTATGCGCCACATCTTTTATATTGCTTTAAAAATAAAGGAAGATCGATCGAAAAATCCAAGTGTGTGTCAATTTCGTCATTTTCCAAAATTGGCACAACAGTGTTTTCTTCAACAAACATGAATCATGTTCCTCTAATAAGATTCAATCCTTGCTTTTGTAGTATGATAATCCTGAGTATTACGACCCGTTAACGGGATATAATTATTTTTGTACACGTAAATCGGATACCCGCATCCGTACCTATTCACGCCTGTGAACGAGAATGGATGGCCAGGACACGTGGAAACGTTTCTATAGTTCAACAAGAACGACGCATCGCACGTGCTTAATTTACCAGTTCCTTCCTGCGATTCTGTTTTGGAGTGTAGAGTATTTCAAATGGTAAATATTAGAGGGCACACCATTTTACCAGATAAATTTTTACCTATAACAGATCACTGGTTTAATAACAAAAACTGGCTCTTGTTACTTGAAGCTATTTATATTTGTAATTGGAGCTATCTAGTAGCTTGATTATTTATTTGAACTGACACGAATACTTAAAAGTTTTGAGGGGTTTCAAACAATACATTCAAACAAATTAGATCTACGCAACAAGCTCGAATAAAATTTTGGAAGTATGTATTCAAACGTTTCAGCTGCTTGGACTGTACTATTCTTAATAGGTATGAATATTAACATACGTACATGTACAATACATCTACTTTTGTGTAGAAATGAAAATCAAAACATTCGTGCTATATACAATCTTGGTTCAAAGTTACAACTAGATAGACTCGCATTTACAAAATCTAGAGTAAATTTAAATAAAGCTCCTTCCAAGTCGCAGACACTTTATGCAGCGTGAAATTATTTGTATTTCTTAAAAAAAATCGCGATAAAGCCCGGTACAAACGAGCGATTTGCGTCAGTTTGCAGCCGCGTCAGTCTACGTAATGTGATGTTCTAGCAGTACATATATGTATATGGAGAGATATATAAAATATATGTATATTTTGAAGCGGTATTGTCAAATTGCCGCGGCTGGTGACAAACTGCCGCAAACCGCTCGCCTGCACCGGGACTAAATCTGATTCCAATTGCAGGGATTAAAACTTGATACATACCTACATACACACATCGAAACCAATGAATTGACTCTTTTATAGGTTAAAAAACATCGCAACACGCATAATCCTGTATAAAACAGTGCCCAATTCAAAATAAATCTTTCGCGTATTCGCGCAGCAACTTTCCGCTTACGAAAGAGCATTTATTTAAAAAAATATTAGATTTAATCTTACTTTTGACATTATACTCCCATGTATATACGTATCAAAGCGTGCGTAATTCGCATTTTCGAAATAAGATGTCGAACGTATGCGCCAGTCGATCAATTGTTTTTAAACACTTTCATTGCGACTGAAAATACGATTCGCGCTGCTGGCACGTACGGTTAACTTTGACGTGTCAAAAGTGAAGCATGCAATTAAAAGGTGAAAAACAAAGGAGAATAAGAAACGAGGATGAAAGAACAGAAATGAATGGAGAAGGATCATGTTCTATAAAATTTCAAATCTACATCGTAATCTATATTGATTACACGTTCAAAAATAGATCAGAAATTAGTGTACGTGTTTGTATACAACGTATGGGATGAATGCAATTTATTAGCAAAAATATTACGATCTTATAATTAAAATCGAGATCTACATTCCGCAGTATTAAACTTGATGTTTTCGAAAACGTAACACTTGAACCTACAAACAAATCTCATTGTACAGTTTTTATCCATGTATTACAAAGAAATTCGCCCATCTTACGTATTGTCCTACGTGCTTTGAAACAATCTGTATTACTGTAAATCCTAGTAAAACAGTGCCTACCTACAGGAACTGTTATTCAGAGTTAATTACTATTATATTACAATTGAATACCATTTCTATAATTGAAGTTATAATAACTTTTGTCGGTTGGAAATGAAACATGTAATTAAAGGAACAAATAAACTACTAAAACAAAATTCAAGCGTTTTAAGATTTTGTTATGAAATATGCTGCAATAATCTTAAAGCATTCAAGATGTCTAAGTAGTATGGAAATATAGAAGTCATGTAAAATTAACAGCAAATGTAAAACGAAGATGTAATATAAAAATAATCTTTTGTACTAATTACGGTACTTACTTTCACCGTACATAAAACGAAGAAACGGTCAACTGCAGAGTGTAAAATGACACTGTCATACGTCCAAATCATAAGTAAAGAATTTAGATTGCAAATTGAAATAAATTATACCTACTCATAATCCATATCAGTTACGTTACTCTTTATTTGGATAATATTACTTCCTGCAATTAATGTTATAAACCAAAAGCAACGGATGCAACTATTGCTTGTTTATAAATAAATTCAGTACGATTACAATAAACTTCAGGCGCGAATATTCGTCAAATATTTATTTAAATTATCGTTTATGTAATGTTGAATTATTATTTTTTGTTTTCCAAATTGCGTCTTCAGCGAGTTTCGCGGAAGTAGTTTGTTCGATGCAAGATCTTTTGCCTCTGCCACTAATCGATTGGAGGCGTTTATGTGAATAGTTATTTCGTAACGGTGTTTATAACGAGCGAACGGTAAAACTAACATGATAGTCGCTAATTAGAATCAGAAATACGATGCTGAAGAAATTGATATAAAATCATTGAAATAACACTAATTACACTTACATATTTATAATTTTATATTTATGAAGAAATCAATTATTTCAACAGTTTTCTCTTTTCCACTAGATCTTCATTCGTCTTTGAAATTGTGCACCGAGGTGGACGTATGTAGTTTCGTACACAAGCTCTTTGACAAACTACACTTATTATTTGACATTATACAGGATGTCCCTGAAAAAATGGTTTCTCTAAGAAACACGGTTTAAGATCGGTTTATACAGCCACCGAGCCGGGCCGGGACGGGCCGAGCCTCTATGTAAGCTTATGGACGGCGAGGAGCCGCAGAGCTTGGTGGAAACTCGGCGGCTCCTCGCCGTCCATAAGCTTACCATAGAGGCTCGGCCCGTCACGGCCCGGCTCGGTGGCTGTATAAACCGACCTTTATCAGTTAAAATGAGATAAAAAGTTCCCATAAATATGGTTTCGGTAACGTATACATATTTCATCAGATAATTACGATCACAGAAATAATTAACAACACTAAAGTTCAAATTACACTAGATAACAACTTTATGAAAATATAAATTATAATCATTTTTCTTTAAATGGACTCGTTCACTGAACCATGCACCACTATATAACATAAGTTTATAGAAATGCATTTGAAAATGGCGAGAGATTATAAAATAGTGTAGTTTAGCACACGAAATATATTGCAGAAAATGCGTCAATCACTTTTGCGATCAATTAGCCTTTGGGTACAGGGAAGTAGTGACCGTTTCGAGAACTTAATATGACTTTCGGACGTTAATAATATTAAACTTTGATAGAATGTATATTGTTAAATGTACATTCTCGATGCCACATTTACAGGACTTTTCTTATTTCATTGTACATTCCCAACCACGTCCCTTAAGGACACCGCCCTTACCATGCGCACACTGCATATTATATTATATCATATTATATTATATTATATTATATTAAATAATGCAGTATTAAATATAAAGTGTCTTTCGTGTATAGCTTTTCGGTCTTGGGCACTAACGCTAAGTTAGTTTTAACTAGTGTAAAGTAAGTAGTAACATTCTTATTATAGGTACCTTTCTAGCGAGATTTTATTGAGATTAAATTTGTATTCAAATTAGAATACATGAAACTAATATGCCGTTTAAGAATAAAACAATAGTGCAAAATATAAAAACGACTGTAGATATTTTGATACCGGCACGGCAGAAACGATTAATTCAGAATGACATTTAAACAAAGTTCAAGCTTCAACCACTCATAATTTAACTATTCCGCGTCACTAAATCGAGATTGATTTAGACAAAATCTTACTATTTAATACATGTATCAATTGAGACCGTAGAATTTTATATAGACTGAGTTTTTACATATGAAATTATGCGAAGTCTTCTGACGAAATCCGTAGCCTTTTGGAAAATGAATTCTGCATTTTGACAATCACTAGAGGTGGCTGCAGCTTGTAATACTTTCAATTGCTTGGTTTCAAAATACAACAAATACAATATAGAGAGAATCAATGATTACAAATCTGATAGATTTGGAATTAAATGATTTCTCGAAAATTCTATTGGACTTACGTCAGGTATGGTCGACAGGAGTGGAACTGCGTCGATCAAGTGAACGATCCTGCAAAATCTTCATGTTTCCATCCTTGAAATCGTCAAGATTGTCGATATCATCACGATGATGAAAGGATCGAAAGGTGCACTCACACGCACATACGACACGTAAAAACGATCACGAAGGATCAGGAACGTTTTACCATGTGCCGAGGGTAAAACTGCCTACTGTAAGGATCTTCCACTACGATCAGTGGATCTGTTCCCGTTAAAAGACCTTAGTCCCAACGTGTTTCCCGCGCGCACCAATTTCGTGATCACTGCACATCAACACACTAGCGGGTTTCTTCGTACGGTTCCGACGCTCGTTCCCTTTCCTTACGATCGCGGTAAATCGAAAAGCAGACGAGTTTCAGGTAAACCAGGTAATTCTCGAGGATGAGTCAAAAACGCAACCGAGGAGCCCAGTTTTTTTCCCCCATATACGTCACCTGCACTTTTGACTCGATGAAGGTATGCAAAATTTGATACGAAAAAAACTCGTCTCCTCGATTATACAAATTCAGAAATGATGGCCGAAAATAAAAAGTCGCCCGCCATTTGCACTGAAAACCAGAGAAAAGAGCGTTTCACGTGTCTCCTTGGAAGATTCGTGGTCGACTGCACCCCCCCCCCCCCCTTGCCTGTCTCTCTCCTCTAACAAAGCAAATAGTTCATTAACTACATATTAGAAAATGCGACGGTCGATTACTCGCGCCCGTCATTCTAACAAAACTTTCCGAACTGTAATGAAAACTGCAACTTCGTGAAAAACGACCCAAGTTTCAAGATCTCGATACACTTTCTTTCAACTTCTTCAAATATACGCTCCTGGGTGTCTCGTTATAAGATCGACTGTATGTAGGTATGTAGTTCGAGCTACTTTTTTCTTTTGCAACGTTTAATTATTGAAGATTTTGAGAATTACAATTAAGAATATATTTGAATAACGCAATATTGTGTGTATAATCTACAGAACAGTGCACTACAAGTATGTAAAATAGGTACATTCCTATCTCCTGTCATTATTGTATTATTGTTAAGTATCTATACAGGATAATTGTAGAAACTTGCCTAGAATATAAATGATAGCGAGGATACAGAAAATTGGCAGAAGGAACGTGGTAGTATTTAATAAGTTCGATAATATCATAAATATAATGTCATATTATTATACAGTACGTTTTCTTTTACCAAATTTCTACTACATATGCCCTTGCCTAGAACTATAGCTCAGCCTAATCTCTAGATTCAATCTGTATAATACTACCTCACAATCCATTTCATATAAATTTCATGCTATTCATACGAAACTGATACAGCAAGCCAACTTTTTAAAAAATTTCCAGTCTGTGCAATTTTTTATACTACAAAATTAAGTTGAATGGTTTCATAGACAGAACCAAGTGCGTACACTGTTTCAGTTCAGAGTTTAAAGTTATATTTTTCAGAGCAATTGAAGTCACCAATATGTTTTCAAACAATGTTACGTGTTTTTATCCGCCATAGGATTACGCATTCTTTAATTCAAATTCAGAAACTTAACGGGGTAAAAGTGAATTGTTTACGTCATATTAGATGTTCAAATGGAGTTATCTGGTGTTACATATTGTCATTGAACATTTATAAAGTATATATGTGTGTATCTAAATTGCTAAGTCCCCTTTTAAAAATCACTAATTTCATACAGAAAAGCAGGCAAAGTAAAAATTTCAGTATTGGACATAGGAAAATATAATCGTACAAAACAATATTTTTTATAAACACGTACGAAAAATTAGCATAAAGAATGGATTTCAAAGAATGTTAGCCATTTTACATTTTTTTAATTTGGCAATTCATTTCTTGATGAATTAATCGATAAAATGTTATAAACTTCAATCTTCAACCGTGTTATGAATGCATTTATTTATTCAATATTTGTTTATTGTATATGTGAATGGGAAAATAGAAGCAGCTGGACGATAAAAAAGTTGAAGGCGCTTGTTTCCATTTAAAAAGAACATTGACGAAGTCGATTCTTGTAAAATGAATCAGCTTTTGCAAAGAGGAACAAAATGTAAGATGTACCATAATAAAGCTTAATTATAATTCATTGCAGCAAACAATTAAACATAATAAATTCAGCGATTCGATCGTTAAAGAAGATCAATTTATCTAATTTCATCCTGAGAGCAAAGTGACAACACGCGCACAGTATCGGACGTTTAGCAACGCTGCGAAACACCCACTTCCTGACACCATAGCCGTGTCCTATATGCCCGAACACGTTCACCTTTGGAGGTTTCTCGTTAGCCGCGGTGAAAATGCGTATCCTCAAGCGAACATATGTACGTAAAATCGTCTTCCGACCACCGTACGAAAAGTCAAGCCGGCCAGCTGTCTCGGGCACGTCATAAGATAAACATTCACGTCGATCACGAATCGAGACACGAAAGCGACAGCTATACTTTACAAAACACAATGCATCCTTTTCTCCGGTTTTCATCCGTTCTCTGCAAAGCAAACAGTTAGTCGCGTGGCTCGTATCTGGCACAAGTGCACCGTACGCCGTACACCGTACACGTACGGGGGACGTGCACTTTCGCTGTCGATCCGAGACAAACAAATTCGATCCTGGCCACAGTGTTGAATGTCCTTACGCGAATGATATGTATCCTGTGATATCCTGAACCGAGTCTGCCGCGCGCACCAGTCAGCTTCCTCCTCCCGTTTACTTCTTTCGCTGGTTCCTCCCTTCAACGGGATACCGAATGCGTTCGATGAACGATAAAGGGGTACCGACGAGAACGTCTAGTTGGAATTTGTAAATTTCACGAGTCAACTCCTCTCGATCGGGACGTTATCGCGCTGCGCGTAAACGAATTCGCGGGCACCTCTTTTCGTCAGCCCCGCGTCACCGTTCGTTCACGCAGTGATAGATCGCAGCTGCTCGATCGACGGACGTTGCACGGTGGTTGAAAACCGCGGCGGCTTCGCGGCGAGTACTCCAAGGGGAGAAACGAGAGGCGACCAAGAGCACCGCGGATTGGAAATTAATGTGAATGCGCGAGCGGACTCGGTCTAACTGCGGCCGACGATACCCGTCGATGTCGGTAGGAAAAGTAGAAGGTGGGGAACAAACCAGGGACTGGGGATCACTCGGTGGCACTGGCGATTGTGATTGTTACGCGGCCTCTACGTGCACGCCGCGCCGCCGCTGCGCCGTGGTGAGAAGGTTGCCACGCTTACATCTCCGATCACTACGCTACTGGCCGAACCGTTTCAAAATTGAGAAAGTCATCGATCCAGAAGGGGCCGTGCTTCTCAAACCCCTTTCGGTATCGATGAGCGATATTAGACTAGAGCTAGACAAACTTAATTTGAAATCAAAATACGAAATAACAGTTTCAAATTATGCAGGCTGTTCCATCTGATTTGTCACGCAAACTATTTTCCATACATGTCCACTGTTTAAAAAACGTTTTCTACAAAACTGATATGTTTTTACTGATTCTTTCACATTATGATAAATGTTATTTTATATAATTTTATACTATTTTGTATTATGCTAATACGACGAGTTTAACGACCTACAATTTCAAGCCGTGCAAGATTAATGAAGGTCATACCTACTTAAACGAAATTGTCCGTATTATTTTCCAAATTAATGGGAAGTAACGTGTCACAATTTGAGATAACATTAGAAAATAGCAATCGTTCTATATATCAAGCAAGCTAAATATCAAGCATTATGACCACACCCACCGCAAATGATAATCATGTCAAGCTTCTCCTCGTTACAGTACTACATTTTTGTCACTTCATATCCCGAATAATTACATATCTATATTCAAACATTATGAAAGCCTGTCATCGTAAGTAAAAATCACCGTGATGCTTAATATATTTGTGATACGTTGACAAACGTCTATATAATAATAAAACTTTCCATTATCTTGCAAAAGCATGTACCTACAGGATGATGCACGTAAAGCGTGACAACTGAGTACATATTATCGTAAATATTGGTGATATTGAAAAATGTTACCTAGTAGGTAAAATTGAATTATTTTAAGAAGCCCACTTATCGGCATAATTAATTTTTTTCTACGCGAAGATGTCAGGAAATTTCAAAGTCATCAACATTTTCTTAAACGAAACCGTTATTTTTCACAGGTAAAAAGGAGCAGTTGTATCTTTTCAGTCGTAGGGTAAATCCGGGAGACACGGTCGACCTAATATAAAATGGCTATTAAAACTAATACAGATATTACTTATTTTATGAGAACAAACCTAATATCTTCAGAATATTATGCTGATTCAGATAAACTGGTCGATATTTGCTTTAAGACAATATTTACTGTAAATCGGGTTGAAAATTGAAGTCATGATATCTGACCACCTGTCCCGAGGTGCCGGGAGAAATGGTTTTCGTCGTTAGCAAAGACCACTCACATAATTATTCATGGAAAAATAACAAAGAAGAAAGCAAAATTATTTATGAGTGAATACAACTACAGATTCATTGATATTTAATTTGTTTACACTAAACAAGTAAAGAACACATCAAAAATAAAGTGAACTACCTACCGGCGATTAGCAAGGCAAATGAATACAAAAGTGAATAAATAAAATAAATAAACAATAATAATAATAAAATAAGGATAAAAAATAAAAATATAAATAAAAATAATAAAAAAATCATAACTCGACCATCTCTCCTTTCTGCAGCGACAGATGGTCTTCTCGTTAGTTTTGAGATGAAGAGTTAATATCGCTAAATACTTTGGCTGCATTGTCCCTCAACATCTCTACTATGTTATTATTCCCAAACATTAAACGAAAATAAACTTAGAACTATATTTTAAATACGATTTTGTACACCGTTGTTTGACAAAAGAGGTTAAATGTAACCTCAGTTTACCTTTTATAGCCTGTAAATCTAGGAAAATACAGAAGGAACCGAAGTGACGCTATTCATTCAATTGTTTGGATTCTAGAGAAGTAATTGGGTTGCACTTTAACGCGTTTTTATGTATAGAGTCTGAAATATAGCGACTCGACCAACTCTCCGGCCCGACCGCGTCTCCCGGATTTACCCTATTTGTAATATTCTAACATTTTTTGCTTAGTATCATTTGAGCAGGTGTTCGATGTGTCCACCTCCAACGTGGAAACATTTCGTAACTCGATAGCAAAGGGATATTCGCACTCTACTCAACAATGTCCCACGTTACTTCAATATAAGCTTGATATATCCTAATTTTCATATCAGTCATAAAAGGGCCATACGTGATATAGGTGGACGATTAAGATAGCGTTCAGAGTATAACTGTGCTGTATGCCTGCAATTTTTCAATATGTCAAACAATTCTTGGAACTCGCTTATTTCTCACGAGTTTTAGCAGCTCGCATTAATAATTCCGCTACAACTAATGAAGGCAATATTTTGAAACATAATAACGACGTTGGCAGCAAGGAAAATAATTGCGAAATTTTTAAAAGCTGGAGGTCATCACTTCGAGCATCTGTTTAACCGATAATAAACACGAAACATTAGAATATTACAGATGAATGCGATTGGAAAAATATAACTGCTTTTTCTTTACCAATAACCTTAATTGACCTTGAGTCATTATAGTCATTGAATTCACCTGAGTGCGAATTACACTTACATACACTTATTGAAAACTATACTGTTCCATGTACAAAAGTGCGATGAAAGGCGATAAAAAAAGTAAATTCTACCGAAAAGTATGCCCCCTAAAATACCTACTTCAAATTTGCCTAGTAACATTTTTTGATACCGTCAATATTTTTTAAAATATTCAGTTGTCACGCTTTACGTGTTTCACCCAATATAGACAATTTCAGCCTTGAACACAGATTTCGGATAAAATAAAAATAGACTTCTTAAAAGTGACTTCTCTAAAAGTATTTCATCACCTATTATACGTAATTTGATAAAAGAGAACGTAGAACTACATATACTGTATTAAACCTTACACCTAATTACACCTAAGTGTAGACTTGTTCCGCGCAGGGATATACTGTTGACTACTTAGTAGGAAACCGTCAGGGAAAGCGCTACGACCAATCGCGTGTGTCAGATCCGTAGGAGCTGTGCAGATCGGTCGCAAATCGGTAGGGGCGTAGGTCTGCTCTTAGGTGGAATGCAGTATAGGTACTCTTTCTTTTCCTATACATACAGGGTCATCATTTCATCTTGCAACCCGCGCTCGCGCGAACAGGTAAAATGCCAACAGCGCGTCACGGACGCATTCTACTACAACCATGTACCGGCCCGGCGTTCGGTGAGCTGCCAGCGACCGCTAGACAGCAGTAATGTCCGAGTTTCGAGAATTTCAGGATGGTCTCTTTCAAATTACAGACAAAGAGCTATTGGGAATTTCCCGGCCCAGGTAAGCGAGCTCCACTTTTATGATCGGTTTACTCAGTCTACTGTAATGAAATTTAAAAACAATGTCGATTGGTCTCGTACTTGTTTCAATTTCAAAAATTTGGCTACGACAGGGTTGACCGCGGCGCTATATCCATGTACGGAGAGATTTTTCGCCACCTACGTGTAAAAGCCGCAATAATGGCATATCGTTCCAAAAAATGACATTAATGGAAACCGGTATAGGCGTGGCATTGAGAAGTTCAAAGGTTACAACATTCAGACACAAAAATTCAAGAAAAAAATCAAACACCGCTACAATCAAAGATACGTCCCATTAGTTATTCATTACGTCCGATCTATGCATGCACTGCATTAAGGATAAAATTATAAAAAAGAAAACCAGAACAATAGATTCTGAGGTTTGCAGAACTAACACATAGTTTGAATAATAATTTAATTTCTCAATTTATGAAAGTAATGATCAGAAACAACTAGCCTATTTTTTATTAACACCATGAATTTTTAAAAGAGCATTAAATACAGTATCAAATAAACAGTTTGCAAAAGCTTTTCACAACAACTATGGTTAAAAAATTGATAAAAAAAAAATTAGGTAAACGTAAAATATGTTAAATTATCCATCCATTAAGAGGGAATAATTTTTCCTCCTTTTTCGGCGCAAATTGCATTCCGATATCTTTTATAGTTTAAAAGTTATACGAAAAAGGCCCCAAATTCTTCAACCCGTGCCGAGAAATTTCGAATAGCTTTTTGCGACGTTAAATTGAAAGAGACCATCCCAAAATTTTCGAAGCACGGGCATCACCGCTGTCCAGTGGTCGCTGGCAGTTCTCCGAACGCCGAGCCGGTGCATGGTTGCAATGGAATGTGTCCGTGAGGCGCTGTTGCCATTTTACCTATTCGCACAAGCACGAGTTGCAAGATTAAATGATGACCCTGTATGTGCGATGTTAACATTTTAATCCATAGATGAGGCTACTTTCGCTCCTTTTCACATGATTAAATTGCTCAAATGCTGATAACTTATATTTAATTTTTCGTTTGAAAATTGTTTTACAACATTTTAGTGTCAGTAATGTTATATTTTATGATAGGCTATATCGTTGACATTTATTCTATTAAAAGGAAAACTTTGGAACCACCAAAATCAATACTCATATCACAAGAAGAGAAAAACTACAAATATCGTGTAAAAAATTGTGAAAAGGAAAGAATTATCGATCGACATTATAAGTACCCACTGTCGCGGGTTTGCACCGAGAGAATATACCTACATATCGTTAAGATTGTTAAGATGAACTTCAACGGGATGTGGCTCGATGAGTCTCGCTGCCATACTCGATCAGCTTGGACTACCTTGGTTCGGCTTGGACTTCCTGCAGCGTTGCTACAGTTGGAGACTCTACTTGTCCCTGTTCGTCCCAACTGTAGCTACGAATACTACATATACTAATTGTGCACACATGCGAGAATGCCCCCTCTACTACTCCCGATACATCATAAGTCATCCCTAGTGTCCCCAGTTCTGGCATCCCTGGCTTCCCGTTCTTTGTCGGCTCGCCGAGTCACGCGTCGTTGAGAGTTCACCTTTAAGTTCAGAGACTGTCCGTTGACATTTTGACTCTTTCGGGTGTCGAATGCATACTCGTGGGCTCACTTCCATTCTAAATAGTACGTACGTTTAGACGAAAGAGGCTAGCAAGATCGGGTTCCATTCCCTTTTGAGCAATTAGAGAGAATCACCATGCAATACATACATAAATTGCTGTTAGGCAACGCGTTAAACTTATTCCTCTTTTAGATTCCACCCCCATTTCTCAGTGCGTCAAAACCGAGAGGCGGACTTAGGTGCCGGGACGATTACACTTTATCAATTGTAAAGATCGAACTAATAGAATGTACAGGGTGTCCGCGAAAAACTGGACAGCTGGATATCTCATAAAGTATTGGAGATAAAAAAAATTTTTTTACATAGAATTATTATTTTAAAAGATACGATCGTCAAGTTCGTTTTTTTAAATGGTACCATTTTTTTAAGAGATCACTTGCTAGTGCGTTCCAAGACAAATTCAATAAGTTTTAATGTATACACTTTATTTCCAACGGTTTTTGAGATATTGCGCTTGCAAATTTACCGATTTTCTCTGGAAGAAAACCCGCTGGAATAGCAAGCACCGGGGGCGGTCTTGCTGGCGCCACGAGTGGCATTGCCCGTTGAAACAGATACCTACCTGCCAAAGGTCTACGCCAGGAATGGCAGGCCGAAAGGCTGGACAATTCTTTTCCATCAGAAATACTACTGTTGTATCGAAAAGCGCACCATTAATGTTTCAAAACGTCATAAAATTTACTTACAGTTTGTGGGCAAGGAGAAGTAGGAAAATATGACTCAATTTTCAACTTGAATAGTCTTTTATTTCGCACTTGCTTCTACGCTCGGATGGCCGGTTTTTGGGGGAAGGATGCAAGTTCGATTGGTTAGAGTTCGAAGGTGTGAAAGTTGCTAGACCAAATTTCAACCATAGGGAGCAGATTGTATTAGGACCAATCGAATTTGCATCCCTCGCAAACGGCTGCTCTCTTGAAGAGACCATCTTCACAGCAATACCTCCTCCCCAATGCCCACCTTCTCTCGCACGTGTAGCTCATGTTTATACTCGAGAGAGAAGGGATCTGTGCAAATTTTTAGGGAGGACCTCGCGTCGACAGCGGGCTACCCCTTTTCTTCCTGTGTCTCTCCACGAGGCGTATTGACGGTGGATTGTAGGAGCGTAGATGTCTGGATGCCAGTTATTGAATTCAGGAGACGATAGAAACATTTGATTACAAAACGCACATGTACTATAATTAAAGTAAATCGTATTCCTCGCGGGAAGGAGTACTGATAATGATCGAACTTGCGCCCTACTTCGCGCAGACCAATTACATGGAGGGTAGTCCGGTCATACACTGCACAAATGATACAGGGAATTTCTGGAGCTACGCCCGTCGAAGGATGCGGCCTGGTACCCCGTGGCGAGGACAACCCCCCCCCCCCTCAGTTCCTCACCGAATTTTATGGCTTTTTCCGGAAAAAGGTATGAATCCTGGGCTGAACGTAGCGAATTGATGTCGACCCCCGCCCCCCCCCCATAGTCGAGGGTGAAATATCCATTACAGCGTATTAAGAAATTCTTTTCTTCGTCGTATCGAAAGGGAAATGTCGCCAATAGATTCCTTAAGTTTTACTGATGAAAATCATACCAAATATCATGCAAATCGGACTACTTTGACATAAGCTATTTGTATTCCTTTATGTAAAAGTTGTCCGGTTTACACGACATTTGGCATGATTTTCATCGGAAAAACATAAGGAATCCATCGGCATCACTTCCATATCGATACAATAAAGAATAAAGAATTTCTTACTACGCTGAAACGAATATCACATTTTCACCCTCGACTGCGGGGGGTCGACCCGAAACCGCTACGGTCGGCCAAGGATTCATACCTGTTTCAGAAAAAAATTCTTTATTCTTTATCGTATGAATATACTAATATGCTTTATTTCTTACTCAGAGTTATTTACTGGAAATCCAACCATTATTTCAATTCGCAGGGTGAGATAAACCCACGAAATACATATTTACTGCTCGAGGCGTATCACATTATAATGTTACGAGGCTAAGCTGACTTTTCCTAGTGATTCCCGGTAATACCCAAGCACCAGTTCGTCCACGACTTCCAACCTCCTAACGGCTCCCGTCGATAACCAGGTGCCGGTTCGTCCGCTCAAGCAGCAAACTTCCTAGTGATTCCCGATGATAACCGGGCACCGGTTCCTCCACGACTTCCTACCCCCTACCGGCTCCCGGTGATAATCGTGCACAGGTTCGTCCGCTACTAACAAACTCTAAAAACTACCACAAATTCTCAGTTTCGCAGCCGCCAATTTCATTGCTCTCAGCTTCGACTCGTAACAAAATCTGTGGCAAATAAACTAAAATTCCGTACACGATAGTAACAATAAGATCTAGTGAATCACTCAAACGCTCAAAGAAGCCAAAAGGGACAACTAAAGCGGAAGATTTAAGATTCAGGTTAGTTTCTAAAAGGGATAGCCCTCTCACAGCTTCAAAACTTCTCGAAAATATTAACATTACGAGATAAATATCCGTATCCACAAGTAGGGTCGAATATTTTACAATGTATACAATAATTATAACATAATCTGTAAATGTAGGTACATACAAATTTATACATTTCTTCTTAGCTTATGTTAACACAAGTTTCATTCCGTTTTTCATGAAAGTCTTATTTAATTTAAACACTCTCACACAGCCTACTTGCTTTTTCTAAACTTCTTCAGTCCAGCAGACTATATCAATAGTCACGTTCATGTAATCTTCGACTTGTACGATCAGCCTGCCAAGATATAACACCAGAAAGTGAATTACAAACATTCATAAACGTATTTTTTAATTGCAAAGCGTCGACAGCAGCATTTCCACCCATTCTATCAGATAATTGTTTGGCATCATATCCAGGCAATGAGCTTTCCGTCATCAAAAAATTATGTAGGACACATGTCGCCTTCACGATCTCGACCATTGATTCCAATTTGCATTCAAAGGGACGTTTGTACACTCGCCACCTTCGTGCCAAAATCCCGAAATCATTTTCTACTGTCGTTTTTGCTCGTGGGAGACTCTCTCATTATTCACGTCTCCTCGAAGAAAAGGTCGCATTAAATAAGTTTGTCAACGGAACGCCTCGTCATTAACAAAAACAAAAGATAAAGGTGTGCCACCATTCTTGATTGTCTCATCAGGTGGTCTTGATAAAAAGGCAGTGTTTGCAAAAATACCATCGTCACTGATCCCTCCTTTCGAACCAATATTCACAAGCAAAAATCTATACCGTGCAATGTGCATATACTACTACAGCAAGGAGAACAATGGATAATATTTGCTCGTAATTTATGTAATCACTTCCATTTTCTTCTGGTGCGTGAATGGTGACATGCTTCCCATCAATGGCACCACTGGAATTATTGAACTGCCATGGGTTTTTAAATTCTTCATTCACAGATCTCCATTTTTCTGTTGTGATCTCAGCCATGTAAAGTGGCTGGAGCTTTTCACAGATTGTCCGACAAACATCGTTTACGATTCGGCTAACTGTGAATTTTCCGACTCTGTAACTGAGTATTGGCGATTGTTCGGTAATTATTCCCAGTCGACAGTAGCCTAGAAAAAAATTGATTAAATAATAATAATAACTCTAATTACACAATAATATAAATAATAATAATTATAATACTCGTGGCCTCGAATGTGTGCGTACGCTCAGCCAAGCTAAGTTAAGCCTGTACGTATACGTGTGTAGTAAACAAACCGTAAATTAGAACTTTCGTCCTGGAATTGGCCAGATGGAAGTTTTTGCGGGTATAGTTGCCTCCAGTAGACATTCGTGCAGGGTGGTCTGGTGCGTTTGAACGCTAATAAGCACCGTACAATGAAATAACAATGAATTTATGAATCGTGTACTGAAACAGACTCGAGAAATGACAGAATGAAGCTTCAAGGATTCTCCGTCACTGGCGCTGATGGTATATTCGCGCTATGTAACATCAGAACCGGTGGAAGTCCAAGCTAGCCGATAAATGTAGGAAAGACATAGTTGTCGAGAGTCGGATCGCGCTGTTGCCGCATTTCCCCTATTACTATTTTGTCGTCAGGGAGGCTTGAATGAATCACGGCAAAGCGGCTGGAGAACAGTGATGGGCAAACATAATATTTGGATAAACTCAAATAAAAGATACCTCATGTTTATCCGTTATTTGAAGCTGCGAATAGAACGGGTTATCTTTATTCCAAACACCACGGATAAGTAAATTTATTTGAAGTGAATTTATTCGACGGCGAAAGATAATTTTTTTATTCCAAGTGAATTCATTCGACGGCAAACGATAATTTTTTTTATTCGAAGAAAGTTTATTCGAACCGACGAAAAAGGTTTTCATCTTTATCCGTAGTTTATTCGGCTTTTATTCGAAGGCTTCGAAATTTCAAATAACTTTCGGCAGTGTGTTTACCTTAACCGGTACGATCTCACTTCGTGTTGAGGACTTGGGCTGTTCGGCGGCGGCTTCTGATCTCGGTTTGAGCCTCGGCTCGAAAGGCATACAATGTTGCTTGCGATGGATTATGTATTAATAAAATGTTAAACGTAACGTTTTCAGTAACATACTGCTGAGATTTTCCAGATTAAATGAGTTCAAACACAGTATAAATCGAATTATTTCTAGAACACTATAATGTAATTATTTAGAAGTTTTCCATCCTCACCGATTTCAATGATTTTTGGATATGTTGTCGGGGACTCGATTCTGAACAACTTTTTCCTATACATGTTACCGCCGGTCCACCTTCGTTTCCGAGATATTCGCGAAAAAATTCTGTTGATTTATTTCGATGCAACGCGTTTCACTTTCCAACTTATCCCGTCTATTAGTCGGAAAATACTGCACGAAATAATTGTATGCAATTTAACTAACTTTAATTTAAGAGTCGTCGCGATCAAATGGGTCAACTCTAACGCGAGATATGGCCAAAAACGTCGGGTCGCCTTCTTAAAAAATTACCAAAATATTCATCGCGCGATATCTCACAAACGTATCCATAGGATTTCGTCTCATGTCGATTTTTTAATTTAGGGGACCTCCTTACATAAGAATTTCATAGTGGAGTCTCGATCAAAAATAATTTTTTGGATTTTGTAAACTAGTGTAATTAAATATAAATGTAACATTTCTAATCTGATAATGCTAAAAATAATCCGATTTATACCGTGTTTAAATTCATTTTCATTTTTCATTACTGAAACGTTAATACCGATACGATAGAAAATGTGAAAGTTTTACATTCTATTAAAACAAACAAAATAAACAATCATTGAACAATCATATCATTATATTTTTTCATAAGAAAATATAAATATTACTCTCACTGCATACGTTACATTTCGCTTATTTGCTGCAACAACGACGTATATAGCTAAAAATTCACGATTTTTGTCGAAACGGGTTTTGTTAATGGGAAAAGTTTTGTTAGGTAACAACCGATTTTTTTATACTAATAACTCAAAAACTGCAAATTTTTAGTTGTGTCGTTGTTACGGCAAATTGGCGATTTCATTACGAACGATCTGATAAAATTGTAAGAAGACCGTCAATGGAGAAGAGGAATTACACAGAAGGAGAGAAGATAATAAGAATTGCGAAGTGTAGAAGAGATATTGATACGCAAATAAGTATTGTTTCATTGATATGTTTCCTAACTTTACTACCCAACCACTCTATCTTTCATTATTGCTATCCGCCTTTACGTTCAGCGAGGCTCTGATGCTAAACGCAGTGATCGGCGAGCTCCAACTACCGCTGATGGAGGGGGAAACACCTACAGGAGCGGTGGTTATGTGTACGTGAACTGTGCCTGCCTGCGTCAGTCACGCATACCTAACCACCGCTCCTGTATGTGTTTCCCGGAGCCCGCTGATTCCTGCCTAGACGCAGCTCTCGTGCCGTATTCCTTCAAGACTTCTCGATAGAAGGAGCTGTGGCAACAGTGCGGCAGAAACAGAGAGAACAGAAAATGTGGCAATTATGCGTCAAAAATTCGTCTACATAGAGTATCTGAAAATGTCACCGCTGTATAAATTCATTTTAACGTAATGATCTGCTCCTTTCGAAGGAAAACTGTCGACTGCCGAAGGCCAATTTCAATCGCTACATAGAAACTAGATGAACGTGAGTGCTGACAGTAGTCGATTAATCGATTAGTAGCGACGTAGGCGGGGGGAGCATTGGCACGTGCCGCTGGTCCCGGGCATCACTCGAGCCATTCAGCACTTTGAGTGTACAAACATTCCGGAGGCGGAGGATTCCCCAGGACTTGCCGTGCCTCCCGGTCTTCGGTGACCGCTCCTCCCCGTTCTTCCTGCACGGCCCGGGAAGGGGAAGGGCCTTCCAGCGTCTGCCAGGGGAGGAGAAACTGCGCCACCCGGTCACGAGGACTGAAATGGCTGTGGGGGCCGCCTACTCATGGTATGCTTTAACCCACCAGGTTACTACCCCGGTTCTCGCGTCTGTCACGCTTTTTATAGGCCCGGGCCAGTTTGCGTGGGGAACCATACTCGCGGGGGTGGTCTTCATCGAGGGCGGACGATCCCTACCTATACACACCTGGGTGTGTAAAAGTTTTACACGTTGCGCAAGCCGCCCCCTCTGACCGGCGGTATCAGCCCGCGACTAATTGTTACCGCGGTTTATCAAAACTATCGGACCTCTTATCCACTCCCTAAGCTCGATTTTACTCGTCGTTCTCCTGGACCGGGAGGCCGGTATCCACCCTCAGCCTCACTTAAAGCACCCGGCCTAAATGCCTTCGGCTTGCCGAGGTCTGGATTGTTTACCCGCGTAAGGCTAGCTACGGTCCCACCCGCCTACTCCCGATACCCCTAACCCCGTAAGTTTACTCCCTACCATACCTACAGTCCCCCCACAGTAACGTCCCATGCCCTCGCGAGCAAATCTGGCCCATTGGTTACCCCCGTCCCTCCCCCCACCCCGACCTACCACAATTTACACCCCGAACTAAGCTATTCTAAACCCTGGAAGGACCCCGGGTATAAGCCCCCCCCTCCCGCCCCCAATCTGGGTTTTTATAGCACAGTTTAGTCGAGGTCCGAAAGCGAGGCACGATTCGCTCAAGGTGACCAGGTCATCCTCCAACTACTTCGCAGCGATCTGCATTATCCGGTGCGCCGGTATCGCTCTGCCGCTTGGAGCGCCGTCTCCCTTCCGTCTTTACTTGCGAGCTATCATCGCGCGGCCCCCGGGGTCGCCGCGCGACCCCGACGATGGCAGTCATTACTTGCTTACCCGAAGGTTAACTCGCTCCTTTTGCCCGAAGGCCTTATTCTCTCCACTGGGCTGCCGTCTGGCCTGCCCCGCTTGGCCGCTGTTATCTTTCTTCCTGGATGCCTCTCTCGCCCCGTGTCTGTGTTCGTGGCCTGGATCCTGATATACTTTCGATAACGTGAGGGACAGCTTACAGGGGGGGGGGGGGGCGACGAGGAATCCCAGGTAGCGTGTGTTGCACCCGTCTGCCGCGGGGCTACCCAGTCGGGAGATGTCGCCTGCCCTGATCCCTTGCACATCCTGAAACTTCCTTAGTTCCTTTCTCACCGTTCGATGCACCTACCGTTAACCTCTTTCTGGTATGCGTGCGGTAATCCTATTTATCTTGGCTAATGTTCGATGCGCTTATCCGATCTTTGCTACGGTAGGGGAGAATACTTGTCCCTAGTCGTTCCAAGGTTTCCAGGTTCGGCACTAGGTTTCGTCTTATCCATGATCAGTCACTGGGGAAGTGATACCCCTCTCTCTTGTCTATCCATCCTGAAACTAGTCCTTGGTATAGAGGGAGGAAGAAAGACAAAAGAAAGACGAAAGAAATCAATTGAAATAAAGAAATGAGGGAGGGGGCCCCTGTCATCGCCCCCTCCTGGTGGACCCCGCCGTGGGGCGTCACTCCCGTGCAACGGTTACGCTCTTGGCGTTGGTCACCGCCGGCGACTCCCGAGTTCTCGAGTCACCACCGGCGCGGCACATCGTACAGGTCCTCCCCTTGCGGGAGACGTGAACTCTAGGAAATCTTCCACGGGTTCATCTCCCCCAGGAATTTCGCGATTTTGGCGACGCAAAGGCTTTTGACCTCTCTCGTGTCCACTATCTTCTCATCCAACCATCTCTTGCTACGTATCATACTCCTTGGACACTCGCACAACACGTGCTTAGTGTCTTCCCTGGCTACTTCGCATAACGAGAACATTTCTGCCTCGCTCTTTCCTATCTTAAATAGGTGGGCGTTCAGTGGCGCATGTCCACATAACACTCCCACCACGTTCATAGCGTCTGTTCTATCCAACTTTAATATGCTTCTTGCCCCGTCCGTGTTTAGTTCCGTGCCAAACATCTCCTTGGCCATGTTGCAGTTGCCCTCTGCTCTTATTCATGACGAATAAGACTAAAGTCTTTTTTACTTGATACGTCATTTAAATAATTTGTTATTTAAATAATGCCCATCTCTGGGGTAAGCCAGGTCTCAGTGACGAGTGCGACATGTACATTGTTTCTTTGTAGAACAAATAAGCTCACTCCTCTTACTGAGCAGGGATCCGGCATTCCAGAGCATGATGTTTGGGAACATATGGGCCATATTAGCGATGGGTCTGGGCTATTTGCCAAAAGGCGGTGAATTATTGGATAAGACTTGTACAACCTCTGAGTCTATCGACCAAGACGCTCACAGCTTGAAGTAGTCTCTTTTCGTCACAAAACTCGGAGACAACGCTGAATCCATCAAGTATGGCCAGTGTCGGGTCAGCCTGCATAACGTCCAGTTGAGCGACAGCAGGGGTGTGCTCAACAGCCGGGACGCCCTCAGAGGCGTCACTATAACAGCGAGTGCCCGGAGGGGGGGGGGGGGGAGAGAGAACAATCTCAGGCACCGGAGGAGTCGGACGAACACCCTGGCCAGGATGTAGCTTTTGGACCTTTACGGCTGAGGATGAAGCAAACGCAGTGGTAAGTTGTTGTTTCCCTCTCTTCGAGAGGTACTTTTCCAGAGAAGGGCACTTTGAATAATTCGCTGTGTGAGGACCAGCACAGTTGACACAGATGGGGGTGACCCCCAGGGCCTTTTTGCAGTCCCTGTCTGATGTGATAAGGACCCGCGCACTTCACGCAACGAGGATCGTGGTTGCAGTTAGCGGAAGCGTGACCGAACGCCTGACATTATCTCTAAGCAAGAAATTTCTCCCGGTAGACCATGGTGCGAAAGATGTAGCTAACCTTATTGATCATAGACAGTGGGGTGCTATGTGAAAAGACCACCTTGTAGAAGCAGTATGGCGACTTGTTGCTCCGCCTCACCGTTAAGTAGGACACAGGACACAGGCCTAGGTCCCTGCGCATCAATCTCAACAAGGATCTCCGCTGCCGACATCCTAGATACCCCTTCAGAACCACAGAGAGCACCTTCCCTGAGTTTACCGTAAAGGTGTGGAAAGCGGTGTTGTTTTTCAGCAGCCCAGATTTGAAGTCGAGGAACTGTTCAACCTGGAAGACATGTATTCTTACACGACTGCCCAGGAATTTTAGGATATAATTCCGATCGTAGGCGAGGTCAAGAGACTTAGACAGTCTGGCCAGGTCCCCATCAAAATCTTGTACATAAACAGGAGGACGCCTGGCTAACGCCTATTTGTCAGGTCCAGGCCGAGAGGTAGAGACCGTGGGCTTGGCATTGGGCTGCCCGTCAGCTCCTGCCTGCGCCATCGGAGAGCTAACGGGAGACTTAGCCCTTCTAGCAGAGAAGTTGAAGCACGTAAACCGGTTATGACCCGGGACATTTGGCTGGGAGTCGTGGTCCATGACCTCCTCAGCTATGGACTCGGTAGAACACGACACCGAGGTCTGAAAGTTTTTGTACATCATGGAATCATTCAAGTATCCACGTTTTTTGCGAGTTAAAATTACCCTGACACACTGCGCAAAGGGCCCGAACGACTAGATTTTTTTTCCGTATGTCCTCGATGGTCAAACATGCGGTATAGTCGGAAAAATTGAAGTAATAGCTGTTTTACGTTATGTTTCTCTTGAAACCCCTTTTTTTGTTCTCGCGGCTTTTGAACGATTGTTGCACTTTTTTTGTTAGCTCAATGTCATTTTAGTAAAAAGAAAAGATTTGAAAAATTTAAGAAAAACATTTTAATCCAAAATCTTTGCAGTGACAAAAAACTGTATTTCAATAACTGACATTTTCACCACCCAAAGCGCGGCACGATTCGGCGCATGCGCGGTCGGATTTACATTTCATTGTGTGTGCATCAGTATGGAGAAGTGAGACTCTGCATGCCCATGAAACACGTGGCGCGCTTTGGGTAGTGCTAATGCCAGTTATTGAAGTACAGTTTTTGTCATTCAGAAGAGCTTGGATACAAATGTTTTTCTTAAATATTTGCAATCTTTTCTTTTTACTAAAATAACATTGAACTACCAAAAAAAAAAAAACGTGCCACAATCCTTCAAAAGCCGCGAGAACAAGAAAAGGGTTTTCAAGAGCAACATAACGTAAAACAGGTGATGCTTCAATTTTTCAGACAATATTGTATGTTTGACCATCGAGGACATATGGAAAAAAATCTGATCCGTCCAGGCTTTTGCACAGTATTTAAGGGTAATTTTAACTCACAAAAAACGTGCACACTTGAATGATACTTTTTTCCGAACCATTATGTAGCAAGCATTCTGAAGCTAACAAGTTTTAAAGCGTTCCGATTTAACGTTGCAGCGCATCGCGCGATCTCGCGTAATTTGAATCCTCTGGAGCAGCCGTGCGGGATGACGTCATTTGCCGGCGCGAATAAGCCGCGTATCATAAAAAGAATTATGTAGCGTCAGCAGAAAATTTTTTTCCATATCAACAGACATTTCTTCCCAACGCAGAGAAATAATAATTTTAATCCCCTCCCACATCGATCTGTTGGACCAATATGTAGCAAACAGACAGACACTCTAAAGCTAAAAATTTTTCAATATGTTTTTTCAATCTTAACATCGCAGCGTATCGCGCGATCACGTGTAATTTGAATCCCCCGTAATGGGACCGCCGTGCAAGATGACATTTGGTGGCGTGAAGAACGTACGAATCATAGAAAGAATTATGAAGTGTCAGCAGAAATTGGCGAGGAGAGAAGGAGGAAGACGGGTAAATGAACAGATTGTAATATATGTAAAAGGATTATATATTGTTGCATTAATTAAAAAATAGAAATATAAAAAATAAAAAATATAAAAATAGAATATAAATAGTGTCTCTCTCTCTCTCTCTCTCTCTCTTTCTCTCTCTCTCTCTCTCTCTCTCTCTCTCTCTCTCTTTCTTTCTTTCTTTCTCCTTCTCTTTTTCTCTTTTTTACATCGATCACAAGACAATTTGAACATTCTCGAACAGCTGATAGACTTCCTATTTACTTTTCGCAACATCATACGTACATACATACTCTTCCACACAACACCTCACATACACTCATATACACTCACGCTCTCGTGACCACCCCGAGTGCTCAGTTATACAGAACAGTAGTATCTCGTCATTATTCGCCGAAACTGTGACGTATCTATTGTATCGCCTCAATTCTCTATCTCTAAATAAACCGCTCTATTCTCAACATTTTTGAGTTCTCTCTGTACAAATAGAATATAAAAATATAAAAATATAATATAAAAAGAAAAAATATAAAAATTTAAAATAAAAAAGAAAAAATATAAAAATACAATATAAAAAGGAAAAATATAATAATAATAATAATTTAATTTATTGCCCACTTCCGTGTTACAATTTAACGATCATATACTCTTTCCATTTCAGACCCGTGATTGTGTCAGTATAAGTCCTACCCCTTCTAATGTTTCGTGCTGTGTCTTACAATTTTTTTCTATTTTACAAGTGTTTCGTAATCTATTCTATGTTACATAATCTTATTTTATCACTTTCCTGTTCTTCCCATCTTTTCCTTCTCCCTATTATCTCCTGTAGAGTAGCCAAGTTTTTTCCCTTCTCCTCTAATTACCTCTGCCCAATTCCTACTACTCTTTCCACTTACTTCACATGCTTCAATCGCGTGTTTCACTGTTTCTTCCTCTTTCTTACATACCCTTTCTTCTTTCACTAGCCAATATTTGCATGCCCTTGTTTCACTACCCTATATGAATCTTCCTATCCTTTCTAATTCTCCTGTTCTTTTTTCATTTTTCCCCCATAAGCATTTCGGCTTATCTCCTGGTTTCCTTGCCACCTCTCTTAATTCTCTTAGGAACGTTGACTTTTTTTTACTTTCATCTCTCTTTCTTGTTCTTGAATGCCTTTTACTTATCTGCTCTATTTTTTATCCACACTTCTTCCCCATTTAATCTTCTTCTTTTCCATCCTTCATTTGACCATCCTCTCGGTTCCAAGAATTTGATTCTCATTCTTTCCCCTTTCATTACTTCATTTCCTCTCATTAGTCTTCTCACACATTTATATCTTATCGATTATTCTTCCGAGTTTATTAGTCTCACTTCAAGCTTCATTGCTCTTACTCCCATTTTAATTGCTATGCCACCTCTTCCTGTTTCTTTTAACAGCCAATATGGTGTTGGTGTTGATCTCTCCAATTTCATTATCCACCGTATGTATTTAGCCTGCAATTTTTCTAATATCCTCATACCTTCTCCATCCCCATATCTCTGCTCCATACACCACGGTACTTCTAACTAGCGCATCAAACAGTTTCATTCTTCTTTCAAAGTCATCTCTGAATAATCTTTCTCACTGTATAACCTAAATATTCCAGTTCTCTTACTCTTTCTTCTTCATTCCAACGGAGTCTTTCCTCTTTTCTCCTGCTTTCCTGCATATCATTATCTTAGACTTTTACACATTTAACTCCAAGCCTTTCTTCTTTATGTATCTTTCGAATCTCTTTATCATATCCTTCAGTCCCTGTGCATTATTTACCATTAACACAACATCATCCGCATATGAAATTGTCCAAATTTACCTTCTACCTATTACGACTCCTCCTTCCTGTTCTTTGCTCATTTCTTTTTCCAGGTCTGCAAATGCGACATTGAAAAGTGTCGAGCTTAACGGGCACCCTTGTCTAACACCCTTTCCTGTTAAAAAAACTTTTCTATCAGTTCCTTCGTCACTCCTAAAGTGCATATAGTTCTGTTGTACATTTCCTGTATCCTTATTCTTAGTTGTTCGCCTACTCCTTCTTTTTAAAGTCTTTTCCAAATTTCCATTTGTTCTTCTAATCTCCTCCTTAGAATGTCCGCGTATATCTTACAATTCGTGTCCATTTAAGTTATGCCCCTATAGTTCTTAACCATTTCCCTTTCTTTTTTTTTTTTTTTTTTTGAACACAGGACTTACTATTCCTCCTTTCCATTCTTCCGTAAAGTCCCTTTTCTTCCATGTTCTGTTTATCACCTTTGTTTGATTACCTATATTTATGAAGATGATTGCGACCTCGATGTTGAATTAAGATCTAATTTAAATGCAGGAGTTTAAATTTTAAGTCGGTTCGACTTTTAATATCTTACATGATTTGAGTTCAGATCGATGTGGGCCAGACCGGTTTGTATCTATATTTATCCAATACATTTTTGTACGAAAGGACTTAATTTATAAATTTTTTGTTTTTGCTATATTCAATAAAAATTTGGAATTTTATATTTATTAGGAATAGGTGTTTACCCTGTGATTATTGTTGGTTGGGCTTCAAATTCGAATTATTCAATATTAGGAACGATTGGGTCAATTTCACAGTCAGTTTCTTATGAAGTAAGTTTATTTTTAACAATATATTCTGTAATTTTATTAATTGAGAATTAATCATTATTGGAATTATATCAATTTCAATATTATATTGAATTTATTTTAATTTTAATTCCAATACTACGACAGGAAAATCGCGGATAGGTCTTTTAAATTCGGAGACCAACTGCTACTGCACAATGAGACGCTAAGACGTGGGCGGTCAAAAACTAACACCTGCGAGGATAGGCTCTTACACGATTCCAAACACGCGCGATAATAATAATTACAGTATAAAGGGCGACGAACAATCCGCGTTCCCACAAACACATTATAGAATAGGGCAGTAATAGGGGAATGGTCGCAGTTTTGAAGGGAAGTAACGATACACTAACAATTATATAAGGATAAGACTAAGAAGATTAATTTATTGAAAAAAGATGGTAAATAAGCACACAACTAGGTGTCGTCGTCCCAGCCACGTAGGGCACGGTCGGCCTCCAATAGCGGCCACAGTCGAGGCCGTAGAGCAGACCCAACGAAGATGTCGCCATGACGTTCTACACAAAAAAAAAAAAACCAATTGCAAGACTATTACCACACGCACGGAAATAGAAACAATAACCAGACGTACAATCCCCGGTGTAATAAGACACTCACCAAATAGGACCCTCAGATCCCATGAGTCTTCGTCATCCTCCCAGAATTCTACATGCTGGAAGAACCGACGCCAATGCGCCCGATACTCCCTAATTGCCTCCATATAGGCAATGCTGGTACAACCCGGCGCGGCGGGGCACTGGAAACGCTAGAGGAATAAACGGATAAATAGAACAATAAATTTACACAACATGATGCACAAACAAATCCCACTCGCACGTACAACTAAACCAAACATGATTTCCCGCGGCACGTTCAAAATAACTGACAACATATTCGTTCTGCAGATCACAACGAAATAAGAAGTGTTCAAGAAAATCGAGTCCCATATGCCCTCACTTCTCACTTCTACTCAAGTCCAGACAAAGAAGATGAACTGTCCTACGTTAGCAAAAAATTTATCTCGCGCACGCACAAGGAAAGACTTCTCGACTAACAAAAAAAAAAATGAAACACCGATTACACCTCGATACATATTATAATTTTACAGGATTTTCGTCCTATAAAACGATGATACTACCCGCAGGAGGAACAACCGCCGACACAGATTTCACTATAAAAGAATTCCGACACCACACCGGCATTTACTTCGAAAACCTAGGCGATCTACAGATTTATTGAGATACCTGGAAGTTAGTATTACACGTAGACATATCTTACATATACCAACGCGAAGCGAACCTCCAAACTGCACAACATGATATATTTGCGCAATGTACAAAACCTTCTACCGACAACTTACAAAAATTATATAAAACATTCGCCACGAAAATCCAAGACGAGGTAGACCGCGTCACCAAACTCCTTACCTACGTCCAGCAAACTAAAAGCTCAGCACAAAAACAGCGTCTTGGATAAATAGATGGATTAGGTTACATAGGAAAATCACTCTTTGGGCTAATGGATTCCGAATATAGAAAAAATTCAATGATTAAATAAACCTTTTAAAAAGACAGAATAACAGGTTAAAAATGCAATCAAGGGACAAATGCAAATTGTAAGAGCCAACACCCGAGCTTCTCAACGAGACTATACACGACATATGAGACAGCGAAAACGCACTCTTAAACGCGACTTGGCAAATTCAATACTTACGCCAACAGAAAACTGACATTACTAAATTTCGAGAGACAGTAAACGAACACCTGATACTAATAAACAGCGTCACGGAAACACTATTGCATGAGACGCAAGACTTGTTAGAATTCATTATGGATATAAAGGAAGGAGTCCTAAACCCACGGTTATAACGTACCGCTACGAACCGCCGTACATTTTTCCGTTTCTATCTATGTTAATCATTACTTTTGTTCATTTTATCCTTTGTAACGTTAATATTAAGAACACACGAAACACGTGCGAGCGACACGCCATGCGGCGGGAAACAGTGAACTAAACGAAGCGCAACGCATGCGCATAACCGCCCATTCAAACAGTGAACTCAGTGCCGCGAGTGAACCAAGCGCGCATGCGTAGAACGCACGATCAACCGGACGCCGAATAAACCAAGTCTAGTGCGAGAGTGGCGCGAAGCGGATGTTAATTATAATTGGTGCGCGAGATCGCGCCGCGAGTGATTGGTGCGGGCCAAGTACCACAAACCGGTATAAATACAGGCCCGCCAGCAGCAGAAATCAGACTCGGTTCTGCCACCGAACCAAACAGATTTAGGTCGCTTTTACTAGCCCCCTTTGTTTCGAAAAGTCTAAAGGAAGTATATCTTAAATCTACTACCAAACTTCCTTACGAGGTCGCTTTAATTAGTCCCCTCAGCTTCCATCCTTAAAAGCGTGGGCCAGCTGATAGGCACCAGAAGACACTACTAGTCCGAGGGAAGGAAACACTAAATTCAACTACCATCCTAGAAACCGTAGGCAAGCTGATAGGCAACTGGAAGCTACTACAAAATCAGAGGGAAGGACTCCTCTGCAAATTCTCAACTCAACATACCAAATCGACCAAGCGTCATTTCTTGTACTACGTTATACCGACTTCGTGTCGATTAACGATTTAGTATCGTACCATTATATCATATCTTTAATAATAATTAACTTGGTATCCTTAATTATCGACCTAGCGTCAAAAACCGAAATAATACTCTTTATTACCGACTTAGCGTCAAAACCGAAATCAAACGTTATCCTTTCACACCGACCGATACGTCGTAACGCAATTACTTTATGTTCCATTACGACCTAGCGTCAAAACTATTTTCTTGAATAAACTATTTTTGTTACTTATTGTTAAAAAGAAGGACTCTCGTTTCGTGAAATTCATTTCTTTATCGCACGCCACCCGAATCAATCCCACAATTTCACAGGTAAGCCGCTCTACTTGTGGAATCTCCTGTAATTAACGGCAACGTCTCGTTCGAGAACGTTACACGGTTCATAACACCAGCAAAAATCATAACGTACCTCACTTCCGCACTCGCACATATTCCGGAAGGACTAGACTTCCCCATCGGAATAAAATTAAAAAACATGCACGCCCTGTACGAAATCCTCACGTTCACCGCATTTTCGGATACCAAATTAATTACTGTAGTACTAGATATTCCATTGTTAAACGCGAAAAAAATTCAAATTGAGCAAGGTGCACCTGGTACCCACAAAGATAAACGAATCGTTCTACGCGTATAGAACCCCACGACTCATACCTGGTACTTGACACCTCGGTGCAAGATTATATACATCTAAGCAAACAGGGCCTAGCAAAATGTAAGACAATAAACGATCTGTACCTCTGTACCTCTAATCACCCAATGTTCAATGCGATACCATACAGACCGTGCGAAGTACAGTTGTACACAAAATTAACAAAAACCTCAAACAATTGTAAAATGCGAATTATGACACTGAATCACACGTTCCAGATAGAATTACAACAACCAGACACGTGGATTTATATCGCGCCGAAACCGATACAACTAGCAGTAACTTGCGACGACAAGAGCACAAATATGTATAGCATTAAGGATTCTGGTATAATAACAATAAGAAACAAATATACAACCCCTACAGCCAAATTCACAATAGAAACTAGAAAACAATACGAAATAGAAAAACATGGTACTACTTACCTGGCAATAATTTTGTCATTAGATGAAATTACACATTCCCAGACCACTGTATATTCGTACGGAAACAGAAATTTCAAGTTTAATAGGATAATCAAACACCCGGAAGAATGAAATAAAGTTAGCAAACAAATTAGAAGACTTACAAAAACGATTTAGAAAAACCCGCAATTATACCAACCGAGTATCACTATAGCTTCTTTTCACTATCCACAATAACGGGATTTAGCACATGAGGACCTATACCTAAAGTTGCAAAGTAGGATGTCTTCGTTCTCCACCTTCATTTTCACTGACCATCCTCTCCTTAAGGGGGCCGTCTCATTTTTGTTATTGTCCGAATCGATCGAAGCGTCCCCAGTAAACACACGGACACTAATGAAACTACTGCGGTCGATAAAAAGAACATCTACAGAGGTGACATCTCCAGGTACTCTACGTAGAAGAATTTTTTACGCATAGTTGCCACATTTTCTGTTCTCTCCGTCTCTGCCGCGCTGTTGCCACAGCTCTTTCTATCGAGTAGTCTTGAAGGAATATGGCACGAGAGCTGCGTCTAGGCAAGGATCGGCGGGCTCTAGCTACCGCTGATGGAGGGGGAAACACCTACAGGAGCGGTGGTTATGTGTGCGTGACTGATGCAAGCACAATTCAAGCACACATAACCACCACTCCTGTAGGTGTTTCCCCCTCCATCAGCGGTAGCTGGAGCCCGCCGATCACTGCGTCTAGCGTCAGAGCCTCGCTAAAAATAAAGGAGGATAGCAATAATGAAAGATAGAGAGGTTGGGTAGTGAAATTAGAAAACATATCAATGAAACATTACTAAATTACGTATCAATATCCCTTCTAAACTTCGCAATTCTTATTATCTTCTGTCATTCTGTGCAATATTTATGTTTACTTGTGAAAAAATATAATGATATGATTGTTCAACGATTGTTTATTTTGTTTGTTTTAATAGAATGTAAAACTTTCACATTTTCTATCGTATCGGCATGAACGTTTCAGTAAGATACTGCTGAGATTTCCCAGATGAAAATGAATTTAAACACGGTATAAATCAGATTATTTTTAAACGATTTTATTCAGCTTCGATCTTCGGTTTGTTTGTAGGTACTTTTGTGTGTTTGATGTATGTATGGTTCAAATCTGGCAACTCCAACTTCCAACTATCGAGTTGTCTTGAAGCTTTGCAGGCGTGCGTAGTTTGGATGACAATACAATATCTAAAAAAAAATAAACCCTGAAGGGGTGAAAAAATTACTGAGTCATCAATAAATATAACCCATAACCACAAAACGACTTGGAATCAGTCATTCGCGTTCTTTACGAAAACGACAAAAAGCCGTTGCGTTCGGGACGCTAGTGGCATCGCGATTTCCATAGTAAATGCACAATTTATAACGAGAAATGATTCGTTACGTTCGTATAGGTAAAAAATTGTAGTACAAGACAAGAATAATTATTTAGTCTTTAGTGTATTTTAATTTGGTTTTGAGTGCATTTGGAATAAAATCGTTTAACATAAAATTTTTTTTATATATTTTTTAGCATTATTAGATTAGAAATGTTACATTTATCTTTAATTATATAATGCAGTTCTAGAAATAACCCGATTTATACCACATTTGAAATCATTTTAATTTGGAAAATCTCAGCAGTATGTTACTGAAAACGTTAGGTTTTACAATTAATTAATACATAATCCACTTCAAGCAATACTGTAGGTATGCGTTTCGAGTCGAGGCTCGAACCGAGATCAGAAGTCGCCGGCGAACAGCCCAAGTTCTCGTTGGTCGGGACCGGCGTTGAGCCCGTATCGTGAACGGAGTCCTAATTCCGAATGTTCGTTTCTCGCTTCTTTCTGGCCGAAGGGGAGAGCGAGATGGGTCGCTTTGCGTGCGCGACGGGCGCGAACGCAAAGGACGAAGTGTCAGGCGACCGAAAGACGGAGCGAGACCAAACATCAACGCGTCGTCTGTCTTGTACCGTCCTCGCTCGCTTTCAGTGCCTCTCGCTCGCTCTCGCCTTCGCCGGACAAGAGTGAGACAAAAGTGGTGGGGATAGCGAAAAAGTCCACATCGTGTACACCAAACCGAGCCCGTAATGAGACAATACTGTAGTATCTTTTATTTGAGTTTATCCAGATATTATCTTTGCCCATTTCTGTTCTTCAACCGCTTCGCCGTGATTCGTTCAAGTCTCCTTGATGGCAAAATAGTGATAAGGGAAATGCGGCAACAGCGCGATTCGACTCTCGATACGTCTCGGCAACTATGTCTTTCCTACATTTATCGGCTAGTTTGGTCTTCCACCGGTTCTGATGGTACATAGCGCGAATATACCATCAACGCCGGTGACGGAGAATCCTGGAAGCTTCATTCTGTCATTTCTCGAGTCTGTCTCAGTACACGATTCATAAATTCATTATTATTTCGACGTACGGTGGTTATTAGCGCTCATACGCACCAGACCACCCTGCACTGATGTCTACTGAAGGCAACTATACCCGCAAAAACTTCCTTCTTGTCGATTCCAGGACGAAAGTTGTAATTTACGGATTGTTTACTACATCGCGTATACGCAGGGTCGGCGGAACCATTATGCAAGTTACGCGCCGCATAAGGGCGCCAGCCGAATGGGACGCTAAAAAACTATATCGCACGCTTAATAATAACGGAATCCAACCCCCACATAAACGAAATGTTCACCCCGTAAAGATAAAACATATTAAATAGAAAATAGGTGCAAAAATTTTGGGCACTAAAAAATTTTCTTGCATAAGGGCGCCAACTAACCTCGCGTCGGCCCTGCTTATACGTCACGCTGGTGCTACGTGGCTGCAGTTAGCGCCACCAACGGACAAGCCTTGAAGTTTCAGTCTGTCAGTTTTCGATTCATAAATTCATTATTATTTCAACGTACGGTGGTTATTAGCATTCAAACGCACCAGACCACCCTGCACAGATGTCTACTGGAGGCAACTATACCCGCAAAAACTTCCTTTTTGCCGATTCCAGGACGAAAGTTGTAATTTACGGTTTGTTTACTACACGCGTATACGTACACGCTTTTCCTAGCTTGTGTGAGCGTATGCACACACTTATGGCCCGCTGAGACGGCCCCCTTAATCACACGCATCTTCTTCCCCTTCTTCTTTGGACACATCATGCGACTAGACCATACCACTTTGATCGTGAATCGTACCACTCTCCACGTGCATTGAACGGCCTTGATCGTGTTTCGAACGTGTATCGAACTGTGGTCGCTATTGGAGGCCGACCGTGCCCTACGTGGCTGGGACGACGACACCTAGTTGTGTGCTTATTTACCATCTTTTTTCAATAAATTAATCTTCTTAGTCTTATCCTTATATAATTGTTAGTGTATCGTTACTTCCCTTCAAAACTGCGACCATTCCCCTATTACTGCCCTATTCTATAATGTGTTTGTGGGAACGCGGATTGTTCGTCGCCCTTTATACTGTAATTATTATTATCGCGCGTGTTTGGAATCGTGTAAGAGCCTATCCTCGCAGGTGTTAGTTTTTGACCGCCCACGTCTTAGCGTCTCATTGTGCAGTAGCAGTTGGTCTCCGAATTTAAAAGACCTATCCGCGATTTTCCTGTCGTAGTATTGGAATTAAAATTAAAATAAATTCAATATAATATTGAAATTGATATAATTCCAATAATGATTAATTCTCAATTAATAAAATTACAGAATATATTGTTAAAAATAAACTTACTTCATAAGAAACTGACTGTGAAATTGACCCAATCGTTCCTAATATTGAATAATTCGAATTTGAAGCCCAACCAACAATAATCACAGGGTAAACACCTATTCCTAATAAATATAAAATTCCAAATTTTTATTGAATATAGCAAAAACAAAAAATTTATAAATTAAGTCCTTTCGTACAAAAATGTATTGGATAAATATAGATACAAACCGGTCTGGCCCACATCGATCTGAACTCAAATCATGTAAGATATTAAAAGTCGAACCGACTTAAAATTTAAACTCCTGCATTTAAATTAGATCTTAATTCAACATCGAGGTCGCAATCATCTTCATAAATATAGGTAATCAAACAAAGGTGATAAACAGAACATGGAAGAAAAGGGACTTTACGGAAGAATGGAAAGGAGGAATAGTAAGTCCTGTGTTCAAAAAAAAAAAAAAAAAAAGAAAGGGAAATGGTTAAGAACTATAGGGGCATAACTTAAATGGACACGAATTGTAAGATATACGCGGACATTCTAAGGAGGAGATTAGAAGAACAAATGGAAATTTGGAAAAGACTTTAAAAAGAAGGAGTAGGCGAACAACTAAGAATAAGGATACAGGAAATGTACAACAGAACTATATGCACTTTAGGAGTGACGAAGGAACTGATAGAAAAGTTTTTTTAACAGGAAAGGGTGTTAGACAAGGGTGCCCGTTAAGCTCGACACTTTTCAATGTCGCATTTGCAGACCTGGAAAAAGAAATGAGCAAAGAACAGGAAGGAGGAGTCGTAATAGGTAGAAGGTAAATTTGGACAATTTCATATGCGGATGATGTTGTGTTAATGGTAAATAATGCACAGGGACTGAAGGATATGATAAAGAGATTCGAAAGATACATAAAGAAGAAAGGCTTGGAGTTAAATGTGTAAAAGTCTAAGATAATGATATGCAGGAAAGCAGGAGAAAAGAGGAAAGACTCCGTTGGAATGAAGAAGAAAGAGTAAGAGAACTGGAATATTTAGGTTATACAGTGAGAAAGATTATTCAGAGATGACTTTGAAAGAAGAATGAAACTGTTTGATGCGCTAGTTAGAAGTACCGTGGTGTATGGAGCAGAGATATGGGGATGGAGAAGGTATGAGGATATTAGAAAAATTGCAGGCTAAATACATACGGTGGATAATGAAATTGGAGAGATCAACACCAACACCATATTGGCTGTTAAAAGAAACAGGAAGAGGTGGCATAGCAATTAAAATGGGAGTAAGAGCAATGAAGCTTGAAGTGAGACTAATAAACTCGGAAGAATAATCGATAAGATATAAATGTGTGAGAAGACTAATGAGAGGAAATGAAGTAATGAAAGGGGAAAGAATGAGAATCAAATTCTTGGAACCGAGAGGATGGTCAAATGAAGGATGGAAAAGAAGAAGATTAAATGGGGAAGAAGTGTGGATAAAAAATAGAGCAGATAAGTAAAAGGCATTCAAGAACAAGAAAGAGAGATGAAAGTAAAAAAAAGTCAACGTTCCTAAGAGAATTAAGAGAGGTGGCAAGGAAACCAGGAGATAAGCCGAAATGCTTATGGGGGAAAAATGAAAAAAGAACAGGAGAATTAGAAAGGATAGGAAGATTCATATAGGGTAGTGAAACAAGGGCATGCAAATATTGGCTAGTGAAAGAAGAAAGGGTATGTAAGAAAGAGGAAGAAACAGTGAAACACGCGATTGAAGCATGTGAAGTAAGTGGAAAGAGTAGTAGGAATTGGGCAGAGGTAATTAGAGGAGAAGGGAAAAAACTTGGCTACTCTACAGGAGATAATAGGGAGAAGGAAAAGATGGGAAGAACAGGAAAGTGATAAAATAAGATTATGTAACATAGAATAGATTACGAAACACTTGTAAAATAGAAAAAAATTGTAAGACACAGCACGAAACATTAGAAGGGGTAGGACTTATACTGACACAATCACGGGTCTGAAATGGAAAGAGTATATGATCGTTAAATTGTAACACGGAAGTGGGCAATAAATTAAATTATTATTATTATTATATTTTTCCTTTTTATATTGTATTTTTATATTTTTTCTTTTTATTTTAAATTTTTATATTTTTTCTTTTTATATTATATTTTTATATTTTTATATTCTATTTGTACAGAGAGAACTCAAAAATGTTGAGAATAGAGCGGTTTATTTAGAGATAGAGAATTGAGGCGATACAATAGATACGTCACAGTTTCGGCGAATAATGACGAGATACTACTGTTCTGTATAACTGAGCACTCGGGGTGGTCTCGAGAGCGTGAGTGTATATGAGTGTATGTGAGGTGTTGTGTGGAAGAGTATGTATGTACGTATGATGTTGCGAAAAGTAAATAGGAAGTCTATCAGCTGTTCGAGAATGTTCAAATTGTCTTGTGATCGATGTAAAAAAGAGAAAAAGAGAAGGAGAAAGAAAGAAAGAAAGAGAGAGAGAGAGAGAGAGAGAGAGAGAGAGAGAGAGAGAGAGAGAGAGAGAGAGAGAGACACTATTTATATTCTATTTTTATATTTTTTATTTTTTATATTTCTATTTTTTAATTAATGCAACAATATATAATCCTTTTACATATATTACAATCTGTTCATTTACGCGTCTTCCTCCTTCTCTCCTCACCAATTTCTGCTGACACTTCATAATTCTTTCTATGATTCGTACGTTCTTCACGCCACCAAATGTCATCTTGCACGGCGGTCCCATTACGGGGGATTCAAATTACACGTGATCGCGCGATACGCTGCGATGTTAAGATTGAAAAAACATATTGTAAAATTTTTAGCTTTAGAGTGTCTGTCTGTTTGCTACATATTGGTCCAACAGATCGATGTGGGAGGGGATTAAAATTATTATTTCTCTGCGTTGGGAAGAAATGTCTGTTGATATGGAAAAAAATTTTCTGCTGACGCTACATAATTCTTTTTATGATACGCGGCTTATTCGCGCCGGCAAATGACGTCATCCCGCACGGCTGCTCCAGAGGATTCAAATTACGCGAGATCGCGCGATGCGCTGCAACGTTAAATCGGAACGCTTTAAAACTTGTTAGCTTCAGAATGCTTGCTACATAATGGTTCGGAAAAAAGTATCATTCAAGTGTGCACGTTTTTTGTGAGTTAAAATTACCCTTAAATACTGTGCAAAAGCCTGGACGGATCAGATTTTTTTCCATATGTCCTCGATGGTCAAACATACAATATGGTCTGAAAAATTGAAGCATCACCTGTTTTACGTTATGTTGCTCTTGAAAACCCTTTTCTTGTTCTCGCGGCTTTTGAAGGATTGTGGCACGTTTTTTTTTTGGTAGTTCAATGTTACTTTAGTAAAAAGAAAAGATTGCAAATATTTAAGAAAAACATTTGTATCCAAGCTCTTCTGAATGACAAAAACTGTACTTCAATAACTGGCATTAGCACTACCCAAAGCGCGCCACGTGTTTCATGGGTATGCAGAGTCTCACTTCTCCATACTGATGCACACACAATGAAATGTAAATCCGACCGCGCATGCGCCGAATCGTGCCGCGCTTTGGGTGGTGAAAATGTCAGTTATTGAAATACAGTTTTTTGTCACTGCAAAGATTTTGGATTAAAATGTTTTTCTTAAATTTTTCAAATCTTTTCTTTTTACTAAAATGACATTGAGCTCACAAAAAAAGTGCAACAATCGTTCAAAAGCCGCGAGAACAAAAAAAGGGGTTTCAAGAGAAACATAACGTAAAACAGGTATTACTTCAATTTTTTCCGACTATACCGCATGTTTGACCATCGAGGACATACGGGAAAAAAATCTAGTCGTTCGGGCCCTTTGCGCAGTGTTTCAGGGTAATTTTAACTCGCAAAAAACGTGGATACTTGAATGATTCCATGATGTACAAAAACGTTCAGACCCCGGTGTCGTGTTCTACCGAGTCCATAGCTGAGGAGGTCATGGACCACGACTCCCAGCCAAATATCCCGGGTCATTACCGGTTTACGTGCTTCAACTTCTCTGCTAGAAGGGCTAAGTCTCCCGTTAGCTCTCCGATGGCGCAGGCAGGAGCTGACGGGCAGCCCAATGCCAAGCCCACGGTCTCTACCTCTCGGCCTGGACCTGACAAATAGGCGTTAGCCAGGCGTCCTCCTGTTTATGTACAAGATTTTGATGGGGACCTGGCCAGACTGTCTAAGTCTCTTGACGTCGCCTACGATCGGAATTATATCCTAAAATTCCTGGGCAGTCGTGTAAGAATACATGTCTTCCAGGTTGAACAGTTCCTCGACTTCAAATCTGGGCTGCTGAAAAACAACACCGCTTTCCACACCTTTACGGTAAACTCAGGGAAGGTGCTCTCTGTGGTTCTGAAGGGGCTATCTAGGATGTCGGCAGCGGAGATCCTTGTTGAGATTGATGCGCAGGGACCTAGGCCTGTGTCCTGTGTCCTACTTAACGGTGAGGCGGAGCAACAAGTCGCCATACTGCTTCTACAAGGTGGTCTTTTCACATAGTACCCCACTGTCTATGATCAATAAGGTTAGCTACATCTTTCGCACCATGGTCTACCGGGAGAAATTTCTTGCTTAGAGATAATGTCAGGCGTTCGGTCACGCTTCCGCTAACTGCAACCACGATCCTCGTTGCGTGAAGTGCGCGGGTCCTTATCACATCAGACAGGGACTGCAAAAAGGCCCTGGGGGTCACCCCCATCTGTGTCAACTGTGCTGGTCCTCACACAGCGAATTATTCAAAGTGCCCTTCTCTGGAAAAGTACCTCTCGAAGAGAGGGAAACAACAACTTACCACTGCGTTTGCTTCATCCTCAGCCGTAAAGGTCCAAAAGCTACATCCTGGCCAGGGTGTTCGTCCGACTCCTCCGGTGCCTGAGATTGTTCTCTCTCCCCCCCCCCCCTCCGGGCACTCGCTGTTATAGTGACGCCTCTGAGGGCGTCCCGGCTGTTGAGCACACCCCTGCTGTCGCTCAACTGGACGTTATGCAGGCTGACCCGACACTGGCCATACTTGATGGATTCAGCGTTGTCTCCGAGTTTTGTGACGAAAAGAGACTACTTCAAGCTGTGAGCGTCTTGGTCGATAGACTCAGAGGTTGTACAAGTCTTATCCAATAATTCACCGCCTTTTGGCAAATAGCCCAGACCCATCGCTAATATGGCCCATATGTTCCCAAACATCATGCTCTGGAATGCCGGATCCCTGCTCAGTAAGAGGAGTGAGCTTATTTGTTCTACAAAGAAACAATGTACATGTCGCACTCGTCACTGAGACCTGGCTTACCCCAGAGATGGGCATTATTTAAATAACAAATTATTTAAATGACGTATCAAGTAAAAAAGACTTTAGTCTTATTCGTCATGAATAAGAGCAGAGGGCAACTGCAACATGGCCAAGGAGATGTTTGGCACGGAACTAAACACGGACGGGGCAAGAAGCATATTAAAGTTGGATAGAACAGACGCTATGAACGTGGTGGGAGTGTTATGTGGACATTTCACGAACGCAGATACCCGTTTCCACTTGCTGGCCAAAAATGCGAAGTCCGTTGTAAACGACAATGCGAGAATTGGACGAGGAATCGGTGGAAGCCGTCTCAGTTTCGAAGGCGCAACAGCTGTTTATACGAACAGTGTTGAATGCCTCGATCTTGTCCAGTTGCATGATCATTCCATGAATTCTCCCTACTCTGCCTGTAGTGTCGTAGAGGGGGCATCGAGTTGCGTTCAAGACATCAGTTTTCTCTTCCTTCTCCTTCTCCTTCTCAATCTCAATTTTCATCTTGATCCCCTCGTCGGGTTTTCTCGCCAAGCCTGGCATTTTGTGGATGCGAGAGATTAAGAGTTTACGGTCGAGATGGTGAGAAAACGATACGTTCGCTATTCCATGGCAACCTAGAAAAGCAGAATATCAGGCGAACTTATGTACATAGGTACATAAATACAATAGTAGTGATATTATTTAGGATAGCGTGTACAGACATACCTAAATAAATGCCACTTCCCACGCACGCAAACTCTGTCCCGTGGTATCCGGCTGCCAATAGATTCACATTCTCAGAAAAAGACCATCCGAACTGCATTTGAAGGGCTGAAATGAAATTCATTCTAATTCATGTATGAATAACACCGCAAGACTGATGTTTCGCAGTCTTACCTGTTAAGAGTGGCACTTCGGAGCGCCAGGCAACCGGAAATACGAAATTCGAAATTTTTTCGATCCTCGTCAAGTTTAGACCTGGTACACGGAATAGCATATCGAAACATATGAACGTGCCGAACTTGACGTCGAAATCGGTGTCGAAGGTAACGATTTCCGGCGTTTCGGTAACATCAAACCGCGGATATTCCATGAAAATATTCACCTTACGGTACCTGTTTACAGCATAACCTTGCATTTAACAATTAACTTTACGTGCTCTGCAGTGAGTACTATCCTCGCGTTGCGTAGTAACGGTGTCGTGAACGTATTTATGAAATTTATTATGCACCTGGCAATTATTATTCCCGCCTGGTCAAACACCGCATTAGTTTTGTAGTAATGTGTCTCGTTGTTGCTGTCCGATTTCCTCTCAGTGATGGTTATTACCACATAAATTCGATTCACTTTGGCCGCACACGACACCATCCTTAGTATCTGCATAATCATCCATCATACAAGAACATAAAACGCGTCAGGACCCTATTTCTGCTCGAGTATGGGAAATGCATGTGATTAGACTTACATCGCTAACGTCTCCATGGACCATGGATGCATCCCCAATTTGTTCGACATCATCACTGACGTCAACCCATCTTCCGAGAATACGATAATATCGGCGCCCTGACGAACACGGAGAAATTGTAATCGTGATAGGATATACAGTGTAATATATATGTATGTATGTATCTTCTTACCTGTTTGCGGTATTCGTTTGTTATATTGTTTTGCTACATATTGGTTCGATAGATCGGTGTTGGGGGAGAGAAAAAATTTTGACGGTGGCTTAGGTCTGAAAAACATCCTCCCTTCCCTCTGGTTAGTTTTGAAAATTAAAGTTTCGGCGACGCGCTGTATCGATTCGGAATATCGACTTGGCATTGGTTCGCTATAGGTGTTGTATCGATTCTACATATCGGTTCGATATTGGTTTGCTATATTGCTTCGATATCGGTTCACTACATATTGCATCGGTAGATCGGCTTGGGAAGAGGGGAAACGTCTGCTGTGGGCCAGGCCTGAAAAATGTTCGGAGGCGAGTCATGTCTGAAGGTTATCCCCTCCCTTGATTAGATTTGAAAAATTTTGGTCGGTGAGCCAAGTCTGAAATGTTCCCTAAGGCGGGATGGGTCAGGACAAGAGATGGTTAAACAATTAATTCAAATAAAAATTTGAGTTCGAATAAAAGACAAAAATTATATTCGAGACTCGTCGAATAAATATAACCCGATTCAATTTTTATATGAAGCGCCACAGATGAATCAGTTTATTCGTCAGGAATTCATCCGACGGCCACAAATCATTTTTTTATTAGAAGGCCTTTCATCCTGGGCTTCCAATAATTTTCCCACACTTATTTGTATCTTTATTCGAGAATCATTTAAAGCTCAAATGACGTTGGCGAGCCTCGAGAGCCTTTGATCGAAGTCGCGGTTCTTCGAGCCTCGATCCTGCGAGGTTCGAGCCGCGCGTCATTGTATCGTTCACCCGTCTAAACTGCCGCCTGGAGTTGCTCGACGATGTGTCATCAACTACACAGAAACTGAATTACTTTATTTTTCATCGCATCAATAGGAAAGTGACACCAATGAATTCCTTGCATTCTCCCGATTAAATTGACAAAAAATCATTTAAATCCGACTACTTTTAACGAAACGGGCTTTCAATTCTGCAAACAAATTTTTCACGTACTTTCCTTAATTATGATCCGAATTATATAATTTTTGGGGCCAATTTGATCGAGAAAACGTAAGGAATCGATTGACGTTACTGTAATATTGATACGATGTAAAATAAAGAAATTCATTTTCCGATTAGCAATTCCAGGCGGTAGTTTAGACGGGTGCACGATTCAGTGTCGCTCAGCTCGGGACTCGGAGGACCGACGCTCGAAGAAGCGCGGCTTCCATCAAAGGCCCTAAGGGCTCGCCAAAGTCATTTGAGCTTCAAATAATTCTGAAATAAAGATACAAATAAATACGAAAAAATTATTTGTGGTCATCGGATAAATTCCTGACGATTAAACTGATTCATCCGTGACGCGTCAAATAAAAAATGCCAAGTCTTTACAAGAGGTTTTTATTTTAAAAGTACTATTTTGTGGTTTGGCAGAGATTCCGCTCTTAAGTTCTAGAATGGTCTGGTCTTAGGATTTTGGAACAGGATTATATACAGGGTGTCCGCGGGAAGAGTGGACAGCTGGATATCTCCTAAACTATTGGAGACAAAAATATTTAAAAAATAGGGAATTGCATGGTTCGAGGGGTCCAACTTATTAGCGTGGACGAATTTTTTTTTCAATTATTATTTTAAAAGATACGATGGTCAAGTTCGGTTTTCTAAATGGAACTATTTTTTCTGAAGACCTGAGTTGATAGTGCGTTCTAAGACAAATTCAATAAGCTTTAATGTATACACTTGATTTCCACTGATTTTTGAGATATTGCGCTTGCAAATTTACTGATTTTTCCCTGGAAGAAAACTCGCTGGAATAGCAAGGACCGGGGACGGTCTTGCTGGCGCCACGGGTGGCCTTGCCTGTTGAAACAGATACCTACCTGCCAAAGGTCTACGCCAGAAATGGCAGGCCCAAAGGCTGGACAATTCTTTTCCGTCAGAAATGCTACTTAGGTAGGTACATCTACGATATTGAGAAGCGCACCGTTACTTTTATTTCGCACTTGCTTCTACGCTCGGATGGCCGGTTCTTTTGGGAGGGATGTAAGTTCAATTGGTTAGGTTAGGAGGTGTGAAAGTTGCTAGACAAAATTTCAACCATAGGGAGCAGATTATATTAGAACCAATCGAATTTGCATCCCTCAGAAACGGCTGCTCTCTTGAAGAGGCCCTCTTCACAGCAATACCTCCTCCCCAGTGCCCACCTTCTCTCGCACAGAATACGATGACGCATGCTTTTGTTTTGATATTAAAGCTCGTGTTTATATTCGAGAGGACCACGTGTCAACAGGGGGCTACCATTTTTCTTCCCGTGTCTCTCTACGAGGCGTATTGACGGTGGATTGTAGGAGCATAGATGTCTGGATGCCAGTTATTGAATTCAGGAGACGATAGAAACCCTTTATTACAAAACACACATGTACTATAATTAAAGTAAATCGTATTCCTCTCGGGAAGGAGTACTGATAATCATCGAACTTGCGCTCTACTTCGCGCAGAACGATTACACGGAGGGTAGTCAAGTCACACACTGCACAAATGATAAGCCGCGTCTAGACGTTGCGAGGCTGCAGCGCGAGGCGTGCCTCGCGGAGTGAAAAGTCTGGAGAGTCCTTAGCTCGCCTTGGTCACTTTGCAAAGCAACCTCGTGCTGCTGCTGTGGCGAGGACAACACCCCGCAGTGCCTCACCGAATTTTATGGCTTTCGACCCTCGAAGGGTTTGGAATATCATTAGGAAGTGAGAACTGTTCAGGATTTCAAATGTTTGTATCTTTTCTTCATCGTATCGAAGGGGAAGTGGCGGCAATGGATTCCTGGCGTTCCGTCGATTAAAATCATACCAAATATCATGCAAATCGGACTACCTTGACACAAGCTATTTGTATTCCTTATGTAAAAGTTGTCCGATTTACACGACATTTGTAATGATTTTCATCGGAAAACCACAAGGAATCCATCGGCGACACTTCCACATCCATACGATAAAGAATAAAGAATTATTTTATTTCTGAAACAGGCAGGTACAGGATGATTCTGGAGCTACGCCCGTCAAAAAGTTGCGGCCTGGTACCCCGTGGCGAGGACAGGCCTTCGCATTGCCTCACCCGATTTTTATGGCTTGCTTCGGAAAAAGGTATGTTTCTGGGTCGAACGTAGCGAATTGAGGTCGAGCCCCCGCAGTCGAGGGTGAAATATCCCTTACAGCGTATTAAGAAATTCTTTTCTTCATCATATCGAAATGAAAGTGACGCCAATGGATTCCTTATGTTTTTCTGATGAAAATCATACAAAATATCATGCAAATCGGATTACTTTGACACTAGCTATTTGTATTCCCTATGTAAAAGTTGTCCGATTTACACGACATTTGAAATGATTTTCATCGGAAAACCCCAAGGAATCCATCGGCGACACTTCCATATCCATACGATAAGGAATAAAGAATTATTTTATTTCTTAAAAAGGTATGTAACGGCTGATTCTGGAGCTGCGCCCGTCACTCCGTGGCGAGGACAACACCCCGCAGTGCCCATCGAATTTTATGGCCTTCGACCCTCGAAGGGTTTGGAATATCATTAAGAAGTGAGAAATGTTCAGGATTTCAAATGTTGGCTTCTTTTCTTCATCGTATGGAAGGGGAAAGTGATGCTATTGGATTCCTGGCGTTCCGTCGACTAAAATCATACCAAATTTCATGTAAATTGGACTATTTTTAACCAAGTCAAGTCAGCTTGAAATGATATAAAACGATTTTTCATGGAATTTCCTTCATTATGGTCCGAATTACGTCGTACTTGGTGTTAGTTTCATCGGCAAAACATAAAGAGTCAATTGGCCTCATTTTCGCAAAGATCTGATGAGAAATGCGGAAATCGAAGATTTCTCACTTCTTAATAGGGACTCGGACACCTTCGAGGGTCGAAAGCCATAAAATTCGAGGGGCACTGCGGGATGTTGTCCTCGCCACGGGGTGACGGGCGTACCACCAGAATTACCCTGTATCTGTTTAAGAAATAAAATAATTCTTTATTCCTTATCGTATGGATATGGAAGTGTCACCGATGGATTCCTTGGGGTTTTCTGATGAAAATCATTTCAAATGTCGTGTAAATCGGACAACTTTTACATAGGGAATACAAATAGCTAGTGTCAAAGTAGTCCGATTTGCATGATATTTTGTATGATTTTCATCAGAAAAACATAAGGAATCCATTGACGTCACTTTCATTTCGATATGATGAAGAAAAGAATTTCTTAATACGCTGTAAGGGATATTTCACCCTCGACTGCGGGGGCTCGACCTCAATTCGCTACGTTCGACCCAGGAACATACATTTCTCCGAAAAAAGCCATAAAAATCGGGTAAGGCAACGCGAAGCGCTGCCCTCGCCACGGGGTACCAGGCCGCATCTTTTTGACGGGCGCAGCTCCAGAATCAGCCGGTACATACTATTTTAAGAAATAAAATAATTCTTTATTCCTTATCGTATGGATGTGGAAGTGTCGCCGATGGATTCCTTGTGGTTTTCCGATGGAAATCATTTCAAATGTCGTGTAAATCGGACAACTTTTACATAGGGAATACAAATAGCTAGTGTCAAAGTAATCCGATTTGCATGATATTTTGTATGATTTTCATCAGAAAAACATAAGGAATCCATTGGCGTCACTTTCATTTCGATATGATGAAGGAAAGAATTTCTTAATACGCTGTAAGGGATATTTCACCATCGACTGCGGGGGCTCGACCTCAATTCGCTACGTTCGACCCAGAAACATACCTTTTTCCGAAGCAAGCCATAAAAATCTGGTGAGGCAATGCGAAGGCCTGTCCTCGCCACGGGGTACCAGGCCGCAACTTTTTTACGGGCGTAGCTGCAGAATCATCCTGTACCTGCCTGTTTCAGAAATAAAATAATTCTTTATTCTTTATCGTATGGATATGGAAGTGTCGCCGATGGATTCCTTGTGGTTTTCCGATGAAAATCATTACAAATGTCGTGTAAATCGGACAACTTTTACATAAGGAATACAAATAGCTTGTGTCAAGGTAGTCCGATTTGCATGATATTTGGTATGATTTTAATCGACGGAACGCCAGGAATCCATTGCCGCCACTTCCCCTTCGATACGATGAAGAAAAGATACAAACATTTGAAATCCTGAACAGTTCTCACTTCCTAATGATATTCCAAACCCTTCGAGGGTCGAAAGCCATAAAATTCGGTGAGGCACTGCGGGGTGTTGTCCTCGCCACAGCAGCAGCACGAGGTTGCTTTGCAAAGTGACCAAGGCGAGCTAAGGACTCTCCAGACTTTTCACTCCGCGAGGCACGCCTCGCGCTGCAGCCTCGCAACGTCTAGACGCGGCTTATCATTTGTGCAGTGTGTGACTTGACTACCCTCCGTGTAATCGTTCTGCGCGAAGTAGAGCGCAAGTTCGATGATTATCAGTACTCCTTCCCGAGAGGAATACGATTTACTTTAATTATAGTACATGTGTGTTTTGTAATAAAGGGTTTCTATCGTCTCCTGAATTCAATAACTGGCATCCAGACATCTATGCTCCTACAATCCACCGTCAATACGCCTCGTAGAGAGACACGGGAAGAAAAATGGAAGCCCGCTGTTGACACGTGGTCCTCTCGAATATAAACACGAGCTTTAATATCAAAACAAAAGCATGCGTCATCGTATTCTGTGCGAGAGAAGGTGGGCACTGGGGAGGAGGTATTGCTGTGAAGAGGGCCTCTTCAAGAGAGCAGCCGTTTGTGACGGATGCAAATTCGATTGGTTCTAATATAATCTGCTCCCTATGGTTGAAATTTTGTCTAGCAACTTTCACACCTCCTAACCTAACCAATTGAACTTACATCCCTCCCAAAAGAACCGGCCATCCGAGCGTAGAAGCAATTGCGAAATAAAAGTAACGGTGCGCTTCTCAATATCGTAGATGTACCTACCTAAGTAGCATTTCTGACGGAAAAGAATTGTCCAGCCTTTGGGCCTGCCATTCCTGGCGTAGACCTTTGGCAGGTAGGTATCTGTTTCAACAGGCAAAGCCACCCGTGGCGCCAGCAAGACCGCCCCCGGTCCTTGCTATTCCAGCGAGTTTTCTTCCAGGGAAAATCAGTAAATTTGCAAGCGCAATATCTCAAAAACCAGTGGAAATCAAGTGTATACATTAAAGCTTATTTAATTTGTCTTAGAACGCACTATCAACTCAGGTCTTCAGAAAAAATAGTTCTATTTAAAAAACCGAACTTGACCATCGTATCTTTTAAAATAATAATCGAAAAAAAATTCGTCCGCGCTAATAAGTTGGCCCCCTCAAACCATGCAATTCCCTATTTTTTAAATATTTTTGTCTCCAATAGGTTAGGAGATATCCAGCTGTCCACTCTTCCCGCGGACACCCTGTAGACAGGAGTTGTGGAAGAGGGAATACTAATGTCATGTAAGGAACTGTAGAAGGCGCAAGGGTCGATGATATTGTCTAAAAGTTGTTGTCCCTCTACAAAATATTTGCGATGGTGACCAGCCGCGATGCGCTGGCATATACTTAGGATGTTTATCTGCTGCATTGAGCTGGCATCCAATAATTATACTTCGAATCTCGCCCTCCAAGTTACAAGTGTAGTAGCATTTATCTAGAGACGCGGTAGCGTCTCGACGCCAAGTACATGTTTCGACACCCTGTATATGCCGACTGCCACTGCCGCGTATCTTTTACTCGTAATGTGGCTAATCCAACCTAACCTGAAACTTATTTCATCAATATCTCATCACGCCTGTAATATTTTCTAAATTTAAACGCATTTTTCTTATGTACAGTAATGCGTCGTAATAAACCCGACGAACGGGGCTGGCAGCGAGCGTACGACGCGATGCGGACACTATTCCGTGCGGCCAATACCGCGAGTGAGAAAACCGAGGCGCGAGCGAGAGGGAACGAAACAGTTGACACGATGTTGCCGTCGACTCTTTCGTTCTCTCACTCTTGACTGAAGGAGTTCCAAGAAATGGTCAGGATAGTCACCGGGCGTACTACGCATGGTAAAAACGGGTCAATAACGACGAATTACTGTAAACCGCATATAAGCTTTCGAATAAGACCAAATTCAATAAAATCGGTCCACGCATGACAGAGATATCGTAATATCATGCCCTGCATCATACGAAAATGATAAAATTTTTGTCGACTTTCGTCAATCGTCAAGCAGAATACGTATACGCGTTACACGCACACCTTCAGCGAAAAAGAAACTAACCCACGTCTCGTTCGTTTATTCTCGGGATCATTCGGCAGGGATCGGTGTCCGTCATTGTACATATATATATATATATATTGTTATGTTTTTGGTTTGGCATAATGATAGTTTAATGTACAACAGAAGGAACGGAACATGACCAACAACAGTAAATGAAATGTAATCTCTAATATACAGCAATAGTAATCTCGATACGTCTATTCGCAATGGCGTCTGACTCTCGAATGATAGCTTGACAGGTGATCGATCCGATCATCTTCTTCTCGCTTGTCTTCTTGTCTCGGTTGCGAGCACCAGCGGGCCATGGATTCCCATCCATAGGGTGCTCGCAACAATATATATATATATATATATATATATATATATATATATATATATATATATATATATATATATATATATATTTATATACCTATACTATTGAATTATAACCTTCCAAGTATCAATCAATCATAACCTGCCAAGTGTCAAATAAGGTATGTTGTCCAAATTTGAAATGTCACGAGTTTTACACTACATAGGAGACTGAATTAACAAGGTAAGCCGCCAAATTTTTTTAATAGTTTTTTATGTAGAGTCGCAGACTTGGAAGTTGTCCGAAGAAGGTTCGACAGAGACGCATGTTCTTTCGCATAAGTTTCTGGAAATTTGTACCATGCATGTACAAAATAATATATTATAACAAATTGCATTTAAATTGTCAGATATTTTTATACCATCAAACTATTTTTAATTTAGAGTTTTTATGGATCTTGTCGAAATGAAGGGGACGCAGAGGCTTGGATAGAAATAAAGGGGACGCACAGGCTTGGATATAAACGAAGGAGACACACAGACTTGGAAGTTGTCCGGAGAAGGTTCAACAGAGCCTCTTCTTCTGTCGCGCAAGTTTCTGGTAATTTGTCAAATAAGGTAAGTTGACAAAATTTGTCAAAAGACATAGCATTAAGAATTAAGAAAATTATGGCGGACTGCTTACAATGTAGAGCAAGTCACATTAGTGAAGAAAGTCACATTAGTGATCTCCCTTGATACTTTTCAATCTTTTGTGAAAGACATTCGGAATACTTTAAAACCCGCAGCAGTTGCCACGCTAGTCATTAATTTTATTATTTTCCCATTAAGAATATTTCAATTCATCAATGAACATATTAAATTAATTTTATTAATATTATTAATTTCATTATAACCATTGTGCGTTAAAAATATATTGGATCTCTTCGTTCATTTTCGCCAAAATTACTATTAGCATTTAAAATTCCTGCAACAAGACCTTCTGCCATACGCTGTCACTTCCTTTGGACACATTATGTAGTCTCTACACTTCCTATAGCAAAAAGTCACTCTTTTTCCATAGGTTCTACTTTAAGTTTTAACTAAAACGTGGCTTTTTTATATTTACAGATAATCGAAGCAGAAGAGAAAGAGAAAGTTACCCTGCTGCACGAGCAAATCCAATAAGCACATTTTCATGTATAATTTTATTTTAGAGTTTCAAGAAATATGTATATACAAAATCAAATTTTATTATGAATGTGGAAAAATGTATAATTTAGAGGGGAAAAAAATAATTGGGGCATAGTATTATTATATTAATTAAACGATTTTATTAAAACGATCCTCTGTTTGCTTCTTATATGTTTGCTTCATATCTGAAAACTCAAATTTAACCAATTCCACCAATACATTGATTACGTATAACATAATTTATATATTTAATCAATGTTAAAGGTAGGATTAATTAGAATCCCCATAAAAAACTTCAAAAAAGTAAAAAAAAATACGCCAAGTACATGAAAAAGTCGAGGACGGAGAAGAGTGTTATCAAATAAATCACAAAAGTAGAAGATAATAATAATTACAAAATAAAAAAAAGATGTGAAATCAAAATGAGCTGCAAGTACATAAAGGTGTTTTCCCGCAGCGTGCAAAGATGATACTGTGTAACACAATAAAAGACAACAAAAAAAATGGCCGGGTCTGGAAGTCAAATACTTGGCGTGGCCAGGCTAGGCCAAGGTGTCGACGAATAAGAATTATTTAAAAACTCAAAATAATGAAAGTGTATTCATATTGTCAGAGTTTTAAATTGACAAATTATTTGAAAACTTGTGAGAGGAAAGGTATCGGTGTGGATGAATGATCTTGGAATTATTTTAAAACGCAATATAATGAAAATGTACTCATATTGTCGGAGTTTTAAATTGACAAATTATTTGAAAGCCTGTGAGTAGTAGGACTAGGAGAGTTCTAACCCAGGTCCTCTGAGGGGAGCGCGGGGGCGGGGGGAAGTGAGGGCGCGCGGGGGAGCGCGGCGGAGAGAAACATGGGCGCGGGGTCTGCGGGGAGTGGAAGAGCGGTTGCGCGCGCACGAGCCGCGGAGTGGGGGAAGCCGCAATCGCGGAGGGGATCACTCCGGGCCGAGCCGCCGCGGAGACCTGACCCACCGTCCCCGAAATTTTTCAAAGGGAGGGAATGACCCCCGAAAAGTCTTTTTCAGACGTTGGCCCACCTCGAAAATTTTTTCAGACCTAACCCAGGGAGGGGACGGACCCCAAGATTTTTTTCAAACCAACATGCGTCGGAAATTGTTTAATAATTTATTTTTTATCCGAAATTGTTTCGGACGATGTCGGGAAAGATCGGGAAAGATCGACGTTCTTTCCTTTTACGAACCACGTCTTCGGGACGGAAAGAGAGAGCATTACTTTAAAGCTAAATTCAGAGGAGGGAAAGAGAGAGAGCATTACTTTAAATCTAAATTCGGAGGGTGGGAAAGAGAGAGCATCACTTTTAAAGCTAAATTCGAGAGAGAGACAGCGCTACATAGCGGTACACTCGCAGATATTCTAAAATTTTTAACCAGCGATCTACCAAACCATTATGTAGCAAGCATTCTAAAGCTAAACAGTATTCTAAAGCGTTCCGATTTAACGTCGCAGCGTATCGCGCGATCGTGTGTAACTTGACTCCCCTGGAGCAGGCGCGCGGGATGACGTCATTTGGCGGCGCGAAGAATGAAATAGAATTATGCGACGTCAGCAAATCTTAAAATTATGTGGCGAGAAGGAAGACGGGTAAATGAAATGGAGAAATAATATGATTAAGAGATTTATTTAAAATTAAAAGAATATAAAAATATAAATAGAAATGTAATATAATTTAACATTTTTTTTCCTACGAGCATTAGCTAGAATATCATTGATGGCACATGCTACCAGTTCGCAATCTATAAGATAATCCTCGTCGTAATATTCGCCATCACGTATGATTTTAGCAGCAGGACGCGTATCTAATGTTTAGCAGGCAGCATCGCTCTGTTACAACAGGTTAACAAAAGTTTTAAAGTTTTTCTTCACATCTTCTGCAGTTTGATGCAGCCGCGGATACACATATGTAGCATATACATGGCTTAAGATTAAATAAAAATGATACTGTATTCAGTTTGAAATACAAAGACTTCTTATGTAGTGTCGTCTTTACAATTGGAGGCGAGAATCATAGAAAGAATTATGCAGAGTCGATAGAAATTGGTGAGGAGTGAAGGAGGCAGACAGACAAGTAAATAGATTGTAATATATGTAAAATGATTATATATTGTTCCATTAATTAAAAAATAGAAATATAAAAAAAAATATAAAAATAGAATATAAATAGTGTCTCGGCAGAACCATCTCTCTCCCCCCCCCCTCTCTCTCTCTCTCTCTCTCTCTCTATCAATCTCTTTCTTTCTCATTCTCTTTCCTTCTCTTTTTCTCTTCTTCACATCAATCGCAAGACAACTTGAACATTCTCGAACAGCTGATGGACTTCCTATTTACTTTTCGCAACATCATACATACATACTCTTCCCACAACACCTCGTATAAATTCATACACACTCGCGCTCTCGTGACCAACCCGAGTGCTCAGTTACACAGAACAGTAAATAACTCGACTATATTCGCCGAAACTGTTACGTATCTATTGTATCGCCTCAATTCTTTATCTCTAAATAAATCGCACTATTCTCAACATTTTTTAGTTCTCTCTATACAAATAGGATATCAAAATACAATATAAAAAGAAAAAATATAATAATAATAATAATAATAATTTAATTTAATTTATTGCCACTTTCGTGTTACAATTTAACGATCAAATAATCTTTCCATTTCATTCCCATGATTGTGTCAGTGTAAGTCCCACCCTTCTAATGTATCCTGTTGTCTTTTAACAATTTTTTCTATTTTACAAGTGTTTCCTAATCTGTTCTATGTTATATAATCTTCTTTTATCACTATCTCCCGTAGAATAGCCAAGTTTTTCCTTTCTCCTCTATTTACCTCTGCACAATTCCTGCCACTCTCTCAACTTACTTCACATGTTTCAATCGCATGTTTCACTGTTTCTTCCTCTTTCTTACATACCCTTTCTTCTTTCATTAGCCAATATTTGCATGTTCTTGTTTCACTATCCTGTATGAATCTTTCTATCCTTTCTAATTCTCCTCTCCTTTTTTCATTTCCTCCCATAAGCATTTCGGCTTATCTCCTGGTTTCCTTGCCACCTCTTTTAATTCTCTTAGGAACTTTGACTCTTTTACTTTCATCTGTCTTTCTTGTTCTTGGATGTCAATTACTTATCTGTTCTAATTTTTAATCCACACTTCTTCCCCATTTAATCTTCTTCTTTTCCATCCTTCGTTTGACCATCCTCTCCCTTCCAAGAATTTGATTCGCATGTTGATGTTGATCTCTCCAATTTCATTATCCATCGTATGTATTTCGCCCGCAATTTTTCTATTTCCTCATACCTTCTCCATCCCCATATCGCTGCTCCATACGCCACGGTGTTCCTAACTAGCGCATCAAACAGTTTCATTCTTCTTTCAGTCATCTCTGAATAATCTTTCTCCAATCCCCCCATACTTCTCCTAGTATCATATTCGCTTCCCTAACTACCTTCTTAATATGGTATTTATCCTCGTTGTTTTCTCCCTCTCGTTCTATAATCTAAATATTTCAGTTCTCTTACTCTTTCTTCTTCATTCCAACGGAATCATTCCTATTTTCTTCTTCCTCCTGCTTTCCTGCATATCATTATCTTAGACTTTTACACATTTAACTCCAAGACTTTCTTCTTATTCTTAGGTCCCTGTGCATTATTTACCATTAACACATCACCTGCGTATGAAATTGTTAAAATTTTCCTTCTACCTATTACGACTCCTCCTGTTCTTTGCTCATTTCTTCTTTCCAGATCTGCAAATGCGACATCGAAAAGCTTAACGGGCACCCTTGTCTAACACCCTTTCCTGTTAAAAAAAACTTTCCTATCAGTTCCTTCTTCATTCCTAAAGCGCATATAGTTCTGTCGTGCATTTCCTGTATCCGTATTCTTAGTTGTTCGCCTACTCCTTCTTCATAAAGTCTTTTCCAAATTTCTTCCCTTTCCAATCAATCAAATGCTCTCTTCATATCCGTGAAAAACAGATATAGTTTCCGTCTTTATTTTGAGCTTTCTATATCTATAACCATTTGAACCACCGCTATTGCGTCTACTGTTCCTCTCCTTCTCCTGAATTCCATATGCGTATCGTTTAATATCCCATTTTCCATTTGTTCTTCTAATTTCCTCCTTAGAATTTCCACGCATATCTTATAATCCGTGTCCATCTAAGTTATGCCCCTATAGTTCTTAACCATTTCCCTTTCTCCTGTTTTTTTTTTTTTTTTTTTTTTTTTTTTTTTAATACAGAACTTACTATTCCTTCTTTCCATTCTTCCGGAAAGTCCCCTTTCTTCCATGTTCTGTTTATCACCTTTGTTTGATTACCTATATTTATATTTATGAAGATGATTGCGACCTCGATGTTGAATTAAGATATAATTTAAATGCAGGAGTTTAAATTTTAAGTCTGTTCGACTTTTAATATCTTACATGATTTGAGTTGAAATCGACGTGAACCAGATCGGTTTCTATCTATATTTACCTAATAAATTTTTATACAAAAGGACTTAATTTGTAAATTATTTTTTGGTATATTCAATAAAAATTGGAATTTTATGTTCATTAAGAATAGGTGTTTACCCTGTGATAATTGTTGGTTGGGCTTCAAATTCTAATTATTCAATATTAGGACCGATTGGGTCAATTTCACAATCAGTTTCTTATGAAGTAAGTTTATTTTTAACAATATTTTCTGTAATTTTATTAATTGAAAATTATTCATTATTGGATTTATATAAATTCCAATATTATATTAAATTTATTTTAATTTGAATTCCAATACTACGACAAGAAAATCGCGGATAGTTCTTTTAAAATCGGAGACCAAGTGCTACTGCACGACAAGACGCGAGCGGTCAAAAACTAACACCTGCGTGGATAGGCTCTAACACGATTCAAAACACGCACGATAATAATAATTACAGTATAGAGGGCGACGAACAATCCGCGTTCAGACAAACACTTCATAGAATAGGGCAGTAATAGGGAAATGGTCACAGTTTTGAAGGAAAGTAACGATACACTAACAATTACATATAAGGATAAGACTAAGAAAGGTAATTTGTTGAAAAAGATGGTAAATAAGCGCACAACTAGGCGTCGTCGTCCCAGCCACGTAGGGCGCAGTCGGCCTCCAATAACGACCACAGTCGAGGCCGCGGATCAGGCCCAACGAAGATGTCCCCATGACGTTCTACACAAAAAAAAAAAACAATTGCAAGACTATTACTACACGCACGGAAATAGAAACAATAAGCAGATCTACAATTCCCGATGCAATAAGACACTCACCAAATAGGACCCTCAGACCTCATGAGTCTTCGTTATCCTCCCAGAATTCTGCATGCTGGAAGAATCGGTGCCGGTGCACCCGATACTCCCTAATTGCCACCATGTAGGCAATGCTGATACAACCCGACGGGCAGGGCACTGGAAACGCTAGAGGGATAAACGGATAAATAGGATAATAAAATAACACACACGAAGAACAAACAAACAAACATCACTCGCACGTACAATTAGAGCAAACATAATGTCTCGGGGCACGTCTAAAATGGCCGACAACATCTTTGTCCAGGAGATCGCAACGAAATAAGAAGCGACTAAGAAAATCGAGACCCATTTGCCCTAACTTCTCACTTCTACTCAAGCCCGGACGAAGAAGATAAACTGTACTACGTTCGCAAAAAATTTATCACACACACACACACACACACGCGCGCGCGCACGAGGAAAGACTCTATGAAACGCCAACTACACCTCGGCATTATAATTTACAGGATTTTTGTCCTACAAACGACGATACCACTCGCAGGAGGAACAACCCCCGACATAGATTTCACTATAAAAGAATTCCAACACCACCCCGACATTTACTTCGAAAACCTAGGCGATTTACAAATTTATCGAGATAGCTGGAAGTTAGTATTACATGTAAACATATCTTACATCTACCGACGCGAAGCAAACCTCCAAGCTGCACTATATGATATACTTGCGCAATGTAAAAAACCTTGTACCGACAACTTACAAAAATTTTGTCACACATTCACCGCGAAAATCCAAGACAAGGTAGACCGCATCGCCAAAACTCTTTACCTACGTCCAGTAAACTAAAAGCTCAGCACAAAACAGCGTCGTGCACAAATAGACGGATTAGGTTACATAGGCAAATCACTCCTGGGGCTAATGGATTCCGGGGATAGAAAGAAAATCGATGATTTTACTAGACCTTTTCAAAACACAAGATAACAGACTTTAAAAAAAAAAAAGTAAAACGCAATCAAGGGACAAATGCAAATTTTAAGAGCAAATACCAAACTTCTCAACGAGACTATACATGACATACGAGACAACTATAACACACTCTTAAACGCGACGTGACAAATTCAATACTTACTCCAACAGACAGCCAACATTACTAAATTTCGAGAGACAGTAGACGAACCCCTCATACTAATAAACGGCCTCGCAGAAACACTATTGCGCGACACGCAAGTCTTGTTAGAATTCATTATGGATATAAAGAAACGAGTCCTAAACCTACGATTAATACCACCAGCACAAATCATAACGTACCTCACTTCCGCATTAGCACATATTTCGAATGGACTAGACTTCACAATTGGAATAAAATTAGAAAACTAGCCGCCATTATCAAAATCCTCAAGCTCTCCACATTTTCGGATACCAAATCAATTACTGTAGTACTAGATATTTCATTGTTAAACGCGAAAAAATTCTAATTGAGCAAGGTACGCCTGATACCCACGAAGATAAACGAATCGTTCTACGCGTATAGAACCCCTCGACTTGTACGAGGTACGTGACACCTTGGTGCAAGATTACATACAACTAAGCAAACAGGGCCTAGCAAAATGTAAGACAATAAACGATCTGTACCTCTGCACCTCTAATCACTCGATGTTCAAAGCGATACCATACAGACCGCGCGAAGTACAATTGTACCCAAAATTAACAAACACATGTAAAATGCGAATTATGACACTGAATCACACATTCCAGATAGAATTACAACTACCAGGCACGTGGATTTATATCGCACCGAAACCGATACAACTAGCAGTATAATAACAATAAGTAACAAATGTACAATCACTACCACCAAATTCACAATAGAAACTAGAAAACAATGCGGATTAGAAAGAACGTGGTACTACTTACCTGACCACAATTTTTTTGTCATCAGATGAAATCACACTTTCACAGCCTACTGTAAGTTCGTACGGAAACACAAATTTCAAGCTTAAAAGGATAATCGAACACCCCGAAGAATTAAATAAAGTTAGCAAACAAATTAGAAGAGTTACAAAAACGATTTAGAAAAACCCGAAATTATACCAACCGAGTATCACCAATCTTCTTTATACCATCCACAGTAACGGGATTTATCACATGAGGACCCATGCCCAAAGTTGCATACGTTGCAAAGTAGGATGCCTTCGTTCTTCACCTTCCTCTTCACTGACAATCCCCCTTCCTCCTTGCACTAATCTGCTTCGAATTCTTCACAGATCATCCTCTCATTCTTTGGCCTCATAATTTGACTAAACCATATCACTTGATCGTGCATCGAACGTGAATCGTACCACTCTGAACATGTATTGAACGTCTATCAAACGTGTATCATACCACTATCAACGTCTATCGTACCACTTTCAACATCAATCGAACATGAATCGAACCACTTTCAACATCAATCGAACCACTCCGAACATGTATTGAACCACTTTCAACATGAATCGAACCACTTTCAACATCAATCGTACCACTTTCAACATCAAACGTACCACTTTCAACATCAATCGAACCACTTTCAACATCAATCGAACATCAATCGAACCACTTTCAACATCAATCGAACATCAATCGAACCACTTTCAACCACAATCGTACCACTTTCAACATCAAACGTACCACTTTCAACATCAATCGAACCACTTTCAACATCAATCGAACATCAATCGAACCACTTTCAACCACAATCGAACCACTTTCAACATCAATCGAACCACTTTCAACATCAATCGAAACACTTTCAACATCAATCGTACCACTTTCAACATCAAACGTACCACTTTCAACATCAATCGAACCATTCCGAACATCAATCGAACCACTTTCAACCACAATCGAACCACTTTCAACATCAATCGAACATCAATCGAACCACTTTCAACATCAATCGAACCACTTTCAACCACAATCGAACCACTTTCAACATCAATCGAACATGAATCGAACCACTTTCAACATGAATCGAACCACTTTCAACATCAATCGTACCACTTTCAACATCAAACGTACCACTTTCAACATCAATCGAACCACTCCGAACATCAATCGAACCACTTTCAACCACAATCGAACCACTTTCAACATCAATCGAACATCAATCGAACCACTTTCAACATCAATCGAACCACTTTCAACCACAATCGAACCACTTTCAACATCAATCGAACATGAATCGAACCACTTTCAACATCAATCGAACCACTTTCAACCACAATCGAACCACTTTCAACATCAATCGAACCACTTTCAACATCAATCGTACCACTTTCAACATCAATCGAACATGAATCGAACCACTTTCAACCACAATCGAACCACTTTCAACATCAATCGAACATCAATCGAACCACTTTCAACCACAATCGAACCACTTTCAACATCAATCGAACCACTTTCAACATCAATCGAACCACTCCGAACATGTATTGAACCACTTTCAACATCAATCGAACCACTTTCAACATCAATCGTACCACTTTCAACATCAAACTTACCACTTTCAACATCAATCGAACCACTCCGAACATCAATCGAACCACTTTCAACATCAATCGAACATCAATCGAACCACTTTCAACATCAATCGAACCACTTTCAACCACAATCGAACCACTTTCAACATCAATCGAACATGAATCGAACCACTTTCAACATCAATCGAACCACTTTCAACATCAATCGTACCATTTGGAATACATAATGTGCTCGACACGGCCGTCCTATGCGAGCGACTACAGGAGACCAGAGATGGCCAACAAATTATTTGAAATAAAAATTTCGTACAAATTTTTACGAAATTTTTATTTCAAATAATTTGTTGGCCATCTCTGGTCTCCTGTAGTCGCTCGCATAGGACGGTCGTGTCGAGCACATTATGTATTCCAAATGGTACGATTGATGTTGAAAGTGGTTCGATTGATGTTGAAAGTGGTTCGATTCATGTTCGATTGATGTTGAAAGTGGTTCGATTGTGGTTGAAAGTGGTTCGATTGATGTTGAAAGTGGTTCGATTGATGTTCGATTGATGTTGAAAGTGGTTCGATTGATGTTCGGAGTGGTTCGATTGATGTTGAAAGTGGTAAGTTTGATGTTGAAAGTGGTACGATTGATGTTGAAAGTGGTTCGATTGATGTTGAAAGTGGTTCAATACATGTTCGGAGTGGTTCGATTGATGTTGAAAGTGGTTCGATTGATGTTGAAAGTGGTTCGATTGTGGTTGAAAGTGGTTCGATTGATGTTCGATTGATGTTGAAAGTGGTTCGATTGTGGTTGAAAGTGGTTCGATTCATGTTCGATTGATGTTGAAAGTGGTACGATTGATGTTGAAAGTGGTTCGATTGATGTTGAAAGTGGTTCGATTGTGGTTGAAAGTGGTTCGATTGATGTTGAAAGTGGTTCGATTCATGTTCGATTGATGTTGAAAGTGGTTCGATTGTGGTTGAAAGTGGTTCGATTGATGTTGAAAGTGGTTCGATTGATGTTCGATTGATGTTGAAAGTGGTTCGATTGTGGTTGAAAGTGGTTCGATTGATGTTCGGAGTGGTTCGATTGATGTTGAAAGTGGTTCGATTGATGTTGAAAGTGGTATGTTTGATGTTGAAAGTGGTACGATTGATGTTGAAAGTGGTTCGATTCATGTTGAAAGTGGTTCGATTCATGTTCGATTGATGTTGAAAGTGGTTCGATTGTGGTTGAAAGTGGTTCGATTGATGTTGAAAGTGGTTCGATTGATGTTCGATTGATGTTGAAAGTGGTTCGATTGTGGTTGAAAGTGGTTCGATTGATGTTCGGAATGGTTCGATTGATGTTGAAAGTGGTACGTTTGATGTTGAAAGTGGTACGATTGATGTTGAAAGTGTTTCGATTGATGTTGAAAGTGGTTCGATTGATGTTGAAAGTGGTTCGATTGTGGTTGAAAGTGGTTCGATTCATGTTGAAAGTGGTTCAATACATGTTCGGAGTGGTTCGATTGATGTTGAAAGTGGTTCGATTCATGTTCGATTGATGTTGAAAGTGGTACGATAGACGTTGATAGTGGTATGATACACGTTTGATAGACGTTCAATACATGTTCAGAGTGGTACGATTCACGTTCGATGCACGATCAAGTGATATGGTTTAGTCAAATTATGAGGCCAAAGAATGAGAGGATGATCTGTGAAGAATTCGAAGCAGATTAGTGCAAGGAGGAAGGGGGATTGTCAGTGAAGAGGAAGGTGAAGAACGAAGGCATCCTACTTTGCAACGTATGCAACTTTGGGCATGGGTCCTCATGTGATAAATCCCGTTACTGTGGATGGTATAAAGAAGATTGGTGATACTCGGTTGGTATAATTTCGGGTTTTTCTAAATCGTTTTTGTAACTCTTCTAATTTGTTTGCTAACTTTATTTAATTCTTCGGGGTGTTCGATTATCCTTTTAAGCTTGAAATTTGTGTTTCCGTACGAACTTACAGTAGGCTGTGAAAGTGTGATTTCATCTGATGACAAAAAAATTGTGGTCAGGTAAGTAGTACCACGTTCTTTCTAATCCGCATTGTTTTCTAGTTTCTATTGTGAATTTGGTGGTAGTGATTGTACATTTGTTACTTATTGTTATTATACTGCTAGTTGTATCGGTTTCGGTGCGATATAAATCCACGTGCCTGGTAGTTGTAATTCTATCTGGAATGTGTGATTCAGTGTCATAATTCGCATTTTACATGTGTTTGTTAATTTTGGGTACAATTGTACTTCGCACGGTCTGTATGGTATCGCTTTGAACATCGAGTGATTAGAGGTGCAGAGGTACAGATCGTTTATTGTCTTACATTTTGCTAGGCCCTGTTTGCTTAGTTGTATGTAATCTTGCACCAAGGTGTCACGTACCTCGTACGAGTCGAGGGGTTCTATACGCGTAGAACGATTCGTTTATCTTCGTGGGTATCAGGCGTACCTTGCTCAATTAGAATTTTTTCGCGTTTAACAATGAAATATCTAGTACTACAGTAATTGATTTGGTATCCGAAAATGTGGAGAGCTTGAGGATTTTGATAATGGCGGCTAGTTTTCTAATTTTATTCCAATTGTGAAGTCTAGTCCATTCGAAATATGTGCTAATGCGGAAGTGAGGTACGTTATGATTTGTGCTGGTGGTATTAATCGTAGGTTTAGGACTCGTTTCTTTATATCCATAATGAATTCTAACAAGACTTGCGTGTCGCGCAATAGTGTTTCTGCGAGGCCGTTTATTAGTATGAGGGGTTCGTCTACTGTCTCTCGAAATTTAGTAATGTTGGCTGTCTGTTGGAGTAAGTATTGAATTTGTCACGTCGCGTTTAAGAGTGTGTTATAGTTGTCTCGTATGTCATGTATAGTCTCGTTGAGAAGTTTGGTATTTGCTCTTAAAATTTGCATTTGTCCCTTGATTGCGTTTTACTTTTTTTTTTTTAAAGTCTGTTATCTTGTGTTTTGAAAAGGTCTAGTAAAATCATCGATTTTCTTTCTATCCCCGGAATCCATTAGCCCCAGGAGTGATTTGCCTATGTAACCTAATCCGTCTATTTGTGCACGACGCTGTTTTGTGCTGAGCTTTTAGTTTACTGGACGTAGGTAAAGAGTTTTGGCGATGCGGTCTACCTTGTCTTGGATTTTTGCGGTGAATTTCGTAAAAATTTGTACGAAATTTTTATTTCAAATAATTTGTTGGCCATCTCTGGTCTCCTGTAGTCGCTCGCATAGGACGGCCGTGTCGAGCACATTATGTATTCCAAATGGTACGATTGATGTTGAAAGTGGTTCGATTGATGTTGAAAGTGGTTCGATTCATGTTCGATTGATGTTGAAAGTGGTTCGATTGTGGTTGAAAGTGGTTCGATTGATGTTGAAAGTGGTTCGATTGATGTTCGATTGATGTTGAAAGTGGTTCGATTGATGTTCGGAGTGGTTCGATTGATGTTGAAAGTGGTAAGTTTGATGTTGAAAGTGGTACGATTGATGTTGAAAGTGGTTCGATTGATGTTGAAAGTGGTTCAATACATGTTCGGAGTGGTTCGATTGATGTTGAAAGTGGTTCGATTGATGTTGAAAGTGGTTCGATTGTGGTTGAAAGTGGTTCGATTGATGTTCGATTGATGTTGAAAGTGGTTCGATTGTGGTTGAAAGTGGTTCGATTCATGTTCGATTGATGTTGAAAGTGGTACGATTGATGTTGAAAGTGGTTCGATTGATGTTGAAAGTGGTTCGATTGTGGTTGAAAGTGGTTCGATTGATGTTGAAAGTGGTTCGATTCATGTTCGATTGATGTTGAAAGTGGTTCGATTGTGGTTGAAAGTGGTTCGATTGATGTTGAAAGTGGTTCGATTGATGTTCGATTGATGTTGAAAGTGGTTCGATTGTGGTTGAAAGTGGTTCGATTGATGTTCGGAGTGGTTCGATTGATGTTGAAAGTGGTACGTTTGATGTTGAAAGTGGTACGATTGATGTTGAAAGTGGTTCGATTCATGTTGAAAGTGGTTCGATTCATGTTCGATTGATGTTGAAAGTGGTTCGATTGTGGTTGAAAGTGGTTCGATTGATGTTGAAAGTGGTTCGATTGATGTTCGATTGATGTTGAAAGTGGTTCGATTGTGGTTGAAAGTGGTTCGATTGATGTTCGGAATGGTTCGATTGATGTTGAAAGTGGTACGTTTGATGTTGAAAGTGGTACGATTGATGTTGAAAGTGTTTCGATTGATGTTGAAAGTGGTTCGATTGATGTTGAAAGTGGTTCGATTGTGGTTGAAAGTGGTTCGATTGATGTTCGATTGATGTTGAAAGTGGTTCGATTGATGTTGAAAGTGGTACGTTTGATGTTGAAAGTGGTACGATTGTGGTTGAAAGTGGTTCGATTGATGTTCGATTGATGTTGAAAGTGGTTCGATTGATGTTCGATTGATGTTGAAAGTGGTTCGATTGATGTTGAAAGTGGTACGTTTGATGTTGAAAGTGGTACGATTGATGTTGAAAGTGGTTCGATTCATGTTGAAAGTGGTTCAATACATGTTCGGAGTGGTTCGATTGATGTTGAAAGTGGTTCGATTCATGTTCGATTGATGTTGAAAGTGGTACGATAGACGTTGATAGTGGTATGATACACGTTTGATAGACGTTCAATACATGTTCAGAGTGGTACGATTCACGTTCGATGCACGATCAAGTGATATGGTTTAGTCAAATTATGAGGCCAAAGAATGAGAGGATGATCTGTGAAGAATTCGAAGCAGATTAGTGCAAGGAGGAAGGGGGATTGTCAGTGAAGAGGAAGGTGAAGAACGAAGGCATCCTACTTTGCAACGTATGCAACTTTGGGCATGGGTCCTCATGTGATAAATCCCGTTACTGTGGATGGTATAAAGAAGATTGGTGATACTCGGTTGGTATAATTTCGGGTTTTTCTAAATCGTTTTTGTAACTCTTCTAATTTGTTTGCTAACTTTATTTAATTCTTCGGGGTGTTCGATTATCCTTTTAAGCTTGAAATTTGTGTTTCCGTACGAACTTACAGTAGGCTGTGAAAGTGTGATTTCATCTGATGACAAAAAAATTGTGGTCAGGTAAGTAGTACCACGTTCTTTCTAATCCGCATTGTTTTCTAGTTTCTATTGTGAATTTGGTGGTAGTGATTGTACATTTGTTACTTATTGTTATTATACTGCTAGTTGTATCGGTTTCGGTGCGATATAAATCCACGTGCCTGGTAGTTGTAATTCTATCTGGAATGTGTGATTCAGTGTCATAATTCGCATTTTACATGTGTTTGTTAATTTTGGGTACAATTGTACTTCGCACGGTCTGTATGGTATCGCTTTGAACATCGAGTGATTAGAGGTGCAGAGGTACAGATCGTTTATTGTCTTACATTTTGCTAGGCCCTGTTTGCTTAGTTGTATGTAATCTTGCACCAAGGTGTCACGTACCTCGTACAAGTCGAGGGGTTCTATACGCGTAGAACGATTCGTTTATCTTCGTGGGTATCAGGCGTACCTTGCTCAATTAGAATTTTTTCGCGTTTAACAATGAAATATCTAGTACTACAGTAATTGATTTGGTATCCGAAAATGTGGAGAGCTTGAGGATTTTGATAATGGCGGCTAGTTTTCTAATTTTATTCCAATTGTGAAGTCTAGTCCATTCGAAATATGTGCTAATGCGGAAGTGAGGTACGTTATGATTTGTGCTGGTGGTATTAATCGTAGGTTTAGGACTCGTTTCTTTATATCCATAATGAATTCTAACAAGACTTGCGTGTCGCGCAATAGTGTTTCTGCGAGGCCGTTTATTAGTATGAGGGGTTCGTCTACTGTCTCTCGAAATTTAGTAATGTTGGCTGTCTGTTGGAGTAAGTATTGAATTTGTCACGTCGCGTTTAAGAGTGTGTTATAGTTGTCTCGTATGTCATGTATAGTCTCGTTGAGAAGTTTGGTATTTGCTCTTAAAATTTGCATTTGTCCCTTGATTGCGTTTTACTTTTTTTTTTTTAAAGTCTGTTATCTTGTGTTTTGAAAAGGTCTAGTAAAATCATCGATTTTCTTTCTATCCCCGGAATCCATTAGCCCCAGGAGTGATTTGCCTATGTAACCTAATCCGTCTATTTGTGCACGACGCTGTTTTGTGCTGAGCTTTTAGTTTACTGGACGTAGGTAAAGAGTTTTGGCGATGCGGTCTACCTTGTCTTGGATTTTCGCGGTGAATGTGTGACAAAATTTTTGTAAGTTGTCGGTACAAGGTTTTTTACATTGCGCAAGTATATCATATAGTGCAGCTTGGAGGTTTGCTTCGCGTCGGTAGATGTAAGATATGTTTACATGTAATACTAACTTCCAGCTATCTCGATAAATTTGTAAATCGCCTAGGTTTTCGAAGTAAATGTCGGGGTGGTGTTGGAATTCTTTTATAGTGAAATCTATGTCGGGGGTTGTTCCTCCTGCGAGTGGTATCGTCGTTTGTAGGACAAAAATCCTGTAAATTATAATGCCGAGGTGTAGTTGGCGTTTCATAGAGTCTTTCCTCGTGCGCGCGCGCGTGTGTGTGTGTGTGTGTGATAAATTTTTTGCGAACGTAGTACAGTTTATCTTCTTCGTCCGGGCTTGAGTAGAAGTGAGAAGTTAGGGCAAATGGGTCTCGATTTTCTTAGTCGCTTCTTATTTCGTTGCGATCTCCTGGACAAAGATGTTGTCGGCCATTTTAGACGTGCCCCGAGACATTATGTTTGCTCTAATTGTACGTGCGAGTGATGTTTGTTTGTTTGTTCTTCGTGTGTGTTATTTTATTATCCTATTTATCCGTTTATCCCTCTAGCGTTTCCAGTGCCCTGCCCGTCGGGTTGTATCAGCATTGCCTACATGGTGGCAATTAGGGAGTATCGGGTGCACCGGCACCGATTCTTCCAGCATGCAGAATTCTGGGAGGATAACGAAGACTCATGAGGTCTGAGGGTCCTATTTGGTGAGTGTCTTATTGCATCGGGAATTGTAGATCTGCTTATTGTTTCTATTTCCGTGCGTGTAGTAATAGTCTTGCAATTGTTTTTTTTTTTTTTGTGTAGAACGTCATGGGGACATCTTCGTTGGGCCTGATCCGCGGCCTCGACTGTGGTCGTTATTGGAGGCCGACTGCGCCCTACGTGGCTGGGACGACGACGCCTAGTTGTGCGCTTATTTACCATCTTTTTCAACAAATTACCTTTCTTAGTCTTATCCTTATATGTAATTGTTAGTGTATCGTTACTTTCCTTCAAAACTGTGACCATTTCCCTATTACTGCCCTATTCTATGAAGTGTTTGTCTGAACGCGGATTGTTCGTCGCCCTCTATACTGTAATTATTATTATCGTGCGTGTTTTGAATCGTGTTAGAGCCTATCCACGCAGGTGTTAGTTTTTGACCGCTCGCGTCTTGTCGTGCAGTAGCACTTGGTCTCCGATTTTAAAAGAACTATCCGCGATTTTCTTGTCGTAGTATTGGAATTCAAATTAAAATAAATTTAATATAATATTGGAATTTATATAAATCCAATAATGAATAATTTTCAATTAATAAAATTACAGAAAATATTGTTAAAAATAAACTTACTTCATAAGAAACTGATTGTGAAATTGACCCAATCGGTCCTAATATTGAATAATTAGAATTTGAAGCCCAACCAACAATTATCACAGGGTAAACACCTATTCTTAATGAACATAAAATTCCAATTTTTATTGAATATACCAAAAAATAATTTACAAATTAAGTCCTTTTGTATAAAAATTTATTAGGTAAATATAGATAGAAACCGATCTGGTTCACGTCGATTTCAACTCAAATCATGTAAGATATTAAAAGTCGAACAGACTTAAAATTTAAACTCCTGCATTTAAATTATATCTTAATTCAACATCGAGGTCGCAATCATCTTCATAAATATAGGTAATCAAACAAAGGTGATAAACAGAACATGGAAGAAAGGGGACTTTCCGGAAGAATGGAAAGAAGGAATAGTAAGTTCTGTATTCAAAAAAAAAAAAAAAAAAAAAAAAAAAAACAACAGGAGAAAGGGAAATGGTTAAGAACTATAGGGGCATAACTTAGATGGACACGGATTATAAGATATGCGTAAAAATTCTAAGGAGGAAATTAGAAGAACAAATGGAAAATGGGATATTAAACGATACGCATATGGAATTCAGGAGAAGGAGAGGAACAGTAGACGCAATAGCGGTGGTTAAAATGGTTATAGATATAGAAAGCTCAAAATAAAGACGGAAACTATATCTGTTTTTCACGGATATGAAGAGAGCATTTGATTGATTGGAAAGGGAAGAAATTTGGAAAAGACTTTATGAAGAAGGAGTAGGCGAACAACTAAGAATACGGATACAGGAAATGCACGACAGAACTATATGCGCTTTAGGAATGAAGAAGGAACTGATAGGAAAGTTTTTTTTAACAGGAAAGGGTGTTAGACAAGGGTGCCCGTTAAGCTTTTCGATGTCGCATTTGCAGATCTGGAAAGAAGAAATGAGCAAAGAACAGGAGGAGTCGTAATAGGTAGAAGGAAAATTTTAACAATTTCATACGCGGGTGATGTGTTAATCGTAAATAATGCACAGGGACCTAAGAATAAGAAGAAAGTCTTGGAGTTAAATGTGTAAAAGTCTAAGATAATGATATGCAGGAAAGCAGGAGGAAGAAGAAAATAGGAAAGATTCCGTTGGAATGAAGAAGAAAGAGTAAGAGAACTGAAATATTTAGATTATAGAACGAGAGGGAGAAAACAACGAGGATAAATACCATATTAAGAAGGTAGTTAGGGAAGCGAATATGATACTAGGAGAAGTATGGGGGGATTGGAGAAAGATTATTCAGAGATGACTGAAAGAAGAATGAAACTGTTTGATGCGCTAGTTAGGAACACCGTGGCGTATGGAGCAGCGATATGGGGATGGAGAAGGTATGAGGAAATAGAAAAATTGCGGGCGAAATACATACGATGGATAATGAAATTGGAGAGATCAACATCAACATGCGAATCAAATTCTTGGAAGGGAGAGGATGGTCAAACGAAGGATGGAAAAGAAGAAGATTAAATGGGGAAGAAGTGTGGATTAAAAATTAGAACAGATAAGTAATTGACATCCAAGAACAAGAAAGACAGATGAAAGTAAAAGAGTCAAAGTTCCTAAGAGAATTAAAAGAGGTGGCAAGGAAACCAGGAGATAAGCCGAAATGCTTATGGGAGGAAATGAAAAAAGGAGAGGAGAATTAGAAAGGATAGAAAGATTCATACAGGATAGTGAAACAAGAACATGCAAATATTGGCTAATGAAAGAAGAAAGGGTATGTAAGAAAGAGGAAGAAACAGTGAAACATGCGATTGAAACATGTGAAGTAAGTTGAGAGAGTGGCAGGAATTGTGCAGAGGTAAATAGAGGAGAAAGGAAAAACTTGGCTATTCTACGGGAGATAGTGATAAAAGAAGATTATATAACATAGAACAGATTAGGAAACACTTGTAAAATAGAAAAAATTGTTAAAAGACAACAGGATACATTAGAAGGGTGGGACTTACACTGACACAATCATGGGAATGAAATGGAAAGATTATTTGATCGTTAAATTGTAACACGAAAGTGGCAATAAATTAAATTAAATTATTATTATTATTATTATTATATTTTTTCTTTTTATATTGTATTTTGATATCCTATTTGTATAGAGAGAACTAAAAAATGTTGAGAATAGTGCGATTTATTTAGAGATAAAGAATTGAGGCGATACAATAGATACGTAACAGTTTCGGCGAATATAGTCGAGTTATTTACTGTTCTGTGTAACTGAGCACTCGGGTTGGTCACGAGAGCGCGAGTGTGTATGAATTTATACGAGGTGTTGTGGGAAGAGTATGTATGTATGATGTTGCGAAAAGTAAATAGGAAGTCCATCAGCTGTTCGAGAATGTTCAAGTTGTCTTGCGATTGATGTGAAGAAGAGAAAAAGAGAAGGAAAGAGAATGAGAAAGAAAGAGATTGATAGAGAGAGAGAGAGAGAGAGAGAGGGGGGGGGGGGGAGATGGTTCTGCCGAGACACTATTTATATTCTATTTTTATATTTTTTTTTATATTTCTATTTTTTAATTAATGGAACAATATATAATCATTTTACATATATTACAATCTATTTACTTGTCTGTCTGCCTCCTTCACTCCTCACCAATTTCTATCGACTCTGCATAATTCTTTCTATGATTCTCGCCTCCAATTGTAAAGACGACACTACATAAGAAGTCTTTGTATTTCAAACTGAATACAGTATCATTTTTATTTAATCTTAAGCCATGTATATGCTACATATGTGTATCCGCGGCTGCATCAAACTGCAGAAGATGTGAAGAAAAACTTTAAAACTTTTGTTAACCTGTTGTAACAGAGCGATGCTGCCTGCTAAACATTAGATACGCGTCCTGCTGCTAAAATCATACGTGATGGCGAATATTACGACGAGGATTATCTTATAGATTGCGAACTGGTAGCATGTGCCATCAATGATATTCTAGCTAATGCTCGTAGGAAAAAAAATGTTAAATTATATTACATTTCTATTTATATTTTTATATTCTTTTAATTTTAAATAAATCTCTTAATCATATTATTTCTCCATTTCATTTACCCATCTTCCTTCTCGCCACATAATTTTAAGATTTGCTGACGTCGCATAATTCTATTTCATTCTTCGCGCCGCCAAATGACGTCATCCCGCGCGCCTGCTCCAGGGGAGTCAAGTTACACACGATCGCGCGATACGCTGCGACGTTAAATCGGAACGCTTTAGAATACTGTTTAGCTTTAGAATGCTTGCTACATAATGGTTTGGTAGATCGCTGGTTAAAAATTTTAGAATATCTGCGAGTGTACCGCTATGTAGCGCTGTCTCTCTCTCGAATTTAGCTTTAAAAGTGATGCTCTCTCTTTCCCACCCTCCGAATTTAGATTTAAAGTAATGCTCTCTCTCTTTCCCTCCTCTGAATTTAGCTTTAAAGTAATGCTCTCTCTCTTTCCGTCCCGAAGACGTGGTTCGTAAAAGGAAAGAACGTCGATCTTTCCCGATCTTTCCCGACATCGTCCGAAACAATTTCGGATAAAAAATAAATTATTAAACAATTTCCGACGCATGTTGGTTTGAAAAAAATCTTGGGGTCCGTCCCCTCCCTGGGTTAGGTCTGAAAAAATTTTCGAGGTGGGCCAACGTCTGAAAAAGACTTTTCGGGGGTCATTCCCTCCCTTTGAAAAATTTCGGGGACGGTGGGTCAGGTCTCCGCGGCGGCTCGGCCCGGAGTGATCCCCTCCGCGATTGCGGCTTCCCCCACTCCGCGGCTCGTGCGCGCGCAACCGCTCTTCCACTCCCCGCAGACCCCGCGCCCATGTTTCTCTCCGCCGCGCTCCCCCGCGCGCCCTCACTTCCCCCCGCCCCCGCGCTCCCCTCAGAGGACCTGGGTTAGAACTCTCCTAGTCCTACTACTCCTGTGAAAGGGAAGGTATGGGTATTGATGAACCGAGAATACCTTGCGTGACCACGCGAAGTATATGACTTCTAGGCCCGGCCATCTTTTTTTATCTTTTATTGTGTAACACAGTGTCGCCTTTGCACGCTGCGAGAAAACACCTTTATGTACTTGCAGCTCATTTTGATTTCACATTTTTTTTTATTTTGTAATTATTATTATCTTCTATTTTTTGTGATTTATTTGATTTCATGTACTTGGCGTAATTTTTTTACTTTTTTCTACCTACTAACAGTCACGGTTTCAGAGTTTTAAACCTAAAAGTCTGGGCCCCGGGCCTCGCGGGCTTGACGCCGTTCGGCGGCTTATCTCGTCAGTAGTTAAATTATGAGAGTTCTGGATCAAATGTGGGCGAGGGGGTGAGGCGGAGCGGGGGGTACCACGCTCTTGCGCGAGATGGGCGAGGGAGTGAGGTGGGGAGAAGTACCGAGTTCGTAGGTGAGAGGGATGACGTCTCAGGGGAGGGTAATTACAAAATGGCGTCGACCGAGTTCTTTGGTGAGAGGGATGACGTCACAGGGGAGGGGGAGTTCACAATTTCAAATTTTCAAAATGGCATCGCGCGCGCAAGCCGAGTTCGTTGGTGCGGGCGGGGAATGACGTCACAGGGGAGGGGGTGGATTTTTCAATATTTCAAAAATGGCGTCCCGCGCATATAGGGAGCGCGTTAGCATCTCTCTCCTTGTTTTCCCCCACTTCTCCGGCATGTGGAGAGTGGGGATCTTATCTTTCCGGACGAGCAAGTGACGCGATGTCGTTTTTTCCTGGCCGACCATCACGTCGATCAGACGTGACAAATATATAGCTTCGTTAAGTTAAGTCTCGTGTTATATTTTACCCAGTCATTATTATTACATATTTCAAAATACATATCAGGATCCTACGATAGGTCCTACAGTGGTGACCCCGACTGAGTGCAATTTCGTTGCTATTTTATAACTCGGGTTCGGCAAGGCTCGCGTCTCTCTGCACGAGAGCGTTTTGTTTTTTTTGTGCGTTGTATCGCCCAAATCTTGGACAACTGGTGTGCCGAGACGAAACGTCTCAGTCCAAAGGCATCATCGTCGCGGATCGTCCGATTCCCGAAGGATTCGCCCGGCGTGGTATTCACACGTTTTCAACGGACCACGTGCACAGCAGCCGCGTGGATGTCTCTTCGTCCGTTCCGTTCTAAGAGGTGTCTGGCACGCTGAACGGCGTTTGCAACGTCACCGGCGTGCTTTTCATCAGCTCGGTGAAATCACCGACGTCTGGTTTTCGATTGCGTGAAGCCAACGTCGCCTGCGCCTTGGGTTCCAACCTTCGCATCTTGCATCAGCGAGAACCAGGGGAGCTCAGCGTCGAATCGTTCATCCATAATGCGGGCGGTTTTTGAAGTATTTGCGTTGGGTTGATGTTCCAGTCCAGATCGCGAAAGTTTCGCCATTTTGTTTCACGCGTGCGTTTTTCGAAGCGTTCGCGGAGATGCCGCCATATTGTTTTTCTTGCGTCGCATTCCGCGAGTTCTCGGTTCGTCATGACCGGCGATCAGGACAATGTCCGGGAGTCACCAGAAGATGTGACTGAATTAGTAGCTCAGGTCTGGGACATGCAACAACGCCTGGCGGCGTTCGAGGCCGCGCGCCCCGGTTTACAACCCGAGACCGCTCGAGCCCCGAAGCCAATGTCGAGTGATTCGTTGCATATCGACGCGTACCGTAATCCGAAAATTCCGACATTTTTCCGTTCGGATCCGATTTTATGGTTTGTGCAGGTCGAGGCGTCCTTGTGCAATGCGCGAATTTCTTTAGGGGCCACTATGGCGGACGTGGTGCCCGCTGCCCTCGACGCTGAGATTGTCAGGTGCGTGAAAGACATCATTTTAACTTCTCCACCACCGGCAGATATTTACCAGCGAATCAAGTCGCGGATCATTGCGACGTTCGCCGGTTCCACAGAAAATCAATCTGCGCAAATTACTCAAGGGGCAGGTGCTCACGGACGGCAAGCCGTCTCTAGTGTTAAGTCGGTTGCGAAACCTTAACAACGGTCCATTGACCGATGACGCAGTTGTTAGGTCGATATTTCTAGATCATCACCCGCAAATCATCGGGCAATCCTCGTCGCCACGGGTTCGGAGGACTTGGAGCGGATCGTGGAGATCATGGTCAAGATCGCGGACAACGCCGGTTCCGTTGAGGTCTACGCGGCTTCATCGGTTAAAAACTCGTCATCGGGATTGGAGGACGAGGTTGCTCGTTTCGCATCGTGCGTGGCGACACTGACCAACAGGTCGAGCGGTTGACGACATCGTCGTCAACCGGTCACGCACGCTCTCGAGCGCGTGTTCGACCGCGTTCTACCAGTAAGGGCCGGAGTGACTCGCAAAAGTGTGACAAGTCCGGACTTTGTTACGCGCATCGGAAGTTTCCCTAAAATCCACTATCGTGTCGGGAATGGTGCTCACAATACGTGGCCTGGAAACACAAAACTAACTCGTCCTTCCTGCGCGGAGACGTCCAGTGAGGGATCGGGTTCTGAAAATCGTCTCCATATTCGCGATCGCGCGACTGGTCAGTCATTTCTAATCGACACTGGGGCAGACATTTCACTGCTTCCCGCGAACCCGAAATTCGATATTAAGCCTTCCGAGCGTAAGCTCTTCGCTGCAAACGACACTTGGATTGACACTTTCAGCAAGTCACACTGGGAACTTGATTTGGGGTTGCGCCGCGCGTTCCGGTGGAACTTTTGTATCGCGGCGATGCCGTATCTAATTATTGGTGCCGACTTGTTAAAGCACTATGGCTTGCTCGTCGACCTTAAAAGGCGTAAGCTCGTCGACACGGCCACCAAGATGTACACTCTGGCTGTTCCGGCGCGATCGGTAAGTTCAATCAATCCGGTCGCGAACTTCGTTGAGTTTCTCGCGGAATTTCCGGAGATCACGGCCGCGTCTCAATTGTCTCCTCCTGGAGAGCGGGACGTTCTTCACTATATTATGACGACGGGGCCTACCGTCGCTGAGCGCCCGCGGCGCCTGACGCCGGAAAAACTCAAAGCGGCCAAGCCGGATTCAGGGCACTGGTCGCGGTTAGCATTTGTCGTCCCTCTAGTACTCGGTGGGCCAGTCCCATCCATATGGTTCGTAAGAAGGACGGGTCTTGGAGGATCTGTGGAGATTATCGTGAGGTGAATGCGATTACTACGCCGGATAGATATCCAACTCCGCACCTGCATGATTGTACTTGCAATCTGCAGGGTAGGAGTATATTTTCGTCCCTCGATCTCCACAGGGCCTACAACCAGATTCCTATGGCTCCCGAGGACATTCAAAAGACCGCAGTCTGCACGCCCTTTGGGTTGTTCGGGTACTGTTATATGACTTATGGTCTTCGCAATGCGGGTCAGTCGTTCCAGCGATACATTAACCCGCCGGCAGGCGCGCGTGTGTACTCAGTACACGGAGGTCAGTTTTTGGCTGAAAAAACCGTTTTACCGTGATGTATTCTACCCAGCACCCCTATGTATTCTTCCAGCGGACATTTTTGTATCATATTACGTACTTGCCAGGTTCAAATTCAGTTTGGAAGTGTCTCTGATTAAATGAAAACGAAAATATGCCGCGTATCTTGCCGGCGAGCGCGCCCGTGCACTTACAAGTTTCCCAGGTGTCTGCCTCCGATTGTTTTGGTTTTTGGATATGTTTTAGAGGACAGAAAAATGGGATATACGTGTTTTTTTATTTTAGCCTGTTTGCATGTTTAGGGGGTGAACCACCCCTCAAAAGTTTTCAGGTGTTCGCTTCCGATTGTTCTGGTTTTTGGACATGTTTTAGAGGATAGAAAAATAAGATATACGTGTTTTTTTATTTCGGCCTCAATGTTTGCATATTTAGGGGGTGAAACTACCCCTCAAATTTCATAAGAATATAAAAAGCCAAAACAATCGGAGACGATGTAATTATTCTAAAAGAATTTCTAACCAAGTATAGCCATGTAATATTATTTTAGTATTTTTTAATGTCCCTAACGTAACAGATACCATGTACTCCGGTAAGCGTCCTGCTGATAGTGCTATCGACTACCAACTTCTCAACTCTTCCGCTGAGAACTCAGAACGCTCACCGATTAGTAAAAATAACTCTAAGCCTAAGTCTTCGAAATCTGTGACCGGGAATGGACACAGTAAAAGAAATTCCTCAAAACGTGGTAAAAACACTTCCGACGGGCATAATTCTAAGTCCGCGACTCCGAACAACTCAGCGTGTCCACCCAACCCATACCCATTTCCTTGCCACTAATCACTCAAATAAGTGACGAGATGGAGGTAACACCCCCAACGTCTTGGTCCATAATCGCTTTGCCGCATTAGCCGCTTTCAAATCCAGCCACGTGTTGCCCTCAATAGCTACCGTCAGCTCCAAAAAACCTCACCGGAAGTTTCCATGTCTCCTGCGAGCAAAACAAAAGACCGTCCTGGCTCTCCCAGTGTGGCGCCAAACCTTGCCACAAACATCAACTCTAAACCCCCACCTCTGTACATTTCAAACTTTTCCGGTAGCATTCCGCAGTTTGAACGAGAACTTGCCGCTGACTTTGGCAAAACATTTAATATCATATACCTAGGCAACAAAATCAGATTACAGTTCGATAATACTGATTCCTTCAAAAAGTTTAAAATTGCATTAAATGATTCTAAAGTTCCTTACTTTACTTTTTCTCTTAAGGCCGAACGCCTACTCACCATGGTCCTCAAGGGCCTCCCCGAAATCCCTACTGAGGAAATTCTTTTAGAATTAAAAACTAAGGGACTAAACCCCACCCCCTGCTCACTCATGAGTGGTAGGGGCAGGAACGGTCCTTCAAACTACACCCTGTACAGGGTTAACTTTCCCCCGGGCACTGCCCCTAACAGTGTCACTAAAATCAATACGATATTCAGCACTCGCATTTACTGGGAGAAGTTATTCTCTAAAAAAAATTACACCCAATGCTTTAGGTGTCACTCTGCCACCAATTGCTGCCTAACAGCAAAGTGCGTTAAATGCGCTGGTTCTCATCATTCATCAGATTGCCAGAAGACCAGAGACACCCCCCCCCCCCCCCCACCTGCATAAACTGCTCAGGGCACCATACTGCCAACTACGGGCAATATCTGCCCCCTTCTTAAGTACCTAGATAAACGTAAGATTAATCCTAGAAATGTTAATGGCCTCGCTCGCAACAGTAACCTTAACCCCTACAATAATCCGCCCGCTGCTCTCCCACCTCCTCCCCGTCCAATTACCTACACTCCTTCCCCTTTTTCTTCCTATGCCGAGGCAGTCTCTGGCATGCAAAGACCGCCCCATCCCCTCTCCCTCCCCTTCCGCGGATATCACAGCCCCCGGCTGTCCAGGTACAAACTACGTACAGCAGATCGGCGCTCAACCCATGTTTGACTTGATCTCAGCATTCAAAGAACTAAACGCAATAGTCAATAATGAGCAAATGCTCGTGCTTACTCGCTCGTTGATTGATGATCTTCGGCCCTGCCGCACTCTGGCTGACAAATTCCGCGTCTTTTTTACCACACTTAACAACTTAAACTCCAATGCCTTTGCCTAAGATCATGTTGTGGAATGCCGGCTCGCTCCCTCGGAAGCGAAATGAGCTGATCCTCGCGTTGCCCGAAACAAGGGCGGGCATCATTCTTGTCACTGAGACATGGCTCTCGCCTCCAGATAACTTTTCCCTCCCAGGCTACTCGGTTGTTCGCTCGGATCGCCCCTCCAGGGGCGATGGCGTTGCCATTCTCATACACGATACTATTAAATACGCTAACTTTTTGCCCGCTGGCCCTCCCTCCTGTGAGGCGTGCTTCGTCAAGTTCGCGACACCAAACATCATTATTGGAGTCATGTATGCGCCCCCTACAGCCATTAAAGACTCGGGGGTATTTTATTCCCTTGTACGTATGGTCTCACCCTATTTGGTCAGCGGGGACTGGAATTCCAGGCACAGATATTGGAACAACTATTCAGCATATACAGCTGGCAACATTCTTTACAATCGCTTTTGCAAACATCAGTATCGCATCATCCACCCGGACAAATTCACTTATCATTCTGGAGTCGGTCGTCCGTCTATGCTCGACCTGTTTATCACGGATTACCATCCCAACTTCACATGTTACACTACTGATGACTTTGACACTGCTTACCGTCCCGTCATAGTAAAATATAAATTTAAAATTTTAATATCAAATGTATTGTAGAAAATAAAAAGAACACAAGTGGACATATCTCCTCCAGACTCGAGATACTAAGCTTTTGACACACACTTCATCTATAATATCAGTGGTAACTTTTGTTGCGGTATAATTGTTCAGTTTGTGTCAGATTATTCACAGTCAAAAAGAAGTTCCTGCTAAAAAATTTAATTTGATTGTTTATAAATTTATAGATTTAAGATACAGTTTATCAAGATAGAGAAAATGTCACGTCCATTATAAACCAAAGAGTATATTGGACTACTAATAACAATAATATATGTATTTTTAAAACTATGATATTGTATAATATATCACATATACTTGTGAATAAATATTTTATAATATTTTGGCATAAAAGTTGAGATATCAAAGTATTTGTACGCCGTTTACGCAGTAAAACTAAAATTCTTTTAACTTTGAGGGGTAGTTTCACCCCCTAAACATGCAAACAGGCCAAAATAAAAAAACACGTATATCTTTTTTTTACTATCCTCTAAAACATATCCAAAAACCAGAACAATTGGAGGCAGACACCTGGGAAACTTGTGAGTACACGGTCGCGCTCGTCGGCAAGGTACGGCATACTTTCGTTTTCATTTAATCAGAGACACTTCCAAACTGAATTTGAACCTGACAAGTACGTAGTATGATGCAAAAATGTCTGCTGGAAGAATACACAGGGGTGCTGAGTACAATACATCACGATAAAACGGGTTTTCAGCCAAAACAAACCGCCGTGTACGGAGTACATGACGCGCCCGCTCGTGTAAAACTGTTAGGCGCGCCCGCCGGCGGGTTAATCATGCGCTTGGCGATTTAGATTTTGCGTTTGTATATATAGATGACATTTTAATTGCGTCATCCTCTCCAGAGGAGCATGCTGCCCACCTGCGGGAGGGGTTTCAGAGGCTTAGGAAGTTCCACCTACGTCTCAATGTCGATAAATGTGTGTTCGGCGTTCCCGAATTAGATTTCTTAGGCCACACGGTCGACAGCAGGGGGATTCGTCCCACAGCTCGGAAGGTCGATGCGATCGCGAGTTTTCCCAAACCCACTACGGTAGTGGAATTACGCCGTTTTCTCGGTATGGTAAATTTCTACCGGAGGAATTTGCCGCACTCGGCGAGTGCTCAGGCACCTTTAAATGCTTACCCTTGCGATTCTCGCAAAAATGATAAGCGGGAAATCACGTGGACGGTCGAGGCGGAGGACGCGTTCGTCAAGGTCAAGGACGGCCTGGCCAACGCCGCTCTGTTGGTTCACCCGCGTCACGACGCAAGTATGCGCTTGGTTTCAGACACATCGGATTCTGCGATGGGTGCGGTTTTAGAACAGCTGTCTCTTTCGCGCGTGTGGGAGCCGCTCGCGTTTTTTTCAAAAAGGTTTACCTCTGCACAGAGGAACTACAGTACTTACGACCGTGAGCTCACAGCAATGTACGAGGCGGTAAAATATTTTCGACCATATGTTAAGGGTCGTGATTTTGGTTTAGTTACAGATCACAAACCACTAATCTACGCGTTTATGCAAAAAGCCGATAAGGCATCTCCCAGGCAGGCGCGTAAATTGTCGTTTATTGCACAGTTTTCCACCCGGGTAGATAATGTGGCGGGACCCGACAATGTCGTCGCGGACGTGCTTTCTCGGGTTGACGTGCTTTCTCGGGTTCAGCTTGCTGAGTTGCAGAAGTCTGACAAGCAGCTCGAATTGATTCGTAAGTCTCCTGACTTTCCATTAAAAATGAAGGCGATGAAGTGGGGATCGAGTCACTCGACGGTCTTTTGTGAGATCTCTGGTGAGTCGATTCGCCCTTACCTTCCATTGAGTCTTCGCGAGACGGTGTTCAATTTATTTCATCGTCCGGCGCATCCGAGCGCGAAAGTCACGGATCGGATCATTCGACAGCGTTACGTATGGCTTAACATGCAGCGTGACGTTGCGAAGTGGTGTAAGACCTGCACGGACTGTCAACAGTCTAAGATATTGTAGGAGATTTTGCATCCGTGGCCGGTAACAATTGCCGATCGTCCCGTAGCGACGATAATAACGGGCGACTTGACGAGTGTGCGGGCCCGGCGAGATCTTCCTTCTTCTCGCGGATCGCGTACGGTGTAGACGTGCGTAATTATTGCCCTGACGAATAAGTTACCATCAAAATATCCTATTAAAGATTCTTTTAATTCCTAATCGTCTCCTGTCGTCCCGTAACTCTCCTACAATGTCGCGTACCGTGACACTGTTGCCCGGACAATTCGTGGCTCCTGACAGTTGTTTCGATCATGTGCACGTCGACATTATCGGTCCTTTACCTGAGCGTGACGGTTTCAGTTACTGTGTGACGATGACCTTCTCTTCTGGTTCTCGCGGTGGGTCGAGGCAGTGCCCTTGCGAGAGATTTCCGCGCAATCGGTCGCGGAAGTATTTTTTTAGACTTGGGTTTCGCGATATGGTGCGCCGAAAATTTTGACTTCGGATCAGGGCGCCCAATTCGAGTCCAGGTTGTTCACGGCTCTTCTAGCCCTGATCGGCTGTGAGCGTGTGCGTACAACTACGTACCATCCCGTATCAAACGGATTGATTGAACGCTGGCATCGCGTATTCAAAGCAGCGATTATGTGTCATTCGGACATAAACTGGCCTCGCACACTTTCGACAGTGCTTCTCGGCCTCAGGTCGAATGTGCGATCTGATACAGGCGCATATCCCGCCGAATTCCTGTTTGGAACGACCTTGCGACTGCCCGGAGAATTCTTTCTGCCAGATGATTTTGTGCCAGATCCGAATATTTTTGTTAATGAATTTCGAGAGCACATGCGCCAGGTGTGACTAGTGCCTGTCGCACATAAGTACAAAAAGCGTGCGTTTATTTTTAAAGAGCTTCGCGTGTGTTCACACGTGTTTCTGCGTAATATGGTGAAAAGGGCGCTGGAGAGGTCGTACACGAGACCGCACAAGGTGCTACAGCGTGTGACTGATCGAGGTTTCAACATAGAAGTGAATAGTGCTTCTAAAACCGTCTCTGTTGAGTTGTTGAAACCAGCACATCTGGTGTGTGACGAGTTTGTGGATTCCGCACCCCCTGTCGGTATAGTGGACGGCAATCCGTCCATGTCCGTGGGTACCCTGCCCGTCCTTAAAACGTACAAGCGAAAAAGCGTGGTGTTCGCACCCACGTCGAAAGACTAGGTTAGTAACATCAAGACTGATCAGTACAAATGTATTATAGCATTAGATAAGGTATATTTTTCTACCTTGCGTTTCGCGGTTGTTCCTAAAGACTAGTTTAACAGATACAAGACTGCGTATTTTAAGTGTGCGAAAGGTTTCACAGTTCGCTAGAACTATTGCTTGGTTCTTTCGTACTTCACTGCGTGTAGGATTTATGGTACTGTTCCATAGACGTTGTATTATAGTATCCGTTCATATATATTGTTGCGGGCACCCTATGGATAGAATCCATGGCCCCCTGGTGCCCGCGACGCAGACAAGAGGACAGCGAGAAGAAGGCAATCGGACCGATCGCCTATCAAGCTGTCATTCGAGAGGCAGCCGCCATTACAAGCAGACGTATCGATACTTACATTTCCCTGCACTAGAGATTGTATTTCATTATTACTGTCTATTATTATTACTCCTTCATGTTCTGTTACTGCTGTTGTACATTAAACTTCCGTTATGTCGAACACAAAACGTAACATTGGTATCAGAAGTGGGATGCCCACTCGCGCTTCCGCGGCCTCCGCGAAACCTTCCCCTGAACCGACGGGCGACGCCTCCCTGCAGCAGCTGTTCACCAACCTTCAGCTAAGCATCGTAGGACAGATGCAGGGACACTGAAGGGACGACGAGGCCCAAAGGAGGGAGAAGGACGCCGAGGACCGGCGGACACAGGCCTTCGAGGCGCGCATGTCAAACCTGGAAGAACGCATCCAGGTCGTATCCGCTTCATTACAAAACGGCCACAATTCGGTTGGCAGCGGCGCGAGTCTTCGGGATGGGGAGATGGCGCCCGTTGTAAATAGTGTTTCCCCGCCGGTTAACCCTACCCCCGTCGGTGCGCCCGCCGCTGCCCCCTTTTCGGAACCGCACGTACTCCGCTTGGGGTACGCTGTGAAACCGACAATTTTCGACGGAAAAACGTCGTGGGAATAGTACAAAGTACAGTTTGAAACCATCGCGCGCGCTAATGGGTGGAATGACAAAAAAAGGCTATAGCCTTGATCGCTTCCCTCGGGTGGTCAGCGAGGAGCGTCCTCACGACGCTCTCCTCTGCCGAATGCGAGAGTTTCGCAGATTTGGTTTCCGCGCTCGAATTCCGCTACGGAGCGAAAAATCTGTCAAATTTGAACTAGGTACTCTTCCAGAGCCATAGGCGGCGGAGGGATGAAAGCATCTCCTCGCTTGCCACCAAAATTGAACGTTTAGCGCAGTCCGCTTTCGTCGATTGCCCAACAGAAACCCGCGACAAACTCGCCGCGTCTCAATTTGTAACGGCATTGTCGAGTTCTGTCATGCAGCGGGAACTGCGACTCGGCGGTTTTACGTCTCTAAGAGCCGACGTGACCAGAGTTCTCGAAATCGAGGCCGTCGAGGCAATGTCTTGCAGCCCCGCGGTCGAATCGCGAGGGCGGTACTCAGAAAAGCGAAAGGCTAAACCATCCAACAACACTTTTGAAAGGTTCCCGGCGAAACAGCGGAGATTTGAGAAACCCGAGAACCGAACGGATGACCCGCCAAGGATACCGAATTGGCTCTGCGGCAAGACGGGCCACCTGCGCAAGGACTGCTTCAAGGCCAAGAACGGCCAGGCAGGAGCAGCTCCCACCAGGAAGCCTTACGAGGGAAATGGGAAGAGGACGGCGTAAGGGGGAGACGCCGGACGGATCCGGAAGACGAAATTTGCGTATGTGGAAAAATCAGTGGAAAACCTTGTAAAATTATCCTAGATACAGGTTCTCCTATCATCCTTCTGGCCAAAGAGCTGTGTGCGTCGAAGGACATCGCCCAAACAAGACTCGACATTCGCTCCACTACTGGAGAGAAAATGAAAGTGTTCGGCAAGAAGAGCCTGGAAGTCAGCGTTGGAGGACTTTCGAGCGTAGAAGACTTCTAGGTCGTCGACATGGTGGAAAAGTGCATCTTGGGAGCGGCGTTCCTGAAGAAGCACCGTTGCAACATCGACCTATTCCAGAATGTGCTGTGCCTTCCCGGCAAACCGAAGATACGCCTTGGTGAGCCGACCGCCGAAAAGAGGAAACAAGAAGAAGACAGGGAAACGGTCGTCCCACAGCATTTGGAAGAGCTGTATACACGCTGTTCGTCAGGTTTGGCAGAAAGACAGAAAAAGCTATTTGCTGAATTACTTCGCGAATTTCAGGACGTTTTCGCCACGGATTCGACTCAGATCGGGAACTGCGAACGGGTTAAACACACCTTCAACACCGGAGATTGCCCTCCTATAAAACAGGCGCCGCGGAGGCTGCCTCTACACCGTCGAGCAGAAGTAGAAGAGCTGCTCAGAAAAATGTTGGCGCAGGGCGTGATCGAAGAATCCCGGAGTCCGTGGTCTTCTCCTATCGTCCTCGTGAAGAAGAAGGATGGAAGCATACGGTTCTGCGTGGATTTCCGTCGCCTGAACGAGGTTACGAAAAAGGACTCGTATCCTCTACCCCGTATAGAAGATACCCTGGACGCCCTCACTGGATTTTCGTGGTTCTCAACCGTGGATTTGCAGAGCGGATACTGGCAGATCTCTGTGGACGAAAAGGACCGAAAGAAAACTGCATTTTCAGTGGGGACAGGACTGTGGCAGTTTAAAGTGATGCCCTTTGGACTCTGCAACGCCCCTGCAACATTCGAACGACTGATGGAGGACGTACTTCAAGACCTGACCTGGAAAATCTGCTTGGTTTACTTGGACGACATCATCATCTACGGGAATGACTTTGAGCATGAGCTCGAAGGCCTTCGGACAGTGTTTTTACGGTTAAGTCAAGCTGGACAAGCCCCTAGAAATGCTCCTTCTTCTGCCGAGAAGTAAAATATCTGGGCCACATCGTAACAGAGAGTGGAGTCAAGACGGATCCGGAGAGAATTAAAGCCATTTCGGAAGGGCCACAGCCGAAGAACGTCACGGAACTAAGCTTCCTAGGATTGTGCACATACTACCGCAAATTTGTAAAGAATTTCTCCAGGATCGCCAAGCCCCTGCATCGCCTCACCGAGACCAAACAGAACTACCAATGGACCGATGAATGCCAAGGAGTTTTCCAAGAACTGAAGGGGAAACTAACCGGAACCCCAGTATTAGCCTACCCAGTGATATACAAGGATTTCATTCTGGACACGGACGCCTCTAATTTCGCCATAGGCGGCGTCCTCTCACAGGAACACGAAGGACAGGAAAAGGTCGTAGCCTACTTCTTCAAGACCCTGGGAAAAACGGAAAGGAACTACTGCGTTACCCGGAGAGAGCTACTGGCAGTAGTGAAATCCATTGAACACTTCCATCACTATCTCTATGGACGAAGATTCCTGATAAGGACGGAACATGCAGCGCTTCGCTGGCTCTTGACCTTCAAGCGCCCTGAAGGACAGGTCGCCCGTTGGATCGAACGACTACAAGAATACGACTTTGAGATTCGCCATCGAGAAGAAAAAGCCCACGGAAACGCTGATGGACTTTCACGAAGACCTTGCATCGAAGAAAATTGTAAGAACTGCAATCGACTGGAGAAGAAAGAAGCAGAAGAGGAAGTGCATACCACGAAGAAGATTCACAGGATATTTTGCGACGAAAGGAAAAGCGAGTGGAAACGAAGCCAGGAGAAGGATGAAGAGATCGATTTCATTCTTAAAAAGAAGGGGGAAGGAGAGAAGCCCGGCTGGCAAGATGTTGCTAGTTTCTCCCCACAGCTGAAACATTACTGGTCAATCTAGGAATCGCTGGAAGTTCACGAAGGTTTGCTTTTCAGGGAATGGGAGTCCCACGATGGTACAACGACCTCGTGGCTTTTGGTGGTGCCGCGCGAAAGGGTTGCAGGAGTACTGAAGGAGTTCCATGATGCGCCAGCAGCTGGACACTTCGGAGTGAACAAGACCTTGGCGAAGATCTGCCAACAGTTCTTCTGGTCTACGTGTCGACAGGACGTTCAAGAGTGGTGCCGGCGGAGTGACACCTGCGCGGCGAAGAAGGGACCACGTCAGAGAGTATACAAAGTGGGAGCTCCGTTCGAGAGGCTTGCCCTGAACGTTGTGGGTCCGCTCCCGAGGTCTCAGGCCGGGAACAGGTTTATGCTGGTCGTGGCGGACTACTTTACCCAGTGGCCGGAAGTAATCGCGATGCCAGACCAGCGAGCTGTCACAGTGGCAAGAGCTCTTCTGCACAACGTAGTATGTCGCCATGGTGTACCATTGGAGATACACACGGACCAAGGAAGGAACTTCGAATCCTCCGTGTTCAAGGAATTGCTGAAGCTGCTGGGAATCAGGAAAACGCGAACAACTCCTCTGCATCCTGAATCCGACGGGCTGGTAGAACGCTTGAATAGGACATTGCTCCAATATCTTGCAATGCTTGTTTCAGAGCACCAGCGGGATTGGGACGAGTGGATTCCCATGTTCCTCCTCGCTTACAGATCAGCACGACATTAGGCTACTCAATTAACGCCAGCGATGATCCTGTATGGCCAGAAACTTCGCCTACCCCTGCAGTTATGGAGAGGATTGCCCCCAGAAGTGGAGGAAGACGAGGACATTGAGCAGGGATGCTCCGAATGGATTCCAGGAAAAATGAAGAGGATCCACAAATTTGTTCGACGCCGTCTGGAGTTCCAGTCCGGAGAACGAGTGTGGTTGTTCCAACCACGAAGAGTAAAAGGAAAGTGCCCGAAACTGCAAGCGGATTGGGAAGGCCCATACAGGATAACGGATAGGATCAAAGACGTAGTGTACAGGATCCAGAGTTCACCCCGGAAGAAGTGCAAGGTGGTCCCTGTATGCCGTCTTGCGAAGTACGAAGGACGGTTCCAAGAGGAGTGAAGAGACAACCACGAACATTCAGGATCCGAGGATGGAAGGACGCAAAACGCGAGGATTCCGGAGACTCAAGAAAGAAGATTAGTTTAAGTTAATCCGGTGGACTGATAGAGCGGGCTGATAGCATACGACGAGCGGGCTGATAGCATACTTGCGACTAGCTGCGACCCTCTGCTTTCGTGCTCGTCTCGCCATTCTGAGCGACGATCACAAGGGAGGCGGCGATGAGCGCGACGACAGAGGTGCCAGCTTCCTTTACCCGCGAGCGAGAATATCCCTTCCATACGAACGTTGTTTCACGCAAATACTGACTTTATAATTTAAGTACGCATGCATGGATGTACATAAATAAGCACACTCTGTTTTGAATAAAAAAAATATATTTATTTAAAAATGATTATACCTTTATTATATATATATGTGTGTGCGTTCGTGCGTGCGTGCGTGCGTGCGTGGTTTCTGGTCCCAGAATTGATGTACATCCCGGAACATGCAATATCCTGATGGAAAAAGACATCGAAAAGTCCTTAACCGTTTTAGGATCCGGGGTTTTGTTTTCGAGATATTAAGAAAAAACCCCGACCAATCAGAGCGCGAGCCTTCCGCTGGAGCTCTCACGCTAGCGTGGCCGCGCGCCGGGCTGCGCTGCGACCACGAACAAGCAAGGCGGCATGCATCGAAGGAAATTGCGTAGAATCGCAAATGAAAAAGACGTAACAAAAAAATCTAACCTTTTGTCATGGTTTGTTTGTCATTTCAAGTGAATAATGAATAAAGGATTAATGGATGAAAATCATGCGTAACGTAAAAGGACTAATACACAGTTGTTTTTTTTTTTTAGAAGAATCAAAAATAATAATTATTTGAAGTGAGAGGATAAAGAAAATGTAAATTTCCTTTTGTAATAACGTAGAAACGAAAAGGTAATGCAACAGGGAACGAGTGAAAAGTGATCGTAGTTCGTTATTGTGATAAATATCCGTAGTTCAATAACAGCCAACACTGTTGTTGATAATGAATAAGTCCTTTTAAAAACTGCGAAGAAAAATTTGCATACGGAAATTTGGAGAGTTATCGCCGGAAATAAACTATAGCCTGCGTTAAATTTAAAAAATATTAGTCGCCAATAATGTAATTAAAACTCACCCTTTCGGAAATTCACCTGTAGCTTGAAAACCTGTGTCACTAGGTCACTGAACCGATCCTGGTCATCGACAGACGCGCCGAGTGCACAGCTGATCTCAGGTACACGACACCATCCAAAGTTAAGGGTTGCAACGTCAAGTGCGTCCGGGTTAATGTACCGAATTCACTTCACTGCACGCCTACTAACACTGATACTTAATTTATTTTTCATAGAACGTGTTGTTCCTACGTTATAAAAATTGATGGAAATGAATTTTTACTTGGCGTTCGGAGCCGTGGGTATTCCCGCACAAATTCTCACGCTGCAGCACTTGCGTCCCCGTTGTTCGGGGGGTACACCCAGAACATCGCGTAATATTCTTGAGCAGAGAACATTTCTGCGACGTGATTGCTTTCTGACTGACAAGATTTTTTCCAAGCGACTTCTTCTACCCCCAAATAGTTTCTCTCGTTCCATTATGAGTTGACCCCCACCAGGCAAAGAGGCTTCAGGTAAAAAGAAGCCAGCACATTTTCGAAACACACGAGCTTCGCAGAAGTGCAACGAACTGGCTATCGTGCTCTTTTACAAAAGTCCGCGTTCCGTCCTTTTACTGACAGTGTACCCATTGCTTCGAGGTAGGCAGCATACACCATGTGTTTCGGTTCGAAAGGGTCCGAAGAAAAGAGAAACAGAAAGTCTTCGAGTTGCTATAAAGAAGAAAATCCTGTTTCCTGTTTCCCTTTTCCGATACCCTGAGTTCACGTCTGCTACGAGGCGGAACCAACTAAGCCATAAATTACCCAAAACTGTAGGAAACCGTTGTCTACTACCACATTCGCTCATATGTTTTCTGTAAATTAACCTTATTTTTCTAGAGTAACACAGCTGATATTAACGTCGCAGTAAGCTGTTAAAGACAATGGTGCGCCCCGTCTCAGGTAAAGCAACCGCACGCGATTACAGTCAGCTGACCGTACCGCTACCACCCCATATTTCTTCAGTAAGGTAAAAAAACAGGTCGACAGGAGAATTGCAGGAGAATTTTACTAACCCACTCTTGGCCAATGACACTGTTTTTTATAATAATCAGATTTGTAAGTTCCAACTTGTCCTTATCTTGATTATTTGTTGAAAAATGTCATTGCTCAATGGAAACCACGATAAGGTGGTGGGTTTTTTCCATCAGGAGAGGTTAAGGATGGGTTTTATTCGTATCTCCATCACTCAAATCTATCAGAGGGAAATAGATTACCGTGAGCCCGCTGCTGCGACCCGTTAACGTGAGCGTGAACGACATATCATAGATTACACTCGCGAGACGGAGAGAGGGAAAGTGACGCGCGCGTACGAATACTCGACAATTTATCGGTATTATGAGTCTTTATTATAGAAGGTGTGGATTGCCATTACGCATGGATACATTGTTACATAATCTTATTACACACCATTATTATTAGTATATAGGCCATAATTCCATAGACTTTTGTTGTAAAAATTGCATGCATAAGCGACCGCAATTCATCTCGTCGAAACGTAATATTAAGGACATACGAAACGCGTGCGAGCGACACACTATGTAGCGGGAAACAGTGAACTAAACGACGCGCAACGCATGCGCATAACCGCCTATTCTAACTGTGAACTCAGTGCCGCGAGTGAACCAAGCGCGCGTGCGGAGAACGTACGATTAACCGGACGCCGAATATACCGAGCGTAGTGCGCGAATGGCGCGAACCGGACGTTAATTCTAATTGGTGCGTGAGATCGCGCAGCAAGTGATTGGTGCGGGCTAAGTACCACAAACCAGTATAAATACAGGCCCGCCAGCAGCAGAGAGCAGACTTGGTCAAAATTCGATTCCACATTCACATACCTCTCGCCCCTTTGTTGTGTTCGTTTTAAGCAAAATGCCGTAAATGCCGCGTTTATCCAATCGCGCTCAAGACCCAAGTACCCAAGACTCAAGTCTCAAGGAACAGGCAACAAGCTCCCAAGACCCAAGAGTCAAGTCCCAAGAAACATGTGAGAAGATTCAGGTCCCGTTTTCCCTCCAGCAACTGGATTGGATGTCTCCCCCGTCTGAAGTCACTCCCCGAAAAAGTATTTGAGCCCATCGTGCCCTTGCGGGCAAAATTGTCCGGTTCAAGGACTCCTCTTCCTCGAAAGTCCGTAAGTTCCTTCCTGGTATCCTGATTGGACCCTCAGACTCCTGTGACACCTCTAGTGTGACGGCCACACTTGAGGGTCGTGTGGACGGATTGCCTTCCCCCGGGCTAACAGGGGATCATGTTTTGGTAAGTGTACCGGTTGCCGATACTGTCATGCACTCTGCTTGTAATTCCGGTGTGGTGCCACCTGCCAATCCCCGTCATGTTAAGGAGGGGACGTGATCTACGGGTCACGCCCCCCGCCCTCCCACTTCAGGGTCTTCCAAGTTAGGGCTCCCGAGGGTAAAAACTACCCCTGTATTAAAAAACGTCCCCGCATCCATGCAGGGTTCCTCCTCTCACTCCTGCTCTACTGAGCCTCAGGTGGATGGCGATGGAATGGATTTAGGATCCTCCCCTAACATCTCTATAAAAAACAGGTTTAGCACACTCTCGTCCTTTCAATGTAGCATTGATGCCGGATCCGTGGCTGAGGGCCCGGCCTCCCTCCCTTCTCAGGAGGCCACTGATCAAACCCAAAATCCTGGTGGTCATGCTGCCCATGGTCGTTCCTCGCCCACCCCCAAGGCTGCTGGGGCCCGCCCCCCTCCGATTTACGTGCAAAATTTCGACGGTGACCTCCTCAAGCTTGCCGGATCTCTTGAGGAGAGTTATGGGAAGGACTTTAATTTAAAGTTCCTGGGGAACAGAGTTAGGATACAGGTCTTCACGGTTGAAGATTTTAACAACTTAAAAAGTAGACTCCTCTCTGGAAATTTGGCTTTCCACACCTTCACTATTAATTCCCAAAAGATGCTGGTTGTTGTCATGAAGGGGCTGTCAAGGGTCCCCGTTGAGGATATTCTTGCAGAGATCAGGACTCATGGACTGGCTCCCATCTCTTGTGCCCCCTTAAATCCTGACAGCAGGAAAAACTCCTCGTACTGTTCTTATAAAGTTGTATTCCCCCACGGAACGTCCGTGTTTAGGGAACACGGTCAACAAAATTGGCCACATTTTTCATACTAGAATCTACTGGGAAAAATTCTTATCCCAGAGGCCTTACACCCAATGTTTTAGGTGCCAGTCCTTCGGCCATTCGTCGGCAAATTGCAACCATCCTCCGAGGTGCGTCAAATGCGCTGGCTCGCTCCACTCGCGAGAATGTACCAAGACTCTTGAAATTACCCCCACATGTGCAAACTGTGCAGGCCCGCATACTGTGAATTACCCAAAGTGCTCGGCACTCGAGAAGTATCTGCAGAGCAAAAACAAGCAGGCACTTACAACTGCTGCCCCTCCTTTCCTGGACGCAAATAACAATAGACCACCCACCTACTGCGATTTTTCTGGATTTCCGCCTCCAGCCCGGCTGCCGAAGGCTAAGCCCTCGTATCGTGACGCCCTTGCTGGAAATCTCAGGGGATAGGTCCGGGGTGGTGAGCCTCGGGCACACTTTTCTGAGCGTGCTGATACTGCTCCTGTTCTGAAGACCTTGAATATTTGTAGGGAAATTGGCTCGATTTGTAACCTCGCCCAGATTCAAGACGCAGCTTGAGTCGCCTTCTCATGAAGCTCAGGAACTGTACCACTAAGGCTCAGCAGCTTGCTGCTTTTCTGGAAGTAGCTCAGACTCTTGACTAATGACCCTTTCCCCAAAATTCTTCTTTGGAACGCTGGCTCTGTGGCCAAAAAGAAAAGTGAGCTTATGGTCGTCCTGAACAAGCTAGGAGTGCAAGTGGCGCTTGTTACGGAGACGTGGCTCGTTAGGGAGGCTGACTTTGCTATCCCTGGTTACAGGGTCGCGGCGGTGGTGTGGCCATACTGATTCATTCCTCCTTGAAATTCACTGTGGTGCCTGTCGCGGGTGGGACGGCCTACGAGAGTGCCTTTGTTAAGGTCACTCACCTCTCAGTTTTTGTATGGGTCGTATACAACCCACCCCAGAACGTCTTGAGTGAGGCTGACCTGGATGCCATCGCGGGCGTGGGCAGCCCGCTGGTGGTTGGTGTCGATTTTAATGCTCGGCATTCTTCCTGGAGGAACCTCTCCAATAATGCGTGCGGAGTCGCTCTCTATGGGTATTCCTTGTGCAACCCCTATAGAATTGTTGCTCCTGATGAGTTTACCTTCCACGGTACCCCTGGCCAAAATCCCTCAATCCTTGACATATTTCTGGTTGACAGCGAGTAGTAGGGCTAAGCGGATTCTAACCCAAATTTGAGTTTGAAGGCCATTTGCCCCACCCCTCATCCGACCTTGAAACTCAAATTTGAGTTTTAAAAGTCGGCGGAAAATTCCCGCAGGCGGCGGGCGGGCGGCGCGCGGCCGGGCGGCGGATGACGTCATACAGATGGCGAAGTGGTGGGGGTATAGCGCGAGAGCAGAAGATATCGCGAATTAATTAATCGATACCGAATCGATATCGAACAGCATCGAGGAGGAACCGCGGGTATGAATTGCTGCTACTCTGGAGCGTGGTACCAATCACAGTCGGTAAGGAAGGAAATATTAATTTAAGATATTAAGAATAATCGAAAAACTGAATCTCGGGCGACGGGGCTCGAACCCAAGACCTCCGCGTTACGAATCAGCCGCCTAACCAACTCCCCCAACGCCCACTCTCTAACATTAGTCTTTAATGAATGGTACATATACCAAGCGTCACCAAGCATAATCCATTATCTTTTAATCGGATGATGTCGGACAATGTCGGGAAAGATCGGCGTTTTTACGCACCGCGTCTTCGGAGGAGGGAAAGAGAGAGCATTATTTTAAAGCTAAATTCGGAGGAGGGAAAGAGAGAGCATTACTTAGTGGTACAATCACAGTTATTTTAAAACTAAATTCTGGGGAGGGAAAGAGACAGCACTACATATAATGGTATAATCACTGGTATAATCGCGTTTAGTCTAAAGCTAAAATTTTTCAAAATGTGAGTCCCTGTAATTTGAATCCCCTGGGACATTTTTCACGGCGCGAAGAAGGGTCGAACGAAATATAATACTTTTTAGGAAACGTCGGATCTTAGAATTGCGCGGTGTCAGCAGAAATTGATGAGGAGAGAAGGAGGAAGGTGGGTGAATAAAATGGAGAAATAATGTTTTAAATGATAATATATTTAAAGAAAGGAAAATATAGTAATAACAATAATATATATAATAAAAAATATAATAATATATAAATAGAAGCGAAGTATAAAATAAAAAATATAAAAGGAAAAAGAAAAAAATACAAAATTAAACTAATAAAAAAAAGGTGACCGTGGCGATGGTGGCACATCATTCGACTAGACCATATCACATTGGTCGTTTATTAGACGTCCATCATACCACTTCGATCACGTATTGAACATCTGTCAAACATGTATCATACCACTTCGATCATATTGCACATCCATCAAACAAGTATCATACCACTTTCAATGTCTATCGTACCACTCTGAACGTGAATCGAACGTGAATCGTATCACTCTGAACGTCTATCGAACATCTATCAAAGGTGTATCATACCACTTTCAACGCCTAACGTACCACTCTGAACATGAATCGAACGGGTATCGAACGGCTTTGAACGCGTATCGAACGGGTATTGAACGGCTTTGATCGGGTATCGAACGGGTATTGAACGGCTTTGATCAGGTGTCGAACGGGTATTGAACGGTTTTGATCGCGTACCGAACGAGTATCGAACGGCTTTGAACGAGTATCGAACGGGTATTGAACGGCTTTGATCAGGTGTCGAACGGGTATTGAACGGTTTTGATCGCGTACCGAACGAGTATCGAACGGCTTTGAACGTGTGTCGAACGGGTATTGAACGGCTTTGATCGGGTATCGAACGGCTTCGATCATGCATCGAACGGCTTCGATCGTGCATCGAATGGGTATTGAACGGCTTTGAACGGGTATTGAACGGCTTTGATCGGGTATCGAACGTGCATTGAACGGCTTTGATCAGGTGTCGAACGGGTATTGAATGGTTTTGATCGCGTACCGAACGAGTATCGAACGGCTTTGAACGGGTATTGAACGGGTATTGAACGGCTTTGAACGCGTATCGAACGGGTCTTGAACGGCTTTGAACGTGTGTCGAACGGGTATCGAACGGGTATTGAACGGCTTTGATCGTGTATTGATCGGGTATTGAACGGCTTTGATCGGGTATTGAACGGCTTTGATTGGGTATTGAACGGGTATTGAACGTGAATCATACCACTCTGAACGTGAATCGAACCGCTTCTGCATAATTATAACTATCGTCTTAATCTAGCGTACATTACATGCAGGAGGTTGGGGAGGGTGAAGAAAAAACATTCATACATTAAAAAATTGATTTTATTTATTTATGAATTTCTCTCAAGCGTTTAGACCACCAGTTGAATATTTTAAATACATTTTGCATGGCACAGTGCTTTGCATGTCTGCCACATCGCAGAGTATTAAATACATTTAGCTTATTTAGAGATTTGATATCCTCGTAGTCAATGTCTAGTCTCTCGATGACCACGTCCATTCTCGTATCTTCATCGAGGAAATCCGCAAGCCAGTCGCGTTTCTGTAGCCCTTTAACGTATACGATATGAGATGCGTGATCTTCTTCGCCGATCGCATCAGCTACAGCTTTCGTAATTAGCTGTTTAGCCATACTGTACGGAACGTCTCCATCATTCCACCGTAGCCCGTGATGTTTTGCCACCAACCACCGGATGCTTGATTTGTCGAATTTTGTAAGAAGATATTGCGGCATCGAACTCCCAAAAATATAGTGCGAGAGAATTGTTCCATTTCGTAGGACAGCCACTTCCTTGACAACAAATCTTCCATCGACGATGAACCCTTGCAGGTCAACAAATGTTGGTACGACATTATCGGTACGATTTAGAGGTCCGCTCGCTTCCAAGACAGGCGAGAGAATGGGGTCTTTCTCATAAAGCATCTCGATTTTCACGATGAAATTTTGGTATGAATTTAGCACAGGAGAGGGCGGGGCAAGTAGTAAGGTAATTCAATTTATTTTGCGCACCACGTTTGTCAGCGCATTGTATTCAACCACACGATCGTGCAGAATCAGACAGTAGGCCGTAGTATTTACCGGAACATTCTCTTTACACTCGAATTCTATGCGCACGTCCACGGTGCCATTCTTGATCGACTCATTTTGTCGCGAGCAATCAATCACTACGAGCGGACCAAATTGTAAAAATTCGGCCACGGTGAATAATGCCTCGTTGCAACTATGTCCATAATACGATTTACGGAATTGCGTATACATGCGAAACAAGATGGCATGCTTATTCTTGTCAAAGTCCAAATTCAGATCATCATATGGGTAAATCATCATTGGCCAATTTGCAGTTGTTGAACTTAGTAACATCTTCGCTCATCACATTCTTTCGATCAGTCTGTAGAACAAGGATAATAACTCGCGGCTTCTCCAGCTGTGCAGATGCCTTCACGGCCCACGAATGCTTGGTCGTGCTCTGTAAGAGAGGATACTCGTACAGATCCCACGAGTGAAAACAAATGCCCAGGTTTTTTCCACTTTCCAAAGCATGTAGCAACGATAGCTTATTAACGTCATTTAACGTCACATGAAGCATCCGCCATTGCACTTTAAGTAATTCAATTTCTGGTTCCAACATCGGCGATCCTATTAGAGAATTGTTGTCGTTGCGCGATCGTATTAAAATCAATTCGGGACGCGCATTAATAATCATGTGTTTGTAGTCCTCGCAAAATCCCAGCAAAGATTTAAGTGGGATGCAAAAATTGAAATGATTTTTCACTATTAGCCCATTGCGTCGTTTCAAGCCCCAACCGGCATTCTTCATACTTTTGTCTTCGCCAGATGTCAGCGATACATAGTTTTTAAGCGTGCTAGTTATTCCAACGTTTCTGTTGCGATCAATCTCCACGCCATTCAGCTCGTATCGAATCTCATCGAATAAGAACGCCACGCAATTATTTCCCAACGTCACCGTTAATGTATCGCTTGGCTTATTTATCTTCAATTTCCCCTCCAAGTAGAGGAAACTATCACACGGCAATGTGTATAAATCCTGCTGCAGTATGGGTATTCTTATCTCATCGCTGTATCCAAACGTCGTGTTGACGTATGGGTTGTATGTGTGCGTCTCGAGCTTGACGATGCGATCGTCAAACGTTGGCTTCCCTCTAATGCTTAGAATGTCCACCATTTTTTCAACTTAAATGCGCACAAGGAATCCCAATGATTTCAAAAATGCAATGTTCGCAGCACTGAGCCTTTTCTTTTTAGTGTAATCAGAGCTGTTGCAGGTGTTGTTGTTGTTGTTGTTGTTATTGCAAACAATTTCACTTGGAAGAAACGAGTTTCTAGACTCGTTCAACACAAGCATCTCTTTCGGTCACGTCACACGTATTATCGTCGTCGCCGTCGTACGTGCAATCTGATGGTAATCTCTTCACCTCGAAAATCGAGCAACCGTCCGTCTTGATCCACAACGCGTATCGTTAGATCCGTAATGACCTGTGCGGTGATTGGAAGGTAAATGATCTGCGCAGGCGTTTCCGATATCTTATATCCTGGTGGGACCCTCGGAGAAAATTCATGTATCGTATGTACCCACTTCCCATTGTTGTACGCGCCAGCGGTCACGCTGCATTCTATGCGAATAATGTTCACGTTCATGATATTAATTGGATCGTCCGATTCATGCCACCGTCCAGGTTCTAATACCCGATTCGTCGAGAATCCCAGTAGCGATCCAATGTTATTGGGTTTCGTAAAGTGTATGGCGAACGAGCAGTACAGCTCGCTTTTCATGGTGTTGTTGTTGGGGTGCAACACTATTGGATACACATCGTTGTCACCATCATCGATGCCGCCGAGATTTTGAGGATACCGCTCGAGTAATCGCTGCTTCAAATACTTGGCAATGGCGTCTAGTTCGTAGGAGCTGTGGGGAATCGTAATGTATTCATGAGTGGTGTCGATGCTATTGTTGATGTCATAGTTTGCGGTGAAGTAGAATTTATCGTTGCTCGAGTCGATGTTCGGTATTGTATGATAAGTTTCAAAGGTTGCTAGACCAAGCTCATAATCATCGTCGCTCAAATCTATGGGTGGAAAGTAGCTTACCGCGAGGGTGCTACTCTTGCCGGTTAAAGTGAATGTTAACAACATATTCCGAGCTGTACGACTCGACTAGTACTGAATCAGAGTGGTGGGAAGTCAATCCTTAAATTTGGTGCCAATCGTTTGTAGAAAGCGTAGACATAGTTGTCCACAATTGCTCTGTTCGTACTTCTGATAAGCCATTCGATTGTATTCGATTTTCACAGCATCTTTATCCAGATATTGTACCAATTCCTTAGGCGGTCGAAGATTCCCAAAACTGTCGAAATATATAGCTCGACATTCTCTCTTCGCATACGCTACCCAATGAGTCCCCGGCCCCTCGACATTGCCCAAATTCACGATACCGCTCTCGTTTTGGCGTACTCCTCCGGCAGGTAGTGCATTGCGCATGAAAACACCTCTAAAGAATGGAATACGCATACGTTTTGCAAACTCTTCCAATTGCGCGTCGGTAGTTACGCCACAGGCATTTTTATTTTCTTTTCGGTGTTCTCTTTTTTTCGTTTTGATATTCCCTGTCCGCGCTTGTATGGTCCGAGATAAAGTCCACGACCTTCCATGGAGCGATTATGGCGTTGCATTTCCTGCAGCTGGTGTTGCGCCGCCTTATTATCGTTTACCGCCTTAGCGAACCCCGCCGCTCCACCAGCTAATGATCTGAGAACACCTAGCAGCGGGAGAAGTGGTAATATACCACCCCGTTTTGCCACTGGGAGAATCCGCTTTTTCGATGCTCTCTTTGGAGTCCTTTTGCGAGTTTTTGTTTTCATCCCCATTCCGATTTTCGTTTTGGCCTTCATAGCTGCCCAAACAGCTGTAGCAGCACCTCTTTCACCTAGAGTCGAGTCACGCGCAACAATGCGTTTTCGCGCTTTGTTAGCGAGTACGTTATCTGCCGCGTGCCTTTCGCCGAGATTGTTACTGCGCGAATACGCAATATCGTGTTCGCGACACGCTGCGTCCAACGGGTTGATGCCTTGATCACCTCTAGCCAATCGTTTTGCTAGATGTGTTCCTGGATCGCAAAACTGGTATCTCGGGATATGTAACTCGATAGGTAGCGCGTTTATCGCCCGATTTAACAAACCATTACCTTTCTTTACTCCCGTTGGCGACATTCGCCACAGTTTTTAATCAATGGTGCCGGATCGTCGATATGCGTTCGCTGCCAAGGGCGATTATAATGTTCCAGACACCAACGATACTGCTGAACCTCAGAATCAGCTTTTATATGCTCGGGGAGTCTGTCCCACAACTGATCAATGTGTCTGCCAAACTCTCGCAGTAGAATAATCTTTGGTATATATTTCAACTGTTCAGAGGTTAAGTCTCGAATATCACAATTATCCGACAGGATCAGAAGCATTTTGAATACTGAGCTGTTTTGCTTCAGCGTGGACCTATAAATAGGGCGCGTCGCCGCTTCGACGTATCAAAATCATTTTTCACTGTTCGCGGAGAGAATGCGATTCGTGTGACAACCTGTGACGGTACGCGTAACAAATTTTGACGATAAATCGCAAATGATGTCCTCGAAAACACGACGCAAACATGGTAGCATGCTACCAAACACTATACGCTGTCTGATTTGCGGCCCATCAAATTGCGGAAAGACCAACGTGTTGGTGAGCTTGTTGGAAAGTCCCCATGGTGTTCGCTTCGAGAACGTGTACGTGTATTCCAAGTCGTTGCAACAGCCGAAATATCAGTATTTGGAGAATTTATTGACCCCGATAGATGAAATTGGCTACTTTACGTTTTTAAATAACAATGACGTCATCCCACCGAGCGAATCGCTCCCGAATTCAATTTTTATCTTTGATGACGTGGCATGCGACAAGCAAGATACGATACGAGAATACTTTGCAATGGGGCGCCACTCGAACGTTGACTGCTTCTATCTCTGTCAGACGTATGCAAAAATTCCCAAACATCTTATACGCGACAATGCGAATCTGTTGATTCTGTTTAAGCAGGATGGTACCAACTTGAAACATGTGTACAACGATCATGTAAACACTGATATGTCTTACGAGGATTTCTGCGCTTTGTGTCGTAATTGTTGGCAACGGGAATATGGTTTCGTGGTAATAGACAAGGATAGCGCGATGTCCAATGGACGTTATAGAAAGGGATTTAACGAATTTGCCATACTGTGAGATGGTCAATTGTCGTCAACACGTCGGTGGAAAAGCAACGTCCGCGGTACAACGATGATTGATATCGATAGTCTGGAGATTAAGGATCGCGAGAGAATAGCGAAGGAAATTGCCATAACCAGCGAATCCATTCGTAAGAAACATCAGGCTTTGAAGACTGGCAAGATGGAGGAAGATATCGCGTTGGAGAGATACTTCAAACCTGTCATCGAACCCTTAAAACATATCCTGAAAAATACCACAGCAGCAGAAGCTGACGCATCACCGTCGATGAGCACAGACGTTGAAGGGAATGAAACATTAACGCCTAAAACAAAAATTCAGTCGAAAGGGAACACATCGCGCAAGACAAAGAGGAAACCACACATGTCATCGGAATATTCACCCATAACCTCCACACCAGTTCAATCGAAGCGGAAACGACAGAATGCCACGTCAAACGATTCCCTCGTTCCTCCCACACCAATAAATACCGGTATACAATCGCTCACCACCATTGATGACAACGTTTTCGAAACTAGTCCCGATGAGTCGTTTGCAACATCTATTAGACATCAACTCCAAACATACGAGGGACAAGAAACGTTTCGCAGCCATTTCGGCCTGCTGGGGCAAAAATACATGGGCGCAATCCTAAGTGGTGATAGGGATACAATAATGGACTATGTGTATGGTGTATACTATGGCAATAGTGGAACGATGCTTGGAGATAAGGCTTTCGATATAGACAAGGATGATAATATAATCATTGATGGTGTAAGATATAGAGGAACGTCCGGTCTTTACGAACTGATTTTCAGGAGAATTCCCGACGATGCCCTGTACACCGATGCCGACAAACAAAAATACAAAAGTATACTGCTGACGACGAATGCCCACAGACGTGGTTATAACGCTAAATATCCCATATTAAGCAACAAGGGATACAAGTACAAACATGTAATTGCACCTCTACTCCCCCGTGTATCGGCTAGTAGGGCAGGGAAAGGTCTAAGGACACCGAGATTATCGAGGAACTCCGTGAGGTAGGCCTCATTATAAATTAAACCACACGTCGATGATTTGCACTGTATGCGTCGAGATGCCGATCAACAAATTTGGAGTATCGCTCGAGAAGAGTGGAGCAGCTAGAATGGACTATTACAAATGGAGCGGCATGCTTCGCAATTATATGCGAGATAACGCTCTTTATGTGGATAGTGCCGACTTTGATGCAAAATCACGCAAGATACGACGCGTAGCTCAGCCGGTGGCTGACAGCGATGCAGTCAATAAACTATACATGGAAAAGAGCATTAAACTTTTGAGAGAGCAGCAGGAAGAATTAGAGACGAAGCTGGTCGTGTTTCAGAGAGATATGCTGACGTTGCAAAACAGAGTTAAAAAGATATCGCAGGCGTCAAATTCAATCCCACAGCAGCGCTGCGAAGGAGAATCATGCGAGACAGTTGAGCTTGTCCAGAATTTCCTCGGACCGATGGGGAGCACATAATGTACATACATGATAATTATCACATCATTCGTGTCAAAGACACCTCTGCGATCAAACATGCAACCATTATCGAAATCCAAAAGTAAAGAAAACCATGGCCCCAAGAAGCGGCAACTTGTTGAGGAATTGCATGCCCCAGCTCGAAGACATTTCCCACGGAGGCGCGACATAGTGCATGGATACGACGATCTGTGGCAAGCTGACGTTGTAGAAATGCGTCCATACTCGCGATTCAACCAAGGTCACCACTACATACTCACCGTCATCGATGTGTTGAGCAAGTATGCATGGGCGGTGCCGCTCAAGACTAAAAGTGGTGCTGAGGTTACCAAAGCGTTTGCAAAGATATTTAGAGATCGATATCCGAAAAATTTGCAAACCGATCAAGGAAAAGAATTTTACAACGCCGATGTGCAGAAACTCTTGTCAAAGCATGACATTAATCATTATTCGACGTATTCGGTTATGAAGACCTCTGTCGTAGAACTTTTCAATCGAACTTTGAAGAACAATATGTGGAAAATGTTTACGCTCAATGGAACCTACAGATGGATCGATTCGCTATCGCGTCTTCTCGCAGAGTATAACGCGCGAAAACATAGAACCATCAGAATGCGTCCTTGCGATGTTACCCCTTCGATCGCCAACAAGCTGCTAGCTACCGTATACAGCAACATAAAGATCGCTGCTCCGGCGAGATTCAAGTTTGGCGAGTTTGTGCGCGTGAGCAAATTTAAAACCATCTTCGATAAAGGCTATACCCCGAATTGGACAACGGAGGTGTTCAAGATAGCCAAAGTACAGGCAACTAATCCCGCGACGTATCTGCTCCTCGATTCCTGTGTCGGTCATTATCACGCCATTATTTTCGTCGTTCATCAGCCCTGAAACCTTCTTATTTACGCGCGGCATATTATATGCATTGTTGGTAGGATAATCGCTTGTGTCGAATCTATCGATATTGCGTTTCATGGACTCGTAGATATCTTCGCATCGAATGTGATAAATGAGGCTGTCTGTGTCGGTGTATAGAATTTTACAATTTTGCTCGTGCAGGGCAGACATGTACTCGTGATGAAATTCATACAAACAAATTTTTTATATGTCCAGAATGCACATACCCACGTATATCGGTTTGTTGAATTTTACCTCGAGTTTTCGCAATTCAACAGCTATTAAATTTTCCGAAAGAACACTTCGGCTGTGGAAATTCGGTGTCGCGATCATTGCCTCCGCGCCATATCGCCCTTCCCAATGTGTCAAAAGTTTTACATCCACATGATTTCGTACATTTTCCATAGTTTTACCAAATACCGCGTTGTTCATCAATTTGTACAAATTTTTTTCAAAATCATTTGTCGCGCTTGTTCTAAACCGTGTATTGAGTTCGATGTAATCGCGGAGCCAGGGGGATTGAGCGAATTGAAGCACGCGGTGTATCTTTGTAATACGAAGACCGTGACGGAGTGCACTGCTGCAGGTTGCGATAATGAATAACGTAACGCTGCTTATCGTATACCGTCGCGAGTAACTTGTCCTGCCTGCTGCCAGGTGGTTTGGCACGCGTCGGGCAGAACGGTAGATCGGCATGAACGTCGTGCAGACTTTGCGGATATTCCAGATCTACCTCGAGAATGTACCCCGTGGGCGAATCGACAGCGACTGAAGACACGTCAAAATTTACAACATCTTCGACCCATTGAAATTTTGCGTATGGCAGGGGTTGACACATTGCCCATCCATACAAATTATTTACATCAAAGTACATCAAGTACGATGACTGTTCCGATGCGTCGTAAGATGGCATGTACCTGTTATTGGCATGTGCGTATCTTCCGGAACATTGACTTAAACCCCCGCGTATACCGCGTTCGATAAACAGAACCATATCGACGTCGGTGAGCAATTCGAATGTAATTTTGGTATGTTTTAGCATGGCATCCCAGGTGAAACCGGATAGAGTATAATAGTGTGCTGAATCTAATCCGTAACTCTTGATGCAACTTTCGCGAAAATTTTAAAAAATATCTGCCAATAACAAGACATCTGTTTTCAGATACAAGTCGCTATATTCGCCCAAGGTTCTAATCCCGAAACGCTGCCAGACTGTCTCGGCGTGCGCGTAATCGCTCTCGGATATAGTCTCACCCGTTAACGAACTGTAGAATGACTCGCGCGACGGTAAGCATGGGTCCTGCAGCTTGTTCGCACAATCAAGATATTCATATGGAAAGACACCCTTTCGCGTCAATAAATTGAAATCTTCGGCGGATAATGTTTCAAATTTAGATCGTAAAATTTTTAATTGATCTATACTAAGAAAAGATGCTAATTTGTCGAAACTGGTATTTAGAAATTTGTATGAATCGATGAATCGTAATTTAATATAATTTCGCGAGTCTGAGTTAGCCGTATCTTCGACATTTTTTGTGAATGAAATATACTTTTCTTTAGTTATGGGTAATACGTCAACGTGACCTTCGAAAGCGGTAGCTATTTTCTCGATAATGAAATGTGAATCGTAGCCGGATAAATTATGGAAAACTATGGGGATGTAAAACGCATTTTTATAATTTAAATTACACTCGGAATGTGCTGGGCCTCTAAACCGCCCGGATAGATGGCAATGATCGCGGACTCGTATATCGATATCCTTGAATGGCTCTTCACAAATATGACAGTATGTTGCATCGCGAAATGCCGTCAACTGTTCGGTGGTTAAATCAAGCATGGGAACATTACTGGCCAGGATGGGTTTAGCAAAATTTGCAAAATTTTTTAGTTCATCGACGAACCATGAAACACAATCCGCGTCACGGCGACACCGATACATCGATAGCGATGCATCATACGAACAATGCATATAATAGGCTATGCTATGAACTTTATGGTGCTGGTACATATGTAATTTATTATCACCCACTCGGTGACTGTCCTCTGTTTTTTCGATGAAGCATTCCAGATCGGAATATACCACGAAGGGGAGCCGCTCCTTCCTGTCGTGGTTGTTGAAACTGAACAAATTTTTGCCATCGCTGGGCAGCAGGATGGCGCAGTCGTTTATTTGCCCACAGTCCAGCGAATGAAGCTCCAACTTCTCGGCAGATCTGAAGTAGTGCATGCATCTGTAATAAAACAAAAAAATTTTTATTTAATTTGTTTCGCCAGACATTTCATCATTTCATAAGCTTATATACATACCGGTCACACATGAATTTCTTTGCCTTGTGCCTGCTCAGCTGCATGCCCACCAGCCGGGACAAGTTCTTACTCAGCACAAAGTGCCCTACATCTCCATCATTCGGTATGTAGAGCAGGTTGACGTGCCGATCCCTCTTGTGGCTGGTGAGACGCAACGGAAAGACCGTCTTCGTCTTCTCCGCCTCGAAGGTGTACACGTTGACGGAGATTTGGTTCTGCCGCTCAAACTTCCCAATTTGCTCCAGGGACATTGGGAACTCAATGCCCTGGAGATTTAATACGGAAGCATATGGCGGATATGAACTTGGGCGATCAGGATGTCTTTCCGCAGGATGAAGAGCGGCGACCACTGCCCACGCGAAACACGCATTGTCCGGGGATTGTACACTGATCGTTGCATTCTTCAGCGATATTTCCCGCGGTAACTTGTGGTGGCACCCTGCGCGCAGCGGATTATATTTGTTGACATTGACGGTTAGGTTGAGGATTCTCGTCAATGCCCATCCGCTGTCACGTTCCTGGAACTCTTCTAGTGATGCCAGGGTGGGTTCGACGACGCATCGCTGGTACCACTCCTGCAGATCGGATGTGCCGAAGAGTTCGCAGTTCCGGGTGTTGATGCTTTTGCAAGCATGTTTATCACCTGCCACAAATTCGCCGTTGAATACAGTGTTCACTTTGAGGTTTCGACGTTTCATCAAAGCGCCCCGCACGTGCTCCAACACAATGGTCGCCGCATCTTGGAGGAAGTTGCGCGGCTCGATATAGTTCGAATTGAGCACGGCACCAGTTAACACGCGGCTATCGAACGCAGTGTCTATTTCGCGCCACAAAAGTCTTGCGCTCGAATGTCCTGCACCTTCACGCACGAAACGGCCGCGTAACGAATGTTTCAGTCCTTCGAGTCGCGCGATTCGAGCAATCAGCGATTGTTGAACACCAATCGATAATCGTGGGCGTTTCACTCGGCTGTGTTCTTCCAACGATTCAATACACTCATTGCACCGTTCTTCCCATGCGAGGAATTCTTCCCGCGAAATCAATCGTTCAGATTGATCCAATAATTGGCTTTCTACTTGCGCGAATTCCATGATTGTAAATGGAATGTAATGTCTTTTCCTCGCAACACGTTGCAACGATTTGAGGCTTTGTGCAGCGCGCTTTTAAGATTCATACCATGGTTTGGTATCTCTGTCTAACTCTTTTGGCGTACCCCCTCCCTCGAATGCACCGCATGCAAAAACGATGATCCATCCCAACATGGTTCTGTGCAGTTTCTGCCGATACAGCATAATTCTTTCTATGATTCACGCGTATGACGAATTAGCGCGCAAAATTATCCGACACAGTTTCTGCTGACGTGTCGAGACTTTTATCCTTGAGGATGAGGCTCAAGTTACATGCGATCGTACGATATGCTGCGACGTTAAGATTGAAACACATTATGGAAAAATTGATTGCTTTAAAATAAAATGCTGTGGTGGGGGAAGCAATTGCACCTCTATTTAAGCCAATCTCCCGAATGCTATTCCCTCAATCGCTCAGTAGCCTCAGTGACTTTCGACGGAACAAATAGTGCTCTGAAAAAAAAATGTGCTGTACCAGTGCCGAAGGAAACGTCGAACGTATGAATTATTACGTTCCGATCGTGCGAGATGATGGCGTAGCTCAATGCGCGGAGGATACAGTTTATTGGTAAGGCTTAATTTTCACATATTCTCAAAATTGTATTCCTAATACGAGCAGACAATTTCATAGCTTTGATTGTTCTCTTAGCCCGCGCTGAACATCGCGTATCATGGTCAGAAGATACGCATTAACATCTATGGGCAGCAAATATTTGGAAATTGGAATCCACGTACGGCCTACGGTCGATGTAGAAATGGTTCTCGGTGACAATCGTGGGAATCATCTGATATTACCATCGTATACATGGAATGCGCTATGCAACAGTCGTACAGCCGTCGAAGAACGTTCACGATTACCTGGATCACCTTCGATGCAGATGGATAAATTAACAATAGATTTTTGTGAGATCTATAATTCTCTGATTGTAATGATGATGCTACATGATAAGCCACTGTATTTCAAACCGGATACAGTAACATTTTTATTAAATCTTGAACCATGTATAGACTATGTGTATGCGCAGCTGCATCAAAATGTAAGAGATGTGCAGACGAAATTTGAAACTTTTGTCAGCGTGCTACAGCAGGGCGATGTTGCCTGCGAAACATTAGATGCGCGTCGTGCTGCTAAAATCATATGTGATAGCGAACATTACTGTGACGATTATCATATAGATTGCGAACTGGTAGCATGCGCCTTCAATGATATTCTAGCTGATGCTCATAGGAAAAAATGTTAAATTTTATTCTTTTAATTTTAAATAAAATTTCTTAAACGTATATTATTTCTCCATTTTATTTACCCGTCTTCCTTCTCTCCTCGCCACGTAATTCTAAGATTTGCTGACGTCGCATAATTCTATTTCGTTCGAGCGTTCTACGCGCCATCAAATGACGTCATCCCGCGCGACTGCTCCAGAGGATTCGAATTACACACGATTGCGCGATACGCTGCGATGTTAAACCGGAACGCTTTAGAATACTGTTAGCTTCAGAATGCTCGCTGCATATATGTTTGAAAAAAATATTTCTACATAATGGTTCGGTAGATCGCTGATACAAAAATTAATTATTATGCATGGGGGGAAATTTCTGCTGCATATTGGTTTGGAAAAAAATTTCGGGGGCCGTCCCCTCCCTGGGTTAGGTCTGAAAAATTTTTCGGGGTGGGCCAAGGTCTGAAAAAGACTTTTCGGGGGTGGGCCTCTCCCTCTGTGGAATGTTTCGGCGGTGGGCCAGGCCGCCGCGGCGGCTCGGCCCGGACTGATCCCCTCCACGGTTGCGGCTTCCCCCACTCCGCGGCTCGTGCGCGCGCAACCGCTCTTCCACTCCCCGCAGGCCCCGCGCCCAGGTTTCCCTCTGCCGCGCGCCGTCACTTCCCCCCGCCCCCGCGCTCCCCTCAGAGGACCTGGGTTGGAATCCCCCTAGCCTTACTACTAAGCTCGGCGAAAGATTGAAAGGAACCAGGTCGTTTGACAAGGTAGGGCAAGGAATGAAATCGCAACAATCGTTAAAAAAGCATACACTCAGCTACAACCAGGGAAACTCGAATTCCCCTTCTGCACTGAGGCCAATGGTTCAACTGCGCGGGTTCAAAGATGGGTTTTGTACCGAAACTATACCAGTGAGTACCACACAATCGTTTCACATCTGCGAAGCTAGCGCAGAAACCCTATCGTCCAGCACCCAACAGGCAAAAGAACTCGAAGCAGGAAATCCTTTAGAGGTATCTAAGATGGTGGGTAGACTAAAACTTTTTACAAAGCAAGGGATGGCAATCACTTCAGGCAGCTTTGTCTTGGAATCCATTCGGCTTTATAAATTGCCCTTCACATCCAAGGTCATCGCCACCTCCGTCACGCAGCTGGTCTCAGAGGGAATCTCTTGAAATTAGAAAGTAAATAGATAGTTTGTTGCGGAGAGGTGTAATAACACCTTATGAACCAGTCGATGGTAAATATTTCCAATGTGTTACTGGTGCCAAAACCTGATGGCTCAAACAGGCTCATAATTAACTTGAAGGAGCTAAATGAGTGTCCTAGATCCAGTCCATTTTAAGATCGAAGATGTTCGCACAGTATGTAAGCCAGTGATGCCCCAATGGGCAGTCCGAGGACGCGAGCATCCATAGCGTCTGCTACGAGCCGCGCGGAAGGGGGTGCTCGAAGCCAATGAAACGGTGAGCATGCAACGGATAGGGAAAACTGTAGTAGCACAGACGAGGTATGGAATACACCTATCACCTTATGGGACTTCGTGTCACCACCCAAACTGTGTTACCGACCCATAATTTGAGGACTGAATTTAGCGACCTCTGTTCATGAACAGCGTCCAACTCAAGAACTACTCTGAAATGTGTTGAAATACTGAAATATGTGTGCGTGCTTGTATACATGTGACTTGTTTAGAGTGAGAGTTTAACATAGAGGGCGGGCTTTCGCTAAGCTACGCTTTGGCTCGGTTTGTCAACGACTCACGCCGGATTTCTCTCTGAAAATCTATTTCGGGGATCAGAAGCCTATATGGCGCTGCAATATGATTATTGCTTATACAAACTATAAATTGCAAGATAAAATTGATTGTTAGTATTTTACATGTAGTGAAACATTTAACTAATATTTTCACGTGTCGTATGCCGAAAAATATTAAAAATTGACGCTATTACTAACATTCCCGCAAATCTCTGCACATCGCGCGTGTCTAAATAGACGATGCCCAACCTACGACACGTAAAAATCATTGAAAATAATGAATTAAAACGTTTTTGTAAAATTTATATTCGTAGTTTTTGGGATCCAAGGCCCCTAAATCCCTACGTTTCGTTACAAATTGATTGGCTCTGTCCTTATTAATTATTGAATGGATTTAAAAATTATAAAAAAACATCTACGGTGTAAATACACGAGCGTAGGTATCGCTTACGTTAAGATCTGGGCACACATAGCAGTTCCATGTCAGTTCACGTAGAATTCAGGTACTCTTCATTACTTTCCTCAATTACTTTACTCCAAGTACTTTCCATTACAGTCATTAAAATAATCAGGATTTTATCAAGTTTGGTGTCATTTTCATCAGAAAAATACTAGTAATTCATTTGTGATACTTCTATGATAGAAATTGGCATACTGATTACTGAATGGCCTATTGCTGACTTTGTCCTTATGCCACTACTCTAGCGTTTATGACCCCCGAACCGCATTGTTTGAAAGCTTTTACCTAAGAACCCCTCAGGGTCGTAAAAAAAGGTACGCGTTACCGTTCAACCGATTTCAAGAGAGCGTACAGTGAAAAAGCCAGAATGTCGTGGCCATCGAATTTTAAATTTCTGAGTACGAATACACATCCGACACTGAAGGAAAAAGATGAATGAGTATAATGGTCTTGAATTTCAAAATTTTAAGCTACGATAAGTTTGACCGCGGCGGGATACACCTGCACGAAGAGATTTTTCGCCTCCTGCGTGTAAAAGCCACAATAATGCCGCATCATTCCAAAAAAATGGCATTAATGGAAGCCGGTATAAGCGTGCCGTTGAGTAGCTAAAAGTTTAAAACATTCAGACACAAAAATTCTAGAAAAAAAATTAAAACACCGCTACTATCAAAGACACGTCTGATTAGTTGCCCCTTAAGTCTTATCTATGCATACACTGCATTAAAGATAAAATTATGAAAAAGAAAACCAGCACAATAGATTCTGAGGTCTGCAAACGCATTGTTGGACGTGGCCGAAACCGCGACGTCGAGCCCGTTGACATCGACAAAAGAACGAGATGGTCGGCGGCCGACGAAGGCAATCTCTTCGGAGAGCTGCCAGCGACCGCTGGACAGCAGTGATCCCCGAGCTTCGAAAATTTTGGGATGGTCTCTTTCAAATTCACGTGGCAAAGAGCTATTGGGAATTTCCCGGCCCAGGTAAGCGAGCTGCGCGCTCCGCTTTTATGATCGGTTTACCAATCACCCCAGATTACTGTAATGAGGTTTGAAAACAATGTCGACTGGTCTCGTACCCATCTCAGTTTCAAAATTTTTAGCTACGACAGGGTTGACCGCTGCGCTATACCTCTGTACGGAGAGATTTTTCGCCACCTGCGTGTAAAAGCCACAATAATGGCGCATCGGTCCAAGAAATGGAAAATCATAATTAAAACCAACTTCAAAAAAATTAAAATGCGCTAAAAAGTAAAAAATAATTTTGTTCCTTATTTAATCGACGACACTCAATTTTTTTATATCAGTGCCTCATCATTTGCACTGTGTAAATCTGGCACCGACTTAAAAAAATTGAGTGTCGTAGATTAAATAAGGAACAAAATTATTTTTTATTATTATATGTCTGTATTATATCATATAGACCATCATTAATGTATGCACAAACACATGATGAATGGGTGGGGTTCAGTAACAGGTGCTCTTAAAAAATATTAACGCATTCTTTTTACAAATTACGTTATTGCAAGCGAATGAAATTTGTTTTGCATTAAATAAACCGGAATAGGACAGCAAAGTTAAAAGGCGAATGTGATATCGTTTTATTTTCATCCTCCTTTCTCTTGCGTTGAACGGAATATGTTCATAAGACGATTTTTAAATTGTTGCTCTAACAGAAACATTTGTAAATCGCGGGCTTCGACTCAAAAAATAACCCAGTTATACCCGTGCTGAATTCTAATTCCTACCACGCGTAGCGTTACAATCTGTTTCGAGACTTCGCCGGTAACGTTGCATGCGACACTAAAATGGTAAAGGGGTCCTAGGACCCCCCAAACCGGTGACAGAAAAATACATTGTTTGATAGGTCTATCCTATACCTCGTCTGTGCTAGTAGTGTGCTGTTACGTGCCGGTTACTTTTTCAAATTCATTTCTAAATTTCTGCGAAAATTCTCATTGAATAGTCAATTCACAGATATCGACGACTGATTCAACCATCACGTGTTATGGGAACTTCCCTCAATCAATAGTCGATTATCTGTGAAAATCCTTAATAGCCATGGTTTGATTCTGCTTGAAACCTGTCACGCCACAGGTTTTTCTCATGGAAGATTATTGTCAACGATCTCCAACGCCGTCGACGTTCTTGGATCGCGCGTTGTGATAAGCATTCCGAAACCTGAACATTGTAGTAGGCCACCTTGTGTTCTTTTCTCTGTTAAATATTGTTACACCATCATTGACATCTGATCCTACCATTGAGTGTTGTGGGAGTTTCCCTCGATCGATTGTCAATGATTTACAAACCAAATTATAATAGTAATTTTATATAAGCTGCTGCGCCACTGCATTCTTCCATGCGAAAATCTGCTAACACCGTCGACGTTCTTAGAACACCGGACGGGATAACAACCTAGGCACTGAGATGCTGGGAACGTTCGAGCGACGACGGTTGGGCCCGTGTGCATGAGGTGCAGAGTCAGCAATTTTGGCGCTCTTTGTTCAAAGTCCCAGGTGCTCGGGCCTGCCCTGCGATCGCTCGGCGCAGTTGTCTGTTAAGTCGCATAGTGCGTGGCCGTTCTGTCCGAGGACATATTGCCGCATTGTTTAATCGGTCTATGAGCCGGAGTTCCCGTGCGTCTTGTAGTGCGTGGAAGGACTCAGTCCCCGTAAAGACTATATATATATTTTTGCGTTTTCACTGTTTTAATTCTTACCGTTTAAATCTTCATTTATATTTTTGCGTTTAATATTTAAAAACAATATATTGTGAATTAACATCGACATTGGCGTGGCGTGTGAAGTGTCCTGCGTTTCAACACCCTGAACAGCAGACCCCATCCAGGCCACAGAGACAGAGAGAAATAGAGCGAGAGGTTAACATCCAGAGACAGAGACAGAGACAGAGAGAGAGAGAGAGAGAGAGAGAGAGAGAGAGAGAGAGAGAGAGAGTGAGAGAGAGAGAGAGAGAGAGAGAGAGAGAGAGAGAGAGAGAGTAAGAGTAAGCCATACCAAATCTTAACAATCTTCGTGTAAAATCGGTGAGTGATTTTTACTATGTCATTTTATGGAATAGACAAATAATCCAACTCACTTAGTGAGTTGTGGGTTTCCTCGGTAATTTGTCTAATCCCTTTTCCGCTCGTACCGCATTTATGAATTGTATCGAATTCAATTATTATAAACACGCCGTTCGCACTATTTTCCTCGAACTATTTATCTAGAATGTGTAGTATCACACGACCGCGCGAACATTGATCCAACTCACTTAGTGAGTTGTGGGGTTTCCCACGATCAATTGTCGTCCGAAAATACTTGCGTTAAATTGTAACACCGGACCAATATTATTCATTTCGTACTTTTATAATCGCGAGTCATCTTCGACTCTATTCATAACGCAAATCCATGTAAATTCCCCCAATTTTGTTCCACCTTTCGACTTTCCTTTTGATATTTATTGTAATACATGGTAATATTTACTTAAATCTGTCTCATTCTGTTCGAACCTGTCTCTACCAAAGTAGCACATCCCGACTGGACAACCTGTATTGGTTGTAGCAAGTACGTATCCCAAAAACAAATATCTAAATTCGTTAAGCGTTACGTGGAAGAAAAAAAGACACATCCGCTCGATCATTTAAAAATTAACGCCTCACGTAACAGTGCCCTTAGGCCCTAAAGGTGAAGTTCCACAGCGCGTGGCTCGGCGAATCGGCTTGGCTCGCCTAGGTTTGGCGAGTCAGCTTAGCGAGCGCGAGTCGGCGAACCACGCGCCGTGGAACTTCACCTTAAGGGTACGAGCCTACACTATTAGAGTTTTCCTTATCCGTTGCATGCCCGCCACTACGTTGGCTTCGAGCACCCATTCCGTGCGGCTCGTAGAAAACGCTATGGATGCTCGCGTCTTCGGTCCGCCCATCGCGGCATCCCTGATGTAAGCTAATGTGGCCTGGTGCATGCCTTGGTTCAATCGATTTGAAAGATGCCTACTTCCTAATCACATTACAGTGTAGAATGTTTGTAAGGTTTTTATTTGACGATCACTTATATAAGAATACCTACTTGCCATTTGGCCTGTGTACGAGTCCATGGGTATTCACGAAAGTAATGAAACCAGGGTTGGCCATTTACGTTCAAAGTTGCAACAGTCAGTCATATACCTTGATGATATACCTATGTCTGGGGAAGGGTGCAGAATCTTGTAATGAAAATATTCAGGCAAAGGTAGATCTCTTTATGTCGTTGGGGTTTATGATTAATTATAAGGAAAGTGATCTTCCGCCAAATATAAGGTGTAAATACCTTTGGTCCATAATAGACTCGGAAACAATTGTCATTGGGTTAACCCAGAAAAAAACGAGAATACTAGAAAAATATAGTGTCCCTCTTTCGCAAAAGGCGACGATGTAGGATTAGGGAGTTCGCAGAATTAATAGGCTTTCTAGTCGCGGCTTGTCCAGCTGTGGAATATGCAGCGTTGCATTGCAAATTACTAGAAAGGGCTAAATGCCAAGCTCGTGTATATATGTTAGGAAATTTTTATGTAACGGCACCGCTGCCGAACTATACAGGGTATTCCACAAATGCTGCAGTTCTTTAAAGGGGGTGACTCGGGGGATCATTGCAAACAACTTTTTCCTATGCGAAAATGCTCTCCGAGGTTTCGTTAATGAGATATTAACAAAAAGCACCGACCCATCAGAGCGCGAGTCTGGCGGTCGAGTTCCCGCATTTGCGTGCCTGCGTGCCGCGCTGCGACTGCGAATAAGCAACTCGGCATGCATCGAAGGAAATTGCGTAAAATGGTAAATGAAAAAAACGTAACAAATAAAATCGAACATTTTGTCATGATTTGTTTGTCATTTAAAATGATTAATGAATAAAGAATAAATGGATGAATATCATGTGTAACGTAAAAAGACGAATACACAGGTTTTTTCTAGAAGAATCGAAAATAATTATTTGAAGTGGAAGGATAAGGAATACGTAAATTTCCTTGTGTTAATAATGTAGCCACGAAAACGTAGCCACCTGAACGCATTTGACATTGCGACCCTTAACTTTGGGTAATGTCGTATACCTGGAACCAGCTGTGCTTTGGGCTCGTCCGTCGATGGCCAGGATCGGTTTAGTGACCCAGTGACACAAGTTGTCAAGCTGCAGGTGAATTTCCGACAAGAGTGAGTTTTAGTTACTTTATTGGTGATCATTAATTTTTAAATTTAACGCAGGCTATGGCTTATTTCCGGCAATAATTCTCAAAATTTCCGTACGTAAATGTTTCTTCGGGCTTCTTAAACAGACTTATTCGGTATCAGCAACAATGTTGGCCGTTATTGAATTACGGTTTTTGAACACAACGAACTACGATCACTTTTTGTTCATTTCCTGTTAGATTACCTTTTCGTGGCTACGTTATTAACACAAGGAAATTTACGTATTCCTTATCCTCCCAATTTAAATAATTATTATTTTCGATTCTTCTAAAGAAAAACTGTGTAATCGTCTTTTTACGTTACACATGATTTTCATCCATTTGTCCTTTATTCATTATTCATTTTAAATGATAAACAAACCATGACAAAATGTTGGATTTTATTTGTTACGTCTTTTTCATTTGCCATTCAACGCAATTTCCTTCGATGCATGCCGAGTTGCTTGTTCGCAGTCGCAGTGCGGCGCGCAGCCACGCTAGCGCGGGAACTCGGCAGCCAGACTCGCGCTCTGATTGATCGGTGCTTTTTGCTAATATCTCGTTAACGAAACCTGGAGAGCATTTTCGCGGAGGAAAAAGTTGTTTGCAATCACCCCCCGAGTCACCCCCTTTAAGGAACCGCAGCATTTTTTGAACGCCCTGTATAAAGCAAGATTTGGTATGGTGGCATCAGGGATTAGATAATTCGGTAAGACCTATACGGTCCGCGACTTAAGCCAGGAATCCACCGCGAAGCTAAACTAAGTTATACTATGTGATGTTATGTTTTAACGTAGCTTTTGGTGGAAACGGTTCCATAAGAATGTATTGAAGCTAATTTTTTTAAAACGTAGCATGGCATAGCATAGCATCGCATAGCATAGCTTATCTTCCCGGTGAATTCCCGGCTTTATAGAAGGGAAATTTGTTCCGACGCCTCACTGACAGGATAGGGTGCCTTTTGTGAGGGAAAGACGGCACATGGGTTATGGAAGGAAAAGGAAACAGATTTGCATGTTAAGTCCCTAGAGCTATTGGCAGCCTTTATAGCACTTAAAGGTTTTGCTACAGACCTGACGGACTGTGAAATTCTGCTCAGGGTTGATAACACAACAGCTAAGGCATACATAAATAAAATGGGAGGGACTCAGTTTCCTCAATTACATAATCTAGAGGCAGATATTTGGAACTGGTGCGAGGCTCGTAGACTATGGGTCCATGCTGCATACATACCATCGCGCGAGCATACTGACGCGAACTTCTTATCACGGATAAAGAACATTGGTATCAAGTGGGAGCTGGCCGCATATGCCTTTCAATATTGTGCGACGTTTTGGTTCACCATCTATTGACCTCTTCGCTTCGCGTATTAATGCAAAATGCCCAGCCTATTGTGCTTGGGAGAGAGATACGGATGCAATGAACATTAATGCGTTTACGATAAATTGGAAGGATAGGGATTTCTATGCGTTCCCATCTTTCGCGGTCATTTCTAGAGTCCTTAAGAAGATTTTAAATGAAGGAGCGTCTGGTGTGGTTGTGATCCCGCTTTGGACAACGCAACCATGGTTTCCATTGTTGCAGAGGTTGCTAACCTCGGGCCCACTGATCTTTAAGTATAACCACGATCTCCTGATGTCTCCTTTCAGGAAACGATACCACCCTCTCAAGCTTACCCTGGTTGCAGCGAGGTTATCAGGAGCTCGTTTTTATGGGGGGGGGGGGGGGAACGTTCCCACTGCATCATTGCGTATTATAGTCGCCTCATTTGCAAGGTCAATAATTAAACAATATAATATAGCATTAAAGGAATTGTGGAGCGTCTCTCAAGAAAGAAACTGGGACCCGCTGGAAACCACACATTCGGTGGTGCTAGAGTTTCTACCCAAAAAATTTGAAAAGGGAGCCTCCTACGGAACGCACAACTCCGCAAGAGCCGCTTTTGCGTTAATCGCGTCAGAAAATCTCACACATAATGTCTATATATCCCGTTTCATGAAGGGAATATTTCGTTTGCGACTGAGTACGCCTCGATATACAACAACATAGGATATTAGTCCGGTCTTAACAAAAATGAGCATTCTGTTTCCCCTGGAACAGCTCTCATTACGACAGATGTCTTATAACGCGATCATTTTGTTAGCCCTTGGTATAGCTCATAGAGTTCAAACCTTCAAATCTTCTCATCTCGGTAGAGAATATCATTGTTTCTGCGCAGGGTGTAAGGATTAAAATCCTTCGGTTTGTTAAAAAATCGAGACCGGGAGCGCCATAGCCAGTCTTAGATCTTCCATTTTTTGCTAACAAATCCGAATTTTGTATGGCTAAGACTGTTTTAAGGTATGTGGAGGCTACTAAGCGTGTTAGAACGGATGAAAAGTTATTGTTTCTTTCTTTTCGCAAATCGCATTGGCCGGTATCCAATTAAACTCTGAGTAAGTGAATCAAGTTATTCCTTTCGGAGTGTGACATACACTTCTCTTTTATGGCGCATAGCACAAGGCATGCGTCGATCTCGAGAGCGTCGGAAAAAGGGATAAGCTTAGACCTGATCAAAAAGACAGCAGGTTGGTCAAAAAATTCAACTGTATTCACTAATTTTTATAAAAGACCAATCAGCATCCAAGATAGTGAAGGTTTTGCGTCAGCGGTGTTAACAGACTTAGTAAACGTAAACGTTACCAAAAATATATGATCATAATTAGAAAGCTAAAATAGTTTTTGCATTGAGTTAAGATATAACATACACTTATATTCACATATTAATAATAATAATAATAATAATAACAATAATGAAAAAAAATGTTCGTCATACTCTGAAAATCTACACTTGTAATCTCGAGGACGAGATTCGAAGTATAATTTAGCGATTAAACGAACTTACCTGTATGTGAAATCTGGTCGTAATTATACGAGACTACTCAAAGAAACGTTGTAATTTTTTTTGCCCAGTAATTTGTACAAACAATTTTTTTTATTATAAAGGCTTTAAACGATATGACGAGTCGAGCCGCCGTAGATTTTTAGGTTTAAAACTCTGAAACCGTGACTGTTAGTAGGTAGAATAAATGCTACTATAATTGTAATCATCTCTGACGAGAGTCTCGTATAATTACGATCGAACTTCACATACAGGTAAGTTCGTTTGATCGTTAAATAATTCAACATACTGACTAACAGAACATGAATGATTTTAAATCATCGATCCCCTGCTCTATTCACTATTTTCGTTCTTCAAGAGCAAAAAATTGCAGAAACGAAATCGCGACGCTCACGACAGGAAGTGTGGCTACACTTGGCGTTACTTGTATTAACCAAATCTCGAGGCTGAAGTTTAGGCTCAACGGGTCCCACATTAGTTCGGTCTAGAAAACGTATCCTGTTGAACGAAGAAGGGCTAAAAGGTGACGTGGCGGTTGCAGCGGGATGAAGAGGAGGAGGTGTGTGCGCCCAAGCGAAAGACAAAGAACAGGAGTAGAAGGGAAACGCCAGAGGCTCGCGATTAGAAGCAATCGTTTTCCGGTTTTCCGTTTGCGAACCACAGGCCTGTCCGCCTGCCTGCCCCTGCCTTTTCCTTCCTGCTCGCTCTTTCGCCCAACGATCTGCAGCCTGCTGCCTTGCTACACGAGAGGGAAAGTATTTTATACCACGCTTGGCTTGGCAAGAGAAAGGGGACACGGTGCGCTCCTAATTTCTGTTTTAACTCGGTGAACCTATATATCGTGGTCGAGCGTGTAACTCGACGCCAGCATTCGAGCTGCACGTATGTCAGAGAATACGCTATACAGCGCCGTGGTCCAGCGTACAACAGCGCTATTATCGTTCGTATCGCCTCGCAATGCCTTCGACTAAGGTACGGCACAGGCAAAACGAAAGAAGGGAACACGACGAGCGTACGACGAAGAGGCAAGCAAGCCGACTTTCCTGCTGAAGAGACGAGGATGCAGATTCTTGGCTAAAAGTGAAATCTTCTTTACAGCGGCTTGTATCATAGCCGTTATTGTATGTTATGCCAGCATTCGGATGTCTTCAAACCGCGATTACACCAACTGCACACCGGAACAGGCACGGTGCGCGCGTGCGGATATCGTGTCTCGACATCCTCGGAGGCCAGGAAACCTAAGCTGTTGGAAGAACCTAAAACTAAAAATGATTATTATTTGTCCGTGAGCAGGACGAATTCCGCAGGGAAACCCGTATATTGTTTCCAGTTGCTACGCGAGTAAACACGAGGCACAGGTATTTGCGTTAATTACGAAAGTGAAAGTATGGGTCATTCACGATGCTAGACTATATACATATATACGCTGCGAAATAAAAAGAAATCTCGGAACCTCTTCTTTCTGTTCCTTTTACGTAATTGATCCTGATACTGTTTCTACGTTACGATTCCTTACGCACCGAGATTGAAATATATTATTCGTTCAGTTAACACTCTTTGTCTACGGAGGTGTACCACTTCTGTAAACCAAAGTAACAACTTTGTTCCCAAGTTGGCGTCCGGTCGAACAAAATTTAATTAAAATTTGTTTAATTCACTGTTTTTTTCAATCAGCTGATGGCGTAACATAAAATAACAGTTTTTCACATTTCGAATATTGTTCCAGCCCTTATTACAATACCATGCATTTTCAATCTTTTGATCTTGTACTATCTTATAATATTGTGATCAGGGTCAGAACAGTCATAAAGTAGAAAATTATATTATTTCTTATTAGTTAATGAACTTCTCTGAAAAATAAGCTATTTATACAAATTATTATTAAAAAATAAGTTTTCATATACCTGGATATATACTTTATACAGGGTGTTTATAAAACTGTAGGACATTTTTCAGAATCGCTTCTACTCACCAAAATAATAAAAACAATGGTACATCAGTCCAATAATAGGTGCTTATTGTTAATTTTGCAGTTATAAGCATTTTTATATTTCGTAAAACACGGGTTCGAAACGCCTATTACAGTGCGCCTCTTTACTAAAATGACGTTGAACTAATAAAAAAAACACGCAATCATCGTTAAAAAGTTCCGAGAACAAAAAGTGCATTTCGAAGAGAAAATGTAACGCAAAGCAGGTGATCCTTCAATTCTCCAGGCCATATCGCATGTTTCACCATTTATGGCATCCGGAAAATATATCTGATCAGTCCGGCCGTTTCCACAGTGTCTATGGGTTCTTTTAATTTTCCTCGAAGTGGCATTATGTTTTGTAAAAAATAGTAAATATGCAATTTGGGGATCATTTTAAAATGGAGTTTATAGGCTGAAAAAATCTCATAAAGTTGGAAATTAAGGGCTCTGTAACAAAATTTTTTTAGCTTTCCAAAACACTCATGATAATTTTTCTACGATCATGCGTTCGCAAGTTATAGGCGTTCAAAGTAAAAAGTAGCACTTTTGCTTTGATCGCGAATAACTTGGTCAATAAATATCATACAACAAGACAAAAAACGTAATTAAAGAGAAATGTTGGTTTTGCAAAAGCTCGCTATTGGTGTTATATGAAAAAAAAATTTTGGCCCGTACATACGTTCAAATTAGACAAACAATTTTGAAACTTCGTTTACTGCGCCTCATCTTGATACAACAGTATCATAATGGATGAAAAAAAGTTGAGTCCTTGATTCAAAAACTAGAAACTTCAAGCATTAAATGCTTTTTTTTTAATTTTTGGTGACCATTTTTCGCGGAGATACAGCCATTTGATAATGACTAAAATTTTCGGAAAATTGTCGTTATCCTTTAATTATGACCCACAGTGTAATTTGCTCAACAAAGTATGTTGTTTGTATCAAATGTAAGCAAAAATTATTTAAATATCACGATACTTTATGCAGGAAAAACGCAATGAAGCCAATATTCCCCAGCCATGTCTTATGAATAGGATGCCAACATTCTTATAGAAAAGGGAATATAATTATGTCCTAAATTTTATACTGTATTAAATAAAAATGAAAAAGAAAGGAATGAAGAATAAACACAATATATTTGGTACATTATAACGATGGCTCAGTGCACAAATAAGGAGTGATTTTTCAAAAGGGCATATTTCCATTTTTGACCTTGAAGCAAATTTTGATGGCATCGTCTTAATAATGTTAAATTATATCCTCCAGTGGCACAAAACTCTATAAAATAGGTTTATTCCTTTTTCAAAAATTGAAGTGAAAATACATGTTTCATACAGATGGTCTTATTTCCAAGTTTATCTGATGACATAATGAACTAATTTTTTAATCTGAAACGAAACGGACGTATTTTCTATACTCGTCTAGGAAATTGTAATGAGCTCGAAACAAAAGGAACTTAATTCCATAGACTTACCCAAACATATACTAAATTAGTTTAAATATGTGCCCACTCTCATGACATCTTTTTCGTTTAATGTTGGGAATAATAAGATAGTAGAGATATTGAGTGACAATGTAGCCAAAGTATTTGGCCATATTAACTCTTCCTCTCAAAGCTAACGAGAAGACCATCTCTCGCTGCAGAAAGGCGAGATGATCGAATTATGATTTTCTTATTATTTTGGTTTATTTCTTTATTTTTTATTATTATTTTATTATTATTTTTGTTTATTTAGTTTATTTATTCACTTTTGTATTCATTTGCCTTGCTAATCGCCAGTAGGTAGTTCACTTTTTCTTTGATGTGTTCTTTACTTGTTTATCGTAAACAAATTAAATATCAATGAATCTGTAGTTGTATTCACTCATAAATAATTTTGCTTTATCCTTTGTTAATTTTCCATGTATAATTATTTGAGTGGTCTCTGCCAACGACGAAAACCATTTCTCCCGGCACCTCGGGAGAAGTGGTCAGATGTCATGACTTCAGTTTTCAATACGATTTACAGTAAATATTATCTTAAAGCAAATATCGACCAGTTTTTCTGAAACAACATAAAATTCTGAACATATGGGTTTGTTCTGATAAAATGAGTAATATCTATATTAGTTTAAATAGCCACTTTATATTAGGTCGACCACGTCTCCCGGATTTACCCTACTGACATTATCAAATCGAGAAAATGAGAACAAACTAAAAGCGATTTTGAATAAGAAATTCGAGACAAGAGATTTAGGAGGGATAAAATAATTTCTGTGTTTTGTGTAGACCAAAATTTTAAAGACGGTGAAATAAGCGTAAAGGTCCACGCACACATATCTGTTCCGTGTCAGTTCCATTCCGGCGTGCCAGTGATAAGAAGAAGAGACTCTCTACGCCCCTCTTCCTCTTACCACTGGCATGCCGGAACGAAAAGAAGAGGGGCGTAGAGGGTCTCTTCTTCTTACCACTGGCACGCCGGAACGGAACTGACACGGAACGGATATGTTTGCGGGGATCTTTAATCAAACGAAATGTATCCGAGGAAGTGACCCTCGTAAAGTTTGGTATGCAAGATTATAAAACCGCAAGTACACACCCGGATCCTAACGAACATTTGTCATACGAAGTAGACGATAAAGTAAATGAAGAGGGTAATAATAAAATACAAGGTAGCTTAGTATATATAAGTGAGATTAGTCGGCGAGACATCGGGTATGCGATCAACGCCGTCAGTAGTTATAACGAAAATCACCCAAAAAAACGGTATGGATAGCGGTAACGCGGATATTCAGATACCTCAAGGCTACCAAAGATAAATGTCTTATTTTTAAGAAAAACAAGAACGACCGAGTTATAGGGTACAGCGACGCAGATTGAGGGAACCATATTTTCAGTGTTTCATTCAGTGTTTGATGTGTCATGAATGTTTTCTGAAAATTTGGGACCGAAAATCGCAAAAATGTCGAAGATATAGACATTAGAAGTGAAGTATGCACATTGGTGACAGAGACGCAACAGCATTAAAAAATGCACTAAAAACTAAATTAACATGCACTAAAAACTAAAAAATAATTCTTTTCATTTACTACAATTTTGATGGTGTTAATATAACTTTAAATAATTCACTTTAAATACAATCGTGGGGCACCATGTGCAACCAGAAGTTGAAGTATCTACCACTTGGCAAGTGGAACATTATCAGTACTGTTTATCAATTTTTCGCAATTAAAATACTTTGTTTCCTTAATGCGAATAAAATCTTTCTAACAACAAATTTAATTCGACGTTTGCTTCTGTATTAAAGTGATTCATATCCTGTTATGAAATATCGTGTCCCACGATTTTATTTACTACGTACTATGTATGTGTTTTATTATTTCCCCTTAGGGTTACAAGTCTCCTTTACATCTCCTTTACCCTTAACCTATCCTTATCCTATTCTTATCCTATATTCTTATCCTACTTTCCTCCCTCTCGCCTTGTTCGCTCTCCCTCTCCGCTCTCTCGCCCGCCGCTTCCCCTTCTCCGCCGCTGCGCTTACACTATTCTTATCCTAGACTTATTCTATCGCTTTCGCATCTTAAATCTACGCCTTTTCCGTCTTCGCCTCCGCCACTTTCCTCCGCCCTCGACTTCCATTTCCTCTCTTTCATTCCATTCCTCCTTTCACTCGCTAGTTCCTTCATCCTTCCCTCCCCCTTTTCGCCCGCTCCCCCTCCCTTTCCCCCCTCATCCCCTCTAACCTCTTCATCCATCCTTCCTTACCTTCTTCGTCCAGTATTTCTTTTATCTTTTCCCCTATTCCCCTTCCTCTTCCCTTGCGCATCTCTCCAGTACGTGTTCCCACGTCTCTTCTTCCCCCCACATATCCTGCATCTCCTCTCCTCCCCATTCTCCCAATACCTCCCCCTCCCCATTTCGTTCCCCAGCCGGAACCTCACCACCCTCCTATATCTCTCTTCATTCCATGAATGCAAGGGATCCCCCTTACCACTATTTCCCTGTACAACCTGTTATACCTTGACTCTTGTATTTTTTCCCTTCTCTCCCCTGCCTGCCTCATACTGTCTTCCTTCTCCATTTCTTCGTACCCCTCTCGCCCCTTACCCCTTCTTTTCCTTCTCTCCCCCTCTCTCCATCCTGTACTACTTTTTCTCTCTTTCCAACCCCGACATCTCCCCCCCTCCTCCTTCTCCCTCTCCCTTTTCTCTTCCAAACGTAGTCTGGCCAACTCCCCTCCCTCTCCCCTGCCCAACTTCTCTTCGTACCTCCACGCCCTTCCCCCGCCCACATCCTCAGCTTTTCCCTCTTCGTCTCCTCCCTCACCATGTATCCCGGGGTCCTCCAATCCACCCCCAACGACCTTAAATACCTTTCCTGAACCCTCTCCACCTCCTCCCTTTCTTTCCACCCCCACAGCTCCACTCCGTATCCCAACACCGTCCACACCAGCGCGTCGAACAGCCACATCCTTCTTGCCTAGTCCTTTCCGAATTTTCTTTTCCCAATTCCCCAGACTTGTCGCATCACTACCCCCGCCTTTTTCACCCTGTCCCCGATGTGCGGTTCCTGGCCCCCGTTTTTCTTAAACACATACCCTAAGTACTTGAACTCTTTTACTTCCTCAATCTCCTTCCCTTTCCACCTCCACTCCACCTTTCTTTCTCTCCCTCCTCCTTTTCTAAACCTTACCACTTTCGTTTTCCCCACGTTCACCTCCAGGTTTTTTCCCTGCAAGTACCTTTCAAGCCGCCTGATCATCCACTCCATTTCTTCCTCTTTCCCTGCCAGCAGCACCAGGTTATCCGCATATGCCAGAGTGCATATCCTCCTACCTCCTATTCTCACCCCACCCCAATTCCCTTTCTTTAGCTCCTCCTCCACATTCGCTATCAACAGGTTGAACAGAATAGGACTCAGCGGGCACCCTTGCCTCAGGCCTTTCGACGTCCAAAAATTCTCCCCTGTCTCCCCTCCCACCTTCACCTTGCTGATTGTCTCCCTGTATATTTCTTTAACCCTCTCCCTCAGCCCCTCCCTCACCCCTCTCTTCTCCATCGCCTCCCATAATTTCCTCCTGTCCACCGTGTCGAACGCTACCCTCAGGTCCACAAACAGCGCCACCAGTTTGCCCTTGCTCCTTCTGGTCTGTTTCCCTATCATGTCCCTCTCCCTCTCCTGAAACCCGCCTTTCCTCCATTTTCGGGGATCATCCTCCCTTCCATCTTCTGCTCCAGCTTCTCTTCTAGCACCGCTGCATACACCTTGTACAAGGTCGGCATGAGCGTTACTCCCCTGTAATCCTGCACACATGTCCCCCCTCCTTTCTTCACCAGCGGTGCTATTATCCCCTCTTTCCATCCCTGCGGCCATCCTTCTCCCTCCCATACTCTCCTGCATATATTCCATGCTACCTCTACCCCTTTCTCCCCGCCGTACTTCCATGCCTCGTTTGGAATCTCGTCCCCTCCCATCGCCTTTCCCTCCTTCAGTCTCCTCACTACCCTTCTTATTTCCTCTTTACTGGTTCCCTCTTCCTCTCCCTTCCTCCTATTCCCCTCCCCTCCAACCCTATTTTCCACTCCTCCTAGCAGCCCCATGAAATACTCCTTCCACTCCTACGTCTTTATCTTGTCGTCCACCCGCTTCCTTCTTTTCCTTCCCCTGTTTACTATCTCCCACACTTTGTTTTCGGTTTTCGCTTCCGCTACTTCCCTTATCAGCCTCTCCCTCTCTTCCTCTTTTTTCCTCTCGCACAACTCTTTGTACTCCCTCCTTCTCCTCTTGTACTCCTCCCTCATCCCCTCCCCCTTTCTCCATTTCCTTAACTCCCTTCTCACCTGCCTCTTCATCTCCTTGCTTTCTCTGTTCCACCACCCCTCCCCCTTCCGCCTCGTCTCCTTATCCCCTGCCTCCTCCCCTTTCCTTATCACCTTCTTAATCCTTCCTACCATCTTGCTCACCGCCTCCTGTATCCCTTCACCTTCTATGCCTACTCCTTCCACCCCCCTCTCAAACTCCTCCTTCATCCTTCCCGACCACCGCTCCCCTCCTACCTTCTTTTTCCTCGTTTTCCCCCTTTTCTCCCCCACTCCTCCCTCCCTCATCATCACCACCATCGGGTGATGGTCCGATTCCACCCTGTCCCCTCCTTTCCACCCCATTCTCGTCCTCCCATCCCCCAACACATAATCAATCACGTGATTATGTTCATAATTTCCCACCCTGTCTCTCCTACTAGTTTTACTAGTTTTCTCCCGTCCCCATTTACCTTTCTATCTTTCGACTTTCTTCCCCCTCCTTCCTCTTCCTCTCCTCCCTCTATCTTACCGCCCAGCCTTCCTGTCCTCGCATTGAAGTGCCCCCCTATTATCACCCTCTCTCCCTCCTTCTGCCCCTCAGGATGGATATCCTCTAATCCTTTTCAACTTCCTCTCCATGTCCCCGTCCATTCCTCCTTCCCCGCATTTATTCTTTCCACCATTTTCCCTTCTTCTTCTCCATGAGTCTTCTTACTCCTGTCCTCCTTTCATCTCTTCCCTCACCCCTATCCCCTCTTCTATCACCATGCCTCCCATCGCTCTCCCCTTCCTATTCCTTCTCTTTGCCCACTGCGTCCTCCACTTATATCCTGTCGGCAGCCTGTGCTTAATCCTGCTCCATCCCTTCTCCTCTATCCATGTCTTCATCAATACTATTACTTCCTATTCCCCTATCTCCTGACAAATTCCTCCTCCTTGTTTGCCATCCCCGCTACGTTCCAAAACGCTATCCTCCAGCCTTTCTTTTCTTCCTGCCTTTCTATCCCTCCCCTTTCCTCCCCCTCCACCCTTAGTTTTTTGTCCCTTCACTTCCTTGACTCCCTTCTTTCCTTCCCACCTCCTCCCTACCCCTTCCTCTTCTCCCCTTGCTCCCCCCTCTGCCCTCCCCCTCTCCTTCCCTCTCCAGTCTCTTAGTACCTCCCCTGCTCGTCCCAGAACCACGTTTTCCCCTATATCACTATTTTCCCGTAGCTTACTCTCACCCTATTCCCTTTTCTTTCCTCCTCTTCTCCTATCTCCTTTATTAACCATTGAATCTTTCTTTCCTTCCAGGTCAGATCGTCTCCTATCCTTTCCTTTCTCCCTTTTAGCTTTCCTTTGTTCCTCATTATTTCCCTCTTCGCCTCTATACTCTCCATTCTCACTTCTAGCATCACTTCCTCCCTCCCTTGTCTTCTTCCTCCCAGCTCTCTCACTCCCCCTATTTTTCCCTGCACTCCTACTACCTCCAGCACTTCCTTTGCCCTCCTCATTGCCGTTCCCTCCCTACCTTTAATTATAATGTTCTTCCGTTTCGCTTCTCTCTTTTTCATTTCTAGTTTCCTTTCCATCCCCTGGACCCTTGTTTCCCATTCCTCCCGTCCTGTCCCCTTTCCCATCCTTTCTCCACTCCTTCCTTCTTCTCCGTTTCCCTCCTCCCTTTCCCTCCTCATTTCTAAATTTTTGAACCCCTCCTCCATTTCCTTTATCTTCTCCTCCTCTCTCTCCACCTCCTCTAATCTTTTTTCCACCCTTTCCATTCTATTTCCCATCTCCTTCTTTCCTTTTCTTCATTTTTCCTCCCATTCTTCCATCTTCTCCCTTAGTTTCGCCATATCTTCTCTTGCCTCTCTCCCTTGTTCTTTTACTTCCTTTAGAACTTTTCTCACCTCTTCCATCATTTCCCTTATTAGTCTCTCTATACCTCCCTCTACTCTTTTCTCCTCCGGTTGCTATCCTTCCTATCTTCCTGCTCTTTTGGAATGCTTCTTCTTCCCCTTCCTCTTGCCTCTCTTCCTCTTTCTCTCTCTTTCTCTTCCACATCTCTGCAATTTCCCCTATACGTCCTCCACTCACGCTTCCTTCCCTCGCCAGTCTCTCTACGTTCGTTTTCCAGGTCTGGGAAGTTAGCACCCCCAAATGCGATTTTTTAAAAAAAAAACTCGAGGGCATGCGTTTGTCCATCGTTTGCCCACGTTTGCCCATAAAAAATTTTCATTTGCCAACCATAAAAAAAAAGTTATGGACAAAAAAAATTTTTTCACCAGCACCCCCATGAAAACTTTTTAATGATTTGACAGTGGGAAATGATTGTCCATCGTTTGCCCACGTTTGCCCACCCAAAATTTTCGTAGGCAAACCATTCAAAAAAAAGTTATGAACAAATTAAAAATTTCGTCATCCGCACCATCCATGAACATTTTTCAATTTTTTACAAGTAGGATACGATTGTGCGCGATCTGGCCGCGTTTGCCCACAGAATGATTTCGTTTGCCCACAAACCAGAATCGAATTAAAAAATAAAAACCGCGAAAAGAAGGGTCCTGGTGAAGCGATCGCGTTAAAGTTCGATTTTTTTAGAAAATATTATCAAAATCGTTCTTTCAACGATGCAGTCCGTTAGTGTAGATGTAGAAGAGATTTGCCCACCCAATAATTTCGGATGCCCACCCTCCAGAATTGAATTAAAAAATAAAAACCGCGAAAAGAAGGGTCCTGGTGAAGCGATCGCGTTAAAGTTCGATTTTTTTCGAAAATATTATCAAAATCGTTCTTTCAACGATGCAGTCCGTTAGTTTAGATGTAGAAGAGATTTGCCCACCCAATGATTTCGTTGGCCCAAGAATCGAATTATTAATCATTTCTAACGTAAAAGTTTAAGGTATTTGGTGACAACTTACATAAATTTTTGCAGATTCTTTATCCCACACTTTATACAAACGACACTTCAATTTATAACTCTGCTTGAATACTTCACACTTTTCACATTTCTGCACTATGCCCGGAATAACACCAGAGTGTGTCAGTGCTTTTCTAGGCATTTTTCACTAATCACTACAATGAAATCGCAAAACGGAAAATAATATAATCTTCTCATAATTACTTTACAAGCCGTAAATGAACGCACGATCTTGCAAGAGCTGCGTCTGAAAACTGACTGACTTTCGTGCGTCGTTGGAAAGATTTCGAGGGTATCCCAGACATCTGTTTACGTTTCAGCAGTGGCCCTTCGTGCCGCAGCGCTTTGGGGTGTCAGCGCTGAGTGACGTCAGCGAAAGAAAGTAACTACGCATTTATAAACATTTCTGAAAAGTTGTCATCAAATCCACTAAACTTTTACGTTAAAAACAATCCGTAGAAGTTGCTAACAAACTTGGAAAACATTTCAAAATTCCAGTGGAAGAAGAAGAAAAAGAAATAGTGGATAGCATTAATGTTTCTAACGAAAGTAATACTAGTCAAGAATTCGAGCCTTACAATAATCCAAGTAAAATAAATAATATACTGCCGCAATTATACTTTGATGTTACATTATCTGAGGAGCAATGGATAAATATTAATTCGAGACAATGACCACCTTTAAGTGGAATTTTGATCAAAATCTTTGTCCACCTTTAAAAAAATGTTAGAGAATGTATGCTTTACATTAATTACTCATTACATTTTGAAAGAAATGTGACGTTCCACTATTCGTCCACGTGTATCGACGAAAAGTTTTTTTATTGTCTATCCTGTTCGTTCCGACAGGAAAAGCCCAACTAGCTGGTTCGAAAAACTAGCCGGAATAATCGGACAGAGTGTCTTGACAGGGTCGTCGTTTATGGCGGTATTGTCCCACAAGTCGGCCGTGGACAACGGTACACGCGCGTAGGCATGGTTACCAAATGTACCACCCGCCGACAGAGCAATATACGGCTTAACTCGAAGCGAGGAAAGTCGAAGTCCCAGAAAAAATGTCACGATGTCGATTGTCCCCTATTCGACATCTGGCAGGCAAATGTTCCCCCACGAATGCTTCGGAAATAAGTTTTGCCCGATTGTAAACGAATAAATGCATCTTCGCCTCGCTCCGAGTCCGCCTTTGTTCCGTAAAGGTGCGTATCGACTTTTGCCAGGATTCCTCGCGAGGCACGCCTCGCGGAGTAGAAAGTCTGCAAACTGTATACCTCGACCATGGGAACCATCCTTGACTTTCCAAAGCAGCCTCGCGTGGCAAGCTCCCGCGACAGCCTCGCGAGGAATCCTCGCAAAGTCGATACGCACTTTAAGACAGAACATATTCCCCCATTAAAAGTTATGGCCAAAATTGAAAATTTGATATCAGCGCTCCACAGATTAAACCAAATGAATGTAAAAGGAGCGGTTATAAAAGAAAATTCCAAGTTCGTAGTATCTACTATTACTGCAATATCTTATTTTTGCATAATTTTATACATATGTGTATACTGAAGAATTGCGCAATAAAATTAAAAAAATTTTGTTTAAAATCTTGGCTTGTGTCTTATTATTAAAATCTATTACAAAAAATTTTCTTAAATGTTCTTTACACGATTGCTATTGCCTACCTGAATACCAGTGGACGAAAGCTAAACTACGGTGGGAAAAGGTCGCAGGCGGAGACAACTCGATTTTCTCCAAACATGCATTTGGCAACACTCAAGGTCAAGTCCCTTCTAACATCAACGAAAATTCGAGCCTAACCCTGAGTTGTAAACATGTGCAATGCAGACGACCGGGTTAGACCTCAAGCATTGCCTGTCGTAATAAATTGTACAGTCCTGTCCCTGTTACAGGGTGTACAAAAATATTAAAAAATGGTCGAGTTATTTGTTGTCCCGAGAAGCTCCTCCGCGTGAGCGGTGTATCAAATATTTCCAAAACTAATTGTCCGATTTATTTCAAACCTGGTACACATATTCTTAATAGTATTATATAAAACGTAGCACATCATTTTTTTTATGCGATAACCCATTCGTATATAATAAATGTCTTAAGTTTGCCTTGTTAGATAAACAATGAATAGTGATATTCACCTTGCTCTCATTTGTACAATAATTTTTTTTCTTCTCAAATCCGTTTGCTACATTGTAGATATTTTATTAATGAACACTATCGTTCACGCGTGTAACGGCGGAGGAGCTGCACGGGACAAGAAATAACTCGGCCATTCTTTAATATTTTTGTACAATATTTATACATATGCCTTAATACATGCTCTACACATAAGAAGTAAAGAAATAATTTTCAACCTCACAGTATCTGTAAAAAAAATGCTTCTAGTTTGTTGCTGTTTCGAGCGTCTCAGGGTGGAATAACACCTTAATAAAAGGTGTTGCCCGTTAATGGTTATATAAGTATAAATAAAGAAATAGGTATAATATAGACTGCGGAATTTTATGCAAATGCATGTTTTTGTAGTAATGGATTAAACAAGTGGGACTTTGACCCATCTATATTTCATCATTAAGAGGATTTTAAAAATATATTTGTAATTTTACATATTCTGGGTATTTTTCATGTTTCTTGCATATACGGAATTTGTTTACAAATTAGCTCGAGTAATTGTTAGATGTTACTGAACTGCGAGGCATATTAATGTTGGGTAATACTTTTTAATTGCTACATTGATGGCACCTTTCTTACATTTGGTATATTCAAGTAAAAACTGAGGAGGCTGACTGGGGTACCATCCCTAGTCCCCAAAAATTAATCAGGCTGATCGGTCAGAGTACGTCGCCAGGGTTGCGGTTTATGACCGTATTGCCCCGCGAGTTGGCGAACCGATAGACCAATATACCGATTAACTGAGGCCGAAGAATGACTAAAATTCTTAAAGATTGTACCACGTTCTTGATTGCCCTTAGAATTTTCGTTTCGCCCTGAGCCTGTTTTTTTCCCGATGCACAGTGGGCCTCAACCCGAAGAAATGGAGGAAAAATTTAACATGCCATTTGTTCATATCAAAATGTCGAATCTTATTAAGCTGATTTTAAAAAACTTTTTGGTTTTCTGTTGGCAAAGATAGAAAAGTATCTGTTACTGGATCTGAAGAAATTTGAAGAAAATGTAAAACATTTTTTTAGACGTGTTTCGCGAAGACATCTTTCATGGATTTCTTCAAACCAAACAGTTCTTTAAAATCAGCTTAATAAGATTCGGCATTTTGATAGGAACAAATGGCATGTTGAATTTTTCCTCCATTTCTTGAGGTTGAGGGCCACTGTACATAGTGGCAAAAACGGGCTCAGAGCGAAACGAAAATTCTAAGGGCAATCAAGAACGTGGTACGGTCTTTAAGAATTTTAGTCATTCTTTGGCCTGAGCTAATCCGTATATTGTTCTGCTGGTTCGCCGACTCGCGGGACAATACGGTCATAAACCGCAACCCTGGCGACATACTTTGACCGATCAGCCTGATCCATTTTTGGGGACTAGGGACTGTAACCCCAGTCAGCCACCCCAGTTTTTACTTGAATATGCCAGATGTAAGAAAGGTGCCATCAATGTAGCAATTAAAAAGTATCACCCAACATTAATACGCCTCGCGGTTCAGTAACATCTAACAATTACTTGAGCTAATTTGTAAATAAATATGAAAAATACCCAGAATATGCAAAATTACAAATATATTTTTAAAATCCTCTTAATGATGAAATATAAATCGGTCAAAGTTCCACTTTTTTAATCCATTACTACAAAAACATGCATTTGCATAAAATTCCGCAGTCTATATTATACCTATTTCTTCATTTATTCATTTATACTTATTTAGCCATTAACGGGCAACACCCTTTATTAAGGGGTTACGCCATCCTGAGACGCTCGAAACTACACGATTTTTTTACAGATACTGTGCGGTTGAAAATTATTTCTTTACTTCTTATGTGTAGAGCATGTATTAGCGCATATGTTGTATAAATATTGTACAAAAATATTAAAGAATGGCCGAGTTATTTCTTGTCCCGTGAAGCTCCTCCGCCGTTACGCGCGTAAACGATGTATACAATTATGACGCCGAGGTTTGTCTAACATGGGAAAGACCACGATTCTAGTGTTCATTAATAAAATATCTACAATGTAGCATACGGATTTGAGAAGAAAAAAATTTATTGTACAAATGAGAGCAAGGTGAATATCACTATTCATTGTTTATCTAACAAGGCAAACTTAAGACATTTATTATATACGAATGGGTTATCGCATAAAAAAATGATGTGCTACGTTTTAGATAATACCATTAAGAATATGTGTGCCAGGTTTAAAATAAATCGGACAAATAGTTTTCGATCTGCTCGAAGTTCATTCGGCCCACTCTCTTCTCTCCAATCCGCCCGGTTCGTCCGGGCCGCCTGAAAAAAATTCAAGTACTTGGTTGTATCGAAGCCGCTCAGTTCTTTCGAGTACCTGGCTCGGCCCAGCTTTTCAAGCCGAGCTAGGCTTGGCTTGCTTTTTCCGGGTACGTGAACAGGTCTAGTCGGTACGAAACATTTTATTATTTTATTGATAGTGGCATATATCCGCATAGATCCTACGCTGTAGGGGCGAAAGGCCGTTTTACCTGTACCTGCAGCTAAATCCGCGCGGACAAGGTAACGCGGAAAGGAACAAGACAATTAGAAGGCAACACAATTATAGAAGCGAAAATAGGAAATGGGTGTGATGCATGTACTAATGGAAATACCAAGTTCTGTATTTCTCATTAGATCTTCATGAAAATGATTGATACCGATCCATTCCTGGTGTTTTTCGATGATACCAAATACGATATAAATCTGGACATTTTTTAAGGAAACTGTATCATATGTGATATCATTTTCATTAGGAAAACACCACCAAACTATTGTCGTTATTTGCATGAAGATTTTCAAATGTTATTTAAATAAATTTATTTTATTTCTTGTGATTTCATACGCTCTTTCAGAAATATTGCCCGTCCTTATTCAAACGGATTGGTACATGCTTTGCACATAAGAAGTAAAGAAATAATTTTCAACCTCCATAGTATCTGTAAAAAAAATCGTCTAGTTTCGAGCGTCTCAGGGTGGCGTAACCCCTTAAGGCGAGCACGGCGACGACGCACAGTGGTCGGAATAGTGGTAGTAGGGGACATTTGGTCGAAAAATGAAGTTTATTCTATCGAAATCTACTGAGTGTACTCTACTTCCTAAATGTCCATTTTTTCATAATGTATTAAAAAAGTAACGCTCAATGAAATAGAGAAAATTGTCCAAGTTCTGTACAATTGACAAGAAATATCTTTCAAGTCCAACCGAGTCCCACGTTCTAACGAATTGGAATATTTTCAGCACACCTTTTACAGAATCATGCAAAAATCATTTCCCCCTTCAGCCCACTCTTCAAATTATTACGTTTAAAACTGTCAGCATTACGTCATTTTACGTATATACGTTCGTATCCATCGTATTATTATTGTATTACAAAGGGTTTTTACAAATACTTATGAATCTATTGGGCTCTATTTCGTTGAATAAATTAATAATAAATGAATAATAATGTTTAACTAAACTGTAGATTTCGTCACAATTTCTAATAGTACTATTTGACTTTTCCTTATAACTGAGAAACGAAAAGTGTCCCCAACATGCAATTTAAATCACTTAAAGAACATTAAATAAACTACTAAATAAACAGTTTTCAAATTTTTTTCTAGCAAATAAGTTGAAAAAATTGAAAAAAGAAACATTCACTAAACGTAGAAATATATTCAATTATAAATCATTAGAAAGGGATAATTTTTTCCTGTTTTCTTGGCGCAAATTTCATCCCGATATCTTTTATAGTTTAAACTACCCCTGTCCCCACCACTGTGTCTTTTCGCCAGCGCCGACGAAGGGACTTTCCTGACCAGGGTTGTCAGGTATTATTCTGTGTGGACAAAATTGTCCGTGGAGGTGTTATAAAAGCCCTGTTCCTGACCGAGTAAAGTCAGTTGTTCGACAGCCTCTAGATGAGACGGAGCTTCATTTAAACTGTAATTATTTAAAGTATGTACAAGAACATGGACTCCATGGACACTGTAAGTATTAAAATTGTATACTATTAAACCGGGTGATTCTTCCGCTAGAGTTCTCAAATCGAGTCATGTAAATCGGACTGTTTTTAAGGAAGTTAGTTTTACTTAATGAAAATAATTTTTTCATGTGGGTCATTTACATCCGGATGACATTACGACGTACGTTACGAAAAACAGCACATCTGTCTTCGTTTGAGCACGTTTGCGCGGTTTGCCACGAAAAGAATACGATACAGATATAAATTAAAATTTTCATATGTGTTTCCTTTTGGAGATTAGATGGAGTTATTATTTATTAAACAACAGTTTCAAAAGTTGAATTCTTCGATGCAAAATGCACTTCAACAATTTAAACTGATCACGCGCCGAAACGTTTCTGCCGTATAATCCAAAATGTGCTATTCTTCGGGGCGAAGGAGTGAAATATGCTAGTTTTTGCGGCGGAAGACCAAATGTGCTAATATTCGTCGGAAACGATGAAATGTTCTTCTTTACGTGGCAAACTGAAACGTGCTGTTTTTCGTAAAAAAAAAGAAACGTGCTACTTTTCGTAACGCACGTCTTTATGTCGTCCCGATGAAAATGGCCCACATGAAAAATTTATTTGAATAATGTAAAGCTAACTTCGTTAATAATCAAGGCATTTTTGATCAAGTCAAATAACATTGTTTAATTTCAAATTATTTGTTACATATTTTTCTCCATTTCTAGATGCAAGCAGCTTTACCAGAAGCAGCACCAGTGGACACGACGTCGGCAGCAGCCGCAGCAGGGCCAACCAAGGAAGAGGCTGTCAGCCGGGAAAATCCGGGCGACAGCAGAGGCTGTCAGCCCCCCCCCCCCCCGCCAAGTATTCGCGATACTTCGGAGAAAACTATAGCGAGGGTAATTATGTGGAATGTGGTACTATTTCTTAGGGTAGACCGGGGGGGGGGGGGGGGTTGTAACACTCTGACTTTGGAATACGATTACAGTTAGGTGTATCACAGTTAGCACAAAAGTTCTTGTACGAAAATGTTACTTACTTATCTGACATTATTAAGACACAACAGTTTCGCTGCATGTCAAGTAATATCCAGGTTATTAATAAAAAATGAAAAGCGGAGAAAGCCCTAACCACGGGTCGGTTGTAACACTGCATGGAGTGGATAGTAGCACAAATTTAACTTTGCAAAATTAAAAAATATTTGTTGATTTTAATTATAATAATAAATGAAAAAAGGTAAAATTTATAACCACTTATGCGGTATCGAAATTGTGGCAGAAATAGAAAACGTTTTGGCTGGTGCATTCTTCATGTGATCAATCCTTACATTCAGTACATTGCACCCATTTTTCATTCGTTTGCTTATGCTGTGCTATATGATTCCATGCAAACATGACAATATTATTCATCTTCTTTGTCACTATTCGGTTCTGTCGCGGTACAACCCATCCCGACTGCCGATGTTACAATCGCCCCCGACCAGGCTTTTGAACTTAAATTATGAATTTTGATTAACGAGACACTTAAAAGTATAAAGTAACGATCAGTATTACTTTAAAAATGGCCAGATTAAATATTAAAAAAAAGAAAAAACACGTACTTGCAAAGGGAGTATTCATATTATAATTTTAAATCAGTAAGAAAAAGTTACTTTGGGGTATCGAAAAGTTATTTTCTTCGCTATACATGTCTATACCGCTAGGACATAGATGTGTGTATTCCAAATGTCATTCTTCATCATATATTCAAATTTTGTGTTAATATCTATCATATGTTTTGAGATATTTAACGTGTTACAATCGCCCCCGGTCTACCCTATTTCCTACTCAACTATTTTGTGCGAAATATTGCAATTATCAGAATGTTATTCCGTTTTAAGAAATGTCCGAATATATTTTTTATGAATCACTATATGTATGGGTAGAAGTAGAAAATATAATTTTTATGTTTCTGTTTCAGTTAAGAAGACAAATACGTAAATTAAAATTTTTACGGGGAGGTCGTCAAGGACGAGGTGCCCGAGGGCGCGGAACGACACCCGGAGGTTGGGGAAGAGGCGGAGCGGGTGGATGGAGAGGAGGCGCAGGAGGTGGATGGGGTGGAGGCGCAGGAGGTGGATGGGGACGAGGCGCAGGAGGTGGATGGGGAGGTGGTGCAGAACGGCACATTAATATATATTATGTATGATTATAATAGATTGTAGAATATTAATTGGAAAATAATCAATTCTGTTTATTTCGTGTATGTTTGGTTCAAATCTAGAAACTCAATTTTAACCCACTTCCACCCATTCAATTGTCTTGAAACCTCTTAAACGTACGTAGTTATGATGACAATACAAAATTATGAAAAAAAAACCGAGGAAGTAAAAAAATTACCCAGTCATCAATACATATAACCCATAACCACAAATCCAAACGACTTAAAATTAGCCTATAACCACAAATCAAATCAATTTAATGGACATGAAATCAGCATATGTCACGCTGTCCGACACTCAATCGCCACTCAGCAATCCGATGTTTCATATCCGATCGAACTCCAGACATAAGAATCGCCCCTCCACTCTGTAAATTCCGATAGTAATAACCGATTTCGTTGCCAATGAAGAATAAATAAATGTCAGCCGTTCCAAGCCTATTGTCGTGTAACGTTCATTCTTCCCCACTCTAAGTCTAATTAATACATAAGAGTACTGCGTGAGCTGAAATTATTATCAGACCACGTCTACCTCTAAGGAGCTGTAGCGTTACGAGTCTTATTTAGAAATAAAACATTATTTTATTTCACTTCCACTGGTTTCACGTGCTATTCCGAGCCGCCCAACAAGACACGTGGGAACTAGTACTCCAGTTTCATACTGTGTCACGAATTTTGCGGATTTCTCCAAACTTAGACAGTAATAAATAAATAATAAAAAAATGTATTACAACAAATTTTGAATTAAACGATTTTATTTAAAACGCTGTAAAAACTAAAAAATAATTTTTTTGTTGTACTACCATTTCGATGTTGTTTTGTCAATTTAAATAGAATCGTGGAGCAGGATGTTTCATAATAGAATATGGATCAATTTAATACAGAATCAAGCGTCGAAATGAATTTGTTGTGAGATATCCTGCTCCACGATTTTATTTGAAGTGAAAAAACAACATCGAAATGGTAGTACAAGAAAATAATTATTTTTTAGTTTATAAGTTCGCCATTGTCTCGGCTTAATATTTAAAAGTTGCTCTCCAATTGCTAACCTAGTCTTTTCTTTTCATGTGGTATTCCCGAAGTATCGACTGTGTGCACTCTTAAAACAATGCCAGTGCCAGGAGCCGGTTCATATAGGCAATGAACATTAAATTCGGCACCGCATTCATTGCAAATCTTAATATATAAACCAGAAAGTGTTTGTGTGATTGCCTGTCGCCTAAAAACTTTCGAACGCTAAACTCTCGGGTCACGAAATGTGTCCCATTTCATTATTCTTAACTAATCCAGATGAATGTGACTATTTTCACAAAAAAATGGGTAAAATTAGTTTGGAAAATTAGAATCTAAATTTCGGGCGAAGCTGAGTAGTAAAGCTATGTAGTACCATATATTTTCAAATATGTTTCCGTTTCCGGAGAATCGAAAATTTTGCCATATTTAAACGTATAAGCGCACAGAAGTTACGTTTTTAAAAAAACAAGCTCTGCAAATGATATCAGTCCACCCGGGACTAAGTATTTTATAAGATTTTCCATGTGTGCCCTTTTCTTTATAAATTTTCAATAAAGTAGCAATAGATTTCCATTGCTCCTCAGACAATGTAATATCAAAATATAATTGCGGCAGTTTAGTATTCATTTTATTTGGATTATTGTGAGGTTCGAATTCTTGGCTAAGTAGTATGACTTTTGTTTGAAACATTAATGCTATCCACTAGGAGTGTGCGGATCGTCCCAAGGCTCGGGGTCGCAAGATTCGGGCTACAAGCTTGGCCGCCATGAGCGGGCAATTTGATTTCAGGTCGGCTCGGCAAAACTCGGCCGCGATCGGCTCAAAAGCCAGCTATTAACAGAAGAACGAAACGGAAAGAATTCTGTACATCATTTATATCGATACCAGTGATAAGTTTTTACTTTTCTGTCTCCTGTTGAATCATAATTAACCGAGCCATCAGTAACCGAACAAAATTGTTACCTGAGAACGTAGAGCAATGATGTTTCTTACATGTTAATTTAAAATAATAAAATATTCGCCATCCCGTATATTTTAGTTACTATGAAACGTCCACGAAATATTTCTTTTTGTATGCTTATAGTTATTTGTACGTTTTTTATTTTAAATCTGAACCTATCCCAAAAACATAATATCCTATATATCCCGTTTACATAAAGTACTAAGTATGAAGTATGTAAAGAAGTAGCTGCAAAATTTTCAAGTAAGTTGTTGCCAGACACATTAAATTTTCACGTTAGAACCAATAGATGGAATTTGTTAACAAATTTGAAAAAACATTTCGAAATTCCGGTTAAAGAAGAAAAAGAAATAGAGGATAGTATCAATGTCAGTAACGAAAGTAATATTAGCCAAGAATTCGAACCTGACAATAATCCGAATAAAATGAATAATAAACTGCCGGAATTATATTTTAATATTACATTGTTTGAGGAGCAATGGAAATCTATTGCTCCTGTATTGAAAGTTTACAAAGAAAAGGGCACTCGTGGAAAATCTTACAAAATACTTAGCCCCGGTTGGACCGATATTATTTCCAAAACTTGTTTTTTAAAAACAAAACTTCCGTGCGCTTATACCTTTAAATATGGAAAAATTTTCGATTCTCCGGAAGCGGAAACATATTTGAAAATATATGGTATTTGCAATGAATGCGGTGCCGAATTTAAAGCTCATTGCCTATATGAACCGGCTCCTGGCACTGGCATTGTATTAAGAGTGCACACAGTCGATACTTCGGGAATACCGCATGACAAGAAAAGAGCAGTGAAAGGAACAAATAGGGTAGAAATTGGGCAACAATTGATAAATATTAAACCCAGAAAATGGAGAAACGATGCAGCATCAGATTTAACCTGCGACGATCCTGAACCTCCTTATGTTGCGCGACAATGCACTTTAAGAAAAATCAGGGAAGAAGCATCGTACGGGAATTAGGAATCAATAAAGATCTTGATCCTATTAATTCGTTATGCGAGTTAAAATATATGGGGCAATACGCGGGATACATTAAAGAGATTTCAAAGGATCATTTCTATTGTTTTTACTGGTCACCTCTGCAAATGGAATTGTATAAAACATTAATTAAAACGTTCAGGAAAATAGAATTAGACGCGACTGGACAATTAGTGAAAGTAATAGAAAAAATAAATGGTGAGAAGAAACATATATTCTTGTAGCAAATTATTATAAAAGGTGCAAATAGTATACAACCAGTATTTCAAATGCTTTCAGAAAAGCACGATACTAATTTAATTACGTACTGGTGAGAGAAATCGTAAGACACGGGGCACCAGTGCCTCCAGAAGTTGATTGTGATTATTCACTGGCGCTTTTGAATGCAACCAGCTTAGCATTCAATGAACGTTGTTTGAAAACTTACATTTCGGATTGTTATAATTGGATTAGTGGAGAAATGTTGGAACATCCACTTCACTGTTTTATCAGAATTGATATTGCCCATTTGATAAAAATTATTTGTAGCAAGGATGTATTTCACAGAAAGCATCCTAAAATTAAAGACTTCTTTGTGCGATGCACGGGGCTAATGTCATCGTGTGATAATGTGGAAGATTTTAAGACACTGCTTCAGTCAATATTTATTGTCGCTTACAGTGAGTACGATGGCAAAGATGCCGATGGAAATACAGTAATATGTGAGCAGAAGCGATCGTATTTATTCGAAAGAATAAAGTCATTCACATTTACGAGCGACGAGAATGAAAAAAGAATACGATGATTTAGAAACTTTAAATGAAGATGAGAGTATAGTTGTATTTATAAATAGAATCAGGGATGCGGCTGAACAAATGACAAAAAACAGTGTAGAGACAGATAGATATAACGCATTTTATTGTCCAGAACTTGTCCCTTATCTAGTTAAATTATCTAGACATTTTCCTCTCTGGACACAGGTGATGAGGGGACATTTCCCTCTGTCATCGCATGTAGCGACATCCTCTAGATGTGAGGCATATTTTAAAGATCTAAAGCATTCAGATTTTGGCGCAAATTATAGACCAATGCGCGTCGATAAATTTATCATTCAGCACATAAAATCTATTGAAAATCTCTCGAAATTGGAACGTGCTGCAATTAAACGCACCAACGAAAAAATTGCAATGCTGACTACTGAAGAAAGACATGAAAAACAAAGAAAAATTGATTCACGTGATTTTCGCGAAAATGTGCAGGACGCTACGGATACTTGTGATTATTTAAGGGAACAAGAAAATTGGAAAGGATTAAATATTGAAGTGAAATCAAGTAAATCAAAAGATTTACAAGTGGACAACGATGAAAATATACAAAATCGAAGTCCAACCGCAGATGTAGAAAAAAGCAATACATTGAATGTAATACAGAAGCCCTTAATCAACAAAAAAAATACTCCTAGAAGAAAATATTTAACTCCATGCCCAGACATTCACCTCACATATGACAAGCCATTAAGGAAAAGAAGAAATGAAATATTAAGAAATGGAAACAACTGTAATTTGGTTAATCTTAATGGCGAAAAAATATATATTAAAAATACGTGTGCATTCGACTCATTGGTTGGAGTATTCACCAGTGGGTATTGCAACTATAGTACATTCAAAAACTGGATCGATGAAAATTCAGACAATATATTTTTTATGTTCGTCAAAAAATACGCTATGGAGAATATTAACAACTCCGTGTATGAAGAGCAAGGAGCAATTTTATGTACAATATTTGAAATTCGCAATAATATTGTAGATTGTACTACAAGTCCCAATTGGCTATTTTCAAAACATGTAACAGACGTTTGCAGTGTCGAAGAAAATAGAATCTGCGGCAAATGTAAAGTACATTTGAGAAAATTTTTTGTACTAGATTTTATTAGTACAAACACAACTGAAGATTTTAAACAAAACTTTCTTAATTTTGTTGCGCAATTCTTCAGTACACAAACAGTCACGTATAAAACATGTCAATCAGCAGTGCAATTAAAGAGAGAAGCAAAATCATATGTGGTTATAGACCCCGAAATCTTTTTGCAACAAAATAAAATGAAATATCAAAATGGAATTGTTTTAAACAGCATCCCAGAAAAATTTCAAATTGAAGATGTGATATACATTTTAAGTGGCATCGTATGTCATAGCCCAGAACATTTTACAGCTTACTGCCGTAATACAGCAGGAATATGGACATTACACAATGATGTTAGTCAAAAGTTGCGGACAATTACAAATCCACAAAGGGTAAAAATAAATCCGTCAACAATAATATTTATAAAAATATAAAAATTCTGATAATACTATAATTAATCAGAATATATGGTAATGGTATTTCACAATAATACAACTATTGAATTGGTGCGGCGTCGACAGCGGTGTAAAGTGGAGGACCACTGACTGTGTCACAATTATTAGCAATAGGACTTTTCCTCGCGGATCACGCGATCACGCGAGAGGATCGACGCCGCCGTAAATTTCCCAACAAAGGGACGAAGGGAATAATAAATTTGATCGGTACGGCGTCGACAGCGGTGTAAAGTGCAGGAACACTGACTGCGTCACAATTATTAGCAATAGGACTTTTCCTCGCGGATCATGCGATCACGCGAGAGGATCGACGCCGCCGTAACTTTCCCAAAAAAGGGACGAAGGGAATAATAAATTTGATCGGTACGGCGTCGACAGCGGTGTAAAGTGCAGGAACACTGACTGCGTCACAATTTTTAGCAATAGAACTTTTCCTCGCGGATCATGCGACCACGCGAGAGGATCGACGCCGCCGTAACTTTCCCAAAAAAGGGACGAAGAAAATAATAAATTTAATTCACCCTTTAATTTTTTTAGATACATTTCTAAGTTTATAGGAGCAGACAGACAGAAGACAGATAGATAGTGTCGGTTTATAAAGATCCAACTGACGCGCTGCGCCTCAGAGTTTCCACTATAGGTAGCAACAATTTAAGGGGGCCGTCTCATTTTTGTTATTGTCCGAATCGATCGAAGCGTCCCCAGTAAACACACGGACCCTAATGAAACTACTGCGGTCGATAAAAAGAACATCTACAGAGGTGACATCTCCAGGTACTCTATGTAGACGAATTTTTTACGCATAGTTGCCACATTTTCTGTTCTCTCCGTCTCTGCCGCGCTGTTGCCACAGCTCTTTCTATCGAGAAGTCTTGAAGGAATATGGCACGAGAGCTGCGTCTAGGCAAGGATCGACGGGCTCTAGCTACCGCTGATGGAGGGGGAAACACCTACAGGAGCGGTGGTTATGTGTGCGTGACTGATGCAGGCACAATTCAAGCACACATAACCACCACTCCTGTAGGTGTTTCCCCCTCCATCAGCGGTAGCTGGAGCCCGCCGATCACTGCGTCTAGCGTCAGAGCCTCGCTAAAAATAAAGGAGGATAGCAATAATGAAAGATAAAGAGGTTGGGTAGTGAAATTAGAAAACATATCAATGAAACATTACTAAATTACGTATCAATATCCCTTCTAAACATCGCAATTCTTATTATCTTCTGTCATTCTGTGCAATATTTATGTTTACTTGTGAAAAAATATAATGATATGATTGTTCAACGATTGTTTATTTTGTTTGTTTTAATAGAATGTAAAACTTTCACATTTTCTATCGTATCGGCATGAACGTTTCAGTAAGATACTGCTGAGATTTCCCAGATGAAAATGAATTTAAACACGGCATAAATCAGATTATTTTTAAACGATTTTATTCAGCTTCGATCTTCGGTTTGTTTGTAGGTACTTTTGTGTGTTTGATGTATGTATGGTTCAAATCTGGCAACTCCAACTTCCAACTATCGAGTTGTCTTGAAGCTTTGCAGGCGTGCGTAGTTTGGATGACAATACAATATCTAAAAAAAAAATAAACCCTGAAGGGGTGAAAAAATTACTGAGTCATCAATAAATATAACCCATAACCACAAAACGACTTGGAATCAGTCATTCGCGTTCTTTACGAAAACGACAAAAAGCCGTTGCGTTCGGGACGCTAGTGGCATCGCGATTTCCATAGTAAATGCACAATTTATAACGAGAAATGATTCGTTAAGTTCGTATAGGTAAAAAATTGTAGTACAAGACAAGAATAATTATTTAGTCTTTAGTGTATTTTAATTTAGTTTTTAGTGCATTTGGAATAAAATCGTTTAACATAAAATTTTTTTTATATATTTTTTAGCATTATTAGATTAGAAATGTTACATTTATCTTTAATTATATAATGCAGTTCTAGAAATAACCCGATTTATACCACATTTGAAATCATTTTAATCTGGAAAATCTCAGCAGTATGTTACTGAAAACGTTAGGTTTTACATTTAATTAATACATAATCCACTTCAAGCAATACTGTCGGTATGCGTTTCGAGTCGAGGCTCGAACCGAGATCAGAAGCCACCGCCGAACAGCCCAAGTCCTCAGCACGAAGAGAGATCGCGCCGGTTCGGATAAACATGCTGCCGAAAGTCATTTGAAATTTCGAAGCCTTCGAATAAATAATCCGATTTATACCGTGTTTGAATTCATTTTCATCTGGACAATCTCAGCAGTATGTTACTGAATACTGAAAATGTCACGTTTTACATTTTATCAACACTGTATGCCTAGGGTTGCCACCTTTTTTACAGAAAAATAACGTACATTTACTTTTGTGGGGTATACAAAAAAGTACTCTCAACAAATTAAAAGTACATTTTAATTTTATTAGTTTTTATTTCTTCCAAACATATTTTCTATTGCTTTTAGCATTGCAGAGTAAATTTGTATTATTTTGAAATATCGCAATGGCGTCATTGCACTCAATATTCATATTGAAATATATAAATCATTCGTTTTTTATTAGATTGAGAGAGGTGTTATTTATTTCATCCCGCCACTTCACATTCATGACAGAGAAAACTCTCTCAGTAAATGCTGAAGTGGCGGGAACAGATAGAAGATAATATTATTGCGTTACGTTTCACGTAATATCATTAATTGTGAAATAAAGTATTTTCACGTAGTTTATTGTTATTCAAAAGTATAGAGTACATTTACCTATAATAACGTAAGATACTTCATTTTAAAGTACGGGTGGCAACCTTATGTATGCCTCTCCAACCGAGATTACAACCCGCCGCCGAACAGCCCAAGTCCTCGTTGGTCGGGACCGGCGTTGAGCCCGTATCGTGAACGGAGTCCTAATTCCGAATGTTCGTTTCTCGCTTCTTTCTGGCCGAAGGGGGGAGCGAGATGGGTCGCTTTGCATGCGCGACGGGCGCGAACGCAAAGGACGAAGTGTTAGGCGACCGAAAGACGGAGCGAGACCAAACATCAACGCGTCGTCTGTCTTGTACCGCCCTCGCTCGCTTTCAGTGCCTCTCGCTCGCTCTCGCCTTCGCCGGACAAGAGTGAGACAAAAGTGGTGGGGATAGCGAAAAAGTCCACATCGTGTACACCAAACCGAGCCCGTAATGAGACAATACTGTAGTATCTTTTATTTGAGTTTATCCAGATATTATCTTTGCCCATTCCTGTTCTTCAACCACTTCGTCGTGATTCGTTCAAGTCTCCTTGATGGCAAAATAGTGATAGGGGAAATGCGGCAACAGCGCGATTCGACTCTCGATACGTCTCGGCAACTATGTCTTTCCCACATTTATCGGCTAGTTTGGTCTTCCACCGGTTCTGATGGTACATAGCGCGAATATACCATCAACGCCGGTGACGGAGAATCCTGGAAGCTTCATTCTGTCATTTCTCGAGTCTGTCTCAGTACACAATTCATAAATTCATTATTATTTCGACGTACGGTGGTTATTAGCGCTCATACGCACCAGACCACCCTGCACTGATGTCTACTGAAGGCAACTATACCCGCAAAAACTTCCTTCTTGTCGATTCCAGGACGAAAGTTGTAATTTACGGATTGTTTACTACATCGCGTATACGCAGGGTCGGCGGAACCATTATGCAAGTTACGCGCCGCATAAGGGCGCCAGCCGAATGGGACGCTAAAAAACTATATCGCACGCTTAATAATAACGGAATCCAACCCCCACATAAACGAAATGTTCACCCCGTAAAGATTAAACATATTAAATAGAAAATAGGTGCAAAAATTTTGGGCACTAAAAAATTTTCTTGTATAAGGGCGCCAACTAACCTCGCGTCGGCCCTGCTTATACGTCACGCTGGTGCTATGTGGCTGCAGTACACCATTAGCGCCACCAACGGACAAGCCTTGAAGTTTCAGTCTGTCAGTTTTCGATTCATAAATTCATTATTATTTCAACGTACGGTGGTTATTAGCATTCAAACGCACCAGACCACCCTGCACAGATGTCTACTGGAGGCAACTATACCCGCAAAAACTTCCTTTTGGCCGATTCCAGGACGAAAGTTGTAATTTACGGTTTGTTTACTACACGCGTATACGTACACGCTTTTCCTAGCTTGTGTGAGCGTACGCACACACTCATGGCCCGCTGAGACGGCCCCCTTAAACCAAGCAAGATGGTGTGAGCTGACTCCTATCGAAGAACCACGGGAAGGGCGGAAAACAGTAAGGAAGTTGAAGACCATGCTTGACTCGATGGGATCACCGTACGAAATTTTGCTATAGGGTAGGCCGTGAGGTCACGAATTATACAGACAGAAGACAGCTACAAGAAAAGATACAGATGCGGATCTACGTTGCAAATTATTTGCATACCATATTTCAGGTAATATTTGACATCTTATGAATCTCTGGTAAAATTTTGTACGCTTATAATACAACTATTAACCATTTCCATTACAAAATGTGTTACAGATCCAGAAATATTAAGAATGCAGTCTTAGATTCCACAAGCAACCTCAGTTGATGATTGATAAAAATATGTGATATAAATAATTAATACAATTACTTAATTAGAACAATAAGGTATAAATAAACTGCTAAACTGTATACAGCAAAAAAAGATATTTGTAAAGAAGTATTAGATGTCCCAATTACTGCCAGTGTCCATATTATTGCCATTTAATTTATTGTAGTTAATAAAAACGTTCTGCAACGTCGAATATACGGTATATACGAATAAAGTATGTGCGGTCGTCGTATGAATTACCGTCGAATAAATTGATACATCTTTCCTTCCTTCACTCCCTGATATCGCTATCTTTCTTTGTTGAAAATGTTACATCATTCTACATATAAATAAAAAGCATATTAGTATTGTTTCATCGACATCTTTCCTAACTCCACTTTTGAAGCGAGGCAAAGTATCATGCTTTGTCTTTTTCGTAGCACTGTTTCTTGCAATTTGTTCAGCCGCGTCTCTGATACTATTTATAAATAAAACTAAATTATCTTTTAAATTGCGGCAGTATATTATTTATTTTACTTGGATTATTGTAAGGCTCGAATACTTGGCTAGTATTACTTTCGTCAGAAACATTAATGCTATCCACTATTTCTTTTTCTTCTTCTTCCACCGGAATTTTGAAATGTTTTTCAAGTTCGTTAGCAACTTCTACGGATTGTTTTTAACTTAAAAGTTTAGTGGATTTGATGACAACTTTCCAGAAATGTTTATAAATGCGTAGTTACTTTCTTTCGCTGACGTCACTCAGCGCTGACACCCCAAAGCGCTGCGGCACGAAGGGCCACTGCTGAAACGTAAACAGATGTCTGCGATACCCTCGAAAACTTTCCAAAGACGCACGAAAGTCAGTCAGTTTTCAGACGCAGCTCTTGCAAGATCGTGCGTTCATTTACGACTTGTAAAGTAATTATGAGAAGATTATATTATTTTCCGTTTTGCGATTTCATTGTAGTGGTTAGTGAAAAATGCCTAGAAAAGCACTGACACACTCTGGTGTTATTCCGGGCATAGTGCAGAAGTGTGAAAAGTGTGAAGTATTCAAGCAGAGTTATAAATTGAAGTGTCGTTTGGATAAAGTGTGGGATAAAGAATCTGCAAAAATTTATGTAAGTTGTCACCACATACCTTAAACTCTTACGTTAGAAATGATTAATAATTCGATTCTTGGGCCAACGAAATCATTGGGTGGGCAAATCTCTTCTACATCTAAACTAACGGACTGCATCGTTGAAAGAACGATTTTGATAAAATATTGGGAAAAAATCGAAATTTAACGCGATCGCTTCACCAGGACCCTTCTTTTCGCGGTTTTTATTTTTTAATAACATTCTGGAGGGTGGGTACACGAAATTCTTGGGTGGGTAAATCTCTCCTACATATAAACTAACGGACTGCATCGTTGAATGAACGATTTTGTTAAAATATTGGGAAAAATCGAACTTTAACGCGATGGCTTCACCAATTTCCCTTCTCTTCGCGGTTTTTATTTTTTAATTCGATTCTGAAGGGTGGGCATACGAAATTATTGGGTGGGAAAATCTCTCCTACATCTATACTAACGGACTGCATCGTTGAAAGAACGGTTTTGATAAAATATTGGGAAAAAATCGAACTTTAACGCGATCGCTTCAACAGGACCCTTCTCTTCGCGGTTTTTATTTTTTAACCCGATTCTGGTGGGTGGGCATACGAAATTATTGGGTGAGAAAATCTCCCCTACATCTACACTAACGGGCTGAATCGTTGAAAGGACGATTTTGATAATATTTTTGAAGAAAATCGAACTTTAACGCGATGGCTTCACCAATTTCCCTTCTCTTCGCGGTTTTTATTTTTTAATTCGATTCTGAAGGGTGGGTATACGAAATTATTCGGTGGGCAAATCTCTCCTACATCTAAACTAACGGGCTGCATCGTTGAAAGAACGATTTTGATAAAATTTTGGGAAAAAATAGAACTTTAACGCGATCGCTTCACCAGGACCCTTCTCTTTGCGGTTATTATTTTTTAATTCGATTCTGAAGGGTGGGCATACGGAACTATTGGATGGGCAAATCTCTCCTATATGTAAACTAACGGGCTGCATCGTTGATAGAACGATTTTGATAAAATTTTGGGAAAAAATTGAACTTTAACGGGATCGCTTCACCAGGACCCGTCTTTTCGCGGTTTTTATTTTTTAATTCCATTCTGGAGGGTGAGCACACGAAATTATTGGGTGGGCAAATCTCTCCTACCCCTAAACTAACGGACTGCATCGTTGAAAGAACGATTTTGTTAAAATATTGGGAAAAAATCGAACTTTAACGCGATCGCTTCACCAGGACCCTTCTTTTCGCGGTTTTTATTTTTTAATTCGATTCTGGTGGGTGGGCATACGAAATTATTGCGTGGGCAAATATCTTCTACATCTATACTAACGGACCTCATAGTTGAAAGAACGATTTTGATAATATTTTCGAAAAAAAATCGAACTTCAACGCGATCGGTTCACCAGGACCCTTCTTTTCGCGGTTTTTATTTTTTAATTCCATTCTGGAGGGTGGGGACACGAAATTATTGGTTGGGCAAATCTCTCCTACATCTAAACTAACGGGATGCATCATTGAAACGACGATTTCTATAATATTTTCGAAGAAAATCGAATTTTAACGCGATGGCTTCACCAATTTCCCTTCTCTTCGCGGTTTTTATTTTTTAATTCGATTCTGAAGGGTGGGCATACGAAATTATTGCGTGGGCAAATCTCTCCTACATCTATACTAACGGACTGCATCGTTGAAAGAACGGTTTTGATAAAATATTGGGTAAAAATCGAACTTTAACGCGATCGCTTCAACAGGACCCTTCTTTTCGCGGTTTTTATTTTTTAACCCGATTCTGGTGGGTGGGCATACGAAATTATTGCGTGGGCAAATCTCTTCTATATCCAAACTAACGGTCTGCATCGTTGACAGAACGATTTTGATAATATTTTCGAAAAAAATCGAACTTTAACGCGATCGCTTCACCAGGACCCTTCTTTTCGCGGTTTTTATTTTTTAATTCGATTCTGGTGGGTGGGCATACGAAATTATTGCGTGGGCAAATATCTTCTATATCTATGCTAACGGACTGCATCATTGAGAGAACGATTTGGATAATATTTTCGAAAAAAAATCGAACTTTAACGCGATCGCTTCACCAGTTTCCCTTCTCTTCGCAGTTTTTATTTTTTAATTCGATTCTGAAGGGTGGGCATACGAAATTATTGGGTGGGCAAATCTCTCCTACATCTAAACTAACGGACTGCATCGTTGAAAGAACGGTTTTGATAAAATATTGGGAAAAAATCAAACTTTAACGCGATCACTTCCCCAGGACCCTTCTTTTCGCGGTTTTTATTTTTTGATTCGATTCTGAAGGGTGGGCATACGAAATTATTGGGTGGGCAAATCTCTTCTACATCTAAACTAACGGACTGCGTCGTTGAAAGAACGGTTTTGATAAAATATTGGGAAACAATCGAACTTTAACGCGGTCGCTTCCCCAGGACCCTTCACTTCGCGGTTATTATTTTTTAATTCGATTCTGAAGGGTGGGCATACGGAATTATTGGGTGGGCAAATCTGTTCTGCATCTAGACTAACGGACTGCATCGTTGAAAGAACGATTATGATAACATTTTCGAAAAAAATCGAACTTTAACCCGATGGCTTCACCAATTTCCCTTCTCGTCGCGGTTTCATTTTTTAATTCGATTCTGAAGGGTGGGCATACGAAATTATTGGGTGGGCAAATCTCTCCTACATCTAAACTAACGAACTGCATCGTTGAAAGAACGGTTTTGATAAAATATTGGGAAAAAATCGAACTTTAACGCGATCACTTCACCAGGACCCTTCTTTTCGCGGTTTTTATTTTTTAACTCGATTCTGGTGGGTGGGCATACGAAATTATTGCGTGGGCAAATCTCTTCTGCATCTAAACTAACGGACTGCATCGTTGAAAGAACGATTTTGATAATATTTTCGAAAAAAATCGAAGTTTAATGCGATCGCTTCACCAGGACCCTTCTTTTCGCGGTTTTTATTTTTTAATTCCATTCTGGAGGGTGTGCACACGAAATTATTGGGTGGGAAAATCTCTCCTACATTTAAACTAACGGGCTGTATCGTTGGAAGAACGATTTTGATAATATTTTCGAAGAAAATCGAACTTTAACGCGTTGGCTTCACCAATTTCCCTTCTCTTCGCGGTTTTATATTTTAATTCGGTTCTGAAGGGTGGGCATACGAAATTATTGGGTGGGCAAATCTCTCCTACATCTAAACTAACGGACAGCATTGTTGAAGGAACGGTGTTGATAAAATATTGGGAAAAAATCGAACTTTAACGCGATCGCTTCACCAGGACCCTTCTTCTCGCGGTTTTTATTTTTTAACTCGATTCTGGTAGGTGGGCATACGAAATTATTGCATGGGCAAATCTCCTCTACATCTAAACTAACGGACTGCATCGTTGAAAGAACGATTTTGATAATATTTTCGAAAAAAATCGAACGTTAACGCGATCGCTTCACCAGGACCCTTCTTTTCGCGGTTTTTATTTTTTAATTCGATTCTGAAGGGTGGGCATACGAAATTATTGAGTGGGCAAATCTCTTCTACATCTAGACTAACGGACTGTATCGTTGAAAGAACGATTTTGATTATATTTTCGAAGAAAATCGAACTTTAACGCGATGGCTTCACCAATTTCCCTTCTCTGCGCGGTTTTTATTTTTTAATTCGATTCTGAAGGGTGGGCATACGAAATTATTGTGTGGGCAAATCTCTCCTACATCTAAACTAACGGACTGCATCGTTAAAAGAACGGTTCTGATAAAATATTGGGAAAAAATCGAGCTTTAACGCGATCGCTTCACCAGTACCCTTCTCTTCGCGATTTTTATTAATAATTCGATTCTGGAGGGTGGGCAAACAAAATCATTCGGTGGACAAACGTGGCCAGATCGCGCACAATCGTATCCTACTTGTAAAAAATTGAAAAATGTTCATGGATGGTGCGGATGACGAAATTTTTAATTTGTTCATTACTTTTTTTTTAATGGTTTGCCTACGAAAATTTTGGGTGGGCAAACGTGGGCAAACGATGGACAATCATTTCCCACTGTCAAATCATTAAAAAGTTTTCATGGGGGTGCTGGTGAAAAATTTTTTTTGTCCATAACTTTTTTTTGGAGGGTGGGCAGACCAAAATTTTTTATGGGCAAACGTGGGCAAACGATGGACAAACGCATGCCCTCGAGTTTTTTTAAAAAATCGCATTTGGGGGTGCTAACTTCACAAACCTTCGTTTTCCTACCTCTCTTTTTCACCTGTTCTTCCTTTTCTTCTCCCATCTTCTCATCTACTGCGTTTTCTTTCCCCCTTATCTCTCCCTTTCCCCCTCTTTCCCTCCCATTCTATCTTCCTCGCCTTCTTGTCTATTTTCTCTTCTTTCACTCCCTTCTTTATCCACTGTCTCCGCTACCTCCTTATTGCCTTTCATCGTCGCCCGATGTCGCTACCGTCCTCTCTATTGTAGGGAGTGCTGTATATCTCCCACTGTGTCTTTTCCCCCACTCCTCCGGGATGTGGAGAGTGGGGATGTCGTCTCACCGAGACGAGGTGCAGGAGGCCATCTTGTCTCTTGCCTTGCCGACAGTCACGTCGATCAGACGTACGAAATATATATACGGCTGTGTTGAGTTCAGTCGCGTGTTATAATTACCCGGTCATCCTTATTACATATTCTGACGTATATTCCCGGACCCCCCGGCACGGTCCTACACTATCTCTACTCTCCCGCCTTTTCCTCTCCCGTTCAATCCTTTCCTCTTTACCCTAACCTCAAAACTCGCGCGCCTCCTCCCTGTTTACCTCTTCTCTCTCGCTCCCCTTTTCTTCGCCCTTTCTCTCCCTTTACTCCCTGCTTCCCCTTCTCCTTCCGCACCCACCTTTCACTCTCTTCTCGCCCTACTAGCACCTTTTATACCTCTTTCTCTCACACCGTTCACTCACACGTCACGCTTCGTACAAACCGGAAATGCAAGTCTCTCCCACACTTTTATTTAAAGTGGATTATTTAAAGTGAAAAACACCATCGTAATTATAGTACAAGAAAAGAATTATTTTTTATTTTTTAGTGCATTTTTAATAAAAATGTTTAACATAAAATTCTGTTTATATATTTTTTATTTTCTAATTTTTAGTGTTTGTGGATTTACATTTCACAGCTTCGACTTCTTTACAAATATCTTTTATTGCTGTATACTGTTTAACAGTTCGCTTAAACGCTATAGTCACTGAAAAATAATTCTTTTCTTGTACTACGATTTCGATGCTGATATACTACGAACGCCTGCAATTGTTTAATTATACTATTCGCACATACGTGACGGATCATTTCTGGATAAATTGTGTATTTTCGGTAATCGCGATGCGACTAGTGTCCCAAACGCAGCGGCTTTTTGTCGTTTTGGATTATATTTATTGATGACTGGGTAATTTTCTCACCCCCGTGGGTCTTTTTTAAGTATTGTATTGTCATTCAAACTACGCACGCCTGCAAAGTTTTAAGACAATTGGATAGTTGGAAGTTGGTTAAATTTGAGTTGCCAGATTTGAACCATACATAGGGTAAATCCGGGAGACGCGGCCGGGTCGGAGAGTTGGTCGAAACAGTTGATTCCTAGAGAATTAATTGTTCTGCACCTTAACACACTTTTACATATACACAGATGTAGAGTCTAAATATAGCGACTAGACCAACTCTCCAGCCCGACCGCGTCTCCCGGATTTACCCTATATCAAACATACAAACTGTTGGGAATTTATGTTACCCGGGTCAATTGTCAGATACATAACTATGTTTATCAATAGATGGCGTAGACCATACGCGGCCCACGTATCGATATTTTTCTCTTCTAGATCTTAGATCAGCTAAGACTGTCTCTTCAAGACAAAACGTTTTATGTGTGTGTTCTTAGAATCCTTGCTTTTTCTGATCACTTCTATAGTAATTGTGCCTTTACGTTCTGTGTGTTCCAAATAAATCTATCTGCTACGTGTCAATAACTAAACCGATTCAGACTATTTCTTATCACAAACAGAAGATCCAAGCTAAATAAAATCGTTTAAAAATTAATTTCTTTTAATCTTCATAAATAAGAAATGTTCGAAACACATCTAAATTTTTTAAGCGATAAAAAAGAAATTATGAATCAAATAAAAAATCTACGTTGTCAGAAATCTGAGTAATAGTGCATCATATAGCCATGCAAAATTTGAAGTAAATCGGTTGAATAGTTTTTGTGTAATCGTGGGTAAGATGTTTGAAAATCATGATTTCGAAAAAACTGCATTTGAATACCTCACTTCTGATATCTATATCTTCTACATTTTTGCGAATTTCGATCTCCAATTTTCAGGAAACATTAATGACATATCAAACACTGAAAATATGGCGAAAAAATGTTATCTTTTTCGCATATCTCAGTATATGCCCGCCCCCTTAAATGTTTAAAAAATAGTCCTCGAAAATAAAAATTCCATTTTTTGTACGCTTTCATAAATGTAAAATGTTTGAGAAGGATTTCAACTTTCATAATTTGGAAAAAACATTTTTTTCTAGTTATTTGGACTTTTGTCGAAAACCGTTTATTGCACGAGAAAAAGTAATACAGTATAAAAGATGCTCCTTGTCCGAATCTACAACTTTTGTTTGACATATTTTTTTTTGTTTAATCAATAACTTGGAAGATATTATATAAAATCGGCTTTTTGAGCTGTTAAATAATCATTTAAATGTTCAAGGACCCAGGGGCACCTTTTCCCGTTATTCGATCGGGCTCAAACTTTACACAGATTTTTTTTATTATTTAGAACTATTCTGGGGGTGCCGCGTTGAAAATCTTGAAAACAAATTTCACCATGAGTAAATAAGAGTCACCCTAGTGTACACGTGTACATTCGTAATGCAAAAGTTTAAAATGGTGCGACCAAAGTACTGCAATCCTTTTGCAAAATTAAACCACAACAAGTATCCTCACAAATATATTAGAAACAGTTACAGAAACATTGCAAAAGAAGTATCCAAATCTTGAGGCGGGAAAGTTTATTTGCAATAGATGTCGGTTAACGTGTAATTGTTTGCCTGAGTCTGAAACTTTGAACATTCTTGTAGAACACGAACCTAAAGCACCTACTAGTATTATCGTGCCATTGAAACCTTCAAGCAATGATACGGACTCCAATGAAAGTACAATTCAGGGATTGTAACCCGCGCCGTACCCTAACCCGAAGTCGGTTAACCAAGGAAGGTTACTATAACCCCTACTAACCACGAGGGAACGGTTTCTAGAAAGAGCGGGTTACTAGTAACATAAGGCAGTCTACTCTGGTCAACCGGGCGAAAAATTAAGCAATTTTTATGAACTTTTTACTCAAGAAACCATAGTTGTAACCATGTTTCCAAATGGTAATCAATTTGATTTCAATATCAGACACTCCTTAGTAGAGTGATGTGTGCACGTGAAAGTAATAAATATGCGAGGTCAAGCATTAAGTTGACCGCGCCGAATTCGCGAGTGTCTGCCGAGGATGCAGGTTTACGACCCTGTTGTTCGGTGCTTCGGTGGTATCGCGTGGACGAAACCGACTGTCGACCAGATTTCGAGACCTTTACCTATTGTCTAAATATTTTCTAAAATATTTGAATGCTAGAAAATATGAAAGAATGGAAGCTAGACACTAATAGTACGTGCTATACAGCGTTTAGTATTACTGCGGCATTAAATGGATTTTCACAATGTTCCAGAGTAAACAGGGAACAAAATATTTTGGAATATTGGGATAAACACAGATTTTCCGAACTGCGAATACTTTCAAATATTGTACACGCAGTTCCAGCAACTCAAGTGTCCGTGAAAAGATTATTTTCTCCGGATGTTCTCGGTTTAGTGCACACGATACGGGCTTGTCGCTATCCCCACCACTTCTGCCTCACTCTTGTCCGGCGAAGGCGAGAGCGAGCGAGAGCCACTGAAAGCGAGCGAGGACGGTACGAGACAGAGGACGCGTTGATGTTTTGTCTCGCTCCGTCTTTCGGGCACCGTGACACTCCGTCCTTTGCGTGCGCGACGGGTGTGCGCGATGGTCTCAAGCACTTACGGTGATCACGGGAACCGCTTCGCAAAATCTTGACGCAGGCCCGGCTTTTTTGCGCTCTAGGCGAACTTGTCAAATTGCGCCCTTTATTATAATATATTTATTTGAGATTATTTATGACTTTACTTTGCAAAATTAGGCAATTGCTAGGGCGCAAGGTTGACAAAAGGCGCAAAATGGTATTTTCATTGATGGTATTATTGAAAATAAACTTTAAAATAAAATATTACAAATTGTACTGCAACTGGTTTAAACTACGAATAATAAATGTATTATAATAAAGGGCTCAATTGGACAAGTTCGCCTAGGGCGCAAAAAAGACTCGTGCCGTGCCTGGCTATCTGACCGTCGCGCACATGCGTCCAGCAGTCACGATTCCATGTGAGTGCTCGCACCCGTCGCGCACGCCCGCCGCGCACGCAAAGCGTTCCTTCTCGCTTCCCCCTTCGGCCAGAAAGAAGTGAAAAACGAACACTCGGAATTAGGGATCTATTCACGATAGGAGCCCAACGCCGGTCCCGACCAGCGAGCACATACGGAGACAATACTGTATATACAACTTACTTGAATCTACAGACGGGATTTTTAATATTTGCATTACTGTCTCAGATGAAAAGTTAAAAAAACGAACTTCACTATTTTCTTCGCTATTCCGTCCAGTTGCAATTTATTCCAGAACGACGTAACACATTACCTGGTAAAGTAATGATTCTAGCTTCTCAAAAAACCTCAAGTCGATTTGGACCAATTTTAAAAAAAATATTCAGTTTTAAAGGGCGTTCGAATACTTTCGTGAGCCAGTGTATGTTTGACTTATCTTGAGTGACTGTCCAAACTAGACCGTCTTATGCCACTAGTAACCCGCTCCGAAAGGGTAACTCCGCTCTTTCTAGAATTTAGGTACCGTTCCCTCGTTGTTAGTATGGGTTACAGTAAACTTTCTTAGTTAACCGTGCTTGGGTTAGTGGAAATGCTGAATATTATTAAGGAAGTTCATAAAAAAGTGTTAATATACATCTCATACGAAGGTTACTTATACGTTATTTTAAAAAATGAGGTCACTTCGTCAATAATTAGCGACAATAATTCCAATAAAACTAAAATATTTTGATAAATATACCAAAGAAAGTGCAAAAGTATACCAAATACTGTTCACAAAGTGTTGATACATTCCTGTGAAATTAAAAAATATTTTGGCAACCTTCCAATCGGCCAATTGGGTGGAGAGACCCCAAAAAGCCAGAAATAAAATTTTTAAAAACTATAGAAAAAATTGTACCTCAAAATATTCCCATTGCAATACAAACGAAGATGATTTAAACTTTATTTCGATTTCTTCAAATCCAGTAATACATAGTTTTCTATCTTTGCCAAGAGAAAACCAAAAAACTTTTTTTATAAAGTGGCTGAATAAGATTCAGCATTTTGATTGGAAAAAATTGCATTTTGAATTTTTCCTCTATTTCTTGAGATTGAGGCCCACTGCGCATCGAAACAAAAGCGGGCTCAGAGCGAAGCCAAAATTCATTTGTTGTTTACAATCGGTAATTGCATATTTTCGCAAAAACGATTATCAGATTTTTAAAGGGCAATGAAGAATTTGGTATCACCATTAAGAATTATAGACATTCTTTAGTCTGAGTTAATCCGTATATTGCTCTGTCGGTGGTTAGTACATACGATGAGTTCCGACCCGCAGATACCGTTATTAACCGCCAATTCGCGGGACAATACGGTCTTAAACTGCAACCCTGGCCAGATGCTCTGGTCGATCAGCCTAATTAATTTTTGGGGCCCAGATATGGCATTTTTCTCCTCTAATTCGTCAAGAGAGAGGGGGTTCCTTCTTCGCCGACGAATTCACAGAAGGAAGCCCCCCCCCCGCCCCTCTTCAAGGAACGGTGCTTCCAATGTGTGTTTCATAAATATATTAGAACAACAATTACTCTCATATTATTTTCTCTTCTTTATACAATAAAGTGAAAAATATAAAATAGTTGAAAGAAGAAATCTTTTGAACGTCGCAGTCAAACGTAGCGGCCAGACACAGCTAAGAGATGCCGCCCTTACTGTAACCCGCGTTAACCGGGTTAACCGGGTTACTCGGGTTATAGATATCTTGTGTTACCCGGTTAGACGGGTTAGTCTACGGTACTAGATACCGAACGGAGTAAGGGTGCGGGTTACAATCCCTGGTACAATTAAAAATGTGGCAAGGTGTGGTGATAAATCGATTATTACCGACAAGGAACACTAGGTAAGTGTCCCCCTCCGATTTTTGTTTAGTTCACATATGTTGTAGTACTAAAAACACTAAGCGACACGTGTTTTTTTCATTTCTGCGGATATTCGGTTTAAAGGGGTAAAATCCACCGTTAAAGATTTAAAACTTTCCGCGCGGTCGACTTTCAGTACAGCTGCAAAGGTTTAGTCCAAACGCACACTCCGCAAACACGGGCGAGATGGTCAATACTTTCGCGATGGTCACGCGTCCCCTTCAGCCTTTGGCTACATACATTCGCATGAAAAATGTTAATGTTGAAAAAAATTACCTTATATCGGAAAACATCTGTATAAAATTTTTAATAGTAATTTAATACTATATTTTGACAACATAAACGTGCATAATTTTCTAATGTGTCAAAGTATCGAATAAACTCTAATTCCGCCTGTTTCAACTTTTCCTAGATTCAAATCAAAACAACGACGTGAATTGTAAAAGAATTTGTAAAATTCATAAAATAATATTTTATCGTCGTTAATACAATTGTAATTGAATTGAAGAAAATAAGGAACTTTTTCATAAACACAGTATTTATTTACTTGATAGTAAGGATAGTTAAGCAAATTAATTTAACCATAGGACATTCCTTTGAAAGATTTTTTTATTTTTTTATTCGATGTATTCCGTACAATAATGGTATTCATCAAAGAAATGCTTAAAACATAATGATTTCTTGCACCATGAGCAAGTAACTACTGCAACTTCCGAACATCCCTCAACATCGCATAATGATCGGGAAGATCTTTGAAATGCAAAATCCACGGGATTTTCAAACCTATTAGGCCTTTGCGTGTGGAGCAGGCAGGCGAAGGAAATAGACGAAATGTGTGGCAAAGGTGCGCAGAAAATTACGAGGTCGGTTGCAAAATGAGAGGATTGGACAAGGTCCCACAGTGGTCGGACCTATAGGGGAGGAGTGGAAAAAACCTCGTAACTTCAGCATTTCTCGATATTTTTGAATATTTTTCTGTTATATTACGTCTTAAATGTCAAACTTACTATAATATTAAACAAAGAATTTAATATGATATTTTTATATATAATATTACTTATCACTTTATCGGACTTCCATTTCCAGTGTGAAAGAGTCGAGACGGCTGAGTGAGCGGTGCGAGTGCAAGAAGCGAAAAAGGTGTTAGTAGGGCGAGCAGGGAGTGGAAATTGGGAGTGTAGTGAGAGGGGGGGCAGGAAGCGAAGGGAGAGAAAGGGCCAGGAAAGGGGGAATGAGGGAGAAAGGGAAAGGCAGACAGGGAGCGCGCGATTTGAGGTTAAGGTAAGGCGAGAAAGAATAGAGCGGGAGAAGAAAAGGCGGCAAAGCGCTGAGGGAGAGAGAGGAAGGCAGTGACATCGGGCGGCAGAGAGTGAAAGGAAGAGAGGAGCAGGAGATAAGGAAGGGAGCGAAGGTATCGAGAATAAGTAAGAGGGCGAGGAAGAAATGACGGGAGGGAAAGAGGGTGAAAAGGGTGAGGAAAAGGGAAAGGATAGGGCGATAGGAGAGAAGAAGGTAGAGGAAAAGGGGGAAGAAGAGGCGAAAAAGAGAGGCAGAAGGACGAACGCGGAGAAAGTGATGAGAAAAAGGAGCCTGAGTGGAGGAAATAGATTGGAGTTAGTAGAGATGTGGAAGAGGAAAAGAGAGAAGGATGAGGAGAGGCGTGAGGAAGGGGGAGGGGGGAAGAGGCGTTCATGAAGAGTAGGAAAGTGCAGAAGTCGCCAGAGAAGAAAAGGGCGAGTGAGGACGGAACGCTGGAGAATTTGATTACGGAAATGAGGGAAGAAATGAGGAAGGACCTAAGGGAAGTGAACGAGCAGGGGAGGGAGGCAAAGGAGGAGATGGAAAAAGTTAGAGGGAAAATGGAGGAATGGGAGGAGAGATGAAGAAGGGAAAATGAGGAGATGGAGTACAGAATGACAAGGTGGGAGAAAAGGATGGGGGAGGCGGAATTGGAGGAGGAAAAGCTAAGGAATGTGGAGGAGAGACTAAAGGCGATGGAGACTTGGAGGGCGAGGGAGGGGGTAGGAAGAGAGAAGGGAGAGCGAGGAGAAAGGTCAGGGCGGGAGAGAGCAGGGGAAGAGTGGGAGGCAAGGGTGCAGGAACTGGAAAGAAAAATGGAAATGAAAGAGAGGGAAGAGAAAAGAAGGAACGTAATAGTAAAAGGGAGGGAACGGCGATGCAGAGGGCAAAAGAAATTCTGGCGGTAATAGGGATACAGGGGGAATTGAGAGAGCGAAGGAGTTAGGAGGAAGAAAACAGGAGAGGAAAGAGGTGATGCTGGAGGTGAGGTTGGAGTCTATGGAGGCAAAGAGAGAGGTAATGAGGAACAAAGGAAAATTAAGGGGAAGGAAGGAGAAGTTGGAAGATGACCTGACATGGAAGGAGAGGAGGATGCAATGGCAGTTAAGGAGGATAGGAGAGGAGGAGGATGCGAAGGGAAAAAGAGTAAGGGTAATGTATGGGAAGATAGTGCTGGACGGAGCAACGTGGTTCTGGGACGAGCGGAGGGAGGTTCTAAGAGATTGGAGGGGGAGAAAGAAAGGAGGGGTAGAGAGGGAAGTAAGGGAGGAGATTGTGGAGGGAGGGAGGAGAGAGGAGGGACCAATAGAAAGAAGGAGTGAAGAAAGAGAGGGGACAAAAAACTAAGAAGGAAGGAAGAGGAAGGGGGAGGGAGAAACAGGGAGAGGAAAGGAAAAGCTGGAGGATAGCCTTTGGGAACATAGCGGGGGCGACGAATAAGGACGAAGAATTCTGGAAGGGTTTGGAGGAATGGGAGGTGGTAGTCCTGATGGAAACATGGGTGGAAGAAAGGAGATGGGATAGTGTTAGGCGCAGGCTCCCAGAAGGATACAAGTGGAGAGCTCAGTGGGCAAAGAGAAAGAATAGAAAGGGGAGAGCGATGGGAGGCATGTTGATAGGAGTGAGGGAAGAGATGGTAGGAGAGGGGGAGCACGAACAGGGGGAGGAGGAAGGGCTGATGGTGGAGAGGGTAAAGGCGAGGGAGCAGGAATGGACGGTAGTGGCGGTTTATGTGAACGGGGATATGGGGAGAAGTTGGGAAGGATCAGAAGATGGATGGAGGGGCAGGAAGAGGGAGGCAGGGTGATAATAGGGGGGCAGACTTCAACGCGAGGACAGGCATGCAGGGGGCAGGGTAGAAGGAAGGGAGGAGGAAGGAGGGGGAAGAAAATCAATGGACAGGAAGAAAAATGGGGACGGAAGAAAATTAGTCAAACTGGTAGAAGAGACAGGGTGGGAGATTCTGAATGGGAACATGGATGGGGATGAAGAGGGGGAATTCACGTACACGGGAGGAAGAGGGGAAACAGTAATTAGATTGCAGTAATGCTGGGGGATGAGGGGACAAGGGAGGGGGTGGAAAGGATGGAAGTAGGGGAGAGGGTGGAGTCGGACCACCATCCGATGGTGGTGACGATGAGAGAGGGGGGAGTGGGGGAGAGAGGTAAGAAAAGGAGAGTTAGGTGGGTGGGAGAAGGGCGGTGGACGGGAAGGATGAAGGAAGAATTCGAGAAGGGGATGGGAGGAGTGGCCATAGAAGGGGAAGGGATACAGGAGGTTGTAAACAAGGCGACAGAAGCGATAAAGGAGGTGATGAGGAAGGGGGGCGGGGGAAGGGAGAAGGGACAGAAGGGGGAAGGGTGGTGGGACAGAGAATGCAGGGAGAAGAAGGAGGTGAGAAGGGACTTAAGGAGGTGGAGAGGGGGGAAGAGAAGTAGGGAGGACTACAAGAGAAGGAGGGAAGAGTACAAAGAGCTATGCGATAGGAAAAAAGAGGAGGAGAGGGAGAGGCTGATAAGGGAGGTGGCAGAGGCAAAAACGGAAAATAGGGTGTGGGAGATAGTTAATAGTGGTAGAAAGAAAAGGAAAGGGGTGGACGAAAGGATAAAGAAGGAGGAATGGAAAGAACATTTTATGGGGCTTCTAGGAGGAGTGAAAAATAGGGTAAGGATGGAAGGAGAGGAGGGTAGGAGAAGGGGGGAGGAAGAGGGAATAAGTAAAGAGGAAGTAAGGAGGGTAGTGAGGAAGCTGAAGGAAGGGAAGGCAATGGGAGGGGACGAGATCCCAAATGAGGCATGGAAGCACGGGGGAGAGAGGGGATTAGAGATAGCGTGCGAAATTTGCAAAAAAGTATCGGACGGGGAGGGGTGGCCGCAGGGTTGGGGAGAAGGTATTATTGTACCGTTGGCGAAGAAAGGGGGCGGGACAAGGGTACAAGAATACAGGGGAGTGACACTAATGCCGACCCTATATAAGATTTATGCGGCGGTCCTGGTGGGGAGGCTAGAACAGGAGGTGGAGGGAAAAGGAATGATTCCAGAGAACCAGGCGGGGTTTAGGAGGGGGAGAAGCACGGTGGACCACATTTATGTGCTAAACCACATAATTGGAAAGCAGGTCCAAAGGAAGAAAGGGAAGTTGGTGGCGCTTTTCGTCGATCTACGGGCGGCTTTTGACACGGTAGATAGGAGGACACTCTGGGTGGCGATGGAGAAGAGAGGGGTGAGGGAAAGAGTAAGGGGGATGTACAGGGAGACGACAAGCAGGGTGAAGGTGGCAGGGGAGCTAGGGGAGGGCTTTTGGACGGCGAAGGGCCTGAGGCAAGGGTGCCCCTTGAGTCCGATACTCTTCAACCTAATAATAGCAGACGTGGAAGAGGAGATTAGGAAAGGAAGATGGGGAGGGGTAAAAGTAGGAGGGAGGTTGTTATATATGCTCGTTAGCATATGCGGACGACCTGGTGCTACTGGCGAAGAACGAGGAAGAGATGGGGAGTATGATTAGGCGGCTGGAAGGGTACCTGGAAGGAAAGAGGTTGGAGGTAAATGTAGAGAAGACGAAGGTGGTATGGTTCAGGAAGGGGGGAGGAAGGGAAAGAAACGTGGATTGGAGATGGAAAGGAAAGAGGATAGAGGAAGTGAAGGAGTTTAGATGTTTGGGGTACGTGTTCAAGAGGAACGGGGGACAGGAAGCACAGATCAGGGACTGGGTGAAAAAGGCGGGGGTAGTGATGCGCCAGGTCTGGGGAATCGGGAAAAGGAAATTTGAAAAGGACTGGGGAAAGAGGATGTGGTTTTTCGATGCACTGGTGTGGATGGTGGCGGGATACGGGGCAGAGATTTGGGGGTGGGAAGAAAGGGAAGAAATGGAGAGGATGCAGGAGAGGTTTATAAGGTAGTCACTGGGGGTGGACTGGAGGACGCCGGGATATATGGTGAGGTAGGAGACGAGGAGGAGAAAGCTGAGGACGTGGACGGGAGGAAGGGCATGGAGATACGAGGAGAAATTGGGAAGAGGAGAGGGAGGGGAGTTGGCCAGGTGGTGTCTAGAAGAAGTAAGGGAAAGGGAAGGGGGAGCGGAACTGTCTGCGTGGGAGAGAGAGAGGATGGTGTTCAGAAGGAAGAGAGGGGTGAGGGAAGGAGGGGAAGGGGCAAGGGGGGAGAGGGTCTGGAGGGGTGGGAGGAGGAAGACGGTAGGAGGTAGGAAGCGGAGAGAAGAGAAAAAATTGTACAGTCAAGGCACAACAAATGGTACAGGGTAGGGGAGATGCCAAAGTACCTGAAGGCAGGATGGGGAGAAGCGAGATACGGGAGAATAGCAAGGTACAGGCTGGGGAACGAAATGAGGGGGGGAGGTATTGGGAGGAGGAGGAGGAGAGGAGATGTAGGGTGTGTGGGGGGAAGAAGAGACGTGGGAGCACGTCTTGGAACGATGCGCAGGGGAAGAGGGAGAGGAAAAGGGGGTCGGGGAAAAGGTAAGGGAAATTTTGGACGAAGGAGGGAAGGGGGAGGAATGGATGAAGAGGCTGGAGGGAAAGAGGACAGAGAGGGAGAGGAGGAAAGGGGGGAAAGGGGGCGTGAAGGAGGGAGGTAGGAAGGACGGACGGAACGAAAGAAGGAATGGAGTGAAAGAATGGAAATGGAAGTCGAAGGCGGAGGATGCGAGCGGAAGTAGAGGTGTAGGGGTAGAATTAAGAAGCGAAAGCGCGTAGGTTAAGAATAGTATAAGAGTAGGATAAGAGAGAGGGAGACGGCGGAGGCGAGCGAGCGGAGTGAGAGAGGGGAGGAAAGCGGGCGGAGGGGTAGAATAAGAATTAGAAGTAAGTTAAGTTAAGGAAGAGATGTAAAGGCAAGGAGTGAGTTTCATGTAACCCTAAGGGGAATTCATTAAAGATATACATACATACATACATACATACATACATACTTATCACTTTATCAACTAATATTTTAACATGCGTAAATTACACGTTACTTTATGTATAACAGTTATGTTTGTTTAAAAATATTTTCAAAACCTATACGTATGAAACTATTTTATTAATGATTGTGCTTACTCTCTATGTGGGAGGGACTTACAAGGGATGTTCGGTTATCCGAACACTCCGATTTTTTTGAAACTGTGCAGGTTTGTGGAGGACCTCAATAGAAGTATCAGAAACCATTCAACTTTTATCTATAACATTTTTGGACATTATCAAAAACGAAAGCAAGATACTCCAAATACTGATAAAAGTTATGGAAAAAATGCTCCCCACACCAAAGCCGCAGGTTTACGCAGCTGAAACCTGTTTTGTTATGTACTCATAGGTACAGTGCACCACTAGTATTAAGTCTTACCTTTACGCTAGCTGTCGCAAAAAAGTTATGTCTAATTAAACTTCGATTCTATTATTAAAAATATCTCTTTGTTCAATTTGTGTCTTACTGAAATCAACGATGGTGTCATTGACTTAATTCATGTAATTTATTTGTTCAGTATGAACATGTGACGGTAAGGCGACCCCACGTGGACGGCGAACGAAGCGACGCGGCGATCTTCGTGTTGGCAAGAGTGGGGATAAGCGTGGCGATCGGTCGAACAACGCATGCACGGGCAGTAACGCGACGACCACGTGTTCAAGCGAAGTGATTGAATAAGCAAGCATCAAAACCTAACTGTGAATAAGTTCTTGATACCCACAAACATAATCAAATTACAAAATTGCGATTTTTTTATTTGCAGATACATTAAATTTGACTTGTAAGATAGTGCGTTTGTAACTCAAATTTGCAGGTATTCTGTTCCCCAACTTTCATGTTATAATTTCCTTACAAATTAATGGTATTTACAGAAAATTCTTATTGGTTCTGGTGCTTCAACTATCCTACTATGGAATTGTATTGAAAAAACTCTGTGTACTTAACATTCAAAAAATGACATTTTTCCTCTGTTCAAACCACTGTGGGTCCCGGTGGACAGTATAATCAGCCGTTAATAAAAAGTCGGAGGGTGAGAAAAAAGGTTTATGTACGAGAAAAGGTGTGAAGCGAATGTATAAAGTAGATACGTATATAGCGCGATCTGACCAACAACCGTCTGCAGTGAGACACCACGAAAGAGAAAGGGTCACCGCCTTAGAAAAGGAAAGGAAAAAGCGTTTCGTCCCGGGCCCGCCAGAGGACGCATCAGTAAGGCTGGACCCTGCCTTAGACACGCTGGGTATCAAAACTGAGAACGGAATTCTTATATATATATATATATATATATATATATATATATATATATATATATATACTGACGGGAGGGCAGGCGAACACAAGCGAGAAGATCTCGCGCCGCGTGGCCCTCTGGCGGAGCGTCAGTAACCGCTACGGGATCCCTACACGTGGCAAGGATAAGTGGTATCTAGGGGGGGCGGAAGAAGTAAGAAGTCGAAGTGAACGCAGCAGTAAGTAAGGAAGAGTGGTGACTCTAATGAGCAAAGCAGGTACAGCACAGTGGTTTTAAATCCCAGAAACATGGCAAAAATATCAAGGTGATCTTTAATATTTACAAAAATGAGTATAATAAGATTTTCGACTTCGCTAATTACGAATCTGAAGTCAAAATGGCAAATTACAAATCATCAGGGAATATCAAGATGGGTCGATTTATGTATTAAAAAATATATAATTCTATTTAAAAAAAACGACCACTGGTTTGAAATCACAGAAACATGTCACTAATTCCTTCATGTAATTTAAAAAAAAAAGAATTATTGTAATCAATGTTCAATATAAATCATTGCAAAATATTCAAAAACTTAAGACAAAAATTGTATTAAATTGTTTAAGTTATTTATTAATTAAATGAAGTGCCGAATAATTTTATAAATTAAGAATCATCATTATATATATATATAATCCCCACATGCTATATAATGTGTTTTTGTTTGAGAAATTATCAAATTACATGTGGGGATTTTTGCTGGGTAGTGGCCGAAAATTTGATGGCGTATTCGGACGGTCGCACTGGGGTCACTCTTGCTCGGTGATGGTCGTGGCACTGGGCTGGTGCAGCATTGCACTGATTGCTAGTGATTCTCTAGGGAGTGATCGATTTGAATCGATTTTGAAGAAAGGAGGAGATCCAGGGGTTACTCTGGTGGGATGGGTAAAGAGGTAGAAGGAGGGACAGAACAAAGGTCACAGGTGTGTGATAGCGATAGGGATAGAGATCGGGAGCGGGGTCGTGATCGTGATCGTGAGCGGGAGCGGGAACGGGAACGCGAGGCGATACAGGAAAGACAGGGCGATGGGTACAACCAGGAAACGATAAGGGAGGAGAGAATAGAGGAATGAGATACGAAGCACGAAGGGGAGTACAGATGGGTTCGAAAAGTAAAGAGGAGGGGGAAAGAGAGGTATGGAAGGGAGGCAGAACCTAGAGAAGCAGTCCCTGGGGAAGTAAGACAGAGGCCTCCTCCCCCTCTACCACCGCCACAGAGAAATTCTAGAGCCGAAGGTAGGTCGACTGCAAAAAGACCGGAGGCGGTACTGGTTCGTGTACAGCCCGGATGTACGTATGCCGATGTTTTTAAAGCCGTAACAACTAAGGTAGAAGGAAAGATCGAAGGTATTAAGACGGTAAAGCGTACGAGGGAGGGCCACTTGATGATGGAGCTCACAAAAAATAGTGATGCGATGCAACTGAATCGCAGGATACAATTGGCTGTGGGGGCGGGTATACAATAACAATATGTATACAATACAAACCCTCAGACCGATGATGACCCTAGAAATTAGGGAGTTGGGTCCTATTGTCGAACGACAAGAAATCGTTACAACTCTAACCGGAAGATGTGAGCTTTAAAATTATGCGAGGTGGATTTGCCGATACTAAAACAACGATTGTTGAGGTGCCACAAAAGAAGATGAGGAGATTTAAAGAGAACGAGAGGGTACACATAGGCTATGTAATGGCTAGGACCAGGCCTGTACCTAACCTCATATGGTGTTATCGCTGTCATGCGATGAGACATATGTCTTATGTGTATAGAGAGGAGCTGGAAGCTCGCACGATCTGCCGGAAATGTGGTAGGACAGATCATGGTATTAGAGATTGCAGGAATAACCCTAGGTGCGTAGTATGCATAAGACACAAGGTACCGATCGCGCAATGTGGTCACATTGCCTCGTCAGCGTTGTGTCCGATATACAGAGGAAATTTGGCGGATTACTACAGAGGCCGAACGAAAAATTCGCGACGCTAAAAATATTGCAGATAAATTTAAACCATTGTTATCTGGTTCATGATTTGCTCCGACAGAAAGTAACGGAGTACCTGCCGGATGTGGTATATGTAGCGGAACCACTATACGACTCTGGGGGGGGGGGGGGGTAATATATGAGTGGGGAGAAGAACTCGGCTATATGGTTGACTGGGGTAAATGACCGTCTGAAAAGACCGGATGAGGTTATAGTGTCGGACTGCTACGTAGCGATTAGGATCCAGGGGTTTCTCTTCGTTAGTATATATCTGACACCAAATACGACGTATGAGATCTTTTGTGATAAGATGGAGATGCTGGACGATGTGGTCAGGTTACCGGGCGAAGACGTGTTATTGGCTGGCGATATGAACGCCAAGTCGCCTGTCTGGGGATCAAAGACGTTGGATCGCCGGGGAATTTTTATTAAAAAGTACCTTTGAGATAAATACTTGGTGCCCATAATTTCGGAAGTAGGAGACACCTTTAGGAGGAATAACGCAGCATACAAGATTGATTTCATGGCATGTACGGCTGGATTGTCTCGCCGAGTCATGAAGAGCGAGGTGAGCGAAGATTATACACGGTCTGACCATATGTATGTCGAACACGATTTGCGGATAAAAAGGATTCCATTGGAGTGCCTGGTGTCGTCGAGCCGATGGAGGGTAAATACGTTAGATGTATCGTGTTTGGTGAATACTTTCAGAGCCCTCAGTGAGGAGATGGGGGGGGGGGGGCACGTACTCCAGGCGGACGAGGCGACGGTAATCTTACGGGCAATCACTGAGTCCTGTGAGGCCTCGATGACAAGGAGGTCAAGACGGGTGTCTGGTAGAGTGCCTTGGTGGACACTTGAGATAGCGGAGCTAAGGCGGGTAACGCTGTTTAACCCGGGAGTAGGCGCATGTTGGTCTTTTCGACCGATGATTTCGTACGTTTTGAAACATGATCCATAGCGTTCGACTGTTTACTTTTTCCATGGAGCTATTCTGATATGAACGAGGTCTCGACTTGTTTATGTTGCGGAGCGACACTTAGTGCATTCGTGTAGGTTTTAAAACATACATTGTTACGCGTCGGTCTTTTCGACCATAGCGCACCTGCTAACGTTAGTCTCATTTCGTCTGTCGCATACAACGCGTACTGTGTGCAATCATGGCTAATACTAATTTCCGAGATTTCTTATTGAATGAAAACATTGAAGACGAGGTCAGTGATTCCGCAGAAGATTCTGATTATGTTATACAATCCGATCACGATACAGATTCGAAAATTGATTGTGCGGATATAGACCCTGATAACCAGATGTATGCGATCTGACGTCAGATTGGCAGCAGTGAGAGCACAGAGCCTGACGTCAGATCCGTAGTCATCTGTGTCCGCATTAGGATACGTTCTGAGGTACAGGGCCTGACATCAGGACCCTGACGTCAGATGGGCAGCAGATTCGCAGCAGATCCTGCCGTTCGCCTGACACGTATAACAGCGCCATCTGAGGGTCAGAATTGGCAAACAATTCCCTACGCGTGACGTCACATGCACGTGGCTACGCACCAACACATGTGTACCGTAATTGCTATAGGTGCTCCCCCCCCCTCCCCCATCCTTTCTACTGCGCAGGGAATTAATAAGCAGCAGTTTTGGAGTAGATTATGTTCACATAACCTGCGAGGTTTATTAAATAAGTTTTCAATTTATTTGTAAAGGTATGTATTTATTTTTAATAATATGACGATAAGTGGCACATATATATAATTAACTCTGAAAAGAAATACAATATTATAAAATTGAAATGATACTGGGAATGTACCAATCCATGAGTATTTTATTAAATGGGCGCTGAAAAGTGCCGATTGATGTTCATTGTGAACATCGAGAGGTTGTTCCCATTTTAATAAATTAAAATGGGCACTGAAAGGTACCGTTTGGTTTCTTCGCCACTGTAAAAAGAGACACACCTCTACTTTTAATGGGCACATTTCTGAAAAATAAAATATTTACCATATTTAATTATCGTTTTCCCGCAACAGTAAATCGTGACTTTTACGGTCATGACATTTAGTGTCATGACTTTTACTGATACGGACCTTCAAAGGTCAGCTTCTTCTTCGGGCTGCTGGTCGTCCGTCCACAAATCGCAGCGCATTCGCGATGCATTGGAGGCTGCCGTCGCGCGTGGACCACTCTTCTTACTTCGAACCCTCTCCTTGGCGGCTCGAAGTGCCTGCTGCATCGACCGTTGGAAATCTGAAAAAGTAATGCACGCAAAGCACGTTAGCATAATTATGCATAAAAACATGGAAATGCTTATTGCTTCGTACCGTAGATCGCCATTATGATACGGGTGTTATATTTACAATATTCTTCAATAGCTCTGGGACGTCTGGCAAAGTCCAAGGGACAATATCTTGGGAGACTGTTGAGTCTCGGAGATATCATAGAAATGTTCGATGCTGGCAATTTTGAGAAAAATGTAAAGCTTCCAGATACCCACGCGGACAAAAGTTTCTTCATTACGACCAAGCATACAAGATGCATATACTCGAACGGAACTTGCGAAACCATTCCTATCGGTAGCGCTGCCAATGGGCTTGGACCTTGTTTGTGGTGGTTCTCGTGTAACCGTTTAGGGTATTCGTCATCGGTACGAGGAGAATGATCTATACCATCGAAGGCATAATGCTTACCGTTCAGGGTACCAGAAACCATACATTTGGAACAGGGATATTGAGACATATGCCCAAAATGATTCAACACGAATGCTCGAGCTGGTGCGTCAGCTATGAAACATCTCAGACGTATGGGCAACTTAATGGCATGAAAATTTATACCTCCGTTGGACATGATGGCTTCGAAGTCTGCAATAAATTTCTCAAAGAAAATATTGGGATCGTGTGGTTTATGGCGACCTTTATAGATTCCTACCACTATCGGCTTTATACGAGGAATATTTGAAATCCTACCACAGACCAGGTATATAATAGACTTGACATTCCTTTGTCTTCAGTGTCACCGGTCTGAAGTACCGATATTCTGAAATAAGCAGTGGTTTTCGAGCGCCCTCTCGAATTTTCGAGCAGTGGGTGTGGGAAACATAATGTGTTTCTAGCATTGACACAGGTAAAGCTGCCGGTATTACCGAGAAAAGTATAGAAGCTGTGTTATACAGGGTGTCCAACTAAATCGGTTCACCTCAAATATCTATTATTTCAAGTAAGAAGCGAAAATATTATTTATAAAAGTTGTCTGGTTGTACGAAACACAAAACACGGTGAAACTAGTTTCTTTACAGGCATAGATCAGATGTGGAGGTCAATTTTATTTTTTCAAATAGACTGTCAAATTCAATAGAATAGCGAATTCTGAGTATGAAAGTACTAAATTTCGTGCATTAATCCTAAAACTTATTGTTTCTGAGATATTCAACATTGTCCATCCTATGATATTGATTATGAAATTTGAAACTATGCTCAGTTCATTTCGGATAGCCGGCCGCGGAATGCGAAAATAATGAAATAAAATAATAAATACGAACGTGAAGGGGCGCTTTTTTACTCTTGAAAGTACATATAAACATGCCATGTGACGCGTGTGTAATAAACCAAATGAACGACACTTAATATAAATTCAAACATATTGATATATTTATTAAAACATGGTACAGAAATTAAACAAATAATTCAATTTATCACGCAGCAGAATATAATGAATATTCCAACCAGTTGAAACAATTTTTTGGAATTATTTGAAGCATTCGGAGAGTACATATTATATCAAACTTGATGCAACTTTGTTTTTCAGCTACCTGTCTTGCCTCCTTTAACTATTTCGCACCTTCAAGGTGAAGGGCGACAGCAAGTCATAGTAGTGTAAGTGATAGGGATGCACCACTACAGTGGTTCGCGCTATGTCGGTGTGCCAGCCTTTCAATGGGACGGTTAAAGACCATCATCGACTCGCACCAGCGCGAGTGCAGCGAGCCTAAATTTTCTTATGTCGGGGGTCCCGTCTCAAGTCCTGAGGTCTCTTCTTCGAGAAATGATTCGATATTCCTACTGACACGGGTGGACCGTCCCTCATGAGACTTTCCTATTTTTCGAGTACCTATACTTTCTCTCGCGTGGTCGGCGCTTGCACTATTTAAAGAGCAAACGAAAGGGATACTTTTCATGTGTCATTTATTCATACTATAAAAAAACAATTGGAATGAAATCTCGGCAGCAAATAAAATTCATTACACATATGAGAACGAAATATTTGGCCAAAACAACAAGAAGAGGTTTTGTTTATCACACGCACACACTCTCACGTTCTCTCTCCCTCTCTCGTATCCATTTTTACTTTACAATCATGCATCTCGTTCTATTATTCGCCGTAATATTTAAACAGTAGTATGTACAACACAAGTGCCTTTCTTTCACCTTAGTTCCGCCGTTACTTCAAAGTGAATCTGCTAATGTTAAAACGTCAAAACATTGAAGTAATAGAGTTAACAATATAAGAGATAATAATATAATACGTGCGACTTATGATGTAAGATTACGGGTTGAGGATCCCGTGATGGGCCGAAAAAAAGATAGGCTCAGGCGGGGATCGAATTAAGCGTTCTTTTAGTAATCTTTGATTTCTGTGAAAGTATAATATAATGTAAAATATAATATAAAAATAATATAAAAATAATATTAATATAATATAATATAAAATATATATATACTGTATATACAGAAATCAAAGATTATTAAGAGCATATCCGCATTTCGCTTATGTTTTCCCTAATTATATAGGGCAGGCCTTCCCAAGTAGGGGAAAACCACTCCTGAAACACATGTTTCGGTTCCCCTTCCAACGGTGCGCCTTCAGCTAAGGTGGGACGATTCCTACTACCCTCCCTCCGAGGAGACAGTAACGCCGCTAGGAAGCATGTACGGGCGCTTTAGGGTGAAAGTACCAAATGTGTCAAGTTTTTATAGGAAATTTCATAATGACTTAAAAATAGTAGGAAAAATTAAAATTCAAACTAGCATTTCAAAATGACGTAAAGAGAATTAAAAAAATTTTATTACTTGACACATTTGGTACTTTCACCCTAAAGGAGAACCGAAACATGTGTTTCAGGAGTGGTTTTCCCCTACTTGGGAAGGCCTGGTATAGGGTAACACGCGTAAGTTTTAATACCTCAATATATCGAGAATTACGCACACGATCAGTTTTAGTCGTTCTGGTCTCGAGTTCCATGCATCTCATGCTTTTTAATATGTATTGATACAGGCTCGCACTCATCTCTCCTTATATTTAAAGCAGGGGCGGAACCAATTATTTTCCTAATCCACGTTAGAAAACAAGCAACTTTTGTTGGGAACATTTTTTCTTAAAACTATTCCAAACTATTTCTTGATGTCTAGATGCTAGAAGACAGGCAAAAGGTCAGAAGCTAAAATGGTTCCAAAATGAGAAGCGAAAATCACATTTAGTATCTTGACCTGCAGGAGTATCGTTTACACTACTTGGGTTTTCCCCAACCACTTACCCGATGATCGTCTACCCAGATTATTGTTGCCGCGACGCGACTCCCTCAACCATTCTTTGCGCGTTGCCTGACAACTGAGTCCTGCCACAATCACACACCCCAAAAATCAGTCACACGTCATTCTTTCAAACAGTACTCGCTCCTACAGAACACACCTATCTGCTCATTCTCCACATGCATTGTACAATGTGTAGAACAATTATTGGTCGTTGCTCTTAGGGGGTGAATCTACACCTCTGGATCGGTGGAATTGTTTGTAACATTGAAAATTAATGTTAAATTTTTTGGTAAACTGGACGAAAAGCTACCTTCTCACCGATTTCAATGGCCCTTACATATGTTGTCGAAGTCATCATTCTGAACATTTCTCTAACCTTTTTGGCGGTTGTCTTTGGTTTAAGAAATATTATACTTAACACAAGAATTATTACCGAGTTTAACACATGTTCTCCTCTGCGGTACCATCCTTTACGCGCCCCGGTCCTAATCTAACCCCAAACAATACTAATACCGTCAGCTATGAAACAGATTTCAATATATTATGCCGAAAGTTTTTCATATGTTTTTGATAACATATGTCAAGATCATTGAAATCGGTGGGGAGGTAGCTTTCAATCTATTATGCCGAAAGTTTTTTATTAATATCTCCGAAACTGAGGCCGGCCGTCAAAAAGTTTAAAAGGAAATGTTGTTCAGAATGATGACATTGACAACATATGCGAAGGTCATTGAAATCGATGAAGAGGTAGCTTTTCGACAAATTTACCAATTTTCTTTTATATCAACGTATTCTACGCGTTGGAAAGGAAAAATGTTTGAATGAAGCCATATGACGCAAAGGAACCCTTTGATCAGTAAAAATTGTTAAAGATTTCGGAACGACTTGATTGGGTAGAATTACGCGTATATGTAGGCGGGGGCCCAGTACTACTCTGCTGCTTGATACGAGACACACCATAAGATTACCATAATTTATTAATCATTTTTTAATTAGTTATTATATAGGAAGTGTTCAAAACGATAAATGAAACTGTATGTCTGTACACAGAGTATCCCGGGTATACAGTTGAAAAAAGTTGAAAAAGTTAATATAAACCCATGTCCGCAAATAATTTATTAGGGAATTATAAGATAGCAGAGGTTCGTTATATCGTAGGCGAAATTGTACAATGCTTCTCCGTTGTATGGGTCTGTAGAGTTGCTGATTGATAAAGAAATGAAGAAATTTTTATTTGCCTTTTAAAAATGCTGCATTAATTTGACATCGGGACACCCTGTATGTAAATTCTCACCACTATTATAACTTCCATTCCTACCGCTTATAGCGCTAAACTCTTATTTCATGCTTAGCTGTTAACGTTGGATGCGACACGGAAATGGTAATGGGGCTCTAGAGCCCCAAAATCGAGTGACACAGAAGACAAAGGAATGTCAGGTCTATTCTATACCTGGTCTGTGATCCTACATTGGATGGGCCAGAACTGAATGGAACCTTTGTCCACACGACATCCGTCGGTATGAAAATCTAATTCTAACTCTCTAACAAAAGATACGGACAAAGTATTCGGGAGACTTTTAACAATTTCTGTTTCCAGATCGAAATTAATGTATTCTCCTGGTTCCACGACGAATGTAACTACGTGGCGTATCGAGAAGTGTTCTAACATCCTGAGGCAAATGGGAAAAACAGGAATGCGTTCGAAGGAGAGATAATATATTATTTCCTTGAACGTGTGTTAAATTGCTGTCTACGAAACAAGACGCTAAACGTTGGCGAAAAGATGGCTCGTAGAAAGTACCACAAGACAATAAAACTGTATCGTGGATAGAAGAAACGCGTGACGTGGAAGTAGAAGGATCGCGGTCTTCTACATTTATGTCGCGCCTAACACTGAATCTGTCGGGGATTAAATTAACAGGAACGGACGAACTACAACCTGCAGATGTGCTAGCAGCATCTTGCACGGTAGAAGTATTATCCGCTACTCTACTGACCGCATTCAATCCGGAACGGTATCGCACGTTATTTCGCATCTCGCGCATAACCCTCCTTTTTTGTCTCGCCGATAATGCGTGCATCGATTTCCGCGACGTAGACAATTTGAAATTATTAAATTCCATATTTACTTACGCCTTCTGGATGTCTCGGGATGATTCGCTTGGATATATTTCTTTGGTATTCTTTGGAACTGCTGTCGATGACTGCCACCTCAGAATGAACGAGAATTCGAAACAAACGCGAACTAGGAAGTAGAATCCCGACCAATCACGAATGTACGACCAATCCGAGCGTTCGCTTGGTACCTCATACCCCATGGTACCCATTCTTCGACGTGGTACCCTTTGTGCTTGAAAGGGATCACTCGGATTGGCCGTACATTTTGGCGGTACAGTGGACTACGCTACGAATTGGCTGCGCCGTACTGCCGACATTCGTGATTGGTCGGGATTCTACTTCCTAGTTCGCGTTTGTTTCGAATTCTCGTTCATTCTGAGGTGGCAGTCATCGACAGCAGTACCAAAGAATACCAAAGAAATATATCCAAGCGAATCATCCCGAGACATCCAGAAGGCGTAAGTAAATATGGAATTTAATAATTTCAAATTGTCTGAAAACAAGGTGAAAACTTGGAAAAAGGTATGTTCCTGGGTCAAACGTAGCGAATTGAGGTCGAGCCCCCGCAGTCGAGGGTGAAATATTCCTTACAGCGTATTAAGAAATTATTTGCTTCATCGTATCGAAAGGCAAGTGACGCCAATGGATTCCTTATGTTTTTCTGATGAAAATCATACCGAATATCATGCAAATCGGACTACTTTGACACAAGCTATTTGTATTCCCTATGTAAAAGTTGTCCGATTTACACTACATTTGTAATGATTTTCATCAGAAAACCACAAGGAATCCATCGGCGACACTTCCATATCCATACGATAAAGAATAAAGAATTATTTTATATAAACGAATATAAACACGAGCTTTAATATCAAAACAAAAGCATGCGTTATCGTATTCTGTGCGAGAGAAGGTGGGCACTGGGGGGGGGGGGGGAGGTATTGCTGTGAAGAGGCCCCTCTTCAAGAGAGCAGCCGTTTGTGAGGGATGCAAATTCGATTGGTTGTAATATAATCTGCTCCCTATGGTTGAAATTTAGTCTAGCAACTTTCACACCTCCTAACCTAATCAATCGAACTTGCATCACTCCCAAAAGAACCGGCCATCCGAGCGTAGAAGCAAATGCGAAATAAAAGTAACGGTGCGCTTCTGGATACCGCAGATGTACCTACCTAAGTAGCATTTCTGTCGGAAAAGAATTGTCCAGCCTTTGAGCCTGCCATTCCTGGCGTAGACCTTTGGCAGGTATGTATCTGTTTCAACAGGCAAGGCCACCTGTGGCGCCAGCAAGACCGTCCCCGGTCCTTGCTATTCCAGCGAGTTTTCTTCCAGGGAAAATCAGTAAATTTGCAAGCGCAATATCTCAAAAACCAGTGGAAATCAAGTGTATACATTATAGCTTATTTAATTTGTCTTAGAACGCACTATCAACTCAGGTCTTCAGAAAAAATAGTTCCATTTAAAAAACCGAACTTGACCATCGTATCTTTTAAAATAATAATCGAAAAAAAAATTCGTCCACGCTAATAAGTTGGCCCCCTCGAACCATGCAATTCCCTATTTTTTAAATATTTTTGTCTCCAATAGTTTAGGAGATATCCAGCTGTCCACTCTTCCCGCGGGCACCCTGTATGTTGTTGCAGGCAGGACTATCACACGGGTATTGGGCGGAAGCAGTTTCAACTGCTAATTATATCAGAAATAGATGTCCGGCCAGAGCATTGAATGGAAAAACTCCATTTGAAATATGGACAAGAAAACTACCGATTTTATCACATTTGCGAATATTTGGAATGGAGGCATACATTCTAAATAAAGATCCAAGAAAGAAAAAATTTGAAGATAGGACGAAAACAGGAATTTTTATAGGTTATTGCGAACGATCCAAAGCATACAGAGTGTGGCTACCAGTAGAACGGAAATTGATAGTATCGAGGAATATCATAGTTATCGAACATAAAGACGAGGAACATGAAAAGCAAGCCCCTGATGAGAAGAGGAAGCAAGAGAAAGTTGAAAATGTAATACAAATTCAGGGTGAAACTAGTCATACTAATGTCGATCCTGACATGACGAGTGATGTCCAGTCTACAGGTGAGAGTGTGGAGGAAGAATATGTAACCAATGCATTGAAAAGGGCACCTGGGAAATCCAATGCAAAATGATGAAGAGGCTGAAGAGAATGGTAGGAACCAGATTGCACAGACTAACTTGGTTACGTTAGCTGCTAACATGGCTGACATATCGGTAAAAGATGCACTGCAAGGAGATGACCAAGAAGAGTGGAAAAGAGCCATAAGAACAGAGGTAAAATGTTTGGTTAAAAATGATACCTTTGATATTACAGAGAAGCCAGAGAACGGAAGGGAGTAGTATAGCTAAGGGGATTCTAAGTCAAATTTGAGTTTGAAGGCCATTTCAAGGTCAAATTTGAGTTTCAAAATTCGGCGGAAAATTCCCGCAGGCGGCGGGCGGGCGGCGCGTGGCCGGGCGGCGGATGACGTCATACAGATGGCGAAGTGGTGGGGGTATAGCGCGAGAGCAGAAGATATCGAATCAATCGATACCGAACCGCATCGAGGAGGAACCGCGGGTATGAATTGCTGCTACTCTGGAGCGTGATACCAACCACAGTCGGTAAGGAAGTAAATATTAATTTAAGATATTAAGAATAATCGAAAAACTAAATCTCGGGCGACGGGGCTCGAACCCAAGACCTCCGCGTTACGAGTCAGCCGCCTAACCAACTCCCCCAACGCCCACTCTCTAACATTAGTCTTTAATGAATGGTACATATACCGAGCGTCACCAAGCATAATCCATTATTTTTTTATCGGATGATGTCGGACAATGTCGGGAAAGGTCGGCGTTTTTATGCACCGCGTCTTCGGAGGAGGGAAAGAGAGAGCATTATTTTAAAGCTAAATTCGGAGGAGGGAAAGAGAGAGCATTATTTTAAAGTTAAATTCGAGGGAGGGAAAGAGACAGCACTACTTAGGATCACAATCGCTTTCGTTCTATAGATAATAAATTTTTAAAGCGCCGCAGCGTATCGCGCGATTACATGTAACTTGAGTCCGACCCTCAAGGATAAAAGTCTCGACACGTGTTGAATGTAATATAATACCTGTGGAAATGTCGAATCTTAGAATTCTGCGGTGTCAGCAGAAACTGCGTCGGATGATTTTGCGCGCTAATTCGCCATACGTGCGAATCATAGAAAGAATTATGCTGTATCAGCGGAAATTGAGGGAATCGGCTTTTTACATACAATCTATTGGAGGAAGGAGGTACATCGAAGGAGTTAGACAGAGATAGCAAATCGTGGTGAGGATATAAAAGCGCGCTCCAAACTGTCCAAAGCCTCAAATCGTCGCAACGTGTTGCGCGGAAAAAGACATTACATTTACATTCCATTTACGACCATGGGGGAATTCGCGCAAGTAACCCGCCAATTGTTGGATCAATCTGCACGATTGATTGCACGCGAAGAATTCATCGCGTCGGAAGAACGGTGCAACGAGTGTATCGAATCCTTGGAAGAACACAGCCGAGTGAAACGCCCGCGATTATCGATCGGTGTTCAACAATCGCTGATTGCTCGAATCGCGCGACTCGAAGGACTCAAACATTCGTTACGCGGCCGTTTCGTGCGCGAAGGTGCAGGACATTCGAGCGCAAGACTTTTGTGGCGTGAAATAGACACTGCGTTCGATAGCCGCGTGTTAACTGGTGCCGTGCTAAATTCGAATTTGCGGCGGGCGATAAACATGCTTGCAAAAGCATCAACACCCGAAACTGCGAACTCTTCGACACATCCGATCTGCAGGAGTGGTACCAGCGATACGTCGTCGAACCCACCCTGGCATCGCTGGAAGAGTTCCAGGAACGCGACAGCGGATGGGCATTGACGAGAATTCTCAACCTAACCGTCAATGTCAACAAATATAATCCGCTGCGCGCAGGGTGTCAGTTTAAGTTGCCGCGGGAAATATTGCTAAAGAAAGCGACTATTAGCGTACGATCCGAGGACAATGCGTGTTTCGCGTGGGCAGTGGTCGCCGCTCTTCATCCTGCGGAAAGACATCCTGATCGCCCAAGTTCATATCCGCCATATGCTTCCGTATTAAATCTCCAGGGCATTGAGTTCCCAATGTCCCTGGAGCAAATTGGGAAGTTTGAGCGGCAGAACGAAATCTCCGTCAACGTGTACACCTTAGATGAGGAGAAGACGAAGGCGGTCTTTCCGCTGCGTCTCACCAGCCAAAAGAGGGATCGGCATGTAAACTTGCTGTATACACCAAATCAAGAACAGGGGGATGTAGGGCAGTTTGTGCTGATTAAGAACTTGTCCCGGCTGGTGGGCATGCAACTGAGCAGGCACAAGGCAAAAAAATTCATCTGTGATCGGTATGTATAGAAAACATATGAAATGTTGAAATGTCTCGCGAAACAAATTAAATAATACATATTTGGGGTTTACAGATGCATGCACTATTTCGGATCCGCCACGAAGTTGGAGGCCCATGCAGTGGACTGCAGCAAGATGAATGACTGTGCCATCCTGCTGCCCAGCGAAGACAACAATTTGCTCAGTTTTGGCAACCACTGTAGGAAAGAGCGACTCCCATTCGTGGTATATGCCGATCTGGAGTGCATCATCGAAAAAACAGAGGACAGTCACCGAGTGGGTGATAATAAATTACATATGTACCAGCACCATAAAGTTCATAGCATAGCCTATTATATGCATTGTTCGTATGATGCATCGCTATCGATGTATCGGTGTCGCCGTGACGCGGATTGTGTTTCATGGTTCGTCGATGAACTAAAAAATTTTGCAAATTTTGCTAAACCCATCCTGGCCAGTAATGTTCCCATGCTTGATTTAACCACCGAACAGTTGACGGCATTTCGCGATGCAACATACTGTCATATTTGTGAAGAGCCATTCAAGGATATCGATATACGAGTCCGCGATCATTGCCATCTATCCGGGCGGTTTAGAGGCCCAGCACATTCCGAGTGTAATTTAAATTATAAAAATGCGTTTTACATCCCCATAGTTTTCCATAATTTATCCGGCTACGATTCACATTTCATTATCGAGAAAATAGCTACCGCTTTCGAAGGTCACGTTGACGTATTACCCATAACTAAAGAAAAGTATATTTCATTCACAAAAAATGTCGAAGATACGGCTAACTCAGACTCGCGAAATTATATTAAATTACGATTCATCGATTCATACAAATTTCTAAATACCAGTTTCGACAAATTAGCATCTTTTCTTAGTATAGATCAATTAAAAATTTTACGATCTAAATTTGAAACATTATCCGCCGAAGATTTCAATTTATTGACGCGAAAGGGTGTCTTTCCATATGAATATCTTGATTGTGCGAACAAGCTGCAGGACCCATGCTTACCGTCGCGCGAGTCATTCTACAGTTCGTTAACGGGTGAGACTATATCCGAGAGCGATTACGCGCACGCCGAGACAGTCTGGCAGCGTTTCGGGATTAGAACCTTGGGCGAATATAGCGACTTGTATCTGAAAACAGATGTCTTGTTATTGGCAGATATTTTTTAAAATTTTCGCGAAAGTTGCATCAAGAGTTACGGATTAGATTCAGCACACTATTATACTCTATCCGGTTTCACCTGGGATGCCATGCTAAAACATACCAAAATTACATTCGAATTGCTCACCGACGTCGATATGGTTCTGTTTATCGAACGCGGTATACGCGGGGGTTTAAGTCAATGTTCCGGAAGATACGCACATGCCAATAACAGGTACATGCCATCTTACGACGCATCGGAACAGTCATCGTACTTGATGTACTTTGATGTAAATAATTTGTATGGATGGGCAATGTGTCAACCCCTGCCATACGCAAAATTTCAATGGGTCGAAGATGTTGTAAATTTTGACGTGTCTTCAGTCGCTGTCGATTCGCCCACGGGGTACATTCTCGAGGTAGATCTGGAATATCCGCAAAGTCTGCACGACGTTCATGCCGATCTACCGTTCTGCCCGACGCGTGCCAAACCACCTGGCAGCAGGCAGGACAAGTTACTCGCGACGGTATACGATAAGCAGCGTTACGTTATTCATTATCGCAACCTGCAGCAGTGCACTCCGTCACGGTCTTCGTATTACAAAGATACACCGCGTGCTTCAATTCGCTCAATCCCCCTGGCTCCGCGATTACATCGAACTCAATACACGGGTTAGAACAAGCGCGACAAATGATTTTGAAAAAAATTTGTACAAATTGATGAACAACGCGGTATTTGGTAAAACTATGGAAAATGTACGAAATCATGTGGATGTAAAACTTTTGACACATTGGGAAGGGCGATATGGCGCGGAGGCAATGATCGCGACACCGAATTTCCACAGCCGAAGTGTTCTTTCGGAAAATTTAATAGCTGTTGAATTGCGAAAACTCGAGGTAAAATTCAACAAACCGATATACGTGGGTATGTGCATTCTGGACATATCAAAAATTTGTTTGTATGAATTTCATCACGAGTACATGTCTGCCCTGCACGAGCAAAATTGTAAAATTCTATACACCGACACAGACAGCCTCATTTATCACATTCGATGCGAAGATATCTACGAGTCCATGAAACGCAATATCGATAGATTCGACACAAGCGATTATCCTACCAACAATGCATATAATATGCCGCGCGTAAATTTCAGGGCTGATGAACGACGAAAATAATGGCGTGATAATGACCGACACAGGAATCGAGGAGCAGATACGTCGCGGGATTAGTTGCCTGTACTTTGGCTATCTTGAACACCTCCGTTGTCCAATTCGGGGTATAGCCTTTATCGAAGATGGTTTTAAATTTGCTCACGCGCACAAACTCGCCAAACTTGAATCTCGCCGGAGCAGCGATCTTTATGTTGCTGTATACGGTGGCTAGCAGCTTGTTGGCGATCGAAGGGGTAACATCGCAAGGACGCATTCTGATGGTTCTATGCTTTCGCGCGTTATACTCTGCGAGAAGACGCGATAGCGAATCGATCCATCTGTAGGTTCCATTGAGCGTAAACATTTTCCACATATTGTTCTTCAAAGTTCGATTGAAACGTTCTACGACAGAGGTCTTCATCACCGAATACGTCGAATAATGATTAATGTCATGCTTTGACAAGAGTTTCTGCACATCGGCGTTGTAAAATTCTTTTCCTTGATCGGTTTGCAAATTTTTCGGATATCGATCTCTAAATATCTTTGCAAACGCTTTGGTCACCTCAGCACCACTTTTAGTCTTGAGCGGCACCGCCCATGCATACTTGCTCAACACATCGATGATGGTGAGTATGTAGTGGTGACCTTGGTTGAATCGCGAGTATGGACGCATTTCTACAACGTCAGCTTGCCACAGATCGTCGTATCCATGCACTATGTCGCGCCTCCGTGGGAAATATCTTCGAGCTGGGGCATGCAATTCCTCAACAAGTTGCCGCTTCTTGGGGCCATGGTTTTCTTTACTTTTGGATTTCGATAATGGTTGCATGTTTGATCGCAGAGGTGTCTTTGACACGAATGATGTGATAATTATCATGTATGTACATTATGTGCTCCCCATCGGTCCGAGGAAATTCTGGACAAGCTCAACTGTCTCGCATGATTCTCTTTCGCAGCGCTGCTGTGGGATTGAATTTGACGCCTGCGATATCTTTTTAACTCTGTTTTGCAACGTCAACATATCTCTCTGAAACACGACCAGCTTCCTCTCTAATTCTTTCTGCTGCTCTCTCAAAAGTTTAATGCTCTTTTCCATGTATAGTTTATTGACTGCATCGCTGTCAGCCACCGGCTGAGCTACGCGTCGTATCTTGCGTGATTTTGCATCAAAGTCGGCACCATCCACACAAACAGCGTTATCTCGCATATAATTTCGAAGCATGCCGCTCCATTTGTAATAGTCCATTGCTGCTCCACTCTTCTCGAGCGACACCCCAAATTTGTTGATCGGCATCTCGATGCATACTGCGCACATCATCAGCGTGTGGTTTTATATAATGAGGGCTACCTCGCGGAGTTCCTCGTAAATAGATAGAATTTCGGGATCGTGGGAGTTGTTACCCGCCTGACGCGACGCTTCAAGCAAACGCAATCGATCCACCAACTCGTTGGGATCGTCCCAGTGCACGTAATCGATCTTGTTATCGTTTACTACCATAGTTCGTGGTGTCCTTAGACCTTTTCCTGCTTTACTCGTTGATGCGCGGGGGACTAGTGGTGCAATTACATGTTTGTACTTGTATCCCTTCTTGCCCAATATGGGTTTTTGAGCACAATGACTGCGTCTGTAGGCATTCGTCGCCAGCAGTATACTTTTGTATTTTTGTTTATCGGCATCGGTGTACAGGGCATCATCGGGAATTCTCTTGAAAATCAGTTCGTAAAGGCCGGGCGTTCCTTTGTATTTTACACCACCGATGATTATATTATCATCCTTGTCCATATCGAAAGCCTTATCTCCAAGCATCGTTCCACTATTGCCAAAGTATACGCCGTACACATAGTCAATTGCTGTATCCTTATCCATACTTAGGATGGCGCTCATGTATACTTGCCCCAGCGGACCGAAATGGTTGCGAAACGTTTCTTGTCCCTCGGATGTTTGAAGTTGCTGTCTAATAGATGTTACAAACGACTCATCTGGACTAGTTTCGAAAACGTCGTCATCATCATCCTCGGTTGCAAGCAATTGTACACTGGGAAATGTATTTATTGGTGTGGGAGGAACCGAGGAATCGTTTTGTCGTTTTCGCTACGATTGAACTGGTGTGGAGGTTATGAGTGAATATTCCGATGATGTGTGTCGTTTCTTCTTTGTCTTGCGCGATGTGCTCCATTTCGACTGGATTTTTGTTTTAGGCGTTAATGTTTCATTCTCTTCAACGTCTATGCTCGTCAGCGGTGATGTGTCAGCTTCTGCCGCTGTGGTATTTTCCACGATATGTTTCAAGGGTTCGACGATAGGTTTAAAGTATCTCTCCAACGCGATATCTTCCTCCATCTTGCCAGACTTCAAAGCCTGATGTTTCTTGCGAATGGCTTCGCTGGTTTTTGCAATTTCCATCGCTATTCTCTCGCGATCCTTAATCTCCAGACTATCGATATCAATCATCATTTTGTTGCAGACGTTGCTTTCTGACCGACGTGTTGACGACAACTGACCATCTCACGGTACGGAAAACTCGTTAAATCCCTTTCCATAACGTCCATTGGTCATCGCGCTATCCTTGTCTATTACCACGAAACCATATTCCCGTTGCCAACAATTACGACACAGCGCGCAGAAATCCGCGTAAGACATATCAGTATTTACATGATCGTTGTACACATGTTTCAAGTTGGTACCATCCTGCTTAAACAGAATCAACAGATTCGCTTTGTCGCGTATAAGATGTTTGGGAATTTTTGCATACGTCTGACAGAGATAGAAGCAGTCAACGTTCGAGTGGCGCCCCATTGCAAAGTATTCTCGTATCGTATCTTGCTTGTCGCATGCCACGTCATCAAAGATAAAAATGGAATTCGGAAGCGATTCGCTCGGTGGGATGACATCACTGTTATTCGAAAACGTAAAGTAGCCAATTTTCATCTATCGGAGTGAATAAATTCTCCAAATACTGGTATTTCGGCTGTTGCAACGACTTGGAATACACGTACACGTTCTCGAAGCGGACACCGTGAGGACTTTCCAACAAGCTCACCAGCACGTTGGTCTTTCCGCAATTTGATGGGCCACAAATGAGGCACCGTATAGTGTTTGGTAGCATGTTGCCATGTTTGCGCTTTGTTTTCGAGGGCATCACTCGTGATTTATCGTCAAAATTTGTTACGCGTATCGTCACAGGCTGTCGCACGAATCGCATCCTCGCTGCGAACTGTGAAAAATGATTTTGATACATCGAAGCGGTGACGCACCCTATTTATAGGTCCGCGCCGAAGCAAAACAGCTCAGTGTTCAAAATGCTTCTGGTCCTGTCGGATAATTGTGATATTCGAGACCTAACCTCTGAACAGTTGAAATATGTTCCAAAGATTATTCTACTGCGAGAGTTCGAGAGATACATTGATCAGTTGTGGGACAGACTCCCCGAGCATATAAAAGCCGATTCCGAGGTTCAGCAGTATCGCCGGTGTCTGGAACATTATAATCGCCCTTGACAGCGAACGCATATCGACGGTCTAGCACCATTGATTAAAAACTGTAGCGAATGTCGCCGATGCGAGTGAAGAAAGGTTGTGGTTTGTTAAATCGGGCGATAAACGCGCTACCTATCGAATTACATATCCCGGGATACCAGTTTTGCGGCCCAGGAACACATCTGGCAAAACGATTGGCTAGAGGTGATCAAGGCATCAATCCGTTGGACGCAGCGTGTCGCGAACACGATATTGCATATTCGCGTAGCAACGACCTCGGCGAAAGGCACGCGGCAGATAACGTACTCGCTGACAAAGCGCGAAAACGCATCGTTGCGCGAGACTGGACTCTGGGCGAAAGAGGTGCTGCTACAGCTATTTGGGCAGCTATGAAGGCCAAGACGAAAATCGGAATGGGGATGAAAGCAAAATTGCGCAAAAGGATTCCAAAAAGAGCATCGGAAAAGCGGATTCTCCCAGTGGCAAAACGGGGTGGTATATTACCACTTCTCCCGCTGCTAGGTGTTCTCGGATCGTTAGCTGGTGGAGCGGCGGGGATCGCTAAGGCGGTAAACGATAATAAAGCGGCGCAACATCAGCTGCTGGAAATGCAACGCCATAATCGCTCCATGGAAGGTCGTGGACTTTATCTCGCACCATACAAGCGCGGACAGGGAATATCGAAACGAAAAAAAAAACGTCGAAAAGAAAATAAAAATTCCCGCGGGCGTAACTACCGACGCGCAATTGGAGGAGTTTGCAAAACGTATGCGTATTCCATTCTTTAGAGGTGTTTTTATGCGTAACGCGCTACCAGCCGGAGGAGTACGTCGAAACGAGAGCGGTATCGTAAATTTGGACAATGTCGAGGGGCCGGGGACTCATTGGGTGGCGTATGCGAAGAGAAGGTGTCGAACTATATATTTCGACAGCTTTGGGAATCTTCGACCGCCTAAGGAATTGGTACAATATCTGGACAAAGATGCTGTGAAAATCGAATACAATCGAACGGCTTATCAGAAGTACGATCAGAGCAATTGTGGACAACTATGTCTACGCTTCCTACAAACGATTGGCACCAAATTTAAGGATTGACTTCTCATCACTCTGATTCAGTACCAGTCCAGTCGCACAGCTCGGAATATGTCGTTAACATTCACTCTAACCGGCAAGAGTAGCACCCTCGCGGTAAGCTACTTTCCACCCATAGATTTGAGCGACGATGATTACGAGCTTGGTCTAACAACCTTTGAAACTTATCACACAATACCAAACATCGACTCGAGCAACGATAAATTCTACTTTGTCGTAAACTATGACATCAGCAACAGCGTCGACACCACTCATGAATACATTACGATTCCCCACGGCTCCTACGAACTAGACGCCATCGCCAAGTACTTGAAGCAGCGATTACTCGAGCGGTATCCTCAAAATCTCGGTGGCACTGATATCAATGATGGTGGTGACAACGATGTGTATCCAATAGTGTTGCGCCCCAACAACAACACCATGAAAAGCGAGCTGTACTGCTCGTTCGCCGTGGACTTTACAAAGTCCAATAACATTGGATCGCTACTGGGATTCTCGACGAATCGGGTATTAGAACCTGGACGGTGGCATGAATCGGACGATCCAATTAATATCATGAACGTGAACATTATTCGCATAGAATGCAGCGTGACCGCTGGTGCGTACAACAATGGGAAGCGCGTACATACGATACATGAATTTTCTCCGAGAGTCCCACCAGGATATAAGATATCGGAAACGCCCGCGCAGATCATTTACCTTTCAATCACCGCACGGGTCATTACGGATCTAACGATACGCGTTGTGGATCAAGACGGACGGTTGCTCGATTTTCGAGGTGAAGAGATTACCATCAGATTGCACGTACGACGACGACGACGATAATACATGTGACGTGACCGAAAGAGATGCTTGTGCTGAACGACTCCAGAAACCCGTTTCTTCCAAACGAAATTGTTTGCAGCAGCAACAACAACAACAACAACATCAACAACAACAACAACAACAACAACAACAACAACAAAAACAACAACAACAACTGCAACAACTGCTACAGCTCTGATTGTGCTAAAAAGAAGAGGCTCAGTGCTGCGAACATTACATTTTTGAAATCATTGGAATTCATTGTGCGCGGTTAAGTTGAAAAAAAAATGGTTGACATTCTAAGCATTCGAGGGAAGTCGACGTTCGATGATCGCATCGTAAAGCTTGAGACTCACACATACAACCCATACGTCAACTCAACGTTTGGATACAGCGATGAAATAAGAATACCCATACAACAGCAGGATTTATACACATTGCCGTGTGAAAGTTTCCTCTACGTGGAGGGAAAATTGAAGATAAATAAGCCAAACGATACATTAACGGTGACGTTGGGAAATAATTGCATGGCGTTCTTATTTGATGAGATTCGATACGAGCTGAATGGCGTGGAGATTGATCGCAACAGAAACGTTGGAATAACTAGCACCCTTAAAAACTATGTATCGTTGACATCTAGCGAAGACAAAAATATGGAGAATGCCGGATGGGGCTTGAAACGACGTGATGGGTCAATATTGAAAAATCATTTCAATTTTTGCATCCCACTCAAATATTTGCTAGGATTTTGTGAGAACTACAAACGCATTATTATTAATGTGCGTCACGAATTGATTTTAATACGATCGCGCAACGACAATAATGCTCTAATAGGATCGCCGATGCTGGAACCAGAAATTGAATTACTTAAAGTGCAGTGGCGGATGCCTCATGTGACGCTGAACGACGTTAATAAGCTATCCTTGCTACGTGCTTTGGAACGTGGACAAAACCTGAGCATTTGTTTTCAATCGTGGGATCTGTACGAGTATCCTCTCTTACAGAGTACAACCAAGCATTCGTGGGCCGTGAAGGCATCTGCACAGCTGGAGAAGCCGCGAGTTATTATCCTTGCTCTACAGACTGGTCGAAGGAATGTGATGAGCGAAGACGTTACTAGGTTCAACAACTGCGAATTGACCAATGTAAAACTTTTTTTCAACTCGGAATTTTACCCATACGATGACATGAACTTGGACTTTGACAAGAATAAGCATGCCATCTTGGATCATATGTATACGCAATTCCATAAATCCTATTATGGACATAGTTGCAACGAGGCATTATTCACCGTGGCCGAATTTTTACAATTTGGTCCCCTCGTGGTAATTGATTGCTCGCGACAAAATGAGTCGATCAATAATGGCACAGTGGACGTGCGCATAGAATTCGAGTGTAAAGGGAATGTGCCGATAAATACTACGTCCTACTGTCTGATTCTACACGATCGGGTGGTTGAATACAATCCGCTGACAAACGTGGTGCGCAAAATCAATTAAATTGCCACGCCCTCTCCTGTGTCAAATTCATACCAAAAGAAAATTTCATCGTGAAAATCGAGATGCTTTACGAGAAGGACTGCATTCTCCCGTCTGTCTTGGAAGTGAGCGGACCTCTAAATTGTATCGATAATGGCCGTGCCAACATTTGTTGACCTGCAAGGGTTCATCGTCGATGGAAGATTTGTCGTCAAGGAAGTGGCTATCCTACGAATGGGAACAATTCTCTCGCACTATATTTTTGGGAGTTCGATGCCACAATTTCTTCTTACGAAATCCGATAAATCAAGCATCCGATGGTTGGTGGCAAAACATCATGGGCTACGGTTGGACGATGGAGACGTTCCGTACAGTATGGCTAAACAGCTAATTACGAAAGCTGTTGCTGATGCGATCGATGAAGAAGATGACGCATCCCATATCGTATACGTTGAAGGGCTGCAGAAACGCGACTGGCCTGCAAATTTCCTGGATCAAGACACGAGAATGGACGTGGTCATCGAGACTCTGGACATTGACTACGAGGATATAAAATCTCTAAATAAGCTAAATGTAGTTAATACTCTGCGATGCGGCAGACACGCAAAGCATTGTGCCATGCAAAATGTATTTAAAATATTCAACTGGTGGTCTAAACGCCAGAAAGAAATTCATAAATAAATAAAATCAATTTTTTAATGTATAGATGTTTTTTCTTCACCCTCCCCAACCTCTTGCATGTAATGTACGCTAGATTAAGACGATAGTTATAATTATGCAGAAGCGGTTCGATTCACGTTCAGAGTGGTATGATTCACGTTCAATACCCGTTCGACACACGATCAATGCGATATGATTTACGTTCGATACCCGATCAAAGCCGTTCAATACCCGTTCGATACCCGATCAAAGCCGTTCGATGCACGTTCGATACGCGATCAAAACCGTTCGATGCACGTTCGATACACGATCAAAGCCGTTCAATACCCGATCAAAGCCGTTCAATACCTGTTCGACACACGTTCAAAGCCGTTCAAGACCCGTTCGATACGCGTTCAAAGCCGTTCAATACCCGTTCGATACTCGTTCAAAGCCGTTCGATACTCGTTCGATACGCGATCAAAACCGTTCAATACCCGTTCGACACACGATCAAAGCCGTTCAATACCCGTTCGACACACGATCAAAGCCGTTCAATACCCGTTCGACACACGATCAAAGCCGTTCGATACCCGTTCGATACGCGTTCAAAGCCTTTCGATACCCGTTCGATACACGATCAAAGCCGTTCGATGCACGGTCGATACACGTTCAAAGCCGTTCGATGCACGTTCGATACCCGATCAAAGCCGTTCAGTACCCATTCGATACGCGTTCAAAGCCGTTCAATACCCGTTCGATACCCGTTCAGAGTGGTACATTAGGCGTTGAAAGTGGTATGATACATGTTTGATAGATGTTCAATATGTGATCGAAGTGGTATGATACATGTTTGACAGTCTAATAAACAATCAATGTGATATGGTCTAGTCGAATGATGTGTTGAAAGAAGGAGAAACGATTCAGCCAAATGATACATGCGAAGAAGAAGGAGAGGATGACCAGTGAATAATTCGAAGAAGATGCATAGAAGGTGAGGATGGTCAGCGAAAATGCAGGTGGAGTACATAGAAGGAGAGGGTGGTCAGTGAAGAAGAAGATGAAGAACAAAGACATCTTACTTTGCAATGGATGCAACTTTAGGCATGGGCCCACATGTGGGAGCTTGGAGATGCAGCGAGACCAGTCGTCCGTCAAAGCTTGACAGCGAACAGTCGTTTTGACATTTTTTTAAGTTGTTTTTTTTGCGATACAGTTTTTATACAATGCCATTAGAACGAATTGCGCCGGAGTGTGACCCCGAGGTATGTACTTTTAAATATTTTTACATTTATCGCGTTTAACCATTGATACCGAGTGAGTTTAAAATCAGACGTTTGTGTAAATATTATATTGCTAATTATGTTGTAGGGCTCGCCACCACCGTCACCCGTGTGGTCGGACGACTGGGGGTCACCGCCACCGTCACCCCCCTCACCACCACAATGGTCGCCGCCGCCATCGCCGCCGGCGCCGCCTCCATCGCCGCCTCCATCGCCACCGTCGCCGCCTCCACAGGTACATAATACTTTGCATCGCTTTGTGCGTTTGATGTGCGAATATTATATCGATGTTTGTATGTGTTCTAGGCGCCGTCCCCCGCGTATGGGGCTGCGCGGCTGCGACCATTTCCTCACCATCGGATACGGCCGTATCCGATGCATCGGCCGTTGCCGATGCCGATGCCGATGCCGGTGCCGATACCGATGATGAGGATATTTGCGCTACCACCAGCACCCCCATCACCACCATCACCGCCATCGTCGCCGCTGCCTCCCCCATCACCACCACCCCCCTAACCACCTTTTAATTACTTTAATTTTTTCCTATTTTTTCTATTTCATATTTTTTTCCTTTATTATTAATCATTTTTTATATTACATTTATATTATATTTATATTATATTTATATTTATATTTTTTCTTTTTATATTGTATTTTATATATTCAATTTTTATATTTTTTCTTTTTTATTTTATATTCTTTTATATTCTATTTATATTCTATTTTTATATTATATTCCATTTTTATATTATATTTATTATTTAATTGCATTTTCTTTTGTTTTTATTATTTTATTTTCTTTCCTTTTATATTTATATTGTTTTATATTTTTATATTCATTTATATTTATATTTTTTTTATATTCTATTGTATTTTTATATTTTTATATTTATATTTGTATTCTTACATTTTTTTTTGTAACAATATATATCTCTTAAACATATATTATTTCTCCATTTCATTTATCCTCCTTCTCTCCTCGCCACGTAATTCTAAGATTCGGCATTTCTACATGTATTATATTTCGTTCGTGCGTTCTTCGCGCCGTGAAAATGACATCATCCTGCACGGCTGCTCCAGAGGAGTCAAATTACACACGATCGCGCGACACGCTGCGGCGCTTTAAAAACTTATTATCTATAGAACGAAAGCGATTGTGATCCTAAGTAGTGCTGTCTCTTTCTCTCCCTCGAATTTAACTTTAAAATAATGGTCTCTCTTTCCCTCCTCCGAATTTAGCTTTAAAATAATGCTCTCTCTTTCCCTCCTCCGAAGACGCGGTGCGTAAAAACGCCGATCTTTCCCGACATTGTCCGACATCATCCGATAAAAAAATAATGGATTATGCTTGGTGACGCTCGGTATATGTAGCATTCATTAAAGACTAATGTTAGAGAGTGGGCGTTGGGGGAGTTGGTTAGGCGGCTGACTCGTAACGCGGAGGTCTTGGGTTCGATCCCCGTCGCCCGAGATTCAGTTTTTCGATTATTCTTAATATCTTAAATTAAAATTTCCTTCCTTACCGACTGTGGTTGGTACCACGCTCCAGAGTACCAGCAATTCATACCCGCGGTTCCTTCTCGATGCGGTTCGGTATCGATTGATTCGATATATTGTGCTCTCGCGCTATACCCCCACCACTTCGCCATTTGTATGACGTCATCCGCCGCCCGCCCGCCGCCTGCGGGAATTTTCTTTGTATAAATAGCCATTGTTATAATTGGCGCAATTTTTGTATATCATTAATTTTGTAAAGCTATTAATTTATGACAATGTTTTTAAATGGGATTCTTTTTGATGGGTTAATTAAAATGTCCGCGATATGAGTAATAGAATGTATGAACACAGCATTTGAGCTGTGTATATGTAGTTGTGTCATCTTAAGCGCAGTTGGAAAGCACCTTTATGTACTTGCAGCTCATTTTGATTTCACATCTTTTTTTATTTTGTCAGTATTATTATTATCTTCTAGTTTTGTGATATATTTGATTTCATGTACTTGGCGTAATTTTTTTACTTTTTTGAAGTTTTTTATGGGGATCTCACTTCTTTTTACAAAGATAATATGCATACTTCAGATAATTTTTAATATTATATTTATTATTATCTTCTATTTTTTGTGATTACGAATTACCGTGATTAAAATTACACGACGAATGTCTGCCTTATAGCTGACAAATTTATAAATTTCGTTAAATATATGTACAAATCCTATTTAAATGTTTCCTACACGCGACAAGACTAAAAATAGTAGGAAATTAATATGAATATATAGGAATAAAATGTAAGCATTCATATTATACAGGGTCTTATTGTTTTCTAAATAAATATTACAACATATCCCATGCCAAAAAATAAAAAGTGCGTTATGTTAATATTCATCGAAAAATACTTTGTTTAAAAATTTATTAACAGTGTAGGATTTATAGAAAACAATAACTGGCTGGAGAATATTCGCAAACCGTTACTATGAACACGTTTTAATACATATTTATTAATAATTACTAGTTTTCTGATTCTTAATACTGTCATAAATTTTTTTCTCTGACGTAGATCACACTGCATCATCTTCTGCTTCGATTATCTGTAAATATATAAAATCCACATTTTAGTTATTTATTTAAGTTACAACTTACGAACTTATATAGAAATAGAGTGGCATTTTGCTATAGTAAATGTAGACTACAAAATGTGTCCAAACGAGATGAGAGCGTATGGTAGAAAGTCTCGTTGCAAGAAAATATAAAAAATGCTAATGGTAATTTAGCGAAAATGAACGAAGAGATTCAATATTTTTATTGGTGTTGGTTTAGTGTGTTTATTGGTGAATTGAAATATTGTTAATAGAAAACTGGTAAAGTTAATGAATAGCGTAGCAACTACTGTGGATTTTATTTGAATGTCTTTACAAAGGATTGAGAAGTATCAAGGAAGATGTGTTATCAGCGTACTTTCTTCATTAATGTGACTTGCTCTACGTTGCAAGCAGTCTGCCATAATTTTCTTACTTCTTAATTAATGCTATGCTAATTTGACAAATTTTGTCGATTTACCTTATTTGACGAATTTCCCAAAACTTGTGCGAAACAAAATACTTCTCTGTCTCTATATCAGGGACAGAGATCTAACCCAGACCTTCTCCGGACAACTTCCAAGCCTGTGCATCCCCTTCATTTCTATCCAAGCTTGTGCGTCCCCTTCATTTCTAATCCAAGCCTGTGCGTCCACTTCATTTCTATCCAAGCCCGTGCATCCCCTTCATTTCTAATAAGCTTTACATAAAAACTCTAATGTAAAAATAGTTTGCTGGTATAAAAACAATATATTATTTTGTACATGCATTGTATAAATTTCTAGAAACTTGTGCGAAAGAAGATGCTTCTCTGTCGAACCGTCTCCGGACAACTTTCAAGTCTGCGACTCTACATAAGAAATCTATTAAATCATTTCTATAAGCTTTACATAAAAACTGTAATGTAAAAATAGTTTGCTGGTATAAAAACAATATATTATTTTGCACATGCATTGTATAAATTTCTAGAAACTTGTGTGAAAGAAGATGCTTCTCTGTCGAACCTTCTCCGGAGAACTTTCAAGTCTGCGACTCTACATAAGAAATCTATTAAATCATTTCTATAAGCTTTACATAAAAACTCTAATGTAAAAATAGTTTGCTGGTATAAAAACAATATATTATTTTGTACATGCATTGTATAAATTTCTAGAAACTTGTGCGAAAGAAGATGCTTCTCTGTCGAACCTTCTCCGGACAACTTTCAAGTCTGCGACTCTACATAAGAAATCTATTAAATCATTTCTATAAGCTTTACATAAAAACTGTAATGTAAAAATAGTTTGCTGGTATAAAAACAATATATTATTTTGCACATGCATTGTATAAATTTCTAGAAACTTGTGTGAAAGAAGATGCTTCTCTGTCGAACCTTCTCCGGAGAACTTTCAAGTCTGCGACTCTACATAAGAAATCTATTAAATCATTTCTATAAGCTTTACATAAAAACTCTAATGTAAAAATAGTTTGCTGGTATAAAAACAATATATTATTTTGTACATGCATTGTATAAATTTCTAGAAACTTGTGCGAAAGAAGATGCTTCTCTGTCGAACCTTCTCCGGACAACTTTCAAGTCTGCGACTCTACATAAGAAATCTATTAAAAAAATTTGGCGACTTACCTTGTTAATTGAGACAATAATTCAGTCTCCTATTTAGTGTAAAAACTCCTGACATTTGAAATTTGGACCACTTACATTATTTGACACTTGGCAGATTATGATGGATTGACACTTGGTAGGTTATAATCAAAATAGTATACATAGGTATATATATATGTACAATGACGGACGACGATCCCTGCCGAATGGTCCCGTGAGTCGACGAATCGACAAACGAAACATGTGTTAGTTTCGTTTTAACTGTTGCGACTCCCGTCTAGCGGCGTGTGGAATAAACTTTAGAAGCGCGAAGTTCGAAACGGATCATACGAGTGTAATAGGAAAGGGAAGCAAAGCGAAGTTCGCACAAGCCCGAGGGGTTTGGAAATAGTTAGAGATTCTTTTAATAAGGAAACTTCAAAATTATAAATTAATCAATACCCACATGGAAACGGGTGTTTGAATAAATGAACTCCACTTTGATCCCTTCTCCTAAGCGTATAATTCCAGAGCAATGTTGTTAAACGCTTGTTTCTAAAAATCAATATCCGAAAAGAAAATAGATTGACCAATAAGAATTTAGTTCATAAATATTTGATCGGCTTTTATATTTTAAGGACATTTTGTAATGAACAAAAGATGAAAAAGCGTTGGCCTTTGTAACACTCACTCAAGCCTTGACACTCAAAGCTAACGGACGTGTTATCGAAAACTCTTAAAAATTCATTCGAATCGTTCCATTAAACTCATTAAAGTTATTAGTTATTTGTGTTTCAAACATTTTATTATTCTATTATCAGCTTTATCATTATAATTATCTTTAAAAATCCGCGTCCAAAGAGCAGAACGCCTTAGCATTCCACGGGCGACGTCCCGCGCCTGAATTCCCCAAGAGGAAATTACATCTCCCAGACGGCCACGCAACATAGCTGAAGGTGTGCGTGTAACGCGTATACGTATTATGTCGACAAAATTTGGTTGGAGAATAAAAAGGAGAATCAGAAGAAAAATCTTACCGTTTTCGACAGATGCATGAGACGATATTACGATATCTCTGTCATGCGTGGACCGATTTTATTGAATTTGGTCGCATTCGAAAGCTTACACGCGGTTTACATAAGAAAAATGCCATTAAATTTAGAAAATATCACAGGCGTGATGAGATATTAATGAAAATAAGTGTCAGGTTAGGTTGGAATAGCCGGGCGACGAGTAAATGATAGCGGTAGCGACAGTCGACTTATACAGGGTGTCTTTCATGTACTTGGCGTCGAGACGCTACCGCGTCTCTAGATCGTTAGTCGATCGTTGCTCAAATGGTTGTAGCGGTGAAGCTCATGTTCAATATATATATATTATTAAAAACCCAATAGCTCTAACAGTATACTAATATTTATATAAATAATAAAAAAAAAGATAAATTCAAAAGAAAACGAGATGCGAAAGAAACAAATCGCGATGAAATCGAAGAGCTTATTGGACTACTCTATTTAGCTGGGTATTTACGTCATCGCATCAAAATTTATTAGATTTATATAATAAAGATGGAACTGGAATAGGCATTTTCAAAGCGACTATATCACAAAAACGATTCTGTTTTCGTCTAAAATGAATAAGATTTGACAATATCCACGATAGAGAAGAAAGAAAAGTTGTTGACAAACTAGCTCCTACCCGCGATGGTACACTCTAGGTCCATGCGTAACAATTGACGAAATGTTGGAGGATTTCCGAGACCGCTGCTCATTTCGCCAATATATAAAATCAAAACCTGCAAAATACGGCTTGAAAGTATTTGCTCTCGTTGACGCTGAATCATTTTATGTTTATAATTTAGAAATTTATGCAGGTCAGCAACCGGATGGTCCTTTCAATATAAGTAATGCCAGTAGTGATGTACTGTTGCATTTGATAAAACCTATTTCAAAATCTGGTAGAAACATAACAATGGATAACTGGTTTTCTTCGATATCGCTCGCTAAGAAACTTCTAAAGGAGCATAATTTGACTTCCGTTGCTACCTTGAGAAAAAATAAAAAGGAGCTACCTCCTACATTTATTTCTAAAGGAACGGATGTTCATTCCAGTCAATTTGGATTTTGCGAAAATATGACTTTAGTTTCTTACACACCGAAAAGAGACACATGTGTATTACTTTTGTCTACAATGCATCATAATGACACAATTATCCCAGAAAATAATAACAAACCAGAAATTATTTGTTATTACAATTCAACGAAGGCAGGGGTTGATTATTACCGACAACACATAAGACAAGTAAAGCCTAGCCCAACGGCACACCATAGTACTCCAAAAACATTCACACATAAGACACTGTACACATGTTCTCATGTATTTGTTCGAATCGACGCTGTTAAAAAACCACTTGAGGCGCCATACGAAGGTCCGTTCGAGGTACTGGAACGCATTACAGACCACATTTTTAAAATTAATTATAAAGGTAGAGAGGTCAACATCTCTGTGGAGAGGTTAAAACCGGCTTTCGTCGAAGCCACCCAGAATAACGTACCCAAAGATACTCCAAAGACTTACACAAACAAAAGACTGAGATTCGTGAATTAAGATACATTAACCCACTCGGGGGAGAGTACTGTGGCGACCAGCGTCGGAAACGCTCGACGCGCCCACTAGTTTTAGTTAGGTTAAGTTAGTATAACAAGTTCCTAGGTACTAGTCACTAGATTAAGAATTTTAGTATAAGTAGTTGGTAAGACTTAATTGTAAGGAAAAGAACTTGTGGGCATGGAAAGAAAACGGCAGAAGGCCTCAAACGTCCAAGGAGTGCGCAATAAAAGTGTCCTTATACCAGCAGCCATCTTTTTATTCATCCTCGTGTTTCTAAAAAGGCATAAGCTCTCGGTATCGCTCTCCCATACATCAACGAGTTTATCACATTAACCACATGAAACACCACTGTGGCGGCATCTGCCTATGATTGTCATAATTATATAAATCTGCGCGATCGGCTCTATTCACGATGCTGTAGCTTAAATGACGCCAAAAATAAATGTCAAATGACTTTCATTACAATGAACCTAAAAAAAATCATAATAATTTTGAGACTGTAAACGATAAATTTGTAATGTCCAAAATAAATAAATGAATGGATTTACAACGGAAGACACAAATAAATAAAGCGGGATGGTGGGGTAATAAAGAATAGAATGGAAACGAATGTTATATATTTCGTAGAGATGGCAAGGGCATCGACGAAGTATAGAATAGACCTATCACCTTATGGGACTTTGTGTCACCATCGACGAAGTATAGAATAGACCTATCACCTTATGGGACTTTGTGTCACCATCGACGAAGTATAGAATAGACCTATCACCTTATGGGACTTCGTGTCACCACCCAAACTGTATTACCGACCCATAACTCGAGGCATCGACGAAGTATAGAATAGACCTATCACCTTATGGGACTTCGTGTCACCACCCAAACTGTATTACCGACCCATAACTCGAGGACTGAATTTAGCGGCCTCTGCTCATGAACAGCGTCCAACTTAGGAACTACTCTGAAATGTGTTGAAATGCTGAAAGGTGTGCGTGATTGTATACGTGTGACTTGTTTAGAGTGAGAGTTTGACAGAGGACAGGCTTTTGTTACGCTACGCTTTGGCTCGGTTTGTCAGCGACTCACGAGGATTCGCGGGGATTTTTCTCCGAAAATCTATTTCGGTGATCTCTTCTTGAAAGCTTATACAAGCTATAAATTGCAAGATGACATTGATCGTTAGTACTTTACGTGTAGTAGAACACTTAACTAACATTTTCGCGAGTCGTATGTCGAAAAATATTAAAAATTGACGCTGTTACTGACATTCCCACAAATCTCTGCAATCCGCGCATGTCTAAATAGACGGTGCCCATCCTACGACACGTATAAATCATTGAGAACAAGGAATCCAAACGTTTTTTTTAAATTTATATTCGTAGTTTTCGGCACCCGAGGACATTTTGCAATAGTTTATTTATTACTTGGGAACGATAGATTAGTAGTTAAAACTCTACGTTTCGTTACAAATTGATTGGCCCTTTCCTTATTAACTATTGTATGGATTTAAAAATTGTAAAGAACATCTCCGATGTAAGTACCCGAGCGTATCGCTTGCGTTAAGGTCTGTTTTCATTATTCCTAGATATGTACATATGAGAAAACAGTTATGGTATTTTTTAAAGCACAAGTAAAAAAAAAGGTCCTGTTTTACGGACGTCGTGACTTGCGTGTGAGATAAAATGGGAGGGAAACGGCACGGAGGTCCTTTACGCGACAAACGATCATTCTGGCAGCGGCAACAAAGTATAATACTACATTGTCTTCTTGCATTCTCCGTGCGTCTGATTTTCGCATGTCGATGTCGGTCCACGGACAAGCTAGGCTTCTAGATTTTAATTTCTTCTATAAATTCTGCAAAAGCCGTAATCAGTTGCTAAAAGCGGAAAACATGTATGTACACATGCTAAGCTAATCATAAGGTGAAATTTTTACATTCTCTGTTTCGGCTCGATTCGAGCATTTACGGCATATTAGTGAGATTTTTTTAATAAAAGGAAAATCAAATACGACGTGATTCGGGCAAGTAGGTATGTACATATGTAGAGTTGCTATACGTCCTGTATATACGGGACTGTCCCGTATTTCACTGTTCCCGTGAAATATTTTACAGAGTAAAATAAACCATTACCTAACCACTTTTTTCATGTTTTATTTAATTAGCATTTAAATGTTCAATGACAATTATGGAAACCCTAAAAATAAATCACTACCTACCCACTTTTTTCATATTTTATTTGTTTAGCATTTAAACAAAATAAAAAATGGTAAAGATTCGTTAAGAGCAAACGCCTGATTTAGCGAGCTCTGCTTGCAAGACATTTCAAGTCGCATTGATTTTTGCCTTCAGGTGTATCGCGTTTCTGGGAACGGCGTCTGTTTAAAAAAAAAGACGAACTTTTCGATGGCCTTGACCTCAACAATCAGTGAGAAAAAGGCCGCACATCTACTGAACGTTCGCTATCGTATTATTTTCTGGATTTTAAAAAAATATGTTATTATATTTCCTCTTTCTGCACCAATTTTTTGCCGTACCTTCCTCATACCAAACTGCGTCGTAATTGGTTTCATTTTAGTAGACAAATCTGACATACAATACAGATGTTTGCATAATGATAAAAATATTGAAAAATTATTTTTCCATTAGAGGATACTGCATATTAATGGCCCTGTATTCCTTCCAAGCGCCTTCTGAACAATTTTAGAAATCTATGTGAACCTGATATCTATGTTTCCATATTTAAAAAAGTGATAGGAACTAGAGGAAATGCTGTATTGCGTTGTCTCAAGCGTAAATGTTGTAAAACGTTTATAAGACCGACTCGAAAAATCCGATCTTACCATATTTTATGGAAGAAAGAAAGTCAGAAAAGCATGTATTTAGCCGTGTAATATAACATTTTTAATAGTTTTTTTAGCAGGTTAGTCAATTGAATGTCAGGGTGGCTTAAAGTAATTATTTAAACATTTAAAGACAGTTCTTCTAAAGAAATATAAAAGAAATAATTACGGCTACAGTCCCTAGTAATAATTCCACTAAATATAAAGAATTTAATGAAATTTAATGAACTTTTTTCCCGCTTGGGACCGCAAGTCAAATTTTCCGCGTACCCAAGCTCAGAAATATCATTCCAACTACCACTAATGTAGGGTGGGGAAAGTTCCCCTTTCATGCGGCCGCCCAGACTAGGGAAAATGCGCAAGCTGGATGCGCGTGATTATTATGTAGTCCCCTCCTCGAAGTGACAGAAAATATAACCTATATGCTATATGACAATAAATGTTTATTGGCTATTTCGTTCCTTTACGCTACATTTGTGAACTTTTTAAAACTTAACATCCTTCCAAAATATCGTTGTTACGCCGCAACGGTATATTTATGAAATTGGGTATAGCATATAGGTTATAATTTCTGTCACTTTGAGGTAGAGGTGTGACTATCGAAATGTTATCGATATTTCGATATATCGATAATATGGTTAAGATATCGTTGACGCGAATAGACCCAGTGTTGCGGGATTTTGTGGGACTTCCTATGGGACGGCGGGTCCGTGCCCGTGGAGCGCTAACGCACTCTGCTCGCGAAGTAGAGCGGGAATTTTTGAAGAAAATACTAAGGTGAACTGTATGACTAAGTATATTATTACAATTTAAGAAACTGTTCGTTAGTCAGCTGACAAGATTGATCTGACTTCTTACAAATTAACTCCTCGCTCGTCACCTCCGAGCGCCCTACTCCTCCAATTTCGACGCGTTCTTCCTACTCCTTCCCTGGATCCTTTCGTCCAATCAAGGTGGTGTTGTCCCTCAAGCTTCGTCAGTGGGTTGTCCTTCAGCCATCTCTCCGTCCTTGGCCCTTCCTTCGCGCTTCCCTCCACTCTCGGCTGGTGGTCGAGGTACGCTTTCCGATTATATACTTTACATACTTTTACATAGGCTGCGTACAGTACATACATTTCTGACAGGTAGGTAAGCGCAACCCTCGGGGTCAAGACGACGTCGCCGACGCGAAGTTTATGACTTTATGACTTTCAGCTTTTCCCGAGCTGAGTTTTTACCCTAACAGGACATCGGCAATCATTGAAAGGGAAGACAGAATTTTAAGTGGTTTTACGAGACGAGCCGCTGCCCGCTCGACGAAATTTGGCACGCAGATGTGGAAGGGAAAGTTAAGCTATTTATTATCTTCACCTGGCCTAACTGTAGTTTTGAAATCTATTGAATGTAATCTCAGGCTCTCGTACGCCTTCGGAGTTCAAACATCTGCTGCTCGTTTCGAACCCGCATGCCTACTATAAATCTTTCTCTACAAAGAATTTTGAATTTCGCTCTCACATCAAACCTTGATATCCCTATGTCTTATGGCTAACTTCATATAATATACGGATTCACACCAGCGGATATCGCAACACCTCCCTCCATATACAAAAGGTGTTTCCAATGGAAACAACTTTTAAAAGAAAACAATACATCGATATTAACTTAAGTATGCTAAATTGAATGAATAACTACGCCTCCTCTTCCCGCGCCAGCCCCGCGGTAAACGAGCTACTCGGTCCACCCATTGTCCCGCAGGAAGCGCGAGTTGAAGAATTATAGTTATATCACAAGAATTCACAGTACTAAGATATCATTATTCCATTACTAGGTAATATTAAATCAATTATAATACAATGCATAACTAATATCCAGAAGTAATCAAACGCCCTAACCAAACTTATTTAAGTATTCTTATTCAATATAATCTATATAAAAAGAAACTGCAATATAGCTAATACATATGATTAAACTATTTACAATGGATCTAATCTTATATACGCTAACTTTAGCTTATTCGCGTGTACTAACTTAGATCTCTGCGCCGTTATTGTTATTTCTATAGTTAGATCGTCGTGCATTCGAATAATCTTATAAGGACCAGTCCAGTTAGAGTCGAACTTAGAGGTCTTTGGTTCTCTAAGCAAATACACATCGTCGTTTACATTAAATTTATGAGGATTAGCATTCTTATCATAATATAATTTACTCTTTTCTTTTGCCTGTTCCAGATTGGCTGCCGCTATAGCTTGAGTAGTAGTGATTATTGTGAAGAGTTGGTCTAAATATTGAACGAATGTCCGAGGCACTTCCTGCTTAGCGAACTCTGAAGGGATGGTGGCCTTTCTACCAAAGACCAGCTCATGTGGTGTAAAGCCAGTAGCTTCATGTACCGAAGTATTATAGGAAAATATTCCAAATCTAATCCAACCATCCCAGTCAGTCTTAACACAATAGTGTTTCAAATAATCAGTGAAGACACGATGAGCCCGCTCCAAGGACCCCAAAGACTGTGGGTGGAATGCGGTAGAAGTAATCCTCTGTATTTTGAAGATTTTACAGAAATTCTTCATTATGGCGCTAACAAAATTACTCCCTTGATCTGTGTGGATAACTCGAGGACAACCAAACCGACTGATGAATTGCTCAGCTAAAGCGACTGCGACAGATATGGAATCAATAGTAGGTAATGGAATAGCATCCGAATATTTTGTCAGATTATCCTGGAGTGTTAACAAGTACTTATTTCCCTTTTCTGTTATAGGCAATGGACCAACGATATCCATCTGTACCTTTTCGAAAGCCTTTTCAGGAGTATCAGTTATGCGCATTGGTTGTTTTGTCTTAGCCGAAAGCATCTTGTTTCGTTGACAACTTGAACAAGTACGAATGAAGTTTGAAATTTCTTTTCCCATACCCAACCAATAAAAGTCTTCCCTAAGACGTTTGTAAAGCTTAAAAGCTCCTTGATGACCACCCACCACAGATTCATGGTACTCCTGAATAATGGTAGGTCTTCTTAAAGATGACGGAATTACAATTTCACCGGTACAAACGGTAATAACGTACTGAGAGCTTTTGAAAATTTCTTTTAGCAACTGCTCTATAGAAATCCATTCAATGGGTGCGAGATTGTTGTGGAATTTTGAAATACTGATAGTCTTTACATTCAAAGAATCCATAAGGTATTTAAGAGATAACATAGAAGACCTTAAATGTGCTATAGTTTGTTGTTCCGTAGGGACTGTCTTAGAAAATAGATGAAAGATTAGATATTTTTTACCAGGGAAAACCATTGCCTCACCGATGCTAATACGTTGTTGTTTAACTTGTTCCACAGAAAATCTGCCTTGGCTGAACAAATCCCTACTGACTTGTGATATAATCTGACAACTAAGAGTGAAGAAATGGATAAGATTATTCTTCTGCATATGAAGATGATCTTTAATATAAATGATAGAAGGTAGGAGTGAGAGATGGGATATTTGGAGTGGTAATAAAGTATTTGTCGCTAATATTTTGACTCTACCATTTTTAAGTGAATCATCTTTCTCTGAAGTCGTTCCTACGGAGGATCGTGTCAAAGCATCACCATGCTTAATCTCCAAAACACTAGGCTCGTCAGCCTGTACCACACCAACACTCCCAAAAACAGGCTCCTCAGCCAACGTCCCAACACGGACAGTGGACCCCAGGTTAGCAATCTGAGCGGAGTCTTTCATATAGACCTTCCCGTTAGCCAACAGACCAGCCAGAGCCTGGTTCCCACGAGGTACGGAAACTTTCCCGAGCGGTGTCTGAAGCGGGGTGCCTTTAATATCGGCCTTTCCGATAACCAACAGACTACCGAGTCGACGCAAATCCTCCGTACCCCTCAAATTCGATCCTCCAGCCATTACATAGTCTCTACAAGATTTACTACCAGACTGAGAAGAAGTTCCCACATTCCCAGAGAATATTCTCTTACAAGAATGGGGAGTTTCATCCTCATCAGCTGTGTAATATTCGTCACTGTCACTGTCAGTTAAATTAACGTCAATACAAACTTTATCAAGGATGACTTCAGGTTGATGTTCGCAATTCTTTCCGTACGTCAAAAAAACGCCGGCCACCAATTTTTCGGTGTCATTACTTACAAATTCGTCTAAATCAGTATCCTCATCCTTCTCAGAATATGCAATTGGTAAGTCGTTGGCGCCTACGACAACCCTTTGCAAACGCCTCGAAGGAGAGTGGTCAATGTTATTCGTCTTGGAAGCTTGGAATTGGGGGGAGAATTCTTTGTCGGAAATCGGAGGGTTACGGGACAACGCATCGGCATTAGAATTGATTTTCCCAGGTTTGTAAACTATTTCATAATCATATTCATTTAATTTAATTCTCCACCTCATGAGTCTCGAGGTTGGATCTCTTACATTATGTAACCAAACCAACGGACGATGATCAGTGACAAGGGTAAATTGTTGACCATATAAATAAGGTCGGAAATGATCGACAGCAAATATAACAGCTAATAATTCTTTTTCTATTGTAGAATATCTGGTCTCAGCGTCATTCAAGGTCCTAGATGCGTAAGCAATGGGAAGATCTTTTCCGATAGAGCCTTGACTTAGCACTGATCCAACAGCATAATCAGAAGCGTCGGTAGTTACAATAAAGGGTTGTTTGAAATCTGGATACTGAAGTATGGGTTCTGAGCATATAGTATCTCTCAAATTTTCGAAAGCAAGTTGAGATCCTTTAGTCCAAACAAACGGAACAGCTGCCTTTAAAAGTTGAGTCAAAGGTTTAGCAAGTTTTGCCATATTGGGAATAAATCGCCTGTAGTATCCTACAAGACCTAGAAATTGCTTGATATTCTTTTTGCTTTTTGGAATCGGGAATTTTTGAACTACTCTGATCTTCGCGGGATCAGGTTTCACACCATTTACAGAAATAATATGACCCAGGTATGTAAGTTCTTGTCTAAGGAAGCGACACTTGTCAGGTTGCAAAGTTAAACCAGCGTTTTGTAATCTAGCTAAAAGGACTTTCAATTTCCGAGCATGTTCTTCCAGGGAATCAGCATAAATGACTATATCATCCATATATACAAAGAGTTCAACTCCCTGTAATCCAGACAAAACTAAATCCATACATCTCTGAAACGTTGCTGGAGCATTCTTGAGACCAAAAGGCATCCTATTGAACTCATAATGCCCATGAGGAGTTGAAAAAGCAGTTTTTGATTTCGATGCACAATCTACGGGTATCTGATGGAATCCAGAAGCTAAATCGAGGGTACTAAAATATTTAGCTGAACCGAGTTGATCTATTATGTCAATTATATTAGGAAGGGGATAAGCATCATTAACAGTTTTTTCATTTAATTTCCGATAGTCTATTACCACACGCCAACGAGGTACACCATCCGGACCAGATTTTTTCGGAACAATCCAAACAGGTGAATTATACGGCGATGAAGACGGCTGAATTATTCTATTTTCCAATAATGAATTTACCTGTTTTTTAATTTCCTCCTTATGAATTTGAGGAAAACGATATTGCTTTGTATTTATGGGTATCTCATCCGTAGTGATTATATTATGCCGGATTTCATCGATTGAACCTAATTCGTCCGAGGGAAGATAAAATTGATATGGAAATGCATTTATAATCTCTAAAATACTAGCTTGTTCGACATCATTAAGGCCATCTAAATCAAGGATCCTAAACAATTCAACTAATCTACGAGCATCGGCCCTTGTTTGACCCACACCGGGATCCCCTGTTCGGGCTGAGCGAGATGCAGGTAAAGCTTCTATAAACTCCTCTAGCTCGACCGGAGTTACGTTAATGGTAACAGGATTAGGCGTAGTATTAATCGCTAAAACCCTGGCGAATCCACTCTCCTGTGTGACCAAGACCTCGCCCACATACACACCCGGTTCCGTATCCAACTTCCTAATATAACCAGCCTTATTTTTCGTATTTTTTACTGGAATGCTGATAAAAGTCTTTGCACGTGGAGGTAGATTATATGAAAACGATGTTCGGAGTGGAAACTCCATATTACCAAACTGAAGGCTATTCGATATAGAATTTCGGAATATTAATTTTGCTTCTAATTTTTCTAGAAATGGCATCCCTAAAATTCCCATTTCTGTGATAGGGAAATTATCATCAACAATCTGGAACCCTACATCAACACCGTGAATTTGCAATAAAATTTCTCCTTTAGTGGGAATATTTCCTGAATCTATACCGGTAAGATTATAAATAACACTTGTATCTATCTCTTTATCCGAAATCAAGAGTTTTTGTTTTATCAGATTAAGCTGAGAACCCGTATCGATAAGGAAATCAGCTGTCCCATCACGGAAATTACTATGCACCAAAGAAAACACAGGCAACCGACTCACTTCCTTAAAATTGATTCCAAAGCAGGCGTGCTGGACTGGGCGCGTGCTATCAGGGGATCGCTTCGTATCGCACTCTGAGAAGCCCCCTTGGAGTTTAAATTATCAACCTTCATTACTGAGGTATTATCGTTACGGATTTGAGAAACATTTTCGTTTTGTTTTTTGTAACAACGAGACTCAAGATGACCTGTTTTTCTGCAGTAGCTACATCTAATAGAATTGTGGGCTGACAATTTCGCAAATTTTTCTTTGATACTAGGGCAATTTTTACGAATATGGCCCGTTTCATTACACTCGAAGCATTTAATATTACGAATAGAATTTGAGAAAACTTTGGCGCTTGAAATAAGAGGTTGGGACGATGAATGTGATGCAGAATATTCATTTGTTGCAGGCTCCAATCTACTGGCAAGATTAATGGCAGCTTCTAACTTATTGACTCGTTCATTGCGAACAAGAACTCGTACGACTTCGCTATTGAGACCTTGTATAAAGGTCCTAACAGCAGCCCGTTCAAATGAACCCAGATTGCCAGCGAGCTCTTCGGCACTGGATTCCGCCCTAACGGCCTCTACACCACGCAAAAGTATCTCGGAAATACGTGCTCCGTAGGACCTAATGGTTTCGCTCCGTCTTTGACTCACCTCCTTCAACTCGTCCTGGATGCGACCAATATCGAAGGTTTGTTCAAAGACTGTTTTGAGCAAATTAATAAACTCATCTAGCGTATTCGGGGTTGTATGATTTTCTAATAATAATTTCGCATGACCATCCATTTTATATCTAATTGCTGTAAGAAGGTTTACGCGGGCTGTTGGCTTAACTTTGGAATATATATCCCGACATTGATTAATAAAAGATGTTAAAGAACCAGTCCCATCAAAACGGGGAATCAATTCCGTCGCGGACTTGAATGGCATATAGTCCAACTGACTGATGCTTGGCAAGCTAACAAGATTAGCCGCACTGGAACAAGGCAGTTCTTCGATTTGTAAAACAGGTACTGGAGTACTAGCGCGTAAAAGGCTCAGGCCATCCAAATGAGATGTATCAGGAGGAGGCTGTGCTCGAGGGATTTCTATCGATAAATCCTCAGTTTCAAAGTCTTGAATACTCTCCGAATTTATTTGTTGCCTCCAGCGTTTCCTCATAGCGTTCCGGCTACGCCACATGTTGATAAAATAAGCTAACTTACGATTAGAATAAACTATCGACCCTACCTAAAATCTAATCGCAAACACATAAATCAATAAATATACGCCTTACGCAAGTTGTCGATTGTTCTTTACGTGTCACACGTTGTTTCAGAGAAATTCACCCAATCTGCTAGCCCTGTTTGGCGTTGAATGAAGACGCTGCAGCTCCCCGTTGACACAGCCAGCAGTTCATCCACGCAGTTCCTCTCGCATTGTCCTTGGGATGCTCCAAAAAACTCGTCTCCGCTCAGTTGTTGAGAAATGATGTGTGCAAAATTCAACGGATAATTCCGATCGAATTGTACGTGTGGTTCCAGGGAGTTTTCACACGGCCACTGAAAACCACCCACCTCTGGCATTCGCCCTTCGCTCGCGGGGAAACCGTGAAAAACCCTTGAGAGAGAGGATGTACTTGTTCACACACTTTTTAGTTCAACACACCTTTTTAGAATTTATATCTATTTATAAAGAACGTTTATTTTAAATTCAGCGTCCAATCGCACTATTACTTAGTCTCTATTATCACTAATGATACACTCGCGAGCCGGCAAAGTTAATTGGCTAAAAAGTCTTTCAATTACTTTACAAAATCCCACCGCTGTCACCAGTTTTGTTGCGGGATTTTGTGGGACTTCCTATGGGACGGCGGGTCCGTGCCCGTGGAGCGCTAACGCACTCTGCTCGCGAAGTAGAGCGGGAATTTTTGAAGAAAATACTAAGGTGAACTGTATGACTAAGTATATTATTACAATTTAAGAAACTGTTCGTTAGTCAGCTGACAAGATTGATCTGACTTCTTACAAATTAACTCCTCGCTCGTCACCTCCGAGCGCCCTACTCCTCCAATTTCGACGCGTTCTTCCTACTCCTTCCCTGGATCCTTTCGTCCAATCAAGGTGGTGTTGTCCCTCAAGCTTCGTCAGTGGGTTGTCCTTCAGCCATCTCTCCGTCCTTGGCCCTTCCTTCGCGCTTCCCTCCACTCTCGGCTGGTGGTCGAGGTACGCTTTCCGATTATATACTTTACATACTTTTACATAGGCTGCGTACAGTACATACATTTCTGACAGGTAGGTAAGCGCAACCCTCGGGGTCAAGACGACGTCGCCGACGCGAAGTTTATGACTTTATGACTTTCAGCTTTTCCCGAGCTGAGTTTTTACCCTAACAGGACATCGGCAATCATTGAAAGGGAAGACAGAATTTTAAGTGGTTTTACGAGACGAGCCGCTGCCCGCTCGACGAAATTTGGCACGCAGATGTGGAAGGGAAAGTTAAGCTATTTATTATCTTCACCTGGCCTAACTGTAGTTTTGAAATCTATTGAATGTAATCTCAGGCTCTCGTACGCCTTCGGAGTTCAAACATCTGCTGCTCGTTTCGAACCCGCATGCCTACTATAAATCTTTCTCTACAAAGAATTTTGAATTTCGCTCTCACATCAAACCTTGATATCCCTATGTCTTATGGCTAACTTCATATAATATACGGATTCACACCAGCGGATATCGCAACACCAGATAGCACACGACTTATAGACGACGTGTGCTACCTGGGAAATCAGCTGAGGTATACGCGAAAAAAGGTCAGCAGCTTAGAAAGCGTTGCTGGGCCCATACACGACGCTATCCAGCACCGAAAAACATCGTTGTGATCGGACGAAAATATCGGTGCTGAGCCCATTCAGTGTTTTTCGGTGCTGGACAGCGCCGTGAATTCAAATACAAACCAATAGATTCTCATTGACTTTATTGTACAAATAATGCGTTGCATTCTATGCGAAAAAAGGTCTGCACCGTTGGCAACGGTGCTCGAAACGTGAGCACCGTAAAAACCGGTGCTGGGCCCATTCACGGCGCTATCTAGCACCGAAGAACACCGTTGTGAATGGGCGAAAACATCGGTGCTGAGCCGCTGAGTATCGAAAGCGATATCTTTAAAAGTATGAATATGTATCGTTGCTTTACAATGTCTTTAAAATTGTAATTTGCATCGTTGCTGCAGCAAAGTGTGTTATATTCTACCTCAGCCTCTTCTAGAAGAGGCGAATAGATCTATTCGTCTTAACGATATCTTAACGATATTGTCGATATATTGTTAAATATCAATAAGATATCGATAATCTATCAATAATCGATAGTCACACCTCTAATCAAGCATAGAAATCTATAAACATGAGAATTGATGCTAAAATCAAGTAGATTCAAATTAAGCTAAAACTTATTATTTCGATGAAATGTACTAAAAAAATGACGTTATGAATAGGAAATTTTGATTTCTTAACCACGAATAATTACACTCATCGACTTCATAAATATATCGTTGAGGCGTAATAATAATATTTTGGAAGGATGTTAAGTCATAAAAAGTTCACAAATGTAGCCCAAAAGAACGAAATATCCAATAAACATTTATTATCCTGTAGCATATAGGTTAATTATATTTTCTGTCACTTCGAGGACAGAAAATCCACTCTTCGAAGTGACCGAAAATATAACCTAACTAAGAGACTGTACAAATGTTTATTACGTGGTTGTATTTATATAATATTTCTAATCGAAATTTATGGAAATAAGTGCAAATTATGCTTCTATCAAAATGTATTAGTAAACGGAATTATGCAACATGTTTCTTGAAATTAGTCTTAACGTTCATGCCGTTTTAGATTTTAAACGTTTCCGATAAGATTTAATTTCAATTCCTACCACTCGTAGCATTGTAATCTTATTTTAGACTGAATCGATAACGTTGGGTGTGACACGAAAATGGTAATGGGGCTCGCGAGTCCTCCGAGCGTGTGACACAAAATTACATTCCGTGATAGGTCTATTCTATACCTGGTCTGTGGCAAGGGTTAGGAAACCAGAATACTGTGATGAATAAAGTCTTGTCCAAAGTAAATAAATCAACGGATTTATAATGGAAGACACAAATAAATAGAGAGGGATGGTGGGGTAATAAAGAATAGAATGGAAACGAATGTTATATATTTCGTAGAGATGGCAAGGGTTAGGAAACCAGAATACTGAGATGTATAAAGTCTTGTGGTATTTTATTCCTAGCAGTCCTCATACATTAAAATCTAAGACGCTCATTATTAGTGGTGTTACGTGTTGTAGCAGGGATTTCAGGATGCGGATGCGGATGCGGATGGGGATGGGTTCGCTGCCCGTGGAGCGCTGATCCGCTCTGCTCACGTTCGCCTCTTGATGTCAACCTCCAGCTTCTTCCAGTGATAATAAGGTTCAATAAATTGACTCAGACTTGTTCGTGTTGTAACTTGGTTGTAGTTTGTATTTTAAAGACAAATTAAAGATACGTCTAATAGCTTTGGTCGTTGATCAACGAATGAATGTACAAAGATGCCGTCGGTTAGGATTGATTATGTAACATGTTTTTGTTAATAAAGTTATCCAATTATAAAAATACTTTCTTAATTAATTATCTAACGGATTGTTTGATTGGTTCTCCCTACATTAAGAACGAGCGTTTTACAAGATGTCGATGATTTAATAGCAAAGCAACCAAAACCAATATTTAATCAATATTACTTAACGAGCGTTTCTTGGTAGTAGCCGTTGCAAAGTTTTTGTTCTTAATTTCGATTGCTTCACTCGATACTTCAAATTTGGCGCGACTTATCGACTAACACGAAGCTGTATTCAGGTGTTACTAAATGAGACCATAACAGTGGAAATGTGTAGAGCAAAGAAATACGCATTTATTTCAAAATTTACTATCCGTTATTTTATGTTAATAACGGGAAAATAAACATAACCGAAGCAACCCAGATAGCACAGGACGTTTTAAAAACGTCCATTTTACGTCCATTTTAGGTCTGAACGTCCACGGCTTGATTTGTAAAAACGCATTTTGCAGACGTTTTAAAAACGTATTTTGCAGACGTTTTAAAAACGTATTTTGCAGACGTTTTAAAGACATATTTTGTAGATGTTTTAAAAACGTCCAGAACAGTCCAGAATACGCTTTGGTTACGTCCGAAACAGGCGATTGTAAGACGTTTTTATAACGTTTTGGTTAGGTCTGGAAGAAGCGTTTAAAATATGTTTTTAAGACATCTGTGTGTTATTTTTGAGATTAGTTAAAGGAAACCAAGGATTGTAACCGCTGTCTAAATAACTCATACCATCCACCAAGTATGGATAGATCGCACACGTAAAGCCTAATTATATCTCCATACATACAAATGTTTATGAATGCTTTCAGAACAATGGAAAACAAAAAACAGATGCATTTGTTTAAATGTTTTTGACCGAATGTTTGCAAGCAGGTTTTATACAGTTTTTATATTGTTTTCATTTAGTTTTTATACAGCTTTCATAATGTTTTCGTATAGGTTTTGTATATCTAGTATATGTAGTTCTAGGTTAGGGTTTATAAGGGTTTGTGTCTCCAGCGAAACTGTGTTACCGACCTGCAATTTGAGAACTAAATTTAGTGTCCTCCACTCATCAACAGCGTCTAACTCATGAACTACTCTAAAGTGTGTGAAATGTAGAGGATAAAGGAAACACTATAGGAAATGTATATTTTGATCATTTATTTTTGTTACGTTTTTATTTTATTTTATTATGTGGGATGATGGAGCTATTGGCGAATCACCCACTTTATAATTCAAACGGTAACGCGCCATGGTAATATCCTGAGGTGGTGAGGAAATTTACCGAACCACAGAAAATTGTTGTATTTATATATTATTTGGTATGTAATTATTGAAAAATGTCGTATATTTATATCAATTTTTCTAAAAAAGCGTTAATCAACGTCTATCAACAAAGTCCGCCGCAAGACTCGCCAAGCTCCCAAGATTCAAGAGTCGGACTCGGTCGGACTCCCGATTCTTACATGACCGGTGTTGCCACGTTGTTCAGCACGGCTAGTATTAAAGACGGCTGTGGCTGGACCCACCAAAAATCCCCAACTCGCAAACCTGAAATATAAAAATTATTTAAGGGGGTAGACACGGGTAATGCAGCGCTCTGTATACCGACATAATCTGGCCCGAAACATGGGTTTGCGCGCTGACGTTTTTTGTCCTTATATGAGCAAATTTTGGGCTGGGCGAGGTCTCATTCGAAAGATGAAGGTTCAATGCAGCCCGCTCTGCTCATGGTTCAAAGAGATTGTGTTGATATGTAATAATACGAGTGTCCAAAGTAGAGAAAAAATCGACAAAATGCACTCGCAGATTCCATGCATTTGTAGGTCACTAAAAGAGTTTTCTGACTCAAACGATGAGCAGAGCGGGCTGCATCGAACCTTCCTCTTTCGAATGAGACCTGACCCAGTCAAAAATCTGCTCATATAAGGACAAAAAACGTCAGCCCGTAATTGCATTCCCAAATACGAATTCCGCCATATTGGCGATAATACAGAGCAAGTCACGTGACAAATTTAGTTGAGCTAGTGGATACGAGATGGCGCCTACTCGGGAGGACTGCCAACGTGGAATCATAGCAAAACTGAAGCGTTAGCTGGATACATGTGCCACAGTAAAAGCGTGATGCAGTCAATGTATGCATTTTCGGACGATTGTAGGTTAGGTTATATGCATTTTAGGCATATATTAACCAGGAACTGCTGGGAATTGTATACATTTACTAAATTAATGCTTTTACCGTGACACATACATCACTTGAAATCGCTGTCGAATTTATGTTATAATTATATGATCACATTATTTAAAATAAGAAAAGAGAAATTGGAACTTTTTTACTAATACTGGAAATATTGATTTACTGATATCATATTTTCAGAATGTGGAAGTTCTGGCAATTATTGCTCTTATTATTATTCTTCCGACTATTGTATGTAACATGTAACAAGGAAAAGTCTCCAAATCGGTCAACAGTTGACTCCCTGATTTTTTTTGTAATTCTTTACGGTCCTATGCAGAGATGGGCATTATTTAAATAAAAGAATATACTTCCAAATGGCCCCAGTGGCCGATCGACACGAGGTTTCGGGGAGGGTGTGTACCCTAAATCTAAAATTCTGTTTAGCTTCGGATATTTAGTTTCCTTTGATTATTCGAAGGCCTTTCATCTTGAGCTTCGAATACTATTTCATCTGTCATCGTATTTTTATCCTAAGATCGTATGCAGATATATTGGCCGGTCGATTCGTTTTCGTGAACAGCGATCGAGGAAAAATCAGTCACCACCATCTGACGATCGTGGATTTGTCAGTTGGAATTCTATGGGCACCGAAGGGTATATCTGAATACGATCTTAGAAGCTCGAATAACCGACGAGAACCTTTGTGGTCCGAGCCGCGCGAAATCACCGTTGCTTGGTGATGTGTCATCGATTACAGTAAAGTCTCGTTACGGTCTCGGCAAAGAGGAGATATACCTAATAAGAGGCGTCACTCGACAAGGACAGAAATAAACTGGGGAAATCACTAGACAACCAATTTAAATGTCCATTCGGCATGGATCGGTAAACTTCGACAATAATCAGCCAACTGCGGTAAGGTAGATTTAGTTGATTTGAATATCCCGCTCGAATAGACAACCAATTTAAATGCCAAGGTCAAGTAAGGACTTCAAACGTTCCGCCCGGAGTGACGTCTCTTATTATATCTCCTCTTTGGTCTCGGTTTGGTGTACACGATACGGACTTTTCGCTATCCCCACCACTTCTGTTTCAGTCTTGTCCGGCGAAGGCGAGAGCAAGATGAAACGAAAGCGAGCGAAGGGACTGAAAGCGAGTCAGGACAGTGCGAGCAGACGACGCGTTGATATTTTGTCTCGCTCCGTCTTTCGGACACCTGACACTCCGTCCTTTGTGCGCGCGAGAGGCGTGCGCGATGGTCACAAGCGCTTACGGCGGCACGGGAATCGCTTCGCAAATCTTGAGGCAGGCCCGGCTCAAATCTTTTTTGCGCTCTAGGCGAACTTGTCAAATTGCGCCCTTTATTATAATACATTTATTTGAGATTATTTATGACTTTATTCTGAAAAAATAGGTAACTGCTAGGGCGTAAGGTTGACAAGAGGTGCAAAATGGTCTTTTCATTGTTGGCATTGTTAAAAATAAATTTGTAAATGAAATACTACAAATTGTACTACAACGGTTTTATACTACGATTAAAAATTAAGACTAAGGACATCAATGTACTCAAATAAATGTATTATAATAAAGGGCGCAATTTGACAAGTTCGTCTAGGGCGTAAAAAAGACTTGAGCCGGGCCTGCGTCAAGATTTTGCGATTCGGTTCCCATGCTCACGGTAACTCGTAAGCGCTTGCGACCGTCGCACACGCAAAGCATTCCATCTCGCTCCCCCCTTCGGCCAGAAAGAAGCGAGAAACTCACACTTGGAATTAGGACTCCGTTCACGATACGGGCTCACCGCCGGTCCCGAACAGCGAGCGGCTAACGAGATTTTACTAGAAACGGAATTTGTTTATTTTTCATCGTATCGATATGACAGTGACACAAATGGATTCCTGGCATTCTCCCGATTAAATTGACAGAAAATAATTTAAATCGGACTATTTTTAACGAAACGGGCTTTCAATCGTGCAAACAATGTTTCACGTAATTTCCTTCAAAATATGGTCCGAATATTATAATTTTTGGGGCCAATGTGATCGAGAAAACATGAGGAATTGATGGACGTCACTTTTGCAAAGATCTGATTAAAAATGCAGAACTGCACATTTGTCACTGCTTAGTGCGCAACATTGTATGGCCCCGCTAGTTTCGAGCGTCGAAACCCACGAAACTCAGCGAGTCGCATGATTGCCAGCGTGAAGGACAAGAGGAGACTTTCCATGGCGAAGGAAAGTCAGCCTTCTATAGAACTCAAATCACGAAAGACTTTGCTGACAAACTTTATATTCACGTTAAATAAATACTTTAATTGTAAAATTTAGACGACGAACTATTGTTGAATTTCGCCAGTTCTTTCATATGCATTACTTGGTTGGGAATTCCTGATCCCAAAGTTTCATGCATTTCCCTATTAGAAATGTTGCTTCAAGTCTTGATTCAAGTCATCATTGCTTTTTCTCGTACATAGAACATATATATGTTCACGAGTAGGGGTCACGAATGACGCGACTTTGGTTTCCCAAATAAATTCACATTTATCAGGGCCCTCGCCCGAACCGTTTGACAAGGAGACTGAATGACGTAAACCGAGTGCGAGTGAAATAACGGCGCACCAGCGAGAGACCCTCGGTCGACGGCGACTTGAGTCATCGAGTATTGAATATGAAAATGTTCATATTTCTCATTACACCTTGATAAGAGTGTTACCACCGATGGATTGGTGAGTTTATGTCCACGAAAATGAGTCGAGACGCGAAGCAATTCAGTCTATTTTATCTTATGAATACATGATTAGGACACTACGTTCACTAAAAATGGACCGAATTGCTCCATGTTTGGCATCATTTTCATCGAGAAACCCTAAAAACTCCATTGGTAATACTTTCATCAACAGTTATCAAAAACATAAACATTTTATCTGGTCCGTCCGTTTTATTACTCTCGGCTGTCAACGGGTGGTCTACTCGGGCCCGAAGGTCCTCGCTCGCAGCGAGAAAGGAAAACAGTGGGGTGGGTAGGTCTTTCCCGATAATTCGAGCCTAACCATTTGCGTAATTCACACTATCGTTTATTAGTATTTATACGAGGTGATTCGCTAGCTAGAATTGTCAAATGCGATGCTTGCCAACAATCATGTGTCTCGCTGAGTTTTGTGGGCTTCGACGCTCGAAACCAGCGGGGCTATACAATGTTGCACACTAAACAGTGACGAATCTGAAGTTCTGCAATTTCTAATCAGATCTTTGCGAAAGTGACGTCAATCGATTCCTTATGTTTTCTCGATCAAATTGGCCCCAAAAATGATATAATTCGGACCATAATTAAGCAAATTAATAAACAATAAATGTAGAGCGGCTACTTCATTCTTTTGCTCTACATTTGTGAACTTTTTATCATCCTTCCGAAGCATTATTATTACGCCGTAACAGTATCTTCAGGAAATCGGGTATAGCATATAGGTCATATTTTCTGTCACTTCGAGGAACCGACCACATAATAATCACGCGCATCCAGCCTGCGCATTTTCAATAGCGGATTTCACGAACGGATTTTCTGTCCTCGAAGTGACAGAAAATATAACCTAATTTCTATACTCGATTTCCTAAAGATGCTGTTGCAGCGTAATAATGTTTTGGAAGGATGCTAAAATGTTCACAAATGTTTCGTAAAAGAATGAAATAGCTACTAAACATTTGTTGTCATATAGCATATACTTAGGTTATATTTTCTGTCACTTCGAGGAGCCGACCATATAATAATCACGCGCATCCAGTCTGCGCATTTTCACTAGTCCAATTCAACATCCAACACAATTTTATATATAATGTTTGTTCATAACTGTTTTCTGCATAGGACGTGTAATAAGTGTATTTCATGTTCTGTTTCGTTGCTTTGCTAATAAAAAAATGTCTAACCTAACAAACATCATTTTTTGGGGACATCCCCTCATTTATTTTCCGTTTTCACTCATATTTCCTTACTGCTAACGTAGAATATTGTAGCATAAGCACATTTTAAGTAATTAAAATGTGCAATGAATTTCCTACGTTTGCAGTACCAGCCGACTTTCCGTTTAAATTTTTATAAGTACAACGCAACAGCTGAGAATTTCTTTCCTTATTCAGAATAGAATACGGAAATAGCAAATAGCTCCCTCTCGCGTGCATCAGGCAGCGGCGTATCTATGGGTAATACCATTTCAGTGTAGAAAAAACCTGCTGTAATACCGACCTGCCGAATCGGCCAGACCACGTGACGTGTCTACCCCCTTAATATTACCAAATGAACTATAATTTCGTTTGTAAGAACTACCGAAAACGAATTTTGAAAAATGTTTGAAATTTTACATATGTTTTGCATACAGGAAATATGTATATATATATATATATATATATAATATAAACAAAGATGGTATTTGACTTACTCAGTCTTCAAATTCCGCTGCATTTTGTAAAATGGCCTCGAATATTTGTATAATTTGTGCGCCACCGTGGTTGTTTAAATTTTTGACTTCTTGTTGAGTTTCCACTGCGAGAGCTATTATTAAATGGGCTTGTGTCACAAGCATTTCAAAATATTTTTATTTTCGCTGATACCCGCTAGAACTAGACAGTTGTGTGTCTACATTTTCTGCAAAATATTTATTACATTTCATATTTTTTTACTTTAACACAATACGCATACTATATTAATACGCATACTTATACAAATAATATTAATTTACCAATAACAATGTCTTCCTTCCTTAAACTTGTATCCCCCTGCCCCGCTGGCTGTTTTGTTCGCTGTTACTGGTTGTTTGAAATTGTTCCGAGTTAGGTCTCGCTGGAATGTACTAAATATTGTCTGAAAAAATAATAATTTCTACCTAATAATTTTTACCTAATGTTGGGTTACTCGTGGTAACTTCTAATTTTCAGAGGCGTGGGCGAAGAAAATTCGTCTAGCGATTGGTACCTGGTTGCTTGAAAATGTTTTCCCTATCCTTTTGCGCTTATTGGAAAACTCTGTTTCGGATTGTAAATCGCTTCTTTTATTTTCTCATAGCTTCCGCATATAGTCATCTGGAATCAATTACACATATTAGTGTAGCATGCAGAAAAGGAAGCTACGGGAAAAGACAACCAGCGAGAAGTTTACCGAATAAAATTGTGGGCCGCCCTTTGGCAGAAACGTGTGGTGCAGAACTGCGGATCGCAAAGTTAGAATGTACGATGAGCTACAACCATAAACTATAACTGTATCAAAAAGCGGTGAGACTACGAAGAGAAGATGAGCAAATTGAAGTATGTAATACCTAAGTATTTATGAAACAATACCTATATTCTACATTACAACCAGCAAAACTCGAAACCTAAATAATTAATATTCTCAGAATATCTCACTTCATGTAACATGATTATCTTAAAATTAACATCGCAATGAGATGTTAAGGGCAGCGATACGTTCTGTTTGAGATAACTAAATAATTGCTCGCTTTGTACATTTCATTAGGAACAGTCTACTCTTGGCCAATAACACTTTTTGTATAATAATCAAATTTATAAATGTCAGTTTGTTTTACTTATTTTGATTTTGATTACTTACAGTTTCCACTTACATGGAATAAGTGTTATTGCTCAATGGAAACCACAGGAAGGTGATAGACTTCTTCCATCAGGAAAGGATAAGGATGTGTCAAGAAGGATAACATGGATAGGATGATTATATGCAAATATATTATTTCATACTAGTAAAAATTTATGTAAGGAAAAATAAAACAAGCATCAAAGTTATTGTTAGGCGTTGGAGATGCATGGTGGGAGAAGAGGCTGGTTACATGTAAAAAGCAGCAGAGATATTTTATGTGGTATGCAAAGCTGTAGGGACCACCCTGTATGTGTGTGTGTGTGCAGTGTTGTGTTTCACCGTAAATGCTGGAAAATGAGTGAGATTAGGTACTGACATTGTTGGTTTGCGAGAAGTAAATGGAGTTATGACTTGCCGTTACAGTACAAAAATGTTGTATATAATATAGAAAGCCTTAATAATATAGAAAGATTTATTATACTTCTGAAAAGTTAGTGCAGTGAAGTAATGGAAAAATAATAATTTTTTGGTCAATTTCTAATTTTACACATTTGTAGGCAATGTCTTTAACGTCAAAACTTTGAAAAGAACTTAAATGACATGCTTGTACTTGAAAAATTCCTATTTTAGATGATTTGAATGGTTTTTTATAAAAATCTGTGACAACCGTAAATTTTTTACAAACTACTTCAATTAGCATGCAATATTAAATTTTTTATGACGATAATACTGCCATCATGAAGACAACAACAGTTATCAGGATCACTGATTTTCAAGATAAAATTTTTAAAAACAATAGATCTGAACTGCTTAGAAGCTGCAATATCCCTCATTAGCGGACCTTCGAAATGTTCAGTTTTAAAAAATGGAAATACAACATTAGGACGCTTATTATTGCTAACAAAATTGGATTTCTCACTGTGTCGTTTTACTATTTGCTGTAACGGTTTGTGATTCTTCCTAACAGGCTGTAAAATACTTTGTAAAAAATTTTCAAAAGGAAAGCAGCTGAAATTATCAAGTGGCCCATGATTTCTAACATCCTGCGGGATATGTAAAAGATTATGAAGATTTTGCGATACCTTTTCTGAACCATATAACCTTTTAAATGAGTAAATAAATTTTTTTAACAATATTGATGCGTCATCAATACTACCGAAATGTCTGGAATTTGATAAAATAACGGAAGCTACATGTAACGCCATAAAATTAAAATATCTATCGTCGCTTATATTATTTAACAAAGCTACTGGACCAGTGTAGAATAAGAATTATCGATATTCTGTCGCTTTCCATCTGCTTGCATCATCTAGACTTCGGGGCTTTCTGTTAAACTCGACGGGAATACATCTTGCCAGATGTTTCAATGACTGAGATATGCCTGAGCGTTCCTCAGGGTTTACTTTTGTCCACTGTTTCCCACAACACCACAGATTGTAAACCAATTTCTTTACTACGCCGAGACAAATTAGATGCATATAATCGAGAGGGAAGGAGTCAATCATATTAACACCAGGAATAGTCTCTAAAATTGATGTGCCATTATGATGATCGTCTACCTTTTTGAGCCTGAATTCACAATCTGTCTGTAAACAGATATTATCAATATCAGGAAAACACGTTGTACCGTTCCTAGACTCTCCTCGGATATAGCATTTGGTACAGGAAGAATATCCTGCGTGTCCTTTTTGTATTTGATGTATGCCTTTGCAGGTACATCGCATATAAATGATTTTAATTCTACATAATATAACTGCCCATTAATTAAAATTCCATTATTAATAATGTCTGCCTCCTTTGCAAAATCATGCAAGAAACAGTTGGCATCTTTCGGTTTCTGATAACCATGGTAGATGCCAACCATATCAACATCTTGAAACTCTGCTAGACTACATAATATGGGATAAACTTGACTACCGCTACTGTTAGCCAGTGGTAAACCATCAACATTTATATTAATTGAAATTTTGTTATTGTTAAAAAGGGACATATCTACAGATTTAACGAGCTTCACAATGCTATTTTTTAATCCAAAATGGAAATAACGACCTGGTTCGACGATTCTACATTCGACTTTTCTAACTGTTTTCAAAAGGATTCTGGCATCTGATGATAAATTATTATTCGGAATTGTTTCCTTGAAAATAGGGATCAAATCATTAATTGCGGAATGTGTAATATTATGTTTCAAAGCCCACTGTGCCAGCAAGAAAGACAAATCTGGATGATTCGTTTGATCTGTAAAGTCTTCAGTGACATTATTAATAGTGGAATTATGTTCATCTGAATTGTGCGTAACGTTAGAATTTTCTACATAAAGGGTATCTTCAAGTTCTTCTAGATGAGTGGAAGGTTCTATATTGTTTTCAATGATATTGAAACAAGAATGGGAACTGATATCATTACTCTTTGAAAACCTAACACCCGATGATGTTGAGGCTTCTTGACGCACATAATTTTCAGTCTCAAACATACGTGCGGATTTACTAGCACGCTTATAATATTTATGTAATTTAAGTTTTCCAGTCATTTTTAAAAAAGAAAACAAGATGTATGAAGTTAATTATCAAAGTAGAATCCACTTACCTGTAGAAAATATGTACTAGATAGAAATAGAAACTAGACTAAAACACAATGTACACTGAAATTACACTGTAATAATCTACACTGAAATTAAAAATAAAACTGTAAAATATATGCCACGATGGAAAAGAAAATATATGTGCGCCCTTCAATATAAAATGTGGTCTTTCCGATCCTTTAAGAGCTTTGAACTACGTTCTCCTCAGCGGTTCTGAAGAAACTGCCGTCCTTGCTAACCCCACTCCGTGGCCAGTTTCATAAAGGAGGCCCCCAGCAGTGATGCCAGAACGGTGGGTTTTCGCCCACGGGCGCTACCATCACTCCACCACCAAGCGTACCCCCTCCTAGCGCCTGTACCGCACCACACAAGCATACTCGTCCCTCCATCCGTGTGCCGCACGCGCTGCCTGGCCAGCGCTCTCCATCGAGAATTCATTTCACCGAGGTTCAAACCCCGATCCGAAGATTCTACTTTTTTCATTAATTATTCTCTAACTTCTCTTTCTATATTCTCAGTAGAATAAAAACTTGAAAACTGTTAATTTACAAAGCATTTTCGCAGCTGGCTAATGTACGATGTTGGTCTTCTGCCTTTTGTATACATAAACAGAAATAATTCCTTGAAATGCTACTTACAAAATAAGCTCCTTTCTAGGATGGACTCTTTAAAATTCACGTCACAATAAATAGTTACAGAATCGGTGAGTTCCGTTTCAGGTAAGCGAGCCGCCCGCTCCGCTATTACGGTCGGCTTATCACTCCCACCCCGGATTATTGTAATGAGGTTTGAAAACAATATCGACTGGTCTCGTACCCGTCGCAATGATGTCATTTATACCTAGAGAAGAGTTTTACTAACCCACTCTTGGCCAATGACACTCTTTTTGCGTTAATCAGGTTTATACGTATCTGCTTATTTGCTTGTTGATTATTTACAAAAATTGTCGCATTGCTCGATGGAAACCACGAGAAGGTGGTGGGCTTCTTCCATCAGGAGAGGATAAGGATAGGTCGAGATGGATAGAATGGATAGGAGCGGTGCGAATGATGGACGTAGCGGGCGAAACCTCTACTCCACGAATAGAATGGTTGGGGAAAGTGAGATAGGCGTAGAAGCTGTGATAGCACTAATACAATACTACTGTAACTGTTTCGTAAATTATATATGTACACGCCAAGGTAGGTGATACTGTAAAAGAAAGAGTTTGGTAAAATGTGACGATGAAGCTGTCGGAGCTACATGTTCCAACATGCACGGAGGGTGAGTTGCTTATATTGTTGGGGATTGGACAAACTTTCATACAAATGATCTCCCGACATAAGAGCAAGATGCCTATCGTCGACAGTCATAGTACGACTCGTCTCATTTCTGGCTTTTAGGGATGTGCGCACCACACAAATGGAATTCACCAGTTCGCTACCCATTTTATTTCGTTTTTTGGTTTTCGTATCGGGTAAAATTGAGAATAGCCTTTCGGCCTCGGTGATGAAATGGGACAAACACCTGATTATACCCAGCAAATGTCTGAGGGATGGAAAAACTGGAGCGTTATGGGGTTTTTCCGAAAGTCGTTCGGTCATAAACCAGGCTTTATGGAACGAGCGCGACGTGGCCGCGCGCTGAGGATTGGGATGCCATGATGAATATTGTTTTATTACTTTTAGAGAAATAAACCGTGATACCCTTTCTCACTCTAAAGTGTAGCTTGCCAATCAGTGAATCAGATTGTATTGAAAGAGGGAAAAGTTTCTGACCAGGCTAGTTGCAATAGAACATTCGAAGCGAACAGACATCAGCATTTTTCAGTGAAGTAGACAGTCGTTTTGTCAACTTGCAAGCTTTTGTGTGAAATTCGAATTGATTGCGCATTGAGATAAGTGGAGAAGTGTTCTCTGTTAGTAGTGCTGTGATACGGAATTGTAACTATTTTCGTGATGGATTGTGTACCCGCCAAGAGATACAAGAAAGGGTTCCAACATCATTGGTATGATGCTGACGCTTCGTTAAAGGTGTGGTTGCAAAACGTTTCTTCGGACGAGTCCAAATGCTTATGCAAAGTCTGCAACAAAATCTTCGAGTGTGGGCTTTCAGAAATAAGCAGGCACTCGCCCACACAAATGCATGTCAGAAACATTCAGAAAATGCTTCAGAATGAAATTGTTGGGGATAATGTCGCAGGCGAAAGTTCTGCACCTTCCCTCGATGATAAAATCAAAACAGCGGAGATTAAATTTGCGGCTTTCTTCGCCGAAAAGAATATCCCTCTTTCAATGGCATCTGATTTGCTTGCACTTATGCAGCATATAGGCAAGGAACCTGAAGTTTTGCAAGGTATGAAAGTTGGCCGCACCAAATGCGGTCAAATCATTACCAATGTTTTGTGCGTGCATGAAACACAACGCATCATCGACATTGTTCGCCACTGTAAATTTTCAGTTTACGAGGATGAAACCTCAGATTCAACGAACGACAAGTGGCTCTCATTGATGGTTCGATATGTTGAGCTATCTCATTTGTCCATTAGAGCAGAACTGTTGCAACTCATCCATTTGGATGCCAGCGATTGTTCAGCGGAAAAGATTTTCAAATCTTTTGAAAATCAATTGCTGAAAATGCAAATTCCGTTAAGTAACATCGCTGGACTTAGTTGTGACAATGCTGCAGTGATGACGGGTAGGAATTCCTCTTTCAAGACAATGCTACTTCAGAAAAATCCTATCTTACTTACGCTACCGTGCGTTTGTCATTTTGTAGCGTTGGCGGCAAGTGCTGCCTGCGCTACGATTCCAAAAGAATGTAATGAACTGCTTGGGGGTGTATCAGAGTTCGTAAATAATAGCCCTAAACGTTCAACAATTTTCAGACAATTTCAGGAGAGTTATTATAACTCTCCTTTAAAAGTTTTAAAATTATCGGATACTCGCTGGCTCGCGAGGCACCAGTGTGTTATTAGATTTCTGCATATCTGGAAGGATTTGCAGAGATATTTTACTGAGGATGCATTGACTCAGAAGCCAGAAGCTTCTCAAACTTTTTTGTCATTGCTTAACAGGCATGACATTAAAGGCTATTTCCATTTCCTTGAGTTCGTTCTTAATGCATTAAACGAGTTTAATGCTCAATTTCAAGGACGGAAAACGATGATTCAGGAGTTACAGCCTCGTTCGAAAACCTGCTTCGGTTTTTCGTCCAAAAATTTTTAAAACCGCTTCTAGTACATCATTTTAATTACATCAAGCTGATAGATTTGTCTCCTAAACAAAATCAACTTCCCTTGGCTCATGTTGATCTAGGCCTTCAGTGTGAGGAATTCCTAGAAGATGCGACGAGCAAGGGAATGACAGAAGTTGAAGTTTCCTCCTTCCGCGAAAATTGCTTACGGTTTTATATTACCGTAAGCAATGAAGTTAAGAATCGTCTTCCCCATGACGATATTTTATAAAAACAGTTGACGATTTTCACATCAGACACTGCCCTATTCCATTGCGACAGACAGGAGACGTTTCAAGACGTGTTAGCTGTCGCCCATAGACTCGGCAATTTCGATGCCGAAGCCTTCAGAAAAGAATGGGAATTTTTGTATTGCGGTATTTCCCGAATCCAAAGGGATAGCTGGAGTAAAATGACTTTTGACGACATGTGGATGAATATCTGCATAGTGCAAGATTTCCATAATGCTCCAGTTTTTCCATCCCTCAGACATTTGCTGAGTATAATCAGGTGTTTGCCCCATTCCAACGCCGAGGCCGAAAGGCTATTCTCAATTTTACCCGATACGAAAACCAAAAAAACGAAATAAAATGGGTAGCGAACTGGTGAATTCCATTTGTGTGGTGCGCACATCCCTAAAAGCCAGAAATGAGACGAGTCGTACTATGACTGTCGACGATAGGCATCTTGCTCTTATGTCGGGAGATCATTTGTATGAAAGTTTGTCCAATCCCCAACAATATAAGCAACTCACCCTCCGTGCATGTTGGAAGATGTAGCTCCGACAGCTTCATCGTCACATTTTACCAAACTCTTTCTTTTACAGTATCACCTTCTACGCCTATCTCACTTTCCCGAACCATTCTATCCGTGGAGTAGAGGTTTCGCCCGCTACGTCCATCATTCGCACCGCTCCTATCCATTCTATCCATCTCGACCTATCCTTATCCTCTCCTGATGGAAGAAGCCCACCACCTTCTCGTGGTTTCCATCGAGCAATGCCACAATTTTCGTAAATAATCAACAAGCAAATAAGCAGATACGTATAAACCTGATTAACGCAAAAAGAGTGTCATTGGCCAAGAGTGGGTTAGTAAAACTCTTCTCTAGGTATAAATGACATCATTGCGACGGGTACGAGACCAGTCGATATTGTTTTCAAACCTCATTACAATAATCCGGGGTGGGAGTGATAAGCCGACCGTAATAGCGGAGCGGGCGGCTCGCTTACCTGAAACGGAACTCACCGATTCTGTAACTATTTATTGTGACGTGAATTTTAAAGAGTCCATCCTAGAAAGGAGCTTATTTTGTAAGTAGCATTTCAAGGAATTATTTCTGTTTATGTATACAAAAGGCAGAAGACCAACATCGTACATTAGCCAGCTGCGAAAATGCTTTGAAAATTAACAGTTTTCAAGTTTTTATTCTACTGAGAATATAGAAAGAGAAGTTAGAGAATAATTAATGAAAAAAGTAGAATCTTCGGATCGGGGTTTGAACCTCGGTGAAATGAATTCTCGATGGAGAGCGCGGCCAGACAGCGCGTAAGGCACACGGACAGATGTTAGGGTACGCTTGTAGTGGTGCGGTACAAGTCAGAAGGAGATCACATCTTTAGCAGCAATTCAAGCTTCGAAAATGTTTTATAAATGAATAGTTTTCAAGCCATTAGTCTTCTGAGAATATAGAAAGAGAAATTAGAGAATAAATAAAAATGAAAGTAGAATATCCCGCACCGGGATTTGAACTCTTGACTTTTTGCTTGCGACCCAAGCGCTTCAATGTCGGGAAAACGAATTTTCGCCGGAGAGCGCCGGCCAGGCAGCGCGTACGGCACACGGATGGAGGGACGGGTATGCTTGTGTGGTGCGGTACAGGCGCTAGGAGGGGGTACGCTTGGTGGTGGAGGGGTGGTAGCGCCCGTGGGCGAAAACCCACCGTTCTGGCATCATTGGGCCCCAGAGTCCCTTCCCTATTCCCTAGATCCTTCAGAGTAATACGTCTCCCCCCCCCCCTCCTACCCTCCACACAATCTTACAACAACCGGAAAAACTTCCATATCGATACGATAAAGAATAATGAATTATTTTATTTCTGAAACCGGTATGAATCCTCGGCCCACCGCAGCGATTTCAGGTTGACCCCCCGCAGTTGAGGGTGAAAATATAAAATATTCATTTCAGCGTATTAAGAAATTATTTTCTTCATCGTATCGAAAGGAAAGTGACGCCAATGGATTCCTGACGTTCATCCTCCCGATTAAAATCATACCAAATGTCATGTAAATCGCACTACCTATTTTTAACTAAGTCAGCTTCACGTGATATAGGTAATTCGATTTTTCATGGAATTTTCTTCATTATGGTCCGAATTACGTCCTTCTTGGTGTTAGTTTCATCGGTGAAACATAAGGAATCGATTCGCGTCGTTTTCGCAGAGATCTGATGAGAAATTGGGAAATCCTAGAAATTTCTCACTTTTTAATGGTATTCAAACCTCTTCGAGGGTCGAAAACCATAAAATTTGGTGAGGCACTGCGGGGGCTTGTCCTCGCCACGGGGTACCAGGTCGTTGCATCCATTGTCGGGCGTAGCTCCAGAATCACCCTGTAGATGTTACATTTTATCTTCACATTATTAAAATGTCCGGGATTATTACAATGCACCTTTATGTACCTGCAGCTCATTTTGATATCACATCATTTTTTATATTGTAATTATTATTATCTTCTATTTTTGTGATTTATTTTGTAATACTCTTTTCCGTCCTTGACTTTTTCATGTACTTGGCGTAATTCTTTTTACTTTTTTGAAGTTTTTTATGGGGATCTCACTTCTTTTTACAAAGGTAATTTGCACAGGGAATGACTTCAGATAATTTTTAATATTATAAATTAGAAAAGGTTCACTATCAACAGCCATGAACAGCCTTATCAGAGGACAGAATTAAGGATAAATTTTACGCAAGTTTAACAACTATGAAACAAACCATGTGCACCGCATTGCCGATCTATATGTATTATGTATACGTATGGTACTTTGTGTATAGGACAAAAAACACTGATTAAATTCGTGCATTATCGAAAGTGTCCATGTATCAAAATAATTGAATAAGTACAGGGTCAGCGTTTTATCCTGCAACCCGCACTCGCGCGAACAGGTAAATTGGCAACAGCGGCTCGCGGACGCATTCCACTACCACCATGCACCGTCCCGGCGCACAGTGGTCCAGGAGCACCCAAAAAGTGGCCAAAATTCAAGATTTCATCAGATATTTGTGAAACTTATTATTTAGGGGTTTTCGAGGTCACTGATGACTAATCCGACGTTAAAAACCTAAAATCCAAAATCGCATATTGAGTACAGTTGCTATAAACTTTTAAAACTAGGATTTTTTAATAGGAACGTCTGTAGTTTACCTACAATATCTGTAGTGTCTAGAGTCTATCACGAGAAGGTTGCAGTGCCATTCTAGGCTCCATAATTACCATTTCTGGTAATTTGAGGCACTTTATTAGAGTGGGTCCCCTTTTCTCTCGCTACTAGAAAAGTGAGTTTCATTGTTATTAATGACTATCTCAGCTAGACTGTCAGTCAGTTTCTGTCAGTTCTTCTGCCAGTTCCACTTCTTCTAAATACGTAAAAGTATGTAGAAGATCTGTGTGCGTGTCATTATTATCGTTATCGCTATCGCTATCATTATCGACATGAGAAGTAGTATGGCTGCTCACATTTACTTCAGGAGCAGCTAACAAATGGGTTACTTCTTGAGGAATAGATTGGAATTTCTTCTTTCTTAAACGTGAGTTGAGATTGAGACTGGATATTATAATATCTGATGTATCCATTAATCTATAAAATACGTCTGTCAATGTTATTGTATGACTTATTTTTCTACTATGATGTTCTCTGTAATTTTTGTAGTGCTTATTACGAGCTTCACTAGCTTCTTCGCCAAGCATTCCTACAGGTATGATGCTTGTACTTATAATATCTGCCCCATGAATAAGAATTTTATGTAATATTGCAGGCATAGGAAACCATGAGTAGTTCGCAACATATAGTTCAGCTGTATGTGAGCATAATCTGTCAAATTCATTCGAATTTATTGGAAGATGGATAGATAAAGCAATTAAAATGGTTTTAAAATTCTGTAGTAGTTGACAATTTAAGCCGAGATATTCAGCAAGAATTGCAGGATTTTCAAAAGCTCTTCGAGCTGTATTGCTGTCGTTGCTATTGCCGGAGCCTCCTGGTTTTGGCTTATCTACTATGAGACCCAGCTTTTCCCGCAAAATATTTTGCACTTCTCGTTTTCTTATTTGCAGTTCACTTTTATTTTTCTCACCCTTAACTTGCCAGACTTTAAGATGGATCCGATATGAAATATGAAGACAACGCTCGAAAATCCTTATCCATGCGTGTAATGGTCTTATGCCGTGCATAAGAGCGTTGCTATTTGGTAAAAAAGTGCCATTCGTTTGATTCGACAAATCATTCAAGGTTCGAGGTGTTGTGTGGCAGATTGGACATGTCTGCATGGATTTCGTTCCTGTTATAATATTTAATACCTTTCCGTCTATTAAGGTTAAGAATAGTGAAAAATGAATTTGAATACGATGAGTATCATCTAATGCAACTTCTAATGCTTCTAACTGGTTAATTTGTTCCTCTACATTTCTTTTTTCAGTGAGAATAAGAGTTTTGGATTCTTTGATAGTTTGGAGTTTTATCGGTCGACAAAATCTAGCAGATTGTGGAGTCTTGTTATTCCATAAAATACTATTATCTGTACCTAATAGACGAAGAGGAATAAGCGTTGTGGCAAATAAGTTTCTATCGCTTAGGTTTGGATCACGTTCGTCGGATTCATATCGTTGTTTGTACTCTGAATGACCTGTACTTCCATCGAAGCCCCAAGAACACAGTAACACAGTTTCAATTATTGTACTGTTTTTACTTTTCATAACTTGAAGTATTACTTCTCGTTGCAATTTGATCAACCTTTCTGAAGTGTGGTTCAATAATGCCTGCAATGAGACTTCAACTTCAGTCTCCCTCATAGAAATTGCTTCTTTTGGTGGCCGACATTCGGCTTTGGCTTCAAGAACTTTATTATAAGATGGCCAAATATTCGCACCACATGCTTTTACTTCTAAACGCATATTGGTGTACACATTTTTTGACATACGGTTGTCCAAAAGAAATGCTAAAGCTTCTTCAGGTTTCTTAGTTATAGGAGCTATATTTGTATCTAACAATTTTCTAATTTTTCTTGGTTGTTCCGGACTTTTAGAAATTTCTTTCACAATAGCACACAAATCTTTTTCTTTAGATAATTTAGCTGCATAACGACATGCGTGTAATATTCTTTGTGGGTTGTGATTAAGGCTTTTGCTTATGTTTGCAGCCTCTCGTCTCTTTGATCGATCCGATTTATTTTCAAATGATAAAAACAGTCGACCTACTCTCGAAGAAGAAGAAGTAGAAGGTTGTTGATTTTCATCATTAATTGTAATATTGGGAATTACAAACTCGGAATCTAGCCAACTAGAATTTCTTTTTTCGAATTTCTCTTTAATTCGACGTGCCTCTTGACATTTCTTATTTCGTTTCGTTCTTAAAGTCGAAAGAGCAGCTCTCAAACGCTGCACATCCATCAATATTCAATTCTTTCAGAATATAATTAATAGCTTCTGATAGATCTGCTTTTGGGGGAACATATTCCAGAATTTGTCGTTTCGTAAATTTAACCATTATTGTATACTTAGTAATTTACCCTAGTCTAGCCTTAATTCTATAAAGCCTATACTTTAGTTGGTACTATGTATGAAATTCTACAATATTAATAAAATTATCCTTTAATATGGAAAAAATCTCGTTCGAAAGGAAATTATTAATAATGTCAAAAAACACTTACTTTTTAATTTGATATAAAGCTTATGTTTAAAAATCACTTAAGCACCTACAATTATTATACACTCCGAGGATACTTTTATTTTCGTTTTTCAAACTGATCTGCTTGGATGCAACTGATCAACTAAAAGACTCGACAACTCGACTGCAGTCGAGTTTCTTGACAAAACTGATACATTGTATTGAAGTATAAGCAGTGAGAAGTAAGGATACACAGGCGTTTCCGTTGAATGCGATTTTATTTCCGTGATTAAGAAACAGACAAAATTTAAAAAATAATGTCATTAACAGATAATAACGATGTATGAAAGAGTAATAGATAATTAAATGTACATATTTGGTCGGGGCAGACACACCTATAATTGTACATTTAGCCTGCTGCATTTTGCGTCCACCTATACGCGCACGGTCGTTCGTTAATAACATTAATTTAATTTAAACAACAAAAGTAGCAAAAAGTAGCAGTTTTACATTAAAGTATACATTACATATAGTACACTCAGGCTTTATTTTTCTCTATAAGAGGTGGAATCTCGAAGAATGGTGAATCGAAAGGTAAACATTCTGCGAAATATGATTATAGTGTAACGATAAGGAATTGAATATTACAATTTCTTCTCAACTTTCTTAACTTGTCTGTGTTATTCTTAATTGATATATATTTACAAATAAATATATAACAATAAAATTCCATAAATTAAACATAAATTAATGAAAAACATTGATATTATAATGAATAGACATATCACTCATTTTAATACATTTGTCAACATAAAACCAATGCCAATGGAGCAGGAATGGTTAAATCCACAAAACATTTTGTCTACATGCATTGCAACTATTCCTGAAAATGGTGATAAATTTTCCTTACGGAAATTTTCTACCTTGTTTTTGGCCACTTTTTAGGTGCTCTTGGACCACTGTGCGGCGTTCGCAGAGCTGCCAGACCGCTGGACAGCAGTGATGCCCGAGCTTCGAGAATTTTGGAATGGTCTCTTTCAAACTATAAAAGATACCAGAATGCAATTTGCGCCGAAAAATGAGGAAAAATTATTCTCTCTTAATGATGGATATAATTTAAAATATTTTACGTTTGCTTAATTCTTTTTTTATCAATTTTTTAACCATAATTATTGTGAAAAGCTTTTGCAAACTGTTTGTTTGATACTGTATTTAATGATCTTTTTAAAATTCATGGTATTGCTAAAAAATAGACCAGTTGTTTCTGTATCATTACTTTCATAAATTGAGAAATTAAATTTTGATTCAATTATGTGTTAGTTCTGCAGACCTGAGAATCTATTGTTCTGGTTTACTTTTTTATGATTTCATCCTTAATGCAGTGCATACCAAGATCAGACGTAAGGGGTAACTAATGAGACGTGTCTTTGATTGTAGCGGTGTTTGAATCTTTTTTCTAGAATTTTTGTGTTTGAATGTTTAACCTTTTAGCTACTCAACGCCACGCATATACCGGCTTCCGTTAATGTCATTTTTTGGAACGATTGAGAATAAATATGCAATTCAGTTAATTACTAATACGTACTTCCCGATGACTATACCCAAGCCAGGAAAGTGGCCAAGCTGGTGGCAAAAATGCTTTTCGGATTCGGTTCTCAACGGCACGCCCTTCATTTTTGTCACCAGCTGGGCCGCCTTCCTGGCTTGGTTATAGTCATCTGGAAGTACGTATTAGTAATTAATTGAATTGCATATTTATTCTTTCTCGTAATTTGTACGTACCAAATGTGCCATTTCTAAAGGCGATTACGACTTGAGGAAATGAGGTGTTAAAGACAATGATGTTATTAAGAACGGTGCTTTGATATAATATTAACAAACGTGATATTTTATTTAGTGCATCTTGGAAATTTTCTTCCAATTCTTCAACCCTTAAGATCGAGTTGAGGGGAATCTCCACTGATGCTGCGCCTGATTTCTTCTCCAGGGCTTTCACCCGCTCCATCGTTTCACTTGGCACTGCAACTGGTCGGTCTCACCCGCATGTCGGGGTTTGACCGTCCACCCACTACGGGTAATCAAGGGAGTCATCGACCACCTTATCAAAAAAAATTAAAAACGAATACATACGTATTGTTGGTGTTACACTGTAGTTATATGCATATTATATCCGCCAATATCGGAAGAGTGTAAATAAACTTACCTGTTTTTCAAATAGCGCCACCACTGTAACTTGGTCTAAAAACTTTCAACCTCGCATCAAGTCCTAACTGTATCTTATAATTCAAATATGGATTTGTGACAATGGTCATTGTGAGATAAACAACAAGCGCTTTCATTTCTTTTGTGTCAATGACACACAGTGCCTTATCGTGCGTCAGTCTTAAAATCTCAGCACTGACCGGACTCTCCCGGACTTACTTAATCTACAAACGGGAATTTTACATTTTCAATACGGACTTTGATAAAAAAGTTGAAAAAGCGACCTTCACTATTTTCTTCGTTATTCCGATCAGTTGCAATTGTTTCCAAAACGCCGAAACACCTCAACGAGTAAACTAATCCTTCTAGCTTCTCAAAAAAAAAAAAACAAGTCGTTTGACCCAACTTCGAAGGGGTTATTCTGTTTTAAAGTGTGTCCGAACACTTTCGGGAGTCACTGTATATATCTTCGTTAAATGTTTATGAAAATATATTAGCAGTGGATTGCGAATCCCATATATGATACGAGTGTCACATGATGATGATAACCAGGTGACAAAACTCCAAATGAATATGCAGATGGATGTTTCCACAGAGTCGGCAATGTTTCCCCTCCGAAACGGGAAACCTGGAGGCGGTCAATGTCACGCCGCTAGACACTCGGCCGACTTCGCTCACCGTTCACTTGAATATATGTACAGTTTTCGGGTACATGTGGCCAACAGTGATTTCTAAGAGGCTGCTTGAAGCAAGGGGCGAGTTGTTGTATCCTACAGAGATGGTGCCAAGTCGCTGGATACACATTGGCGACGATTTGTTGCCCGGTCTACTCAGACGCACCTTAACGTACTACCCGTGGCGCAAACAAGACAGTGTAAAATCAGTAAATTTGCAAGTGCAATATCTCGAAAACCAGTTGAAATAAAATGTATACGTTACAGGTTATTAAATTTGTCTTGAATCGCACTGTCAAGTGATTTCTAAAAAAAAATATATCGTTCTATTTCAAAAACGAACTTGACCATCGTATCTCTTAAATTAATAATCTACAAAAAAATCGTCTGCTGGGCTAATAAATTTGCCCCATCGAACCATGCAATTCCATACATGTTGACATTTTTAAACGATTTTATTCAGCTTCGATCCTCTGTTTGTATGTTTGTTTGTTTGTATGGTTCAAATATGGCAACTCAAACCTAACCCTCTTCCAACTAACCCGCGAAATTCGTACTACAAGTAGAGCTGTTCAAGTATTCGGAAAAAGCAAGCCGAGCATAGATCGGCTCGAAAAACCGAGCGGCTCGGATAGAACCAAATAAGTACTTGATTTTTTTTCAACCGGCCCGAACGAACAGGGCGGAATGGAAAGAAGCGAGCGGGTCGAATGAACTTCGAGCAGATAGAAAACTATTTGTCTGATTTATTTGAAACTTGGTACACATATTCTTAATGGTATTATCTAAAATTTAGTATAAAATAAATGTTTTAAGTTTGCCTTGTTAGGTAAAAAATTAATAGCGATATTCACCTTGCTCTCATTTGTATTATAAATTTTTTTCTTCTCAAATCCGTATGCTAATTGTCTTGTTGCTTTCCGCGTCACCTTGTCCGCGCGGATTTAGCTGCAGGTACAGGTAAAACGGCCTTTCGCCCCTACGGCGTAGGACCTATGCGGATATATACTACTACCAATAAAATAATAAAACGTTTCGTACCGACCGTAGCAAAGTATAATGACTTGCCACGTTTATTTCTTAAGGACCTCTGCTGAATTGTACGTGTCTTGTATTTTTTTCGCCGAAATTATTAAACAGGACCTTCCGTTGGCAAAAGAATTTCAAACAACGAGACGCGTATTTTCGTCGTAATTGCCACCACATGAAATGAGACAAATTCAATGAAATGAATTTTGCCGTACTTCCTCCTTTTTCACGCAGATCGTTCGTTCACCCTCGGCGTGAGCTGCTTACGTTCAATATTAATTACGTCTTTGTCTCGTAAGATTTCTGCCACTTCCTTTCTCCCAATACCCGAAACGCGTTTCTTTTAACGGGCTAACAATTTTACGGTCCCAGGTTTATCTAACATGAGAAAGACCATGATTCTAGTGTTCATTAATAAAATATCTACAATGTAGCATACGGATTTTAGAAGAAAAAATTTATTGTACAAATGAGAGCAAGGTGAATATCACTATTAATTTTTTACCTAACAAGGCAAACTTAAAACACTTATTATTGTAAGTCCGGGAGATTCCGACCACTTTTTGGAAAAGAAATTGTAGCATCGTTGTTTTTCACATTTTTGTCGTTTTATGCACATTAAAGCAAAGCCCAAGCAATTTAGGGTATATATAAATTATAGTGTGCGATAATTTAAAATATTTATTTTCATTTTCAATCAAAAACATTGGCACTGCAACTGGTCGGTCTCACCCGCATGTCGGGGTTAAACCGTCCACCCACTACGAGTAATCAAGGTAGTGATCGAACACCTTATCAAAAAAAAAAAATAAAAAACGAATACATACGTATTGTTGGTGTTACACTGTAGTTATATGCATATTATATTCTCAATTTCGGAAGAGCGTAAATAAACTTACCTGTTTTTCAAGTCTCGCCCCCACTGTAAGTTGGTCTAAAAACTTTCAGCCTCGCATAAAGTCTTAACTGTATCTTATAATTCAAATATGGATTTGTGACAATGACACACAGTGCCCTATCTTGCGTCAGTCTTAAAATATCAGCACTGGCCGGACTCTCCCGGTGGTCGAAATCTCCCGGACTTACAATATATACGAATGGGTTATCAGTAGTAAGGCTAAGCGGGTTCTAACCCAGGTCCTCTGAGGGGAGCGCGGGGGCGGGGGGAAGTGATGGCGCGCGGGGGAGCGCGGCAGAGAGAAACATGGGCGCGGGGTCTGCGGGGAGTGGAAGAGCGGTTGCGCGCGCACGAGCCGCGGAGTGGGGGAAGCCGCAACCGCGGAGGGGATCAGTCCGGGCCGAGCAGCCGCGGAGACCTGACCCACCGTCCTCGAAATTTTTCAAAGGGAGAGGCCCACCCCCGAAAAGTCTTTTTCAGACTTTGGCCCACCCCGAAAATTTTCCAGACCTTACCCAGGGAGGGGACGGCCCCCGAAATTTTTTTTCCAAACCAACATGCGTCACCAAGCATAATCCATTATTTTTTATCGGATGATGTTGGGAAAGATCGACGTTCTTTTCTTTTACGAACCACGTCTTCGGGACGGAAAGAGAGAGCAATACTTCGTTATAAATCTAAATTCGGAGGAGGGAGAGAGACAGCACTACATAGCGGTACAATCGCAGATATTCTAAAATTTTTAACCAGCGATCTACCAAACCATTATGTAGCAAGCATTCTAAAACTAAACAGTATTCTAAAGCGTTCCGATTTAACGTCGCAGCGTATCGCACGATCTCGCGTAATTCGAATCCTCTGGAGCAGCCGTACGGGATGACGTCATGTGGTGGCGCGAAGAAGGCGCGAATCATAGAAAGAATAATATGGCGTCAGCAGAAAGAATCTTTTCCATATCAACAGACATTCTTTTCCCAACGCAGAGAAATAATAACTTTAATCCCCTCCCACACTGGTCTACCGAACCTTTATGTAGAAAACAGACACATTTTATCCGAACCATTATGTAGCGAGCATTCTAAAGCTAACAGTATTCTAAAGCGTTCCGATTTAACATCGCAACGTATCGCACGATCACGTGTAATTCGAATCCTCTGAAGCAGCCGTACGGGATGACGTCATGTGGTGGCGCGAAGAAGGCGCGAATCATAGAAAGAATTATATGGCGTCAGCAGAAATTGGTGAGGAGAGAAGAAGGAAGACGGGTAAATAAATAGATTGTAATATATAGAAAAGGATTATATATTGTTACATTAATTAAAAAATAGAAATATAAAAAAGAAAATATTTAAACATATAATATAAATAGTGTCTCAGCAGAATTCTCTCTCTCCCTCTCTCCCTCTCCCTCTCCCACTCACTCTCACTCCCTCTCCTTCTCTCTCTCTCTCTCTCTCTCTCTCTCTCTCTCTCTTTTACATCAATCGCAAGACAATTTGAACATTCTCGAACAGCTGATGGACTTCCCCTTTACTTTTCGTGACATCATACATACATACATACTCTTCCACACAACACCTCACATACACTCATATACACTCACGCTCTCGTGACCGACCCGAGTGCTTGGTTACACAGAAAAGTAGTATCTCGACAACATTCGCTGAAACTGTTACGTATCGCCTCAATTCTCTATCTCTAAATGAACCGTACTATTCTCAACATTTTTTAGTTCTCTCTATACAAATAGGATATCAAAATACAATATAAAAAAGAAAAAATATAATAATAATAATAATAATAATAATAATTTAATTTAATTTAATTTATTGCCACTTTCGTGTTACCATTTAACGATCAAATAATCTTTCCATTTCATTCCCATGATTGTGTCAGTGTAAGTCCCACCCTTCTAATGTATCCTGCTGTCTCTTAACAATTTTTTCTATTTTACAAGTGTTTCCTAATCTGTTCTATGTTATATAATCTTCTTTTATCACTATCTCCCATAGAATAGCCAAGTTTTTCCCTTCTCCTCTAATTACCTCTGCACAATTCCTGCCACTCTCTCAACTTACTTCACATGTTTCAATCGCGTGTTTCACTGTTTCTTCCTCTTTCTTACATTCCCTTTCTTCTTTCATTAGCCAATATTTGCATGTTCTTGTTTCACTATCCTGTATGAATCTTCCTATCCTTTCCAATTCTCCTCTCCTTTTTTTCATTTCCCCCCATAAGCATTTCGGCTTATCTCCTGGTTTCCTTGCCACCTCTTTTAATTCTCTAAGGAACTTTGACTCTTTTACTTTCATCCGTCTTTCTTGTTCTTGGATGTCAATTACTTATCTGTTCTAATTTTTAATCCACACTTCTTCCCCATTTAATCTTCTTCTTTTCCATTCTTCGTTTGACCATCCTCTCCCTTCCAAGAATTTGATTCGCATTCTTTCCTTTTTTCGTTACTTCATTTCCTCTCATTAGTCTTCTCCTACATTCATATCGTATCGATCCTTCTTCCGAGTTTATTAGTGTCTCTTCAAACTTCATTACCCTTACTTCCATTTTAATTGCTATGCCATCTCTTCCTGTTTCTTTTAACAGCCAATATGTTGATGTTGATCTCTCCAATTTCATTATCCATCGTATGTATTTCGCCTGCAATTTTTCTATTTCCTCATACCTTCTCCATCCCCATATCGCTGCTCCATACGCCACGGTGTTCCTAACTAGCGCATCAAACAGTTTCATTCTTCTTTCAGTCATCTCTGAATAATCTTTCTCCAATCCCCCCATACTTCTCCTAGTATCATATTCGCTTCCCTAACTACCTTCTTAAGGGGGTAGACACGTCACGTGGTCTGGCCGATTCGGCAGGTCGGTATTACAGCAGGTTTTTTCTACACTGAAATGGTATTACCCATAGATACGCCGCTGCCTGATGCACGCGAGAGGGAGCTATTTGCTATTTCCGTATTCTATTCTGAATAAGGAAAGAAATTCTCAGCTGTTGCGTTGTACTTATAAAAATTTAAACGGAAAGTCGGCTGGTACTGCAAACGTAGGAAATTCATTGCACATTTTAATTACTTAAAATGTGCTTATGCTACAATATTCTACGTTAGCAGTAAGGAAATATGAGTGAAAACGGAAAATAAATGAGGGGATGTCCCCAAAAAATGATGTTTGTTAGGTTAGACATTTTTTTATTAGCAAAGCAACGAAACAGAACATGAAATACACTTATTACACGTCCTATGCAGAAAACAGTTATGAACAAACATTATATATAAAATTGTGTTGGATGTTGAATTGGACTAGTGAAAATGCGCAGACTGGATGCGCGTGATTATTATATGGTCGGCTCCTCGAAGTGACAGAAAATATAACCTATATGCTATATGACAACAAATGTTTAGTGGCTATTTCATTCTTTTACGAAACATTTGTGAACATTTTAGCATCCTTCTAAAACATTATTATTACGCCGCAACAGCATCTTTAGGAAATCGAGTATAGCAATTAGGTTATATTTTCTGTCACTTCGAGGACAGAAAATCCGTTCGTGAAATCCGCTACTGAAAATGCGCAAGCTGGATGCGCGTGATTATTATATGGTCGGCTCCTCGAAGTGACAGAAAATATAACCTAAGTATATGCTATATGACAACAAATGTTTAGTAGCTATTTCATTCTTTTACGAAACATTTGTGAACATTTTAGCATCCTTCCAAAACATTATTACGCTGTAACAGCATCTTTAGGAAATCGAGTATAGAAATTAGGTTATATTTTCTGTCACTTCGAGGACAGAAAATCCGTTCGTGAAATCCGCTATTGAAAATGCGCAGGCTGGATGCGCGTGATTATTATGTGGTCGGTTCCTCGAAGTGACAGAAAATATGACCTATATGCTATATCCGATTTCCTGAAGATACTGTTACGGCGTAATAATAATGCTTCGGAAGGATGATAAAAAGTTCACAAATGTAGAGCAAAAGAATGAAGTAGCCGCTCTACATTTATTGTTTATTAATTTGCTTAATTATGGTCCGAATTATATCATTTTTGGGGCCAATTTGATCGAGAAAACATAAGGAATCGATTGACGTCACTTTCGCAAAGATCTGATTAGAAATTGCAGAACTTCAGATTCGTCACTGTTTAGTGTGCAACATTGTATAGCCCCGCTGGTTTCGAGCGTCGAAGCCCACAAAACTCAGCGAGACACATGATTGTTGGCAAGCATCGCATTTGACGATTCTAGCTAGCGAATCACCTCGTATAAATGCTAATAAACGATAGTGTGAATTACGCAAATGGTTAGGCTCGAATTATCGGGAAAGACCTACCCACCCCACTGTTTTGCTTTCTCGCTGCGAGCGAGGACCTTCGGGCCCGAGTAGACCACCCGTTGACAGCCGAGAGTAATAAAACGGACGGACCAGATAAAATGTTTATGTTTTTGATAACTGTTGATGAAAGTATTACCAATGGAGTTTTTAGGGTTTCTCGATGAAAATGATGCCAAACATGGAGCAATTCGGTCCATTTTTAGTGAACGTAGTGTCCTAATCATGTATTCATAAGATAAAATAGACTGAATTGCTTCGCGTCTCGACTCATTTTCGTGGACATAAACTCACCAATCCATCGGTGGTAACACTCTTATCAAGGTGTAATGAGAAATATGAACATTTTCATATTCAATACTCGATGACTCAAGTCGCCGTCGACCGAGGGTCTCTCGCTGGTGCGCCGTTATTTCACTCGCACTCGGTTTACGTCATTCAGTCTCCTTGTCAAACGGTTCGGGCGAGGGCCCTGATAAATGTGAATTTATTTGGGAAACCAAAGTCGCGTCATTCGTGACCCCTACTCGTGAACATATATATGTTCTATGTACGAGAAAAAGCAATGATGACTTGAATCAAGACTTGAAGCAACATTTCTAATAGGGAAATGCATGAAACTTTGGGATCAGGAATTCCCAACCAAGTAATGCATATGAAAGAACTGGCGAAATTCAACAATAATTCGTCGTCTAAATTTTACAATTAAAGTATTTATTTAACGTGAATATAAAGTTTGTCAGCAAGGTCTTTCGTGATTTGAGTTCTATAGAAGGCTGACTTTCCTTCGCCATGGAAAGTCTCCTCTTGTCCTTCACGCTGGCAATCATGCGACTCGCTGAGTTTCGTGGGTTTCGACGCTCGAAACTAGCGGGGCATACAATGTTGCGCACTAAGCAGTGACAAATTTGCAGTTCTGCATTTTTAATCAGATCTTTGCAAAAGTGACGTCCATCAATTCCTCATGTTTTCTCGATCACATTGGCCCCAAAAATTATAATATTCGGACCATATTTTGAAGGAAATTACGTGAAACATTGTTTGCACGATTGAAAGCCCGTTTCGTTAAAAATAGTCCGATTTAAATTATTTTCTGTCAATTTAATCGGGAGAATGCCAGGAATCCATTTGTGTCACTGTCATATCGATACGATGAAAAATAAACAAATTCCGTTTCTAGTAAAATCTCGTTAGCCGCTCGCTGTTCGGGACCGGCGGTGAGCCCGTATCGTGAACGGAGTCCTAATTCCAAGTGTGAGTTTCTCGCTTCTTTCTGGCCGAAGGGGGGAGCGAGATGGAATGCTTTGCGTGTGCGACGGTCGCAAGCGCTTACGAGTTACCGTGAGCATGGGAACCGAATCGCAAAATCTTGACGCAGGCCCGGCTCAAGTCTTTTTTACGCCCTAGACGAACTTGTCAAATTGCGCCCTTTATTATAATACATTTATTTGAGTACATTGATGTCCTTAGTCTTAATTTTTAATCGTAGTATAAAAGCGTTGTAGTACAATTTGTAGTATTTCATTTACAAATTTATTTTTAACAATGCCAACAATGAAAAGACCATTTTGCACCTCTTGTCAACCTTACGCCCTAGCAGTCACCTATTTTTTCAGAATAAAGTCATAAATAATCTCAAATAAATGTATTATAATAAAGGGCGCAATTTGACAAGTTCGCCTAGAGCGCAAAAAAGATTTGAGCCGGGCCTGCCTCAAGATTTGCGAAGCGATTCCCGTGCCGCCGTAAGCGCTTGTGACCATCGCGCACGCCTCTCGCGCGCACAAAGGACGGAGTGTCAGGTGTCCGAAAGACGGAGCGAGACAAAATATCAACGCGTCGTCTGCTCGCACTGTCCTGACTCGCTTTCAGTCCCTTCGCTCGCTTTCGTTTCATCTTGCTCTCGCCTTCGCCGGACAAGACTGAAACAGAAGTGGTGGGGATAGCGAAAAGTCCGTATCGTGTACACCAAACCGAGACCAAAGAGGAGATATAATAAGAGACGTCACTCCGGGCGGAACGTTTGAAGTCCTTACTTGACCTTGGCATTTAAATTGGTTGTCTATTCGAGCGGGATATTCAAATCAACTAAATCTACCTTACCGCAGTTGGCTGATTATTGTCGAAGTTTACCGATCCATGCCGAATGGACATTTAAATTGGTTGTCTAGTGATTTCCCCAGTTTATTTCTGTCCTTGTCGAGTGACGCCTCTTATTAGGTATATCTCCTCTTTGCCGAGACCGTAACGAGACTTTACTGTAATCGATGACACATCACCAAGCAACGGTGATTTCGCGCGGCTCGGACCACAAAGGTTCTCGTCGGTTATTCGAGCTTCTAAGATCGTATTCAGATATACCCTTCGGTGCCCACAGAACTCCAACTGACAAATCCACGATCGTCAGATGGTGGTGACTGATTTTTCCTCGATCGCTGTTCACGAAAACGAATCGACCGGCCAATATATCTGCATACGATCTTAGGATAAAAATACGATGACAGATGAAATAGTATTCGAAGCTCAAGATGAAAGGCCTTCGAATAATCAAAGGAAACTAAATATCCGAAGCTAAACAGAATTTTAGATTTAGGGTACACACACCCTCCCCGAAACCTCGTGTCGATGGGCCACTGGGGCCATTTGGAAGTATATTCTTTTATTTAAATAATGCCCATCTCTGCATAGGACCGTAAAGAATTACAAAAAAAATCAGGGAGTCAACTGTTGACCGATTTGGAGACTTTTCCTTGTTACATGTTACATACAATAGTCGGAAGAATAATAATAAGAGCAATAATTGCCAGAACTTCCACATTCTGAAAATATGATATCAGTAAATCAATATTTCCAGTATTAGTAAAAAAGTTCCAATTTCTCTTTTCTTATTTTAAATAATGTGATCATATAATTATAACATAAATTCGACAGCGATTTCAAGTGATGTATGTGTCACGGTAAAAGCATTAATTTAGTAAATGTATACAATTCCCAGCAGTTCCTGGTTAATATATGCCTAAAATGCATATAACCTAACCTACAATCGTCCGAAAATGCATACATTGACTGCATCACGCTTTTACTGTGGCACATGTATCCAGCTAACGCTTCAGTTTTGCTATGATTCCACGTTGGCAGTCCTCCCGAGTAGGCGCCATCTCGTATCCACTAGCTCAACTAAATTTGTCACGTGACTTGCTCTGTATTATCGCCAATATGGCGGAATTCGTATTTGGGAATGCAATTACGGGCTGACGTTTTTTGTCCTTATATGAGCAGATTTTTGACTGGGTCAGGTCTCATTCGAAAGAGGAAGGTTCGTTGCAGCCCGCTCTGCTCATCGTTTGAGTCAGAAAACTCTTTTAGTGACCTACAAATGCATGGAATCTGCGAGTGCATTTTGTCGATTTTTTCTCTACTTTGGACACTCGTATTATTACATATCAACACAATCTCTTTGAACCATGAGCAGAGCGGGCTGCATTGAACCTTCATCTTTCGAATGAGACCTCGCCCAGCCCAAAATTTGCTCATATAAGGACAAAAAACGTCAGCGCGCAAACCCATGTTTCGGGCCAGATTATGTCGGTATACAGAGCGCTGCATTACCCGTGTCTACCCCCTTAATATGGTGTTTATCCTCGTTGTTCTCTCCCTCTCGTTCTATAATTTAAATATTTCAGTTCTCTTACTCTTTCTTCTTCATTCCAACGGAATCTTTCCTATTTTCTTCTTCCTCCTGCTTTCCTGCATATCATTATCTTAGACTTTTACACATTTAACTCCAAGCCTTTCTTCTTTATGTATCTCTCGAATCTATTTATCATATTCTTAGGTCCCTGTGCATTATTTACCATTAACACATCACCCGCGTATGAAATTGTTAAAATTTTCCTTCTACCTATTACGACTCCACCTTCCTGTTCTTTGCTCATTTCTTCTTTCCAGGTCTGCAAATGCGACATTGAAAAGTGTCAAGCTTAACGGGCACCCTTGTCTAACACCCTTTCCTGTTAAAAAAACTTTCCTATCAGTTCCTTCTTCATTCCTAAAGCGCATATAGTTCTGTCATGCATTTCCTGTATCCGTATTCTTAGTTGTTCGCCTACTCCTCCTTCATAAAGTCTTTTCCAAATTTCTTCCCTTTCCAATCAATCAAATGCTCTCTTCATATCCGTGAAAAACAGATATAGTTTCCGTCTTTCTTTTGAGGTTTCTATATCTATAACCATTTTAACTACCGCTATTGCGTCTACTGTTCCTCTCCTTCTCCTGAATCCCATATGCGTATCGTTTAATATCCCATTTTCCATTTGTTCTTCTAATTTTCTCCTTAGAATTTCCACGCATATCTTATAATCCGTGTCCATCTAAGTTATGCCCCTATAGTTCTTAACCATTTCCCTTTCTCCTTTTTTTTTTCCTTTTTGAATACAGAACTTACTATTCCTTCTTTCCATTCTTGCGGAAAGTCCCCTTTCTTCCATGTTCTGTTTATCACCTTTGTTTGATTACCTATATTTATGAAGATGATTGCGACCTCGATGTTGAATTAAGATATAATTTAAATGCAGGAGTTTAAATTTTAAGTCTGTTCGGCTTTTAATATCTTACATGATTTGAGTTGAAATCGACGTGAGCCAGATCGGTTTCTATCTATATTTACCTAATAAATTTTTATACAAAAGGACTTAATTTGTATATTATTTTTTGCTATATTCAATAAAAATTGGAATTTTATGTTCATTAAGAATAGGTGTTTACCCTGTGATAATTGTTGGTTGGGCTTCAAATTCTAATTATTCAATATTAGGACCGATTGGGTCAATTTCACAATCAGTTTCTTATGAAGTAAGTTTATTTTTAACAATATTTTCTGTAATTTTATTAATTGAAAATTATTCATTATTGGATTTATATAAATTCCAATATTATATTAAATTTATTTTAATTTTAATTCCAATACTACGACAAGAAAATCGCGGATAGTTCTTTTAAAATCGGAGACCAAGTGCTACTGCACGACAAGACGCGAGCGGTCAAAAACTAACACCTGCGTGGATAGGCTCTAACACGATTCAAAACACGCACGATAATAATAATTACAGTATAGAGGGCGACGAACAATCCGTGTTCAGACAAACACTTCATAGAATAGGGCAGTAATAGGGAAATGATCACAATTTTGAAGGAAAGTAACGATACACTAACAATTACATATAAGGATAAGACTAAGAAAGGTAATTTATTGAAAAAGATGGTAAATAAGCGCACAACTAGGCGTCGTCGTCCCAGCCACGTAGGGCGCAGTCGGCCTCCAATAGCGACCACAGTCGAGGCCGCGGATCAGGCCCAACGAAGATGTCCCCATGACGTTCTACACAAAAAAAAACAATTGCAAGACTATTACTATACGCACGGAAATAGAAACAATAAGCAGATCTACAATCCCCGATGCAATAAGACACTCACCAAATAGGACCCTCAGACCTCATGAGTCTTCGTCATCCTCCCAGAATTCTGCATGCTGGAAGAATCGGTGCCAGTGCACCCGATACTCCCTAATTGCCACCATGTAGGCAATGCTGATACAACCCGGCGGGCGGGGCACTGGAAACGCTAGAGGGATAAACGGATAAATAGGATAATAAAATAACACACACGAAGAACAAACAAACAAACATCACTCGCACGTACAATTAGAGCAAACATAATGTCTCGGGGCACGTCTAAGATGGCCGAAAACATCTTTGTCGGAGAGATCGCAACGAAATAAGAAGCGACTAAGAAAATCGAGACCCATTTGCCCTAACTTCTCACTTCTACTCAAGCCCGGACGAAGAAGATAAACTGTACTACGTTCGCAAAAAATTCATCACACACACACACACACACACACACACACAAACACACACACACACACACACACACACAACACACACACACACACACACACACACACACACACACACACACACACACACACCAAGAATTCCAACATAAAAGAATTCCAACACCACCCCGACATTTACTTCGAAAACCTAGGCGATTTACAAATTTATCGAGATAGCTGGAAGTTAGTATTACATGTAAACATATCTTACATCTACCGACGCGAAGCAAACCTCCAAGATGCACTATATGATATACTTGCGCAATGTAAAAAAACCTTGTACCGACAACTTACAAAAATTTTGTCAAACATTCACCGCGAAAATCCAAGACAAGGTAGACCGCATCGCCAAAACTCTTTACCTACGTCCAGTAAACTAAAAGCTCAGCACAAAACAGCGTCGTGCACAAATAGACGGATTAGGTTACATAGGCAAATCACTCTTGGGGCTAATGGATTCCGGGGATAGAAAGAAAATCGATGATTTTACTAGACCTTTTCAAAACACAAGATAACAGACTTTAAAAAAAAAAAAAGTAAAACGCAATCAAGGGACAAATGCAAATTTTAAGAGCAAGTACCAAACTTCTCAACGAGACTATACATGACATACGAGACAACGATAACACACTCTTAAACGCGACGTGACAAATTCAATACTTACTCCAACAGACAGCCAACATTACTAAATTTGGAGAGACAGTAGACGAACCCCTCATACTAATAAACGGCCCCGCAGAAACACTATTGCGCGACACGCAAGTCTTGTTAGAATTCATTATGGATATAAAGAAAGGAGTCCTAAACCTACGATTAATACCACCAGCACAAATCATAACGTACCTCGCTTCCGCATTAGCACATATTTCGAATGGACTAGACTTCACAATTGGAATAAAATTAGAAAACTAGCCGCCATTATCAAAATTCTCCAGCTCTCCACATTTTCGGATACCAAATCAATTACTGTAGTACTAGATATTTCATTGTTAAACGCGAAAAAATTCTAATTGAGCAAGGTACGCCTGATACCCACGAAGATAAACGAATCGTTCTACGCGTATAGAACCCCTCGACTCGTACGAGGTACGTGACATCTTGGTGCAAGATTACATACAACTAAGCACACAGGGCCTAGCAAAATGTAAGACAATAAACGATCTGTACCTCTGCACCTCTAATCACCCGATGTTCAAAGCGATACCATACAGTCCGTGCGAAGTACAATTGTACACAAAATTAACAAACACATGTAAAATGCGAATTATGACACTGAATCACACATTCCAGATAGAATTACAACTACCAGGCACGTGGATTTATATCGCACCGAAACCGATACAACTAGCAGTATAATAACAATAAGAAACAAATGTACAATCACTACCACCAAATTCACAATAGAAACTAGAAAACAATGCGGATTAGAAAGAACATGGTACTACTTACCTGACCACAATTTTTTTGTCATCAGATGAAATCACACTTTCACAGCCTACTGTAAGTTCGTACGGAAACACAAATTTCAAGCTTAAAAGGATAATCGAACACCCCGAAGAATTAAATAAATTAGAAGACTTACAAAAACGATTTAGAAAAACCCGAAATTATACCAACCGAGTATCACCAAGCTTCTTTATACCATCCACAGTAACGGGATTTATCACATGAGGACCCATGCCTAAAGTTGCATACGTTGCAAAGTAGGATGCCTTCGTTCTTCACCTTCCTCTTCACTGACAATCCCCCTTCCTCCTTGCACTAATCTGCTTCGAATTCTTCACAGATTATCCTCTCATTCTTTGGCCTCATAATTTGACTAAACCATATCACTTGATCGTGCATCGAACGTGAATCGTACCACTCTGAACGTGTATTGAACGTCTATCAAACGTGTATCATACCACTTTCAACATCAATCGAACCACTTTCAACCACAAGCGAACCACTTTCAACATCAATCGAACATCAATCGAACATCAATCGAACCACTTTCAACATCAATCGTACCACTTTCAACATGAATCGAACATGAATCGAACCACTTTCAACATCAATCGAACCACTTTCAACATCAATCGTACCACTTTCAACATCAATCGAACCACTCCGAACATGTATTGAACCACTTTCAACATGTATTGAACCACTTTCAACATCAATCGTACCACTTTCAACATCAAACGTACCACTTTCAACATCAATCGAACCACATTCAACCACAAGCGAACCACTTTCAGCATCAATCGAACATCAATCGAACATCAATCGAACCACTTTCAACATCAATCGTACCACTTTCAACATCAATCGAACATGAATCGAACCACTTTCAACATCAATCGAACCACTTTCAACATCAATCGTACCACTTTCAACATCAATCGAACCACTCCGAACATGTATTGAACCACTTTCAACATGTATTGAACCACTTTCAACATCAATCGTACCACTTTCAACATCAAACGTACCACTTTCAACATCAATCGAACCACTTTCAGCATCAATCGAACATCAATCGAACCACTTTCAACATCAATCGAACATCAATCGAACCACTTTCAACATCAATCGAACCACTTTCAATCACAAGCGAACCACTTTCAACATCAATCGAACCACTTTCAACCACAATCGAACCACTTTCAACATCAATCGTACCACTTTCAACATCAATCGAACATGAATCGAACCACTTTCAACATCAATCGAACCACTTTCAACATCAATCGTACCACTTTCAACATCAATCGAACCACTCCGAACATGTATTGAACCACTTTCAACATGTATTGAACCACTTTCAACATCAATCGTACCACTTTCAACATCAAACGTACCACTTTCAACATCAATCGAACCACATTCAACCACAAGCGAACCACTTTCAACATCAATCGAACATCAATCGAACATCAATCGAACCACTTTCAACATCAATCGTACCACTTTCAACATCAATCGAACATGAATCGAACCACTTTCAACATCAATCGAACCACTTTCAACATCAATCGTACCACTTTCAACATCAATCGAACCACTCCGAACATGTATTGAACCACTTTCAACATGTATTGAACCACTTTCAACATCAATCGTACCACTTTCAACATCAAACGTACCACTTTCAACATCAATCGAACCACATTCAACCACAAGCGAACCACTTTCAACATCAATCGAACATCAATCGAACATCAATCGAACCACTTTCAACATCAATCGTACCACTTTCAACATCAATCGAACATGAATCGAACCACTTTCAACATCAATCGAACCACTTTCAACATCAATCGTACCACTTTCAACATCAATCGAACCACTCCGAACATGTATTGAACCACTTTCAACATGTATTGAACCACTTTCAACATCAATCGTACCACTTTCAACATCAAACGTACCACTTTCAACATCAATCGAACCACTTTCAGCATCAATCGAACATGAATCGAACCACTTTCAACATCAATCGAACATCAATCGAACCACTTTCAACATCAATCGAACCACTTTCAACCACAAGCGAACCACTTTCAACATCAATCGAACATCAATCGAACATCAATCGAACCACTTTCAACATCAATCGTACCACTTTCAACATCAATCGAACATGAATCGAACCACTTTCAACATCAATCGAACCACTTTCAACATCAATCGTACCACTTTCAACATCAATCGAACCACTCCGAACATGTATTGAACCACTTTCAACATGTATTGAACCACTTTCAACATGTATTGAACCACTTTCAACATCAATCGTACCACTTTCAACATCAAACGTACCACTTTCAACATCAATCGAACCACTTTCAGCATCAATCGAACATGAATCGAACCACTTTCAACATCAATCGAACATCAATCGAACCACTTTCAACATCAAACGTACGATTCCAATCGTACCAATGTACGTTTGATGTTGACAGTGGTTCGATTGATGTTGAAAGTGGTTCGATTGATGTTCGATTGATGTTGAAAGTGGTTCGATTCATGTTCGATTGATGCTGAAAGTGGTTCGATGGATGTTGAAAGTCGTACGTTTGATGTTGAAAGTGGTACGATTGATGTTGAAAGTGGTTCAATACATGTTGAAAGTGGTTCAATACATGTTCGGAGTGGTTCGATTGATGTTGAAAGTGGTACGATTGATGTTGAAAGTGGTTCGATTGATGTTGAAAGTGGTTCGATTCATGTTCGATTCATGTTCGATTGATGTTGAAAGTGGTTCGATTCAAGTTCGATTGATGCTGAAAGTGGTTCGATTGATGTTGAAAGTGGTACGTTTGATGTTGAAAGTGGTACGATTGATGTTGAAAGTGGTTCAATACATGTTGAAAGTGGTTCAATACATGTTGAAAGTGGTTCAATACATGTTGAAAGTGGTTCAATACATGTTGAAAGTGGTTCAATACATGTTCGGAGTGGTTCGATTGATGTTGAAAGTGGTACGATTGATGTTGAAAGTGGTTCGATTGATGTTGAAAGTGGTTCGATTCATGTTCGATTGATGTTGAAAGTGGTACGATTGATGTTGAAAGTGGTTAGATTGATGTTCGATTGATGTTCGATTGATGTTGAAAGTGGTTCGCTTGTGGTTGAAAGTGGTTCGATTGATGTTGAAAGTGGTTCGATTGATGTTCGATTGATGTTGAAAGTGGTACGATTGATGTTGAAAGTGGTTCGATTGTGGTTGAAAGTGGTTCGATTGATGTTGAAAGTGGTTCGCTTGTGATTGAAAGTGGTTCGATTGATGTTGAAAGTGGTTCGATTGATGTTCGATTGATGTTGAAAGTGGTTCGATTGATGTTCGATTGATGCTGAAAGTGGTTCGATTGATGTTGAAAGTGGTACGTTTGATGTTGAAAGTGGTACGATTGATGTTGAAAGTGGTTCGATTCATGTTCGATTGATGTTGAAAGTGGTACGATTGATGTTGAAAGTGGTTCGATTGTGGTTGAAAGTGGTTCGATTGATGTTGAAAGTGGTTCGCTTGTGATTGAAAGTGGTTCGATTGATGTTGAAAGTGGTTCGATTGATGTTCGATTGATGTTGAAAGTGGTTCGATTGATGTTCGATTGATGCTGAAAGTGGTTCGATTGATGTTGAAAGTGGTACGTTTGATGTTGAAAGTGGTACGATTGATGTTGAAAGTGGTTCAATACATGTTGAAAGTGGTTCAATACATGTTCGGAGTGGTTCGATTGATGTTGAAAGTGGTACGATTGATGTTGAAAGTGGTTCGATTCATGTTCGATTGATGCTGAAAGTGGTTCGATTGATGTTGAAAGTGGTACGTTTGATGTTGAAAGTGGTACGATTGATGTTGAAAGTGGTTCAATACATGTTGAAAGTGGTTCAATACATGTTGAAAGTGGTTCAATACATGTTCGGAGTGGTTCGATTGATGTTGAAAGTGGTACGATTGATGTTGAAAGTGGTTCGATTGATGTTGAAAGTGGTTCGATTCATGTTCGATTGATGTTGAAAGTGGTACGATTGATGTTGAAAGTGGTTCGATTGATGTTCGATTGATGTTCGATTGATGTTGAAAGTGGTTCGCTTGTGGTTGAAAGTGGTTCGATTGATGTTGAAAGTGGTTCGATTGATGTTCGATTGATGTTGAAAGTGGTTCGATTCATGTTCGATTGATGCTGAAAGTGGTTCGATTGATGTTGAAAGTGGTACGTTTGATGTTGAAAGTGGTACGATTGATGTTGAAAGTGGTTCAATACATGTTGAAAGTGGTTCAATACATGTTCGGAGTGGTTCGATTGATGTTGAAAGTGGTACGATTGATGTTGAAAGTGGTTCGATTGATGTTGAAAGTGGTTCGATTCATGTTCGATTGATGTTGAAAGTGGTACGATTGATGTTGAAAGTGGTTCGATTGATGTTCGATTGATGTTCGATTGATGTTGAAAGTGGTTCGCTTGTGGTTGAATGTGGTTCGATTGATGTTGAAAGTGGTACGTTTGATGTTGAAAGTGGTACGATTGATGTTGAAAGTGGTTCAATACATGTTGAAAGTGGTTCAATACATGTTCGGAGTGGTTCGATTGATGTTGAAAGTGGTACGATTGATGTTGAAAGTGGTTCGATTGATGTTGAAAGTGGTTCGATTCATGTTCGATTGATGTTGAAAGTGGTACGATTGATGTTGAAAGTGGTTCGATTGTGGTTGAAAGTGGTTCGATTGATGTTGAAAGTGGTTCGCTTGTGATTGAAAGTGGTTCGATTGATGTTGAAAGTGGTTCGATTGATGTTCGATTGATGTTGAAAGTGGTTCGATTGATGTTCGATTGATGCTGAAAGTGGTTCGATTGATGTTGAAAGTGGTACGTTTGATGTTGAAAGTGGTACGATTGATGTTGAAAGTGGTTCAATACATGTTGAAAGTGGTTCAATACATGTTCGGAGTGGTTCGATTGATGTTGAAAGTGGTACGATTGATGTTGAAAGTGGTTCGATTGATGTTGAAAGTGGTTCGATTCATGTTCGATTGATGTTGAAAGTGGTACGATTGATGTTGAAAGTGGTTCGATTGATGTTCGATTGATGTTCGATTGATGCTGAAAGTGGTTCGCTTGTGGTTGAATGTGGTTCGATTGATGTTGAAAGTGGTACGTTTGATGTTGAAAGTGGTACGATTGATGTTGAAAGTGGTTCAATACATGTTGAAAGTGGTTCAATACATGTTCGGAGTGGTTCGATTGATGTTGAAAGTGGTACGATTGATGTTGAAAGTGGTTCGATTGATGTTGAAAGTGGTTCGATTCATGTTCGATTCATGTTGAAAGTGGTACGATTGATGTTGAAAGTGGTTCGATTGATGTTCGATTGATGTTCGATTGATGTTGAAAGTGGTTCGCTTGTGGTTGAAAGTGGTTCGATTGATGTTGAAAGTGGTATGATACACGTTTGATAGACGTTCAATACACGTTCAGAGTGGTACGATTCACGTTCGATGCACGATCAAGTGATATGGTTTAGTCAAATTATGAGGCCAAAGAATGAGAGGATAATCTGTGAAGAATTCGAAGCAGATTAGTGCAAGGAGGAAGGGGGATTGTCAGTGAAGAGGAAGGTGAAGAACGAAGGCATCCTACTTTGCAACGTATGCAACTTTAGGCATGGGTCCTCATGTGATAAATCCCGTTACTGTGGATGGTATAAAGAAGCTTGGTGATACTCGGTTGGTATAATTTCGGGTTTTTCTAAATCGTTTTTGTAAGTCTTCTAATTTATTTAATTCTTCGGGGTGTTCGATTATCCTTTTAAGCTTGAAATTTGTGTTTCCGTACGAACTTACAGTAGGCTGTGAAAGTGTGATTTCATCTGATGACAAAAAAATTGTGGTCAGGTAAGTAGTACCATGTTCTTTCTAATCCGCATTGTTTTCTAGTTTCTATTGTGAATTTGGTGGTAGTGATTGTACATTTGTTTCTTATTGTTATTATACTGCTAGTTGTATCGGTTTCGGTGCGATATAAATCCACGTGCCTGGTAGTTGTAATTCTATCTGGAATGTGTGATTCAGTGTCATAATTCGCATTTTACATGTGTTTGTTAATTTTGTGTACAATTGTACTTCGCACGGACTGTATGGTATCGCTTTGAAAATCGGGTGATTAGAGGTGCAGAGGTACAGATCGTTTATTGTCTTACATTTTGCTAGGCCCTGTTTGCTTAGTTGTATGTAATCTTGCACCAAGGTGTCACGTACCTCGTACGAGTCGAGGGGTTCTATACGCGTAGAACGATTCGTTTATCTTCGTGGGTATCAGGCGTACCTTGCTCAATTAGAATTTTTTCGCGTTTAACAATGAAATATCTAGTACTACAGTAATTGATTTGGTATCCGAAAATGTGGAGAGCTGGAGAATTTTGATAATGGCGGCTAGTTTTCTAATTTTATTCCAATTGTGAAGTCTAGTCCATTCGAAATATGTGCTAATGCGGAAGCGAGGTACGTTATGATTTGTGCTGGTGGTATTAATCGTAGGTTTAGGACTCCTTTCTTTATATCCATAATGAATTCTAACAAGACTTGCGTGTCGCGCAATAGTGTTTCTGCGGGGCCGTTTATTAGTATGAGGGGTTCGTCTACTGTCTCTCCAAATTTAGTAATGTTGGCTGTCTGTTGGAGTAAGTATTGAATTTGTCACGTCGCGTTTAAGAGTGTGTTATCGTTGTCTCGTATGTCATGTATAGTCTCGTTGAGAAGTTTGGTATTTGCTCTTAAAATTTGCATTTGTCCCTTGATTGCGTTTTACTTTTTTTTTTTTTTTAAAGTCTGTTATCTTGTGTTTTGAAAAGGTCTAGTAAAATCATCGATTTTCTTTCTATCCCCGGAATCCATTAGCCCCAAGAGTGATTTGCCTATGTAACCTAATCCGTCTATTTGTGCACGACGCTGTTTTGTGCTGAGCTTTTAGTTTACTGGACGTAGGTAAAGAGTTTTGGCGATGCGGTCTACCTTGTCTTGGATTTTCGCGGTGAATGTTTGACAAAATTTTTGTAAGTTGTCGGTACAAGGTTTTTTACATTGCGCAAGTATATCATATAGTGCATCTTGGAGGTTTGCTTCGCGTCGGTAGATGTAAGATATGTTTACATGTAATACTAACTTCCAGCTATCTCGATAAATTTGTAAATCGCCTAGGTTTTCGAAGTAAATGTCGGGGTGGTGTTGGAATTCTTTTATGTTGGAATTCTTGGTGTGTGTGTGTGTGTGTGTGTGTGTGTGTGTGTGTGTGCGTGCGTGCGTGCGTGCGTGCGTACGTGCGTGCGTGCGTGCGTGCGTGCGTGCGTGCGTGCGTGCGTGCGTGCGTGCGTGCGTGCGTGCGTGCGTGCGTGCGTGCGTGCGTGCGTGCGTGCGTGCGTGCGTGCGTGCGTGCGTGCGTGCGTGCGTGCGTGCGTGCGTGTGTGTGTGTGTGTGTGTGTGTGTGTGTCTCTCCGACAAAGATGTTTTCGGCCATCTTAGACGTGCCCCGAGACATTATGTTTGCTCTAATTGTACGTGCGAGTGATGTTTGTTTGTTTGTTCTTCGTGTGTGTTATTTTATTATCCTATTTATCCGTTTATCCCTCTAGCGTTTCCAGTGCCCCGCCCGCCGGGTTGTATCAGCATTGCCTACATGGTGGCAATTAGGGAGTATCGGGTGCACTGGCACCGATTCTTCCAGCATGCAGAATTCTGGGAGGATGACGAAGACTCATGAGGTCTGAGGGTCCTATTTGGTGAGTGTCTTATTGCATCGGGGATTGTAGATCTGCTTATTGTTTCTATTTCCGTGCGTATAGTAATAGTCTTGCAATTGTTTTTTTTTTGTGTAGAACGTCATGGGGACATCTTCGTTGGGCCTGATCCGCGGCCTCGACTGTGGTCGCTATTGGAGGCCGACTGCGCCCTACGTGGCTGGGACGACGACGCCTAGTTGTGCGCTTATTTACCATCTTTTTCAATAAATTACCTTTCTTAGTCTTATCCTTATATGTAATTGTTAGTGTATCGTTACTTTCCTTCAAAATTGTGATCATTTCCCTATTACTGCCCTATTCTATGAAGTGTTTGTCTGAACACGGATTGTTCGTCGCCCTCTATACTGTAATTATTATTATCGTGCGTGTTTTGAATCGTGTTAGAGCCTATCCACGCAGGTGTTAGTTTTTGACCGCTCGCGTCTTGTCGTGCAGTAGCACTTGGTCTCCGATTTTAAAAGAACTATCCGCGATTTTCTTGTCGTAGTATTGGAATTAAAATTAAAATAAATTTAATATAATATTGGAATTTATATAAATCCAATAATGAATAATTTTCAATTAATAAAATTACAGAAAATATTGTTAAAAATAAACTTACTTCATAAGAAACTGATTGTGAAATTGACCCAATCGGTCCTAATATTGAATAATTAGAATTTGAAGCCCAACCAACAATTATCACAGGGTAAACACCTATTCTTAATGAACATAAAATTCCAATTTTTATTGAATATAGCAAAAAATAATATACAAATTAAGTCCTTTTGTATAAAAATTTATTAGGTAAATATAGATAGAAACCGATCTGGCTCACGTCGATTTCAACTCAAATCATGTAAGATATTAAAAGCCGAACAGACTTAAAATTTAAACTCCTGCATTTAAATTATATCTTAATTCAACATCGAGGTCGCAATCATCTTCATAAATATAGGTAATCAAACAAAGGTGATAAACAGAACATGGAAGAAAGGGGACTTTCCGCAAGAATGGAAAGAAGGAATAGTAAGTTCTGTATTCAAAAAGGAAAAAAAAAAGGAGAAAGGGAAATGGTTAAGAACTATAGGGGCATAACTTAGATGGACACGGATTATAAGATATGCGTGGAAATTCTAAGGAGAAAATTAGAAGAACAAATGGAAAATGGGATATTAAACGATACGCATATGGGATTCAGGAGAAGGAGAGGAACAGTAGACGCAATAGCGGTAGTTAAAATGGTTATAGATATAGAAACCTCAAAAGAAAGACGGAAACTATATCTGTTTTTCACGGATATGAAGAGAGCATTTGATTGATTGGAAAGGGAAGAAATTTGGAAAAGACTTTATGAAGGAGGAGTAGGCGAACAACTAAGAATACGGATACAGGAAATGCATGACAGAACTATATGCGCTTTAGGAATGAAGAAGGAACTGATAGGAAAGTTTTTTTAACAGGAAAGGGTGTTAGACAAGGGTGCCCGTTAAGCTTGACACTTTTCAATGTCGCATTTGCAGACCTGGAAAGAAGAAATGAGCAAAGAACAGGAAGGTGGAGTCGTAATAGGTAGAAGGAAAATTTTAACAATTTCATACGCGGGTGATGTGTTAATGGTAAATAATGCACAGGGACCTAAGAATATGATAAATAGATTCGAGAGATACATAAAGAAGAAAGGCTTGGAGTTAAATGTGTAAAAGTCTAAGATAATGATATGCAGGAAAGCAGGAGGAAGAAGAAAATAGGAAAGATTCCGTTGGAATGAAGAAGAAAGAGTAAGAGAACTGAAATATTTAAATTATAGAACGAGAGGGAGAGAACAACGAGGATAAACACCATATTAAGAAGGTAGTTAGGGAAGCGAATATGATACTAGGAGAAGTATGGGGGGATTGGAGAAAGATTATTCAGAGATGACTGAAAGAAGAATGAAACTGTTTGATGCGCTAGTTAGGAACACCGTGGCGTATGGAGCAGCGATATGGGGATGGAGAAGGTATGAGGAAATAGAAAAATTGCAGGCGAAATACATACGATGGATAATGAAATTGGAGAGATCAACATCAACATATTGGCTGTTAAAAGAAACAGGAAGAGATGGCATAGCAATTAAAATGGAAGTAAGGGTAATGAAGTTTGAAGAGACACTAATAAACTCGGAAGAAGGATCGATACGATATGAATGTAGGAGAAGACTAATGAGAGGAAATGAAGTAACGAAAAAAGGAAAGAATGCGAATCAAATTCTTGGAAGGGAGAGGATGGTCAAACGAAGAATGGAAAAGAAGAAGATTAAATGGGGAAGAAGTGTGGATTAAAAATTAGAACAGATAAGTAATTGACATCCAAGAACAAGAAAGACGGATGAAAGTAAAAGAGTCAAAGTTCCTTAGAGAATTAAAAGAGGTGGCAAGGAAACCAGGAGATAAGCCGAAATGCTTATGGGGGGAAATGAAAAAAAGGAGAGGAGAATTGGAAAGGATAGGAAGATTCATACAGGATAGTGAAACAAGAACATGCAAATATTGGCTAATGAAAGAAGAAAGGGAATGTAAGAAAGAGGAAGAAACAGTGAAACACGCGATTGAAACATGTGAAGTAAGTTGAGAGAGTGGCAGGAATTGTGCAGAGGTAATTAGAGGAGAAGGGAAAAACTTGGCTATTCTATGGGAGATAGTGATAAAAGAAGATTATATAACATAGAACAGATTAGGAAACACTTGTAAAATAGAAAAAATTGTTAAGAGACAGCAGGATACATTAGAAGGGTGGGACTTACACTGACACAATCATGGGAATGAAATGGAAAGATTATTTGATCGTTAAATGGTAACACGAAAGTGGCAATAAATTAAATTAAATTAAATTATTATTATTATTATTATTATTATTATATTTTTTCTTTTTTATATTGTATTTTGATATCCTATTTGTATAGAGAGAACTAAAAAATGTTGAGAATAGTACGGTTCATTTAGAGATAGAGAATTGAGGCGATACGTAACAGTTTCAGCGAATGTTGTCGAGATACTACTTTTCTGTGTAACCAAGCACTCGGGTCGGTCACGAGAGCGTGAGTGTATATGAGTGTATGTGAGGTGTTGTGTGGAAGAGTATGTATGTATGTATGATGTCACGAAAAGTAAAGGGGAAGTCCATCAGCTGTTCGAGAATGTTCAAATTGTCTTGCGATTGATGTAAAAGAGAGAGAGAGAGAGAGAGAGAGAGAGAGAGAGAGAGAAGGAGAGGGAGTGAGAGTGAGTGGGAGAGGGAGAGGGAGAGAGGGAGAGAGAGAATTCTGCTGAGACACTATTTATATTATATGTTTAAATATTTTCTTTTTTATATTTCTATTTTTTAATTAATGTAACAATATATAATCCTTTTCTATATATTACAATCTATTTATTTACCCGTCTTCCTTCTTCTCTCCTCACCAATTTCTGCTGACGCCATATAATTCTTTCTATGATTCGCGCCTTCTTCGCGCCACCACATGACGTCATCCCGTACGGCTGCTTCAGAGGATTCGAATTACACGTGATCGCGCGATACGTTGCGATGTTAAATCGGAACGCTTTAGAATACTGTTAGCTTTAGAATGCTCGCTACATAATGGTTCGGATAAAATGTGTCTGTTTTCTACATAAAGGTTCGGTAGACCAGTGTGGGAGGGGATTAAAGTTATTATTTCTCTGCGTTGGGAAAAGAATGTCTGTTGATATGGGAAAGATTCTTTCTGCTGACGCCATATAATTCTTTCTATGATTCGCGCCTTCTTCGCGCCACTACATGACGTCATCCCGTACGGCTGCTCCAGAGGATTCGAATTACGCGAGATCGTGCGATACGCTGCGACGTTAAATCGGAACGCTTTAGAATACTGTTTAGTTTTAGAATGCTTGCTACATAATGGTTTGGTAGATCGCTGGTTAAAAATTTTAGAATATCTGCGATTGTACCGCTATGTAGTGCTGTCTCTCTCCCTCCTCCGAATTTAGATTTATAACGAAGTATTGCTCTCTCTTTCCGTCCCGAAGACGTGGTTCGTAAAAGAAAAGAACGTCGATCTTTCCCGACATCATCCGATAAAAAATAATGGATTATGCTTGGTGACGCATGTTGGTTTGGAAAAAAAATTTCGGGGGCCGTCCCCTCCCTGGGTAAGGTCTGAAAAATTTTCGGGGTGGGCCAAAGTCTGAAAAAGACTTTTCGGGGGTGGGCCTCTCCCTTTGAAAAATTTCGAGGACGGTGGGTCAGGTCTCCGCGGCTGCTCGGCCCGGACTGGTCCCCTCCGCGGTTGCGGCTTCCCCCACTCCGCGGCTCGTGCGCGCGCAACCGCTCTTCCACTCCCCGCAGACCCCGCGCCCATGTTTCTCTCTGCCGCGCTCCCCCGCGCGCCCTCACTTCCCCCCGCCCCCGCGCTCCCCTCAGAGGACCTGGGTTAGAACGCGCTTAGCCTTACTACTGTTATCGCATAAAATAAAATGATATGCTACATTTTAGATACCATTAAGAATATGTGTACGAAGTTTCACATAAATCGGACAAAGAGTTTTCGATCTGCTTGAAGTTCATTCGGCCCGCTCGATCCTTTCCAATCCGCCCGGTTCTTTCGGGCCACTTGTAAAAATAATCAAGTACTTATTTTGTTCTATCTGAGCCGCTCGGTTCTTTCGGGTACCTGACTCGGCTTGGAAACCGAGCCCCGGATTGTTTCGGATTTCCAGCTACCCGAATAATCAAGTACTCGAACAGCTCTAACTACAAGTCTATATTTCTTACATCGCGATAGAAATGAGCATTTCGATCGTTCGTGCTACCTCATCCCTCTCCCCCGCACATACCGCAATGGCCTTTAAATTGTTTTAAAATATGCAACAAATCTTTAGTCGCACAATGAGAAACATCATGATGCAAAAGCCCAGAGTCCTAACCAAAAAGACGATTTGGGGTTATTTGTTTGATCCGGCAATTCCTCTCATTGTCAGTGCTACATATAATAAACGCAGGGTCCCACTAGTGCAACGGCGCGCCACGCACGGGTCTGATTTCCGAGTTTCGCGGTTTTTCGAGCAGTTTGGAGCACTTGAAAGGGTTGCGCCCTATGCAGGGATTTCAACGTGCTGAAAGGTGGTTCTCGGCCTCAAGAGCAAAAATCGAATGGCGGAGAAATATGGACACCAATGGAGTCCTGGCGTTCTCCCAATTAAAATTATACCAAATGTCATGTAAACCGTGCGTGCGAGATCGAGTCTGGCCATCGGCGTTCTTTTAATTCGATTGGAAAAAGTCGAAGTTTTCGAGTCGAAGTAAAAGAACGTCTACCTGTACCATCGTTAACCGCCAACTCGCGGGACAATACGGTCATAAACCGCAAGCCTGGCGAAACGCTCTGGCCGAGCAGCCTGATTAATTTTTGGGTACTAGATATGGCATTTTCCTTCTCTAGTAGCTAATCCCTCTACGTTCGGCAGGCAATAAACCGTGCTCCGCTACAACATAATTATATTATAAAATTAATAAAATTAATAAGTAAAATTAATCTTATGGTCCGTACGATGACCAAAAGAAGATGTTCTTATGTTAGATCGAAGAATGTTTCTCCGGCAATGGGGTAGGAAACGAAATAACTCTGAACAAGTACCAGTACGCCTCGCGGTGAGACACAGGGACAAAAGGGGTAGTCCCTCCTTCTACGGCTCCCTTATCTCTCGAGTATAAACGCGCGCTCAAATTTTAAAACAAAAGCACGCGTTAACGTATTCCGTGCGAGAGAAGGTGAACCTTGGGGAGGAGGTATTTGCTGTGTAGAGGGCCTCATCCAGAGAGTGGCCGTTTGTGACGAATACAAGCCCGATTGGTTAGGGAGCAGCTTACATTAGAACCAAGCGACGCCGAAAACGCGCAGAAAAAACGGGCGCGAAAAATCACCGGAATAAAAGTAACCGTATCCACGCGCGAAAAATACTTACCTGTGGCAGTCTGGTTGCCAGATGTGTAGCTTGGCTATAGCCCGACTCACTGAGGACCTCGGGGGAAAAACCCGACAGTATGCCGAAAATCATAAAGTCCTTTTACCTGAGAACCGAGACACGATAGCGGCGAAAGTCGAAATCCCTGAAAAACGGCACGGTGTCGATTGCCCCTTATCGACATATCTGGTAGGCAAATGTTTCCCAACGAACGCTTCGAGAGCAAGCGATTGCCTAGTCGCAAAGAAACGAAGAAATTTCGCTTCAAAAATACCAATTTTCCAGCTGTAAATCGCCTGCACTGCCAGGACTGTTCAGCTTACGCATCCCAAATATTTTGAATTTGTTAGCGTTAGTGAATTCGAAATATTTGTGTCTAAAACAGACTTCACAGTATGAAGAAAAAAGAATACAGAGTTTAGGAAAGAAAATTTGCGATCCATGATGAAATACGGCAGCGGGTTCTCTATTTGTCTGGAGCTGTATGTGTGCAGCTGGAGTGAAAGCTCAACATTTCATCGATAGTATTGTTACGTTTTGCGTTCGACATAATATAAGTTTACTGAACAGCAACGATAACAGAACATTAAACAAGGGGTAACAAGAATAATATAAGAACAGGTAACGAATATAATCTGTTAGGAATACAATATCGATACGTCTGCTTGTAATGGCGGCTGACTCTCGAATGACAGCTTGACAGGCGATCGATCTGATCGCCTTCTTCTCGCTGTCTCTTGTCTTCGTCGCGAGCACCAGCGGGCCATGAATCCTCTACATAGGGTGCTCGCAACACTGCTCCCCCCCTTTGAGGAGCGGTCGTCCCGACCGCTGCAGATTCTCCGTTGATTGCAGCTGCACCCTGGCTCGGAAGAGTGGGAAGGACGCTATGTGGCCTCTTCCGTCCGTCGCCTCGGTATTCACCTTCACGCCCAGGGAAAAACCACCTCAAAAACCCTGGGCAAGGCGAGGGTGCATGGCTCTTCGCGTCTCTACCCTCCACTTGCGTCTTCGGTCTTGTGTACTTCTTTCTTGTGTGGGCTTCATCTTCTTCGATGGTGCATCTTCTTCTTGGGTAGAGACTGGCAAGAGGTCCAATCCTTTTTCTGGTCGGGCTCGTCCAACGATTAATTCCTTGTGTTCCCTCGGCGGAAGTCCAGCGACGACGCTCTTCTGGAGGTTCCGGCTCCTTGTCCCACGACGTCCCCGGAACTCCAACAGTCCCTCGGTGGAAGTCAAGCGACGAAGCTCCTCTGGACTCCAGCTCATTGTCCTACGACGTCTCCGGAACTCCAACAGTCCCTCGGTGGAAGTCAAGCATCGAACCTCCTCTCTTCCGTCCCCGGAACTCTAACAGTCCCTTTCAGAAAAACATTGCATGAATTAATTTTATCTTCTTCTCACGAGGAACGGGTGAGCCGAACAGAGTCAGGGAGACGAAAAGGCGAGACGGGCACGACAACAGGGGGTCACAACTCATGAGCTTGTCACCGGCCCGCTCCCCGATCAATCTTCCCCGGACTCCCAGCTCGTCTTCCTCTTCTTTCTTCTAATCTCCTCCAGTACTCCAATCCGTGGCTTCTTGATGGCCCCATTCCTCTTGGTGGCATCTGGTGCTGTTCCAGGGGACCGTCTCGGTGCAGCTCGTCAGCGGTCCCGTCTCCGCGATGCCCCCTCCGACTGATCCGTGCGACTACGTCGCACATCCGTCCGGTGATTGGGGACACCATTTCCCGTTTGCTGTCCACCTCGTAGGTAGGGACCCCTTGGTAGACACTGTACCGGGGACACGGCCAGGATCCCAGCCAGGGGGGTAGCGGGGTGGTTCCACGTATGTCCGCACCCTGCTGCGGACCGCCACGCTGTTGTGGCACATTCGGGGCATTCGGGACCGCATCCAAGCCGCGGTAGCAGTCCCCCGACACCTTGTCCCTCGTCGTGGGGTATCGTGTATCTGTAACAGACTCAAGAGCGGGGGCCGGACTACGAAGGCAACCTCCGCAGCCCCGTCCACCGGATTAGCTTAAACTAATCTTCTTTCGTGAGTCTTCTCTGTATGGTGCATCCCTTCCCTCGGAAGTCTTTATTCCTCTTGCAATTGTCCCTCATATTTCGCAAGGCGTCGTACGTGGACCACCTTGCACTTCTTCCTAGGCGAGCGTTGAATCCTGTAGACGACGTCGTTGATCTTGTTTACCACCGTGTAGGGTCCTTCCCAGTCGCTTGTAGCTTCGGGTACTCTTCGTGGTAGCAACCACACTCGTTCTCCAGGCTGGAACTCCCGAACTCAGCATCCTCGACTCTCTCTCTCTCTCTCTCCGCGACGGTATTCGCTCTCGAACTCCCTCCGTCGCGGCTTCCAATTCGGCTATCCTGCGACGATGTTCGCTATCGAACTCCTTCGTCCCAGCTTCGCGACGGTATTCGCCCTCGAACTCCCTCCGTCGCGCCTTCCTATACAGCTATCCCGCGACAATGTTCGCTCTCGAACTCCCTTCGTCGCGGCGTCGCGACGGTATTCGCCCTCGAACTCCCTCCGTCGCGACTCCCTATACAGCCATCGCGCGACGATGTTCGCCATCGAACTCCCTTCGTCGCGGCGTCGCGACGGTATTCGCCCTCGAACTCCCTCCGTCACGACTTTCTGCACAGCTATTCCGCGACGATGTTCGCCATCGAACTCCCTTCGTCGCGACGGTATTCGCCCTCGAACTCCCTCCGTCACGACTTTCTGCACAGCTATCCCGCGACGATGTTCGCCATCGAACTCCCTTCGTCGCGGCTCAGCAATCGCAGCGACGGTATTCGCCCTCGAACTCCCTCCGTCGCGCCTTCAGTAACCGCTGTCGTATTCCTCAATCCCTCAACTGGTAGCAGTTCTTGCGAAGATGACCGGCCCCTCCACATTGCCAGCAAGTTTTCTTCGTGTTGTCGTCTGAGCGATCGTCCGACCCCTCGAACCTCCCCTTCTTCTTCGGGCTCTCAAAAGTGTGGGAAGATTTAGTTCTCCGCTTTTCCGCGTCGCGATCACGGGACTTTGTCGCGAGATCGCGAGACATCGTCTCGATGGCCTCCATTTCCAGAGCCCTGGTCACGGCGGCTCTTAGGGAGGTGAACCCGCCAAGTCGCAGTTCCCGCTGTATGACAGAGCTCGACAATGCTGTTACAAACTGAGACGCGGCAAGTTTGTCGCGGGTTTCTGCCGGGCAATCGGCGAAAGCGGACTGCGCCAAACGTTCAATTTTGGTGGCCAGCGAGGAGATGCTCTCATCTCTCCGTTGCCTATGGCTCTGGAAGAGTACATAGTTCAAATTTGACAGATTCTTCGCCCCGTAGCGGAATTCGAGCGCGGAAACCAATTCTACGAAGTTCTCGCATTGGGCAGCGGAGAGCGTCGTGAGGACGCTCCTCACCGACCCCCCGAGGGAAGCGATCAAGGCTGTAGCCTTTTTTTCGTCATTCCACCCATTAGCGCGCGCGATAGTCTGGAACTGTACCTTGTACTCCTCCCACGACGTTTTTCCATCGAAAATTGCCGGTTTCACCGCGTACCCCAAGCTGAGTACGTGCGGTCCCGAAAAGGGAGCAGCGGCGAGCATACCGACGGAGGTAGAGACATGCGCCGAGGGGACATTATTTACACCACTATTTACATCACTATTTACATCATTATTTACATTATTATTTACATTGGCGACTGTTTCTCTACCCCGAGGACTCGCGCCGCTGTCAACCGATCCGCGAATATTTTGTAATAAGGAGACTACGACCTGGATGCGATTTTCCATTTCTGACAACCGGGCCTTGAGAGCCGCCTGTGTTTTTCGGTCGGCGGTTTTTCCTCCCTGCGACGGTCCTCCCTCTGCCAGCGGGCCTCGTTATCCCTCCGCAGCTCCCGCATCTGTCCCGCGATACTCAACTGGAGGCTGGTGAACATCTCCTGTAGAGAGGTATCACCCGTCGCTGCAGGAGAAGGGTTCGCGGAGGCCGCGGACGCACGAGTGGGCATCCCACTTCGAGTGGGCATCCCACTTCTGACACCATTGTTACGTTTTGCGTTCGACATAATATAAGTTTACTGAACAGCAACGATAACAGAACATTTAAACAAGGGGTAACAAGAATAATATAAGAACAGGTAACGAAATATAATCTGTTAGGAATACAATATCGATACGTCTGCTATTAATGGCGGCTGACTCTCGAATCACAGCTTGACAGGCGATCAATCCGATCGCCTTCTTCTCGCTGTCTCTTGTCTTCGTCGCGAGCACCAGCAGGCCATGAATCCTCTACATAGGGTGCTCGCAACAGTATTATAAATTATAGAGTTTATATTGACATCCTGAGCAAGCACATCCATGCTAGTGCAAATAAAATGGGACTTAATGAGAATTTTATATTTACCCATGACAATGATCCAAAGCATTCTGCATATAATACTAGGCAGAGGGTTTCATATAACCCACCAAAATATTTTAAAACGCCGCCATAATCACCACATATCAATCCCATATAGCATCTATGGGATTAATTGGACAAAAAAATATGTAATCATAATATTATATCTAAAGAAAGTTTGAAAGCCATTCTGCTAGAAGAGTAGAGTAAAATACAGCCTGCTATAACATCCAACTTAGTAAATTCCATACGTGGTATGACATTCAGACTTCAAGCAAGCAAGTTCACTCGGATAACATAATTATTCGTGCTACCGAAGTCCCTATCCCAATTGTAAATGACTTAAATGTCATGACATAAAAAAAGGGACACTATTTTATTAATAAAAGAATTATATAAACAGATATCTAATTATTATAATTCGTAACAGAATTTTGGTGACAGCGGTGGGATTGAAAATCGGTAGTGACGGAAAATTTTGAAGTGCTGTGAATTAAAGTTAATCGGTTAACTAGAAAATGTCTGTGAGTCATACACCGACCGGGCCACACTTGCGTGCAACAGAAACATTACCGGAACACTCGCGTTCACCGGGAACATCACCGGAACCGCCGTCTCTAGAAGAACAACGGAGGCTAATGGAGGAAATGCGACAGTTAATGACAGAACAAATGGCGCAAATGCAGATCCAGGAACAGCAAATTTTGATGCAACAGGAGCTATTGGCCCAGCAACAACGATTAGGATTTCAACAGCTACAACAAGAACCACAACCAACATCTGTCGAAGATGAGGCAACATCCGTTCCGCCCGTTCATAATGCAAATGTAAGTAGCACGTATTACGTGACTTTGTACAAGGATGCGTTAAGCGCAGTTCCAGACTTTGACGGAAAAAACATGGACTTCGTATGTTTTGCCGAGGGCTGTGAAGAAGCTCTGAGCATGATTCCTCCACATTATGAAGAAAATTTTGTAAAATCATTGCGAAATAAGTTGAAGGATGATGTACGTCGGTCAATTATCGGAGTGCGGTTCAGTAAGGTGAGCGAATTGGTCGAGCATTTAAGGTCTATTTACGCACCGCACGAGGCGGTATATGAAGCGCTGGGAAAATTATCAAATGTCTTTGAAAAGTCTAATGAGGAAGTAATAACATTTGCTAATAGAGTTCGCGAATTAGGAAAGCGAATATTAGACGCGTTTAAACGGGAATATGGAACAGTTTCACAAACGTTTATTATAAGTACAGATGAAAGCTTGAAGAAATGTTTCCTTCGGGGATTAAAATCTGAAATTTCCGTGCGTATGCTTTCAGTAGACGTAGAATCGTTAAACGGATTAATTACTAAAACAATCGTCATTGAAAAGGAGAATGAAGCAATTTCACAGATGCGTGGGTTGTCAGAAGGGAAATCGGAAAAACGTGTAAATCTTGGTACCGTACATAAAGTTCAATCCGAACAAATCATTTGTCAACTTTGTAAGAAATTCGGGCATGATGCAACTGAATGTTGGTCCTATAAAACCATTCGTGTAAAGAGAAATGACAATAGCAGTTATAATGTATCTTCGCAACCGTCTGGTACACCGGATTATAAAGAGATTGTAGATGCTCTATTGAATGCACAACAGCAAATGTCATCTCCACAAGGTAACCGTCAGGAAGATAATAATGGAAATAATAATTGCAATTACCATAGACATATCGAAAATCGGGATAATAACCAGAATGATGCAAGATTTTGTAGATACTGTAGAAAACTGGGACATAACATTGAGGACTGTAGGAAACTTGCATATAATAATAGCAAGGGGAATAATAATTTCTCTTCGGAAAATTCACAGAATGTTTCGGGAAACTTGCGGGGCTCCACGAGGACGAGCGCCCCTCGCGGAAAGTTGTCAGAGCGTTCAGCGCATCCGATTGTCGCGGATGTCGTCGAGTCCGAGATAGACGAGTAAACCTTACGCAGACCGGTTATGTACCTGTTGTCCGAATTGACGGTCCTGATTTGATTTCTCCCTCAAATTTTATGGTGGATAGTGGATCTGGTCCAAATCTGTTGAAACGTCGCTCGGTGCAGCCTTCCATATCAGTAGATGTAAAGGAAATTCTTCGTCTCACTGGAATTACTCATCAGCATGTGTTCACAAGAGGACTAGTAGTTTTAGAAATTTTAGGGCAACGTGTACATTTCCATTTAGTAGATAACGATTTTCCTATAGCACAGGAAGGAATTATCGGATCAGATTTTCTTATACAGCAAAAGGCTCATATAAATTACAAAAGGGAGTGTTTGGAATGCAATGGAAAATCGTTTCCTTTTGAGACAAGAAAACACATTGTAATTCCAGCGAGATCACGAACACAAGCTTATGTTATAGCAGCAAATCCAGAAATCGGGCAAGGATATGTACCGGGTTTAAGGGTGCAAGGGATTGATGGGGTGTATCTTGGTAACGCTTTGGTCACGGTAACTAATGGAAAGGCTTATCTCGATGTAATCAATACAAATGATCGAGATATTGAAATAATTGTACCCAAAGTTAAAATTCAGGAAGTCTCGTACATAAGTGAGGCAAATAAAATTTCTAAATTTAATATAGCAGAGGAAACTGTTTCTAATTCTCTCTTGCCAATTAATCTTGAAAAGGAAAAAGATACTTCGGAATGTGTTACGAAAGGGGAAGCCTTATATAAGGAATCAAGAATTTCAACTGCGCAAATTTCTAATTCGTATCCATCGACGGAAAATGATTCTAAATTAACGGTTGAATCGAAGACAGCGATCGCAGATGTAGGAACTCAAATCTCGGTAAAAGATAGGATAGATCAAGTTCAAAAATTTCATGAGAACCCAAATTTAGAAATTAATTCATTTTACCGCAAATTAAGAGAGGAGGATGAAGTAGATCACTTTTCTGAAACAGTTAAGATTTGGGAAACCGAAAGACCAAGTGACAAATATCGTTGTTTTCCAGTGAGTAAGGTAGGAATTATTGAACTTGCAAATAGGATTGAAAGTTTATTGCGGTTAAATCATTTAAATTCGGAGGAACGGGAAAGTGTAAACCAGTTAAGGGGGTAGACACGGGTAATGCAGCGCTCTGTATACCGACATAATCTGGCCCGAAACATGGGTTTGCGCGCTGACGTTTTTTGTCCTTATATGAGCAAATTTTGGGCTGGGCGAGGTCTCATTCGAAAGATGAAGGTTCAATGCAGCCCGCTTTGCTCATGGTTCAAAGAGATTGTGTTGATATGTAATAATACGAGTGTCCAAAGTAGAGAAAAAATGGACAAAATGCACTCGCAGATTCCATGCATTTGTAGGTCACTAAAAGAGTTTTCTGACTCAAACGATGAGCAGAGCGGGCTGCATCGAACCTTCCTCTTTCGAATGAGACCTCACCCAGTCAAAAATCTGCTCATATAAGGACAAAAAACGTCAGCCCGTAATTGCATTCCCAAATACGAATTCCGCCATATTGGCGATAATACAGAGCAAGTCACGTGACAAATTTAGTTGAGCTAGTGGATACGAGATGGCGCCTACTCAGAAGGACTGCCAATGTGGAATCATAGCTAGGGATGAACCGATACCATCAAGGTATCGATACTTTTACTCATTACTTGTATCGAAAAAAAGTATCGGTATCTACTCAGTATCGAAGCAAAAGTATCGATGCTTACTTGTATCGAATGAAAATTAGAATAACAAAGTTCTTTTTTATTAATATAATTTTATTAACGAAGACGTATTTTATTTTACTTTTATTTAACGGGGAGTACTTTCTAGTTACAACGAAACATATAACTAAGTAACTAAATAAGTAAGAGGCAGTCTATAATAATTCATTTATATAGTGAAATAGAAAGAAAAATATACAGAGTCGTTTCGCGGCATGGAAACAAGAGAAGTAGACACTGATCTCTATTTATATTAAATATATAAAAATATGGTAACTATCGCGTGTTAAAGTCGTGTTCCAAATTGAAGACCCCGACCGCCATTTTATATAGAGAAAGAATCTCACTTTTCAGCGGTAAATTTGAACGGTAATAAAGGGAAATATACCTACCGAACGCATATATGAAAGTTTGAAATTATTATTTTAAATAAAAGAAGTAATAAAAAACAAATGTACATAAAACAAAATTACATTAAATATAAAATTACATTAAATATAAATATGAAAATAATTTTATTATTTGCAATAAAAGTACACGTACAATAATGTAAAATATAAATTACGTGTAGTAATAAGTGTTTGTTGTTCTTTACTGCACATCCGAGTATTTGCTGCTTCGCTTGATGTATTCATACAAGGTACTTCATCTACCTGACATTGCCTCTCTAATGTATTATTAGTTATTTGTACACTATTATTTGAATTGAATTTCATACTCACGTCGCAGTGTTCTAATAAAAATATTAATTTTAAAGTTATAAATATGAATATAAATATATGTGACAGATATGAAATTGATTGCTAAATTTTTCAACAATGATATAATTTACATTAAACTTAAATTTTAAAATAATTTGTATACAAGTAGCATATAAATTTTATTTCTATTTACCTGCGATGTCAAGTCTTTACCAAATTCTTCTTCGCCACAAAATACAGAGGTTATAACCATTTTTACTACATAAAAGTAATTAATAATTATGTCACGTTCTAACTATTAACGCACTTGTTTGCTGCCTTGCTTTGATTTTACATCTGTTTTACAACCTTTCGCCGCTTTCGAGTCGTTGAGTGACGTCACACTTGAGAAACTTCTTGTATCTATATATCTACTTATGTTTATGTACATAATACACAAGTACTGCATAAGTGTACAAGGTGGCTTCAATTGTAACAAACCGCCTATCCTGATACATTATCCAGTAGTATATAGAGATCAGTGGAAGTAGAGCATATAATAAGTGATCAAGATATACAGATATGCAGAAAAGAAAAAGGAAACATGGTATTTTATTAATTAACATTTATTTCACATCAATGAAAAAATAAATCTTTTGGAACACTTTCCAGAAACAGTAATTTTTCCAAGTATTTAGCAGATAGTCGATTCCTGTTCTTGGTGATTGTTGCTCCCGCTTTCGAATATAGTCTTTCGCAAGGAACTGAGGAAGCAACAACCACCAAGAACCCTCGAGCTTGTTTGTATAATAAGGGATATGTCCCTTGCATTTGTTCCCATTGTTCCAGGGGACAAGAATTCAATGGTGAAACTGGCGTAGATAAATATAGCGATAATTGGTCACTTTTAGTTTGCGTCTTCTTTTGCTGGTCCACTGCCAATCTGGTATGGTGTTGCCAAAAATCATAATTTTTAATAGAGGCTACTTCAGACTCACAAATAGTATTTGAACTTGAAAAAAGGTATATTTTCTTTAATTATTTCATTTAATTTATATACTGCCCTCCCACAAGCTTGTAAATCTTGAAAATGAATATTTTTAAATCTGGGATCTAAGATAGTTGCAATTGCTGCATGCGTGTTGGATTCAATTTTTCCAAATCTTCTATTGATTTCTGCCTCCAGAATTTGTTTCACATCTTTCATGCAATCGATTGCCGAAGTAAAATTTGCAATATTGGTTTTTAAACAGTTTATCATGGGTATTATTTTGGATAATGTGATATATTGTTCCCCACAGGACTCCTTACTGACAAATTCCAATGGTTTTAATAATGAAATTAATTGCTTAATAATTTCCAGTTCTAAGCCCTCTGGTATTTGTGGACCCGAGTAATCACCATGTAAAATTTCTGAGCAAATTCTTGACATTTCCAGAAATCTTTCCAGCATATAATAAACTGAGTTCCACCTCGTAGCAACGTCCATTATTAATTTTTTAATTGATCCCTCTGGAACTCCACCACGTAATTGGATTTTTCTTAATTTGTCCGAATTTATAACACTGTTTTTTATCCATATTACTATGGCTCTTACTTTTAGAATAATCGTGTTTATTGGTGTATGTTTTAGTGCAGCGTCAACAATTAAATTAATTGTATGAGGAAAACACAGCAAATGTTTCTTTTCAGAGACTATATTCTTTACAGCAGCAACTACATTTGCACCATTGTCTGTTATAATACATTTAATTTTGGACAGTGCAATGTTCCATTTATGCAATATAGACTTAATTTCATCGCTAAGGTAATCGCATGTATGATTTTCGTTTAATTGTTTCGTTGCAATATTGCAATTTATCATTTTGATTCCTTCAAAAAAATGAATTGTTACTCCTAAGAAACTCTTCTCTGCCATTGTTTCCGTCCAAATGTCTAAAGTTAGGCATATTTCTTCTGCTTGTTCTATTTTCTTTTCGTAGAATAATTTTGTAACGTCATATTTTTCACAAATTTTTTTCTTCATAAATTTACTCGATGGCACTTTATAGGAGGGAGCAACTTCTCTCATTAATTTTAAGAAGCCCTCACCTTCAATAACATTGAAGGGACGCATGTCTTTACAGATAAAAAATAAAATACACATTGTAATATTTTCATACTTTGAGCCTCCTTCTTTATGAGAAGAAACCCGTTCAAAGGCAGCTCTTAATGTATTATGCTCTTCTCTATCGTCAGTTCTATTATCAATTTCAGCAAATTCACTTGATGTTGAGGGCATCGGATCATCTATATTTTCTATTTGTGAATCATTGATTTTTCCTTCTCTCTCCTTAAGTGATCTCTTTGAAATAGTACGTTTCTTAGATAAAATAGTGGTGTGACTTTTAACGTGTTTGTGTAAATTTGACGTGTTGCCACAATATTTTACTTGTTTGAAACATTTTTTACAGCTTGCTGTTTTATTATCTCTTTTTTGAAAATACGACCACACTTCTGATATTGGAGGACTTATTATTTATCAGGATTTGCTAAAATTTAGAACGGAAAATAATTGAAGTAATTACAATATAATAAAATGTTAATTAAATTACTTACAGTATTTTTTTGAGTTGTCACTAATAAAGAATAATACACTAAATTAATTTAAACATATAAAATAATATTCAAAGAAAATAATATAAAATAATATCTATAGAACAAAATAAAATAATATGCAAAAACAATATTTAAATAATCTTGTAAATATAATCTGGAACTGCTTTATACGAAACACGTGGATGCGAAATGTGAAATTCGATATAAAGCAAGTGAAAAACGGATTGAAACAATTGAAACTTAAATTTAAAAATTCGTGGGAATAAGAGGTAGGGTTGCCAACTAGGTATGTACATATGTACCAACAATATTCTTTTAATATTAAATAGATTATTATTATATTACTGTAATTAATATAAACAATATTGTTTTGTTAAAAGTGAGCGGATTACATTACATGTAATTATAAATACTATATAGTATATATATTGTTACGTTATCACTTGAATGTAGCCACGGAAATATATATAATTGATAGTTAAATCAGGAGCGAAATTTGAAAACAGATGTATGCGCGTGATTGAGAAAGTATTATTAAGGATGTGCGATGCGGGTGGCATACGTGGGAAAGATCTTGGGCAGAGCTCGAAAACAGGAAGAGGACACCAATTAACAGACCCCGAAACGAATCGCGAGTTTCTTCTAAGTCACGCAATCTTTTGAGAAGGCCTTGTCCTTTGTTAGTCTTTAGGAGTGTCGATTGACACCAGAAGTGTTGGCGACGCTGAGGAAGTCATAAATTTCCTTCTAGGGTTGTTTTCTCGATCCTCGGAGTAGAGCCTACTTTCTCTTCCCACGTGGGCACCCCGCTGTGTAACGGAAAAGAGCGCTTTCATTGAGTTTCCACCACCCCGAAGACGGAGGGAAAGATGGACGCCGATTCGCGGGGGCGTACGGACATCCGAAGGACGGCCTACCGCTTGGAGCTGATGCATCCTCCATCCTGATTGGACTACGAAGATCTATGGGAGGACTAGGAGGATTTGGCCAACAACTTCAGCGAGGACCTCGGAGGATACTTTGAAACGTTACATTCATTCCGTTTTTAACCAGCTTACCGAACAGTTCAAATAAAAGTCCAAAGTTTAACTTAGCAATAATTTCTAGTACTATTGTGTTTTATTTGAAACTCCCGCACTCCGACGAGCAGAGCGGTTCAGCGCTCCACGGGCACCAACCCGCGTTCTCATCGCAATTTTCCCATAAAAATACGTAACAATATAATTATAAACATTAGTTATAAGTAATTTTAAGTAATTATAGACACTAGTTATAAGTAATTGTAAGTAATTATAGACATACAGTTACTCACAAAATTGAGCGTACACCTAGGTTGGTAATGAAAATTGACGAAAAAATGAATACAAACACACATATTCAAAAACGAAAACACAATATATATTTTATTCGTATATTTTACTAAATAATTCGTAAAAAATTTCTAAATAAAATGGACTATTTGTCTATATTTAACAGAAATTGTAAAAGTACGCGTACTTTAGTGACACAAAATTGAGCGTACACGTAGGAATTTTCACATTACGCAGGTCTGTATTGGTTAAATGTTGGTATTATTGAAGAGGAAGTCCCGCGAAATGTCTTTCAAATAGCACATTCGGCGACCACGCACTGGCACTGCACTGGCCCCGTTTCGTGCTATGCCGGTACTGCCACAGCACAGTGCCAGTGCAGCATGTTTTCTAGGGTTTTCTGGCACCGATTACATTGGATGTTACATGCGAGCAATCTTGCATCGTATTCGGCGATCAAGAACTGCCCTGATGTAGTGCAAACTTCGTATTCGGATGAACGGAATAAACTGCACTAGTGCAACATTTCTCGCACTGCGATTTGTGGCAGTGCAGTCAGGGCAGACTCCAGCGTAGCCAACTTACAGAAAACTATGCGCGTGAAATGATCTTCACACCAATTAACGATGACAACTATATATGTCGTAAATAATATGGGTACAACTATTATTACAATTCCCAGACTTTTACGGTGCGTGCTATATGCATTCTCTGAACTTGTTCCGATTGGAAACGACCAAAGCGTCCGTCTTCTCGTGCCGTTCTCTGATTCTCGTGCGGCTGGTCTCTGGTATGGATTAATGCTGCGCAGATTACGTGGGTGCGCACTAAGCCGCGCAAGACTATCTCTTCATAAAGAAACAGCTCATGAGAGACGAGAGGACAGAAACGTACGCCGTTCGGCGTTCGTGTGGAAAAAGGCCCTTGTCTCAAGGCTCTATTGTATCGATATATACGGCCACGGTCAAAGTATCGATATCACCGGTATCGATACGTACGTATCGGTCCATGTATTCGTGCCCTCATTTCATGTGACCTTGTTTTTTTGAGACCATGCACAATATTAAGGAATATAATTTCATCTCTACGGTACTCATCACATCAATATGAACAGCATTCTAATCGGTTGCCGCGGTGCGGTTGTATCGATACAAAGTATCGATGTATTGGTTGAAAAGTATCGATATTTCGATGTATCGATACTGTATCACCATAATTACCGGCAACCCATTTCCGGTCCACGTTGTATCCGCCACACATTCCCCACAAACGCTTGCTACGCGGTATCTATAAAAGATACCAAATACCAACCTTCTGTCGGCACTCTCGGCAACTATTCCCTAACCAGAATCCACCAGAACAGAGTTGAGCCAGCTAGTTTCACCCGAATGTGCGGCATGGTGTCGCATTGAAAAAGTTCGCACACGGTGCGCACTAGTGCGGGTTGCCGAATGTGCTAAAAGTTCGGTTGCTCAGGAATCAGAAACAAAAAATTATATGTTATCCGTATATTGACGATTATAGTAGCAACATGGCTAATAAGAGGAAGCAGACTGACATTTCAATACGAAATCTTATTGTAAACTTATATTCGCAAGGTAAATCCTTTCGTCAAGTAGGGAAAATAGTCGGCAGAACACATTCTTCCGTATAAAAAATTATAAACAAATTTCGGTACGATGGAACAGTCCGAAATACACCTGACCAAGGAAGAAAGAAAATATTGTCGAACACTGATGAACGATTCATTTGTCGACAAATTAAAATAAATCCGAACACAAGTGTGCGGAAATTAATGTTAAAGGTTTCCTCGCGTATAAATAAAGATATCTCGGTTGAAACAGTTCGCAGAACATTAAGAAAAGAGGGATATAATGGTCGAGTCGCTCGAAAGAAACCGTATATCTCCCAAGTCAAATAGACAGAAACGCATAGAATTTGCAAAAGCGTTTGTAAATTTTGACGAAAGTTTTTGGGAAAATGTTATATTTTCTGACGAGACTAAAATCAATTTTTTTGACGGGATAGAAGGAAGCAAATTGTATGGCTACAGCCAAATAGTGAGCACCACCATAGAAATATATGTCCAACGGTTAAACACGGAGGAGGATCCGTTATGTTATGAGGATGTATAGGTGCGAATGGTACCGGAAGTATCGAATACATAGATGGCATTATGGACAAAATTAAGTACTTAAATATCTTAAAAAAGAATCTAAAAAATTCAGCAGAAAAATTAAAAATGCCGCGGGTGTATTACTTTCAACAGGATAATGACCCAAAGCATTCATCATATATAGTTCAATTATGGTAGCTGTATAATATCCCAAAGATGCTAAAAACACCTCCCCAGTCACCTGATCTCAATCCCATTGAGAATGTCTGGGAAGAAATAAAATCCAGGATGGTAAATAACAATTTCACGAATATAGAAGATTTCAAACGAAAGTTGCGAGAAGAATGGGAAAACTCCGGCTTCTTTAATAAAACACCTAATTTATTCTATGCCACGTCGCTTACAAGCCGTAATTGATGCCAGGGGATATGCGACGAAGTATTTATAAAGGAAACGATATAGTATAAGTTTGTAAATAGTATTTTAACAAGGTGTACGCTCAATTTTGTGCCACTAAAATACGTGTACTTGTACAATTTCTGTTAAATATAGACCAATAGTCCATTTTATTTAGAATTCTTTTTACGCATTGTTTGGTAAAATATACGAATAAAATATATATTGTGTTTTCATTTTTAAATATGTGTGTTTGTATTCATTTTCCCGCCAATTTTCGTTACTAATCTAGGTGTACACTCAATTTTGTGAGTAACTGTATGTATATAATATAACATGTGACAATAAATATAAATTACAATGACATAAAGTAAAACATTACAAATATGTAACATTGAATTATGGTTGAATATGGCGGGATGCAAAGCCACGCTATAGGCTCTCACATCATATTCACCATATTCACGAAACATTGTAGAAGGGATGCGAGCGGAGCAGATGCTACATACGTGTACTACATACATACATCATGCATACATACATCATACATACATATATTGGGAGTTTAAAATTAATCTGCGACACTAGCGATCGGTACGTGAAATAATAGTAATGGCCGACGCTGGTATACAATTTATTGCTGTCTACCAATTTTCACAGTATCGACGAACTGTATGCAGAAAAAATGTTGTGTAGCAAATTGTAACGCTACAATGAACAATGATCTCAATTTAAGTTTTCATAAAGTGCCAAAAAGTGGAGCAAGTAAAAATTGTCCATATTACATGCTTTTACATATTCCAATATTGTGTCTAAATGAATTGTTAACATTTTTACTGTAAGAAATAACTTTTAAATAAACTTTTATACTACTGGTTCTATATAAACATATGGTAAAGTGTGTACCTATGTCTTCCATATTTGTTACCCAACATGAGCGCCATCATTACTGCGGTGGTAGTTTTCCTTGCCAATACCTATCTTCGCTTTCATCTTTCATGTCGAATGTCGATACTCGCCCCATTCGATACGAGTACTTTTTTCCGATACCTATTTGGTATCGCAACCCTAGGTATCGATACTAAAATTACTTGATATCGAAACGAAAGTATCGAGTATTTACTTGTATTTACTTGGATCGGTTCATCCCTAATCATAGCAAACCTGAAGCGTTAGCTGGATCCACGAGCCACAGTAAAAGCGTGATGCGGTCAATGTATGCATTTTCGGACGATTGTAGGTTAGGTTATATGCATTTTAGGCCAGGAACTGCTAGGAAATGTATACATTTACTAAATTAACGCTTTTACCGTCACACATACATCACTTGAAATCGCTGTCGTATTTATATCATAGTAATTGAGGCAGTTAGAGCAACAACGGTCTAACCTACATTAAAAAAAATTTCCTATTGTACATCGATGGCTTACAATTAGTGCACACGTATTGTCTGTCCATTTTTAACATTTTTGAGAAAAACAGGTTCAAACATTCAATGGTACATTTTAATTAAATAAATACTTTTTGCATTATTGTATTATCATATATATGTAATGTAGGTATCAGTGAAAATATGTAATTAGTAGTATAAGTTAGAATCTGCAAAATAATAATAATGATTCGATAATAATACATGGAAGATGAACATGCTATATGTAACCAATTACAGAGGAGGACATACTATACTGAATGATATTATATAAAAATGAATGAAAGGAATAATACTGGAAATAATGTCACTTCAATATTATATTTATTTTGAAAGTAACAGGAATAAAAAAGTAATTATTCGTTTTCATTTTTGTCAATGTTCATGGGAATTGGAATTACATCACGTTGTGATTTTGCTGATGGTATGCTAATGATAAATGCCTTGTAGTATTCAGGAATAATTCAGTTGTTATACAGATCTTTTTTCTTCGCGATAGATATAGGAAGACTTTTTTTAAATTTTTTATTTACTGTCACATTTTTTCAAGACTATTTTCGTCCTCTGGCATGGACACACAACATTTGTGCACTCAACATAATAAATTTAGGGACATACAATAAACAAAAATATTATTTTTGATAAATTTATAAAAAAGATAAAAATGTAATTTTTATGCAGCATAAAGAAACAGTCAAGCACTATTTGTTGCATATAAAAACTCAAATTTCATAAAAAGTGGACATACAATATGTGTGCACTAAGCCATCGATATGATAGTAGAGCCTATTGGAATACGTTATTGCTACTAACTCAATTTCGAAAAAAATGTGGGTCAGTCCGTTGTTTCTCTCACTGCCTCAATGATATGACAAAATACCAAAGATGAGCATTACTAAATAACCCGAACCAATTTTTATTTGAAGCGTGGAGAATTCAATTGTCGACCATGAATAATTTTTTCGTATTTATTCGTACATTCTCGACTAAATATATGATTCTCGACTAAAGTACGAATAAATACGAGAAAATTATTCATGGCCGAGGGTTGAAAGGCCTTGGAATAAAAAAGTGATTGACTAAATATATGATATACATTTATTTATTATGTATCATTTGAAGGAAAGAAAATATTTAGCCCCTCTTCCTCCTCTGCCTCCCCTTCCCCCCTTCCTCCTCTTCCTCTCTTTCCTCCCCTTTCTCCTCTTCCTCCTCCATGCTGTAATTTACGAAACTCCTTCCTGAGCTCGCTGTACTGTAATATGAAAAATAAACATAAATCATATGTTAATTACTGCAATAATGTATAGACGTTTTCACACTTTTATGAAAATTTAAGAAATTTTTGCGTGAGATCGCCTACGTATTTACATACCTGCTTTTTATATTGAAAAGCCATCTCCATCCAGTTCGTCTCATGCATTCGCGGGCTCCGTCGCGGGCTCCGTCGCGGGCTGCGACGCGAGCTCCGCCGCGAGCTCCGGGAGGACGGGGTCAGTGTTTTGTTCCTGCTGCCACCCGCAGCAGGTAGACTCCGTCCTCCCGACGGAGGCACTTCCACATCTGTTGCCTGGGTCGGCTCTTTGTCGGTCATCTAAAAACGAGTCGAAGAAACGATGAAACTATTGAACGTAATGTAAATGGATTTGAAAGTGCAGTAGAAGAGTCAGAGTTGGGCAAAATGTAATCTAATTACAAACTGATTACACATTATTTTCTGCAATCGTTAATTTCGATAGTTGACAAAATTGTGGTCAACTACCTAAATTAACGATTACAGAAACAAATGTGTAATCAATTACACAATTACATTAATTTGTAATTAGATTACATTTTGCCCAACTCTGAGAAGAGTACACGTTTATCAAATTGGTACATTTGGGTACAGTATAGGCTTCCTTTAGCCAAGATTTAGCGCAGGAGGGGAATCTTCACATTTCTAAATGATGGAATTTCCAAGTTTGAAAGCGTTGAAATTCAAACATTTCCAAAATTTGTAATTATAAGGTTTATTAAGTTTCAGAACATCTGTATTTTCAAATATCAAACATTTGTAATTTTAAAATTTTCGATTTTTCCACTTCTGATGTTTAGAAACTGAAATTTTAGAAATTCTAGAAATTTTCATCACTTGTCTTCAGTTTCAACTAAAGGAAGCCTACATTGCACCCGAATGTATATACCTTTTCTAGACTTTTCACGGGTAAATTATAACATAACTTTCTTATTCTACTTGAAAATGAATACACGAATCTCTGAGCGTGAAGCTGCGTATCGACATTGCGATACGCAGCTTCGCGAGGTACGCTTCGCGGAGTGGAGAGTCTGGAGACTTCTTCAATCATGATCACTTTGCGAGGCAAGTTCATGCGGCGGTCTCGCGCTACCTCCAGCATGATATTTGCGTCACCCGAGCAAGCGATTTTTGATCTTGGGGCCGCGAGGCACCTTTGAGCACGTCGAAAACTCGATGGCTGATGCCTCGTAAAGTAATCATGGTCAAGGTAGTCTCCAGACTCTCCACTCCGCGAGTTGTGTGCCACGCGAGGCAGCCTCGCAATGGCGATACGCAGCTTGAGAAACACGCGGACACTCAAACAATCACAGTTCACACGATAGATTTTGCACAAAAAATTACAACAATACTATGACGGTAATCGAAAACTTTACCCGGAATATGTCTAAATACAGTCTTGCTTTGGAAGTACTAAAATATAGAAGTATGTCAGTTGTTATAAAAGTGGCGCCGGTCGAAATTTAAAAAAAAAATTGCACTGTACGTTTATTATGTATCGCGTTGATATAATACGTCAAAATATAAGTGAAATGTAACAAACGAAAAATTTGCACTTGGACCACTTTCATAATAACCGGCACATATAGTGAAAAAGACAGGGATAGTAAGCGGGAAGGTACTTACGATATTTACTGCTCGAAAGTCGCTTTTTTTCTGACCATCGAGCCTTTGCTACCCTCAAAGGTGGACAAGGCCCAAACTGCCTTTCTCACTCAGTAGGTAGGCTATGAGAGTTCTGGCTCAAATGGAGGCGAGGGGGTGAGGCGGGGCGGGGGGGGGGGGGGTACCGCACTCTTCCGCGACATGGGCGAGGGGGTGAGGCGGGGAGGGGGGGTACCGAGTTCGTAGACGAGGGGGATGACGTCACAGGGGAGGGGGATTCAAAATGGCGTCTACCGAGTTCGTAGGTGAGGGGGATGACGTCATAGGGGAGGGGAATTTCCAAAATTTTCAAAATGGCGTCGCGCGCGCAGGTCGAGTTCGTGGACGAGGGGGCTGACGTCACAGGGGAGGGGGTGGATTTTCAAAATTTCAAAATGGCGTCGCGCGCATTTCGTATTGACGCCACCTATTGGATGTTTAAAGTACTTTGGGCCTGCGTCGGTATTTGGGCCCGCCTTGGTAAATTTTCCAGGTTTTTCATACACTTCGTGTTGGCGCCACCTATCGGATGTTTAAGATACTTTGGGTCCGCGTCGGTATTTGGGCCCGCCTTGGTAAATTTTCCAGGTTTTTCATAGACTTCGTGTTGGCGCCACCTAGCGGATGTTTAAGGTACTTTGGGCCCGCGTCGGTATTTGGGCCCGTCTTGGTAAATTTTCCAGGTTTTTTTCATACATTTCGTGTTGGCGTCACCTGTTGGATGTTTAAGGTATATTTGGGCACGCGTCGCCGCCGCGCAATCTCCGTACGCGTGCGGGGATCGGTGCGCAGGCGCGACCGCGACCGATTCGTGGAAATTCAAATCGCGTCTTCGATGATGATGATTTCTGAGAAATAGGGCGAACCAGGATTTCAGAGAAAAGATAAGGCGATCATGGCGCGCGACAGGATTGAACGCGTTTTTTATGTCTACGTGCACGCGCTTCGTGCCGTGTGTTTATATTTGAATCGTGGGACCGATGCAGCCCACGTGCAATGATGTAAACATATAGTGATAATTATTGTAAATCAATCATCGCGATAGCCCATGGAATAAACATTGCACCGCGCCATGCCGTGTGTTTATATCTGAGCAGGATTGAACGCGTTTTTGGTGCCTACGTGCACGCGCTTCGTGCCGTGTGTTTATGTTTGAATCGTGGGACCGATGCATCGCAAGTGCAATGATGCATACATATAGCGATAATTATTGTAAATCAATCGGCGCGATAGCCCATGGAATAAACATTGCACCGCGCCATGCCGTGTGTTTATATCTGAGCATTGACTTTTCCCAAGACCATGCCTCTAAGAAGGAAGTACCCTCGAGAAAACGCAATGTCCCTGAAGCAATAAATTAGGCGTTGCGTTCACGCGAGCAACTAAGCGATAATTATTCGGGGTAGAGTTCCGAGTATTTTCACGATCGAGAACAGGGCGACGTCTCAAGCACCCTTCTCGAGGGTCGTGGGAGCGTGTAAGGGCGAAAAGCGAAAAGAATTCGTACATAAACCCACGGACATCTGGTTTACAGCAGACCGGTGTTATGGTCAAGCGTCGTGGGAACGCGATTGACATTCGCTAAGACCGCGCCTCTAAGAATTAATATATGGATATGAATATGTAGGAAAGGATATTATAAATGATACTTTACAGGTATTGATATGAAAGTTGTACATTTATTATTAAACATATATACACGTACTATAGTGACATACTGACATATTAATATTAAGATTTTTAAGATTTAGTAATGTTTTGAACTTAATTATCCCACTCAATAACATTGTCAGCAAATAGATTAGTTAATGACAAATCCTCGGGACTTTGCACAGGGTCAGTTTGAACTGCAACAACGCTAGCCCGAAGCCCCGATATTTTATTCGTGCAAACGGCGTTAAAATCAATCTTTTGCGCTTTAACGTTTCGCCAAACCACACTCTTTGGAGCATACGCACGATTCCGCAGAGGTATATTTCTATGTACATAATCATCATCGTCGTCATTGCCTAAAAACGTGTCTTCCACATATCGATTTATCCAAAATTGCTTATCCTCGTAGCGGTTATTCTCATAGTATTCATCTAGTGGGTCATCGCGTATTTCCTCAGCATGACGAAAAACTTTTAAATAAATGTCGCCATCCGGATTTGCTTCAGCCTCATGAAGTTCTGCACATCGAATTTCTTCGGTTTGAACAGCAACATTTCGACACGCCACATACACTTTCGGACTGCACGAATGGATAAGTGTCGCAGCAGCGGTGATCGTAGCGGTAGCTGGACGTTTCACATTCACGGGCAATGACATAATCTGAAACCATTTTTCTTATAATTCTCAAAGTTGCTAACACAACGATTCACTAAAATATGGTGATGGAAACTTACGGTATTAATCGATTGTACTTCCGTGCGTTGAACGGTGGACGATATCCTTCAAAGCAATCTCGCTTGCAACAACAATAACAACAACACTTTGATGCGATAGTCTTCGATGTAATTGCAATGGACTCAGACACAATAAATTTTTAAAACGTTTCTCGTAGTAACGTAAGACCTGACTGATGCAGTGGTACGAGCGAACTGTTTTTAACGTGGCCGTTTTTAACGTGGCCGTTCCAGTGATTAGACATACGTAAACATATAGCGTTAATTATTCAGGGTAGAGTTCCGAGTATTTTCACGATCGAGAAGGCTGTAAGTCAATCCATGGTGTATACATAACGGTGCACCGCGCGATATCATATGTTTATATCTGAGTCGTGAGAGTAGTACAGTGATCGTGTAAGGGCGAGGAAAATTTGAAGACACGTTCGAACTGCAACTAACGTAAACATAGTGCGATGACATCGTAAGGATCTCGGATAGGGTAGGCGACTAGTATATATTAAATTCGGCAGTTGCTCGGTAGAGATTGTGAAATACGTTACGCGTGCATAAGTATCACGAGACATGGACTTTTTCGTGAATTCGTACGAATTGTTGCGGGGGATGATCCCACTGCTGCGTACCGACGAACAGTGCTACGAATGGTTCGTATCGTGTGACGAGCTCGTGCGCCTTATCCACGAACATTTTAAGACCCGAAGAGTATCGGAATCGGAACAACAACGTTTGACATTACTTATGAGTAGTGTTGAAATAGTGCGAACGTGTGTCCGAAGTAAAATAGCGTGCATAGTCGCTGAACTGGACGCGCGAGACGCATTGCTCGCGTCATCATCTTCCGATGATGATAACGATGGCGAGGTGAATCATTTGTCGACGTTGCTGCAGTTGGATGACGAATCACTGACGATCGAGAGGCATAAGATCCGCGTCGCGTTAAGCCCACCATCATTATTCGAGAGGTCGTGGATCAGCGTCTTTCGACACAGATTTATGCAATTGTCGCGCGAGCATCGTCAATTGTTACGGTATATCGCGCGAAACAGTACTGTGGGTAAATGCACATTGCATTGCATCGTTGCTGATAAGGACGTACATCATAAGCGTACGAAGTACATTACCACGATCGTGTGTACGCCGTTGACGCTTCTACACGATATCGAGAACGGAGCGGTCGAAGTACTGGAAGTGCTGAATCCTGATACAAGAACAATTACAATTAATAGGTTTTTGAGTCGGGAATTGGCACGATATTTGGATGACCGTACGAGCCTGCCGCGAAACTCGAATCTCGTCCTTGTACCGCTGAGTTTCCGATTTCCCGATTGTGAGTATGATCGCATCACCTGGAAGAGTCGCATCATGAAATCAGGTGAAATCGAGCGTTTCTTGGAAATTAATTATTTGTGAAGTGAACTCTTTGTGAATAAGCGAACATGGAGGTGTTCATGGACACGTACAGGGTTTTATCCCGAATGTCCAAGGTTTTACGCAGTATTGCGGAATTTCGAGACTGGGTTGATCATTGCGACGCGTGCCTGCAGCTCATCATCCAGTATCAGAGTAGCGGAGGAGTGCCCGTGGCCGCGAAACAACGCCTGGTGTCGCTGATCGCGCGAATAAAGACATTGCGCGCGAACGTGCGGGAAAAGTTTTCGCGAGTCGGGTGCGGGGTTTCGGGTCCATCGACGGCACCCAAAGTCGTATGGGAAGACGTGGAATCTGCGTTTATAGGTCGTATTTCAACGGGTGCGGTCATCAACGTGGGACACGTCGATCCGCGTCGATTTTTAGAGGGTGCTCGACGAACTGTGATCTCGCGCGTCACGGACGCTATCACGACGCATAAGAGCGTATCCGTGAATACAAACTTGAACGCGGAGTTTATGTTGAGCGAGAATACGGACATGAAGAGTTTCGGTACGCGAAATCGCGTACTGTTAATGACTTCGAATGTGCGCGAGTGGTACTCGAAGCACGTGGTCGCTCCGACACTAGTGATGCTCGAGGAGTTTCAAGATCGCGACAGTGGATGGACCCTAAGGGCTGTGCTAAATATTCTAGTGAATATTAATAAGCACAATCCACTTCGAGGGGGTTGTGACGTACCGCTCCCGCGCGCCGTCGTCCTGAAGAAAGCGGTGGTCAACGTAAAGAACAGAGACAATGCGTGTTTCGTGTGGGCTGTCGTTGCCAGTTTGTACCCCGTTACTGCGAATAGTGATAGGATCGTCGGATAACGTTGGACCAGCTGACGAAGTTCGAGAGGATGAACGACGTGTCAGTAAATGTGTACGCGTGGTCCGACGGAAGCTGCGTGCCTCTGCGTTTGACCGAGGACAAGCGAGAGAGACACGCGAACCTCCTACTGGTGCAGGACCCCAACGAGCCCCAACGATACCATTTCACATGCATTCGGAGCATGTCGAGACTGATTTCGAAGCAGCTCGGCAAACACAATGGACAAGTATTCGTTTGCGAAAGGTGAGTAAAATATGGTATATTTCGATCGATGTATTATTGATTATTATGTTTATTTTATTATTAATACTATTATCGTTGCAGATGTCTCAGCTTCTTCCATTCGAACGTGCAATTGACCAAGCATAACGTGGACTGCCAGCGTCTGAACGAGTGCGCCGTCGAATTGCCGTCCGTGGAGGATAAATGGTTGCAGTTCAAGAACTTCAAAAATAAGGAACGAGCGCCATTCATCGTTTACGCGGACTTCGAATGCATGCTGGAGGACGTCGAGCCTGCGGAGCGGAGTCGGACGTACACGTACCAACAGCATAGAGCGTACAGCGTGGGATATTACATCCATTGTTCCACCGACGCGTCTCTGTGCCGTTATCGCGCGTATCGTCACGAATCCGAGTGCGTGAAGTGGTTCGTGCAAGAACTTCGAGACTTTGCGAACATTGCGTATTCGTGGTTGCGGAACGCGAATCCAATGAACTCGTTGACGAGTCAACAATGGGATAGTTTTAATAACGCGATCGTGTGTCACGTGTGCGGGCAACCTTTCGTCGAAACGGACAAAAATGTGCGCGACCATTGCCACTCGACGGGCGAGTACCGAGGCGCGGCCCACGTGTCGTGTAACTTGCAGTACCAAAGATCGTACACGATACCGGTAGTGTTCCACAATTTATCAGGCTACGACGCGCATTTCGTGATCAAGGAGTTGGCGTCCGCGTTCGAGGGACAGATCGACCTGCTGCCGGTGACGAAGGAGCGGTACATATCGTTCACCAAACACGTCAAGGGAATCGACGCCGAGAACAACGATTGGAAGCGGGGATTGAAGTTTCGATTCATCGATTCGCTGAAGTTTTTGGCCGCGAGTCTGGAGAAACTCGCTTCGGACCTTGGCAGAGAACGACTCGCGATTCTACGGCACCAGTTTCAATCCCTGTCGGACGAGCAGTTCGATCTCCTGACCAGGAAGGGTGTCTTCCCGTACGACTACGTGACGTCGTACACCAAATTGAACGATACGTGTTTACCGTCCCGCGAAGCGTTTATAACCGGCTGAACGATCGCGACGCGTCGGAGCCTGATTACGCGCACGCCGCGAACGTGTGGAATACTTTTCGCGTACAGACATTGGGCGAGTACAGTGATTTGTACTTGAAAACAGATGTGTTGTTACTCGCCGACGTGTTCGAAAGTTTCCGCACAGACTGTATCGCGAGTTACGATCTAGATCCCGCGCATTATTTTACACTACCGAGTTTCACGTGGGACGCGATGCTCAAGTACACCGGCGTACGATTAGAGCTTCTGACGGACGTGGACATGTTACTGTTCGTGGAGCGTGGCATACGCGGCGGTCTGAGCCAGTGCTCGCACAGGTACGCGCGTGCCAACAACAAGCACCTACCGACGGGAATGTACGACAAGTCGAAGGCGTCAACGTATCTGATGTACTTCGACGTCAACAACTTGTACGGCTGGGCAATGTCGCAGGCTATGCCGCGAGAAGGGTTTCGATGGCTGGACGATGCGGAGGTGGCCGCCCTTGACGTGTCATCCCTGCCCGACGGCGAGGGAGTCGAAGAATCCGAGGGATAGCTGTTGGAGGTGGACATCGAATATCCCAAGGAGATTCACGACGCGCACGCCGACCTTCCATTCTGCCCGGTGCGCGAGCACGCGCCACACGGTAAACAGACCAAGCTGCTTGCCACGCTCGACGATAAGGAGCGATACGTCATCCACTATCGCTACCTGAAACAGTGCGTGCGACACGGTTTACGCGTGACGCGAATTCATCGGGTGTTGCAATTCGATCAGTCGTATTGGTTGCGCGACTACATTCGATTGAACACCGATTTGAGGACGCGAGCCACTAGTGAATTTCAAAAGACTCTATTCAAATTAATGAACAATGCGGTGTACGGCAAAACAATGGAGAATGTGCGGAATCGCGTAGACGTGCGACTGGTGACTCGGTGGGACGGTCGTTACGGCGCGGAAGCGCTGATCGCGAAACCGAACTTTCACAGTCGCACGATCTTCTCCGAGCAGTTAGTGGCCATCGAAATGCGAAAACTCAGAGTGAAGTTCGACAAGCCGATATACGTGGGAATGAGTGTACTGGACGTATCGAAAGAATGCCTGTACGAATTTCATTATACGTATATGCGTGCGAGGTTCGGTGATCGGTGTAAGGTCCTGTACACCGACACCGATAGTTTAATGTATAGCGTGGAATGCGAGGATGCGTACGAATCGATGAAGCGTGACGTAGCCCGATTCGACACGAGTGATTACGCGGTGGACAATCCGTACGGTATGCCGCGCGTAAACAAAAAGGTGCCGGGAGTCATGAAAGATGAGAACAACGGTGCCTTGATGACAGAGTTCGTCGGGCTACGATCTAAGATGTACGCGACTAGAACGTTTAACGCTACAGTGGAGTCTACGAGTGAGACGAAAAAAGTGAAGGGTGTGCGGAGACACGTGGTCGCGAATCATGTACAATTCGACGATTACGTTCGTTGTCTTCGCGATCTCACCGAGAAATCGGTTCGACAGAACAATATACGCTCCAAAGAGCACAGTGTATATACCGTGAGTGAGGAAAAGAACGCTCTCAGTCCGTTTGACGACAAGCGGTGTATTTTAGTCGATCGGGTCAGCACCCTTCCGTGGGGTCATTATCGAATCCCCGAGCTCAAGACTCACGAACGTCTCGAGCTTGAGCCCGACGAGTCCCTCGAGAATCCTATTGTATAGTATGTTTGCATGTTTGCATGTTTGTATGTTTGTATGTTTGCATGTCCATATGTATATACGTTTCTTTTGTACATGTTATTTATATATTTATAAATATGTAATATATGTATAGCGTAGAATATAAGCAAAATTGTATTTTATACGTATATATATATATATATATATTTTTTTCCTTCTTTATTAAGATAAATTGTACGTATATATGTGGCGAAGAAGAATGAGGAGGAGGAGGCGGAGGAGGATATAAATAAACGAACAATGTATATATTTATATGTATTTATTCATTCATTCATTTATTCGTACCAGTAACATCAAGCACGATAACGAATCAGAGAATATCCTTGTCGCGTATCCACGAGTTCCGCGACGAATCGAATCCGAGCCACTTAACGTACACCTGATTCCCCTTGCGACGAATAATCTTCTCGACCAGATAGACGTCCGGATTCGCGACCGAATGCAGTTCGTACTCGTAGAAACCACCCGAGATCGGCTCTCCCGCGGAATCGCGCAGAATGTACGTCACCGGGAACGTTCTTTGTACGGTTACGATTTCGAACACCTCGGTCGACCAGTTCGGAGTGTATCCCTTCTCGAAGAGGGTCTTGAACTTGCTCACGCGTACCTTGTCGCCGACGTTGAATTTCGCGCGTCGTCGAAAGCCTTCCGTTGCGGAGGGGGAGAGGGGTTCATTCGCGGCGAACGACAAACGCGTCGCGGGGGTTACGTCAACGGGTCGGGCGTTGATCGTTCGATGCTTGCGATGATTGTAGGTGCGTACGAGCGTAGGTAACAGGTCGACCCAGCGATAGGACGCGTTCAAGGAGAATTGTTTCCACATGAGGTTTTTCAGCGTGCGATTGAAACGTTCGACGATCGACGCTTTCATCACGCTGTGCGTGGAGTAGTGGTTGATCCCGCGTGTCTTCGCGCATCGTTGAAACTCCGCGTTGTAAAACTCTTTACCCATGTCGGTTTGTAAATTTCGCGGGCATCTATCGCTCTGTCGCAACACGGTCGCGAACGCCGCGGTCACGTCGCGTCCGCTTTTCGTTTTCACGGGTACGGCCCACGCGTACTTGCTGAACGCATCGATGATCGTTAGTATGTAGTGATATCCTCGATTTTGCTTCGCGTACGGACGCATCTCAACCAAATCGGCCTGCCACAAATCATCGTAGCTGCGAATCACGACGCTGCGCCGTGGGAAATTACGTCTCGCGGGAGCGTGTAGTTCGTTCACTAGTTGTACTCGTTCCTTGTTCATGCTTCGCGGTGGGCTGGGGATGGTCGCGACGTTTCAAGGACGTTAGAAGTAGTATGAGTTCCTCGAGTACTCGCAAAACGCAATCGGCGCACGTTCTTCGCAATCGTTCGTTATTATTATTATTAGACGTTTCGGATTCGTAGTCGTTATCGTCACCATCGGTGATCATCGTCGTTGGCGTCGTCGTAGACCCTCGTCTGCTTTTCGCGGCTCCTTTCGTTTGTACAAATCCGTGTCCGTTATCGCAGTCGACGATGTGGTAAACTCTTCGAGTCTGTCTGTCAAGTGATTCAAGCGTTGCTCCATCGCGTTATTTAAATCATCCTCTAGTTGGGACAATTGGGCGTTAACGATATCCGTCATCGTTCGTTGTACTCGCGTCTCGAGTTGAGATCGTTGATACTCGGCGTCCAATCGCGCGGTCGCGATAGCCGTTTCGATTTTTCGGTTAAAGCGTTCGTCCATCGAGGACAATAATCTCGTCATTGTCATTCTCGCTTCGTCGCTGTTGTTGTTGTTGTTGTTGCGTAACGCGGTGCCAAACTTGTTCACCGACATAACGATGCGTGTGCGCGAACACTACTGACGCGATGATCACCGAATCGTTCAATTTAAGATGCGTCCGTCCTCGCGAAGTTCCTCCACGATGGATGCGATTTCGTTATCATGACCCGTGTGACCTGCCGCGCGCGATGCTATGAGTAATCTAAGTCTATCGACCAATTCGTTCGGGTCATCCCAGTACACGTAATCGATCGCGTTATCGGTGACAGTCATCGATTCGTCAATGGGTAATCCTCGACCTTGTCGCGTGCCCGTGCCGTCCGCGCCGTCCGCGCCGCCCGCGCCGCCCCTAACGCGTCTGACTCCCAATGTCCGCACCCCACCGATTATCGCGGATATGATTTTCTTATACTTATATCCCTTATTTCCCAGCGTGCGCTTGCTCGGCGAATGGTTTCGCTTATGCGCGTTCGTCGATAGCAAGATGCGACGGTACGCGTGAATATCCGCGTCTGTGTACGTGCGAACGTTGGGTACTCGCATGAACAGCAATTCGTACAAACCCCGAGTCCCCACGTATCGCGTTCCGTTCACGCGAATGTCATCACCGTCCTCGTCGATGGTGAATACGGAATCGCCGATCATTAGGTCTTCGTCGGACCCCAAGTATACGCCGTACACGTTGTCGATTCGTTTCTTGGTATCGGTGAAGAACAGTCGCAGGTATTCTCGCGACAAGGGTCCCTTGGCGTTCCGTACATACACTTCGACATCATCGATGGGGTTGCGCAGCGAATCCAAATCATGAACCTTTGCTGACGACTCATAATCCTGAATTTTTTCTTCGTCTTTGTGATCGATATCATGAACAACATCACCAACAACATTATCGTCAACATCATTGTTGTCATTATTAGTATCGTTGTCATTGTCATTGTCGTTGTCAGCGTCGTCGTCGTTGTCAGCGTCGTCGTCATTGTCAGCGTCGTCGTCATTGTCGGCGTCGTCGTCGTCGTCGGCGTCGTCGTCGTCGTCGGCGTCGTCGTCGGCGTCGTCGTCGTCGTCGGCGTCGTCGTCGTCGTCGGCGTCGTCGTCGTCGTCGGCGTCGTCGTCGTCGTCGGCGTCGTCGTCGTCGTCGGCGTCGTCGTCGTCGTCGGCGTCGTCGTCGGCGTCGTCGTCGTCGTCGGCGTCGTCGTCGTCGTCGGCGTCGTCGTCGTCGTCGGCGTCGTCGTCGTCGTCGGCGTCGTCGTCGGCGTCGTCGTCGTCGTCGGCGTCGTCGTCGTCGTCGGCGTCGTCGTCGTCGTCGGCGTCGTCGTCGTCGTCGGCGTCGTCGTCGTCGTCGGCGTCGTCGTCGTCGTCGGCGTCGTCGTCGTCGTCGGCGTCGTCGTCGGCGTCGGCGTCGTCGTCGGCGTCGGCGTCGTCGTCGTCGTCGGCGTCGTCGTCGTCGTCGGCGTCGTCGTCGTCGTCGGCGTCGTCGTCGTCGTCGTCGTCGGCGTCGTCGTCGTCGTCGGCGTCGTCGTCGTCGTCGGCGTCGTCGTCGTCGTCGGCGTCGTCGTCGTCGTCGGCGTCGTCGTCGTCGTCGGCGTCGTCGTCGTCGTCGTCGTCGGCGTCGTCGTCGTCGTCGGCGTCGTCGTCGTCGTCGGCGTCGTCGTCGTCGTCGGCGTCGTCGTCGTCGTCGGCGTCGTCGTCGTCGTCGGCGTCGTCGTCGTCGTCGTCGTCGGCGTCGTCGTCGTCGTCGGCGTCGTCGTCGTCGTCGGCGTCGTCGTCGTCGTCGGCGTCGTCGTCGTCGTCGGCGTCGTCGTCGTCGTCGGCGTCGTCGTCGTCGTCGTCGTCGTCGTCGGCGTCGTCGTCGTCGTCGGCGTCGTCGGCGTCGTCGTCGTCGTCGTCGTCGTCGTCGTCGTCGGCGTCGTCGGCGTCGTCGTCGTCGTCGTCGTCGGCGTCGTCGGCGTCGTCGGCGTCGTCGGCGTCGTCGGCGTCGTCGTCGTCGTCGTCGTCGGCGTCGTCGGCGTCGTCGGCGTCGTCGGCGTCGTCGGCGTCGTCGTCGTCGTCGGCGTCGTCGTCGTCGTCGGCGTCGTCGTCGTCGTCGGCGTCGTCGTCGGCGTCGTCGTCGTCGTCGTCGTCGGCGTCGTCGTCGGCGTCGTCGGCGTCGTCGGCGTCGTCGGCGTCGTCGTCGTCGTCGGCGTCGTCGTCGTCGTCGGCGTCGTCGTCGTCGTCGGCGTCGTCGTCGGCGTCGTCGTCGTCGTCGTCGTCGGCGTCGTCGTCGGCGTCGTCGTCGTCGTCGGCGTCGTCGTCGTCGTCGTCGTCGGCGTCGTCGTCGTCGTCGTCGTCGTCGTCGTCGTCGTCGTCGTCGTCGTCGTCGTCGTCGTCGTCGTCGGCGTCGTCGTCGTCGTCGTCGTCGTCGTCGTCGTCGTCGTCGTCGTCGTCGTCGTCGTCGTCGTCGTCGTCGTCGTCGTCGTCGTCGTCGTCGTCGTCGTCGTCGTCGTCGTCGTCGTCGTCGTCGTCGTCGTCGTCGTCGTCGTCGTCGTCGTCGTCGTCGTCGTCGTCGTCGTCGTCGTCGTCGTCGTCGTCGTCGTCGTCGTCGTCGTCGTCGTCGTCGTCGTCGTCGTCGTCGTCGTCGTCGTCGTCGTCGTCGTCGTCGTCGTCGTCGTCGTCGTCGTCGTCGTCGTCGTCGTCGTCGTCGTCGTCGTCGTCGTCGTCGTCGTCGTCGTCGTCGTCGTCGTCGTCGTCGTCGTCGTCGTCGTCGTCGTCGTCGTCGTCGTCGTCGTCGTCGTCGTCGTCGTCGTCGTCGTCGTCGTCGTCGTCGTCGTCGTCGTCGTCGTCGTCGTCGTCGTCGTCGTCGTCGTCGTCGTCGTCGTCGTCGTCGTCGTCGTCGTCGTCGTCGTCGTCGTCGTCGTCGTCGTCGTCGTCGTCGTCGTCGTCGTCGTCGTCGTCGTCGTCGTCGTCGTCGTCGTCGTCGTCGTCGTCGTCGTCGTCGTCGTCGTCGTCGTCGTCGTCGTCGTCGTCGTCGTCGTCGTCGTCGTCGTCGTCGTCGTCGTCGTCGTCGTCGTCGTCGTCGTCGTCGTCGTCGTCGTCGTCGTCGTCGTCGTCGTCGTCGTCGTCGTCGTCGTCGTCGTCGTCGTCGTCGTCGTCGTCGTCGTCGTCGTCGTCGTCGTCGTCGTCGTCGTCGTCGTCGTCGTCGTCGTCGTCGTCGTCGTCGTCGTCGTCGTCGTCGTCGTCGTCGTCGTCGTCGTCGTCGTCGTCGTCGTCGTCGTCGTCGTCGTCGTCGTCGTCGTCGTCGTCGTCGTCGTCGTCGTCGTCGTCGTCGTCGTCGTCGTCGTCGTCGTCGTCGTCGTCGTCGTCGTCGTCGTCGTCGTCGTCGTCGTCGTCGTCGTCGTCGTCGTCGTCGTCGTCGTCGTCGTCGTCGTCGTCGTCGTCGTCGTCGTCGTCGTCGTCGTCGTCGTCGTCGTCGTCGTCGTCGTCGTCGTCGTCGTCGTCGTCGTCGTCGTCGTCGTCGTCGTCGTCGTCGTCGTCGTCGTCGTCGTCGTCGTCGTCGTCGTCGTCGTCGTCGTCGTCGTCGTCGTCGTCGTCGTCGTCGTCGTCGTCGTCGTCGTCGTCGTCGTCGTCGTCGTCGTCGTCGTCGTCGTCGTCGTCGTCGTCGTCGTCGTCGTCGTCGTCGTCGTCGTCGTCGTCGTCGTCGTCGTCGTCGTCGTCGTCGTCGTCGTCGTCGTCGTCGTCGTCGTCGTCGTCGTCGTCGTCGTCGTCGTCGTCGTCGTCGTCGTCGTCGTCGTCGTCGTCGTCGTCGTCGTCGTCGTCGTCGTCGTCGTCGTCGTCGTCGTCGTCGTCGTCGTCGTCGTCGTCGTCGTCGTCGTCGTCGTCGTCGTCGTCGTCGTCGTCGTCGTCGTCGTCGTCGTCGTCGTCGTCGTCGTCGTCGTCGTCGTCGTCGTCGTCGTCGTCGTCGTCGTCGTCGTCGTCGTCGTCGTCGTCGTCGTCGTCGTCGTCGTCGTCGTCGTCGTCGTCGTCGTCGTCGTCGTCGTCGTCGTCGTCGTCGTCGTCGTCGTCGTCGTCGTCGTCGTCGTCGTCGTCGTCGTCGTCGTCGTCGTCGTCGTCGTCGTCGTCGTCGTCGTCGTCGTCGTCGTCGTCGTCGTCGTCGTCGTCGTCGTCGTCGTCGTCGTCGTCGTCGTCGTCGTCGTCGTCGTCGTCGTCGTCGTCGTCGTCGTCGTCGTCGTCGTCGTCGTCGTCGTCGTCGTCGTCGTCGTCGTCGTCGTCGTCGTCGTCGTCGTCGTCGTCGTCGTCGTCGTCGTCGTCGTCGTCGTCGTCGTCGTCGTCGTCGTCGTCGTCGTCGTCGTCGTCGTCGTCGTCGTCGTCGTCGTCGTCGTCGTCGTCGTCGTCGTCGTCGTCGTCGTCGTCGTCGTCGTCGTCGTCGTCGTCGTCGTCGTCGTCGTCGTCGTCGTCGTCGTCGTCGTCGTCGTCGTCGTCGTCGTCGTCGTCGTCGTCGTCGTCGTCGTCGTCGTCGTCGTCGTCGTCGTCGTCGTCGTCGTCGTCGTCGTCGTCGTCGTCGTCGTCGTCGTCGTCGTCGTCGTCGTCGTCGTCGTCGTCGTCGTCGTCGTCGTCGTCGTCGTCGTCGTCGTCGTCGTCGTCGTCGTCGTCGTCGTCGTCGTCGTCGTCGTCGTCGTCGTCGTCGTCGTCGTCGTCGTCGTCGTCGTCGTCGTCGTCGTCGTCGTCGTCGTCGTCGTCGTCGTCGTCGTCGTCGTCGTCGTCGTCGTCGTCGTCGTCGTCGTCGTCGTCGTCGTCGTCGTCGTCGTCGTCGTCGTCGTCGTCGTCGTCGTCGTCGTCGTCGTCGTCGTCGTCGTCGTCGTCGTCGTCGTCGTCGTCGTCGTCGTCGTCGTCGTCGTCGTCGTCGTCGTCGTCGTCGTCGTCGTCGTCGTCGTCGTCGTCGTCGTCGTCGTCGTCGTCGTCGTCGTCGTCGTCGTCGTCGTCGTCGTCGTCGTCGTCGTCGTCGTCGTCGTCGTCGTCGTCGTCGTCGTCGTCGTCGTCGTCGTCGTCGTCGTCGTCGTCGTCGTCGTCGTCGTCGTCGTCGTCGTCGTCGTCGTCGTCGTCGTCGTCGTCGTCGTCGTCGTCGTCGTCGTCGTCGTCGTCGTCGTCGTCGTCGTCGTCGTCGTCGTCGTCGTCGTCGTCGTCGTCGTCGTCGTCGTCGTCGTCGTCGTCGTCGTCGTCGTCGTCGTCGTCGTCGTCGTCGTCGTCGTCGTCGTCGTCGTCGTCGTCGTCGTCGTCGTCGTCGTCGTCGTCGTCGTCGTCGTCGTCGTCGTCGTCGTCGTCGTCGTCGTCGTCGTCGTCGTCGTCGTCGTCGTCGTCGTCGTCGTCGTCGTCGTCGTCGTCGTCGTCGTCGTCGTCGTCGTCGTCGTCGTCGTCGTCGTCGTCGTCGTCGTCGTCGTCGTCGTCGTCGTCGTCGTCGTCGTCGTCGTCGTCGTCGTCGTCGTCGTCGTCGTCGTCGTCGTCGTCGTCGTCGTCGTCGTCGTCGTCGTCGTCGTCGTCGTCGTCGTCGTCGTCGTCGTCGTCGTCGTCGTCGTCGTCGTCGTCGTCGTCGTCGTCGTCGTCGTCGTCGTCGTCGTCGTCGTCGTCGTCGTCGTCGTCGTCGTCGTCGTCGTCGTCGTCGTCGTCGTCGTCGTCGTCGTCGTCGTCGTCGTCGTCGTCGTCGTCGTCGTCGTCGTCGTCGTCGTCGTCGTCGTCGTCGTCGTCGTCGTCGTCGTCGTCGTCGTCGTCGTCGTCGTCGTCGTCGTCGTCGTCGTCGTCGTCGTCGTCGTCGTCGTCGTCGTCGTCGTCGTCGTCGTCGTCGTCGTCGTCGTCGTCGTCGTCGTCGTCGTCGTCGTCGTCGTCGTCGTCGTCGTCGTCGTCGTCGTCGTCGTCGTCGTCGTCGTCGTCGTCGTCGTCGTCGTCGTCGTCGTCGTCGTCGTCGTCGTCGTCGTCGTCGTCGTCGTCGTCGTCGTCGTCGTCGTCGTCGTCGTCGTCGTCGTCGTCGTCGTCGTCGTCGTCGTCGTCGTCGTCGTCGTCGTCGTCGTCGTCGTCGTCGTCGTCGTCGTCGTCGTCGTCGTCGTCGTCGTCGTCGTCGTCGTCGTCGTCGTCGTCGTCGTCGTCGTCGTCGTCGTCGTCGTCGTCGTCGTCGTCGTCGTCGTCGTCGTCGTCGTCGTCGTCGTCGTCGTCGTCGTCGTCGTCGTCGTCGTCGTCGTCGTCGTCGTCGTCGTCGTCGTCGTCGTCGTCGTCGTCGTCGTCGTCGTCGTCGTCGTCGTCGTCGTCGTCGTCGTCGTCGTCGTCGTCGTCGTCGTCGTCGTCGTCGTCGTCGTCGTCGTCGTCGTCGTCGTCGTCGTCGTCGTCGTCGTCGTCGTCGTCGTCGTCGTCGTCGTCGTCGTCGTCGTCGTCGTCGTCGTCGTCGTCGTCGTCGTCGTCGTCGTCGTCGTCGTCGTCGTCGTCGTCGTCGTCGTCGTCGTCGTCGTCGTCGTCGTCGTCGTCGTCGTCGTCGTCGTCGTCGTCGTCGTCGTCGTCGTCGTCGTCGTCGTCGTCGTCGTCGTCGTCGTCGTCGTCGTCGTCGTCGTCGTCGTCGTCGTCGTCGTCGTCGTCGTCGTCGTCGTCGTCGTCGTCGTCGTCGTCGTCGTCGTCGTCGTCGTCGTCGTCGTCGTCGTCGTCGTCGTCGTCGTCGTCGTCGTCGTCGTCGTCGTCGTCGTCGTCGTCGTCGTCGTCGTCGTCGTCGTCGTCGTCGTCGTCGTCGTCGTCGTCGTCGTCGTCGTCGTCGTCGTCGTCGTCGTCGTCGTCGTCGTCGTCGTCGTCGTCGTCGTCGTCGTCGTCGTCGTCGTCGTCGTCGTCGTCGTCGTCGTCGTCGTCGTCGTCGTCGTCGTCGTCGTCGTCGTCGTCGTCGTCGTCGTCGTCGTCGTCGTCGTCGTCGTCGTCGTCGTCGTCGTCGTCGTCGTCGTCGTCGTCGTCGTCGTCGTCGTCGTCGTCGTCGTCGTCGTCGTCGTCGTCGTCGTCGTCGTCGTCGTCGTCGTCGTCGTCGTCGTCGTCGTCGTCGTCGTCGTCGTCGTCGTCGTCGTCGTCGTCGTCGTCGTCGTCGTCGTCGTCGTCGTCGTCGTCGTCGTCGTCGTCGTCGTCGTCGTCGTCGTCGTCGTCGTCGTCGTCGTCGTCGTCGTCGTCGTCGTCGTCGTCGTCGTCGTCGTCGTCGTCGTCGTCGTCGTCGTCGTCGTCGTCGTCGTCGTCGTCGTCGTCGTCGTCGTCGTCGTCGTCGTCGTCGTCGTCGTCGTCGTCGTCGTCGTCGTCGTCGTCGTCGTCGTCGTCGTCGTCGTCGTCGTCGTCGTCGTCGTCGTCGTCGTCGTCGTCGTCGTCGTCGTCGTCGTCGTCGTCGTCGTCGTCGTCGTCGTCGTCGTCGTCGTCGTCGTCGTCGTCGTCGTCGTCGTCGTCGTCGTCGTCGTCGTCGTCGTCGTCGTCGTCGTCGTCGTCGTCGTCGTCGTCGTCGTCGTCGTCGTCGTCGTCGTCGTCGTCGTCGTCGTCGTCGTCGTCGTCGTCGTCGTCGTCGTCGTCGTCGTCGTCGTCGTCGTCGTCGTCGTCGTCGTCGTCGTCGTCGTCGTCGTCGTCGTCGTCGTCGTCGTCGTCGTCGTCGTCGTCGTCGTCGTCGTCGTCGTCGTCGTCGTCGTCGTCGTCGTCGTCGTCGTCGTCGTCGTCGTCGTCGTCGTCGTCGTCGTCGTCGTCGTCGTCGTCGTCGTCGTCGTCGTCGTCGTCGTCGTCGTCGTCGTCGTCGTCGTCGTCGTCGTCGTCGTCGTCGTCGTCGTCGTCGTCGTCGTCGTCGTCGTCGTCGTCGTCGTCGTCGTCGTCGTCGTCGTCGTCGTCGTCGTCGTCGTCGTCGTCGTCGTCGTCGTCGTCGTCGTCGTCGTCGTCGTCGTCGTCGTCGTCGTCGTCGTCGTCGTCGTCGTCGTCGTCGTCGTCGTCGTCGTCGTCGTCGTCGTCGTCGTCGTCGTCGTCGTCGTCGTCGTCGTCGTCGTCGTCGTCGTCGTCGTCGTCGTCGTCGTCGTCGTCGTCGTCGTCGTCGTCGTCGTCGTCGTCGTCGTCGTCGTCGTCGTCGTCGTCGTCGTCGTCGTCGTCGTCGTCGTCGTCGTCGTCGTCGTCGTCGTCGTCGTCGTCGTCGTCGTCGTCGTCGTCGTCGTCGTCGTCGTCGTCGTCGTCGTCGTCGTCGTCGTCGTCGTCGTCGTCGTCGTCGTCGTCGTCGTCGTCGTCGTCGTCGTCGTCGTCGTCGTCGTCGTCGTCGTCGTCGTCGTCGTCGTCGTCGTCGTCGTCGTCGTCGTCGTCGTCGTCGTCGTCGTCGTCGTCGTCGTCGTCGTCGTCGTCGTCGTCGTCGTCGTCGTCGTCGTCGTCGTCGTCGTCGTCGTCGTCGTCGTCGTCGTCGTCGTCGTCGTCGTCGTCGTCGTCGTCGTCGTCGTCGTCGTCGTCGTCGTCGTCGTCGTCGTCGTCGTCGTCGTCGTCGTCGTCGTCGTCGTCGTCGTCGTCGTCGTCGTCGTCGTCGTCGTCGTCGTCGTCGTCGTCGTCGTCGTCGTCGTCGTCGTCGTCGTCGTCGTCGTCGTCGTCGTCGTCGTCGTCGTCGTCGTCGTCGTCGTCGTCGTCGTCGTCGTCGTCGTCGTCGTCGTCGTCGTCGTCGTCGTCGTCGTCGTCGTCGTCGTCGTCGTCGTCGTCGTCGTCGTCGTCGTCGTCGTCGTCGTCGTCGTCGTCGTCGTCGTCGTCGTCGTCGTCGTCGTCGTCGTCGTCGTCGTCGTCGTCGTCGTCGTCGTCGTCGTCGTCGTCGTCGTCGTCGTCGTCGTCGTCGTCGTCGTCGTCGTCGTCGTCGTCGTCGTCGTCGTCGTCGTCGTCGTCGTCGTCGTCGTCGTCGTCGTCGTCGTCGTCGTCGTCGTCGTCGTCGTCGTCGTCGTCGTCGTCGTCGTCGTCGTCGTCGTCGTCGTCGTCGTCGTCGTCGTCGTCGTCGTCGTCGTCGTCGTCGTCGTCGTCGTCGTCGTCGTCGTCGTCGTCGTCGTCGTCGTCGTCGTCGTCGTCGTCGTCGTCGTCGTCGTCGTCGTCGTCGTCGTCGTCGTCGTCGTCGTCGTCGTCGTCGTCGTCGTCGTCGTCGTCGTCGTCGTCGTCGTCGTCGTCGTCGTCGTCGTCGTCGTCGTCGTCGTCGTCGTCGTCGTCGTCGTCGTCGTCGTCGTCGTCGTCGTCGTCGTCGTCGTCGTCGTCGTCGTCGTCGTCGTCGTCGTCGTCGTCGTCGTCGTCGTCGTCGTCGTCGTCGTCGTCGTCGTCGTCGTCGTCGTCGTCGTCGTCGTCGTCGTCGTCGTCGTCGTCGTCGTCGTCGTCGTCGTCGTCGTCGTCGTCGTCGTCGTCGTCGTCGTCGTCGTCGTCGTCGTCGTCGTCGTCGTCGTCGTCGTCGTCGTCGTCGTCGTCGTCGTCGTCGTCGTCGTCGTCGTCGTCGTCGTCGTCGTCGTCGTCGTCGTCGTCGTCGTCGTCGTCGTCGTCGTCGTCGTCGTCGTCGTCGTCGTCGTCGTCGTCGTCGTCGTCGTCGTCGTCGTCGTCGTCGTCGTCGTCGTCGTCGTCGTCGTCGTCGTCGTCGTCGTCGTCGTCGTCGTCGTCGTCGTCGTCGTCGTCGTCGTCGTCGTCGTCGTCGTCGTCGTCGTCGTCGTCGTCGTCGTCGTCGTCGTCGTCGTCGTCGTCGTCGTCGTCGTCGTCGTCGTCGTCGTCGTCGTCGTCGTCGTCGTCGTCGTCGTCGTCGTCGTCGTCGTCGTCGTCGTCGTCGTCGTCGTCGTCGTCGTCGTCGTCGTCGTCGTCGTCGTCGTCGTCGTCGTCGTCGTCGTCGTCGTCGTCGTCGTCGTCGTCGTCGTCGTCGTCGTCGTCGTCGTCGTCGTCGTCGTCGTCGTCGTCGTCGTCGTCGTCGTCGTCGTCGTCGTCGTCGTCGTCGTCGTCGTCGTCGTCGTCGTCGTCGTCGTCGTCGTCGTCGTCGTCGTCGTCGTCGTCGTCGTCGTCGTCGTCGTCGTCGTCGTCGTCGTCGTCGTCGTCGTCGTCGTCGTCGTCGTCGTCGTCGTCGTCGTCGTCGTCGTCGTCGTCGTCGTCGTCGTCGTCGTCGTCGTCGTCGTCGTCGTCGTCGTCGTCGTCGTCGTCGTCGTCGTCGTCGTCGTCGTCGTCGTCGTCGTCGTCGTCGTCGTCGTCGTCGTCGTCGTCGTCGTCGTCGTCGTCGTCGTCGTCGTCGTCGTCGTCGTCGTCGTCGTCGTCGTCGTCGTCGTCGTCGTCGTCGTCGTCGTCGTCGTCGTCGTCGTCGTCGTCGTCGTCGTCGTCGTCGTCGTCGTCGTCGTCGTCGTCGTCGTCGTCGTCGTCGTCGTCGTCGTCGTCGTCGTCGTCGTCGTCGTCGTCGTCGTCGTCGTCGTCGTCGTCGTCGTCGTCGTCGTCGTCGTCGTCGTCGTCGTCGTCGTCGTCGTCGTCGTCGTCGTCGTCGTCGTCGTCGTCGTCGTCGTCGTCGTCGTCGTCGTCGTCGTCGTCGTCGTCGTCGTCGTCGTCGTCGTCGTCGTCGTCGTCGTCGTCGTCGTCGTCGTCGTCGTCGTCGTCGTCGTCGTCGTCGTCGTCGTCGTCGTCGTCGTCGTCGTCGTCGTCGTCGTCGTCGTCGTCGTCGTCGTCGTCGTCGTCGTCGTCGTCGTCGTCGTCGTCGTCGTCGTCGTCGTCGTCGTCGTCGTCGTCGTCGTCGTCGTCGTCGTCGTCGTCGTCGTCGTCGTCGTCGTCGTCGTCGTCGTCGTCGTCGTCGTCGTCGTCGTCGTCGTCGTCGTCGTCGTCGTCGTCGTCGTCGTCGTCGTCGTCGTCGTCGTCGTCGTCGTCGTCGTCGTCGTCGTCGTCGTCGTCGTCGTCGTCGTCGTCGTCGTCGTCGTCGTCGTCGTCGTCGTCGTCGTCGTCGTCGTCGTCGTCGTCGTCGTCGTCGTCGTCGTCGTCGTCGTCGTCGTCGTCGTCGTCGTCGTCGTCGTCGTCGTCGTCGTCGTCGTCGTCGTCGTCGTCGTCGTCGTCGTCGTCGTCGTCGTCGTCGTCGTCGTCGTCGTCGTCGTCGTCGTCGTCGTCGTCGTCGTCGTCGTCGTCGTCGTCGTCGTCGTCGTCGTCGTCGTCGTCGTCGTCGTCGTCGTCGTCGTCGTCGTCGTCGTCGTCGTCGTCGTCGTCGTCGTCGTCGTCGTCGTCGTCGTCGTCGTCGTCGTCGTCGTCGTCGTCGTCGTCGTCGTCGTCGTCGTCGTCGTCGTCGTCGTCGTCGTCGTCGTCGTCGTCGTCGTCGTCGTCGTCGTCGTCGTCGTCGTCGTCGTCGTCGTCGTCGTCGTCGTCGTCGTCGTCGTCGTCGTCGTCGTCGTCGTCGTCGTCGTCGTCGTCGTCGTCGTCGTCGTCGTCGTCGTCGTCATTGTCATAGTCGCTAGAATCTGGAAGGTTATTCGGACGTTCCTTGGTTATCGATGGAGTAATGGGTTGAAGTCTCTTCGATGATTGTCGTTGATCGTATTCGTGTTTCCTCTTCACTGGTCGCGATCGAGGCGTTGAGCGCGTTATCAACGCGGACGAGTTCTCGATCAATCGTTTCAGCGGTTCAACGATGGGCCGCGTACTCGCTTCCACAGCCGCTTCCGCAGCCATTTTACCAATTTTCAAGGCTAAGCACTTTTTACGTATAACGTCGCTGACTTTGGCGATTTCCACCTTTGCGTCCACGCTCCGACGTTTCATCCCTTTTTGATGCTTTGTTCCTTTTTGGCGTTTCGTTCCTTTTTGTCGATGACGTCGACGATGTTTTTGCGAATGCTTCGCGTCGACGTTGCTCGAGGTTATAGCAGTCGTCGCCGTCGATTCGTTGGCCATTTCGTGTTGCTCGATGAATGACTCGCGGTTTACTGATGTCAACGAGCTACGACAAACTCGTTAAATCCTCTTCGATACCGACCTTCGTACATGGAACTATCCTTATCGATCACCACGAAATCGTATCGTCGACACCAACATCTCGCGCACAAGTCGTTGAACGACTCGACGTCATGTCTGTGTTCACGTGATCGTTGTACACGCGACGCAAGTTTGTACCGTCTTGTTTGAACAGCATGAGAAAATTCGCGTTGTCCCTGATCAAATGTTTAGGTATTCTAGCGTACGATTGACATAAATAAAAGCAATCCACGTTCGCGTGGCGACCCATGGAGAAGTATTCGCGTATCGCGTTCTGTTCGTCGCATGCCACGTCGTCGAACACGAAGATCGAATCGGGCCGAGCGTCTCTCGGTGGGACGATCTCAGCGTTGTCCGAGTAGGGAAAGTATTCGATCCCGTCGATGACCGACAACACCTGTTCGAGATATCGATACTTTGGCTGATGCAACGATTTCGAGTATACGTACACGTTCTCGAAACGCAAACCGTTCGGACTCTCTAGCATGCTCAGAAGCACGTTCGTTTTTCCACATCCGGATGGCCCGCAAATCACGCCTCGCACGCTGTTCGGCAACAACGGGCCGTGTCTGTTCGATCGACTCGCATCCCTATCATCCTCGAGCATTCTGTTCGCGGTCACGCGAATAACGTCCGACTGTTTCGCGAATCGCATATTCGCAAGCACGTCTATGACGAGGGATGACTATTTATATTCGTGGTGCGCGTCGCGCAGGTCACTATCACAGTGATCGGTGGAGCGTGCGTACGCGTTTATTATTGTAGTAGCTATCGTGACTATTCTAACGTATATGGTTGCATCAACGACTGTGACGTCTCACGGACTAGGGAAGAATCAGAGGAGGAAGAATAATAATAATCAGAAGAAAAAGACTGGATCGGGTCTCGTGAACGGTATCATAAACCGTCTGCCGTTCGAACTACACGTTCCGGGTTATTAGCTCTGCGGACCGGGAACGCGTTTGCTAAAACGATTGGCTCGTGGCGACGAAGGTGTGAATCCTCTGGACGCAGCGTGCCGCGACCACGATGTCGCGTACTCTCGTCGAAAGGATTTAGAGGGGCGACACGAGGCGGATCGTGCATTAGCCGAACGAGCGCGAGAACGAGTATTCGCGAACGACGCGACCTTTGGCGAAAAAGCCGTAGCGACTGGAGTGTGGGCAACGATGAAGGCTAAGACCAAACTCGGCATGGGTATGAGAAGGACGAAACGTAAACAGAGAAAGTCTGGAAGGAAACATCCTCAACGGCGTCGACGACATCGTAATCTACGAGTGGCGAAACGCGGTGGCTTTCTTCCGTTTCTTCCGTTCGTGTTGCCCGCTTTATCAGCTATCGGAGCATTGGCCGGTGGAGCGGCTGGTATAACCAAAGCGGTCAACGATTCGAGGGCCTCTCGAAAACAGCTGGAAGAGACGTTGCGTCATCATCGAGCGATGGAAGGGCGAGGGATGCACCTGACACCGTACAAGCGAGGCGCGGGCTTGAACCTGAGACGGCGGCGCCAACGACGAGTGCGATCAAAGAAAAAAAAAAAACGTCGATCGCGTATGCGCGTGGCGACGGTGGCGGCGATAACGCAACAACCTATGACGAACCTGCAATTAGAACGCGAATGCGCCAGCATCCCGTTCTTTCGAGGGGTGTTTATGCGCGATACGCTTCCCACGCGTGTACGAAGCAACGAATGCGGTATCGCGAATCTGGACGAGAATCGAGGCGTCGGTACGCACTGGGTCGCTTACGCGAAACGCGGACCACGAGTACAATACTTTGATAGTTTTGGGAATCTGCGACCTCCCGCGGAATTGATCTACTATTTCGGACGCGGTACAACGATCACGTACAATCACGATCGTTTTCAACGTTTCGATCAGATGAATTGCGGTCGCTTGTGCATGCAATTTTTACAGCAAAAGTCTATGGAATTATGGCCTGTATAATAATAATAATAATAATAATAATAATAATAATAATAATAATAATAATAACGGTATGTACTAAGATTATGTTACAATGTGTCCATGCGTAATGGCGATTCACATCTTCTATAGTAAAGACTTATAATATCGATAAATTGCCGAGTATTCGTACGCGCGCGTCACTCCCCCTCTCTCCGTCTCGCGAGTGTAATCTATGATATGTCGTTCACGCTCACGTTAACGGGACGCAGCAGCGCGCTCACGGTAAACTATTTTCCACCGATAGATTTGAGCGATGGTCAATACGAATTAGGACTCGCGGACTTGGAGACGTTTCACACGATACCGAACATCGACTCGAACAACGATAAATTCTATTTCGTCGTGAACTACGACACCGAAAACAACTCAATCGTCGACGTAGCTAATGAATGCATTACGATACCCCACGGCTCCTACGAATTAGACGCTATCGCCGACTGAAGCAACGATTACTCGATCGATATCCTCGAAGACGTGGTAACAACGAGAACGACGATGACGACAAGTACCCTCTAATGCTACGAGCTAACAACAACACCATGAAAAGCGAGCTGAATTGTTCGTTCTTTGTAGACTTTACGAAACCGAACAATGTGGGCTCGTTGCTAGGATTTTCCCCGAATCGTGTCTTAATACCGAGAATCTGGCACGAGTCCGACGGACCCGTAAATATTATAAACGTTAACGTGATCAGAGTAACGTGCAACGTCACTACCGGCGCGTACAGCAACGATAAACAGGTACATACGATCCATGAATTTTCGCCACGTGTGCCGCCAGGATATAAGATATCGGAAACACCGCGGCACGTCATTTACTTGCCAATCGTCGCACGAGCAATACACGATCTAACGTTGTGCATCGTAGATCAACACGATCGTCCTATAGATTTCCGTGGAGAAGAAATAACGATTCGTTTACACGTTCAACGACGTCCGCGCGATAGGTAGCGTGACCGTACGTGTATGCACGCGTGTGTAGTATGTTAGTGTTAGATCACACGCACGAATTATCAATCGCCGCTGATACTCCTACCGTCTCTGTGACGCGTCTCGACCGGCCTTTGTCGACAGGCGAAAGTAGAAGAATAAAGACGGGAGGAGTGATAAGAAGAGGACCGGTAAGAAGCATAAGAAAGCCGTTGACTCGTCGAAACGGGCGTTTCGTTTCGTTGTCAGCCTACGATCGTTAGGTTTCATCGTCGCCTATTAGATACGCAGTCACGATGTCGATTATTTTAGACGTGGCGAATACGCCAACCTTCGACAATCGTATCACGAAGATCGAGTTACACACGTATAATCCATACGCCAACACAACGTTCGATAATAGCGATGAGATAAGAATCCCCATACAGCAGCAAGATCTGTACACGCTTCCGTGCGAAAGTTTTCTCTACATCGAAGGTCGTGGCACGTTGTCTACGCAAGACGCGAAAGGTCCAGCAACGTCCACGACCGCCGTTCTCGATAATAATTGCGTCGCGTTCATGTTCGATGAGATTCGATACGAATTGAACGGTGTCGAGATCGATCGTTGCCGAAATCCAGGAATCACTACCACCTTGAAAAATTTCGTTTCGTTGTCAGCCGAGAGAAGCAAAGCGCTTGCGAATGCCGGTTGGAATTATGACATCGATTACGATAACGACACTTTTCATTCGGGAGCTTTCAATTTCTGCGTACCCCTGAACGTGTTATTAGGATTCTGCGAGGATTACAAACGCATCGTAATGAACGCGCGGCACGAGCTGATCCTTATACGAGCGCGAGACGATTCGAACGCAATGCACTGCACCTCCGCCACTGCGATCCCGAAACTGGAGATACGCAAGGTGCAGTGGCGTATGCCCCACGTCGTTTTGGAGGAAGTGAATAAACTATCGATACTGCGAATCTTGGAAAGCGAACGACCGATCGCGATGAGTTTCCGATCGTGGAGCCTACACGAGTATCCGTTACTGCAAGCGACAACGAAACATACGTGGACCGTGAAAACTACGTCGCAAATCGAGAAACCACGATACGTGTTATTCGGCATGCAAACCGATCGAAAGAATCGTTCAAATAAACCCGCGTGGATATTCGACCCGAATAATCTCACAAACTTTCGACTCTACCTAAATTCCGAGACGTATCCGTACGATGACATGCAAATAGATTTTTCTAAGTATAAATTCGCGATCATGTACAATATGTATGCGAATTTCATCCGATCGTACTACGGTCACGGAGAACCGTTGCTGAGCGCGAACGAATTCCTTAAATACGCGCCTATCGTGGTAATAGATTGTTCTAGGCAAAACGAATCGTTGAAAAGCGCTACCGTGGACGTGCGAATAGATTTCGAATGCAAAGAAAATATCCCCGCTAATACTTCCGCCGTCTGTTTGTTCATACACGATCGTATAGTCGAATACGGCCCTTTAACCAACATGGTACGCAAATTAATATAGTGTGCGTACGAGATCGATTACTACTACTACTACTACTACTCCTACTCCTACTGCGGATACTGCTACTGTTTTAAAACGTCGATGTCGAAGACCTCAGTTGCTGTTCTGACACCATCGCCGACGGTGCTACCTAAACGAGTGATAATAATGTTCGCCATTGTCGATCTGCAAGGGTTCAATATCGAAGGCGAGTTCGTCGCCAAAGAGATCGCGATTCGCGTAAACAGCAACAACGATAAAACGACGATCAGCCATTGGATCTTCGAACCGCCATACTTCTGGAATCATCTGAATTCCTGTGAGCACCGTCAAGCGTCCTGGCTCGCGAAGCATCATCACGGGCTTCGCTGGTCCGACGGCTACGTTCCATACTCCAAAATTCTGGGGCTCCTCACCAGCGTGCTCGCGAACATTGACTTCGTCATCGTGAAAGGTGTGGAAAAGAAAACGTGGATGCTACAACTTCTACCTGACATAATCGTTGAGGATGTATGCGATTTGGATGAACTGACGGCGCGAAAGATCAACAACACCAACAACAACTGCAACAACAACAACAATGCTCGAACTGTCGAAGACGACGGCGGCTACGACGTTGACGATGATTATTGCGGGATCATGCCTGACGTTCCTAATCTGAAGTCTATGTCTTCAACGAATGCCCTTCGATGTGCATTTCATAACAACGACGGTGTTTGCGCGCTGGAGAATATCGGGAAAATATGGGATTATATACGTAGCGTCACCTAATGTAAGTCATACACGCACATTACAATCTACTTTACGCGTCATATGCCGAGAAACGAATATGTAAGAATTATTATCTTTTTTTTTTCTGTTTCCTATAGCGATGAACACAACGGCGACGGCGGTGATGAGCATAATGACAGCGGCGACTGATTCCTCTACCCACGAGCAAGAAGATCCCTCCCATACGAACGTTATTTTGCGCAAATACTTATTCTATAATTTAAGTACGCATGCATGCGTGGATGTACATGAATAAATATATACTGTTTTCAAAGAAAAAAATATATACATTTATTGAAAAATTATTATACATTTATTTAAAAAAAAAAAAAATTTAAAATTAAAAAAAAAACCTTCGTGATGTTACGTCCTGCAACACACAGAGAAAACACCAAATTATTATTATATATAAAACGTTAGTATTAGCACGCGAAACACCAAACAATTAAAATTCACTTATACTCACTCATTAAATAGTTGTGGAAGGTCCCAAAACTCCTCATCAATATTACACTCGCGCCACTTGCGCCTAGCATCTTGAATTTTATATTGTAATTCGCGGCAGATCCGCCCTCTCTCCTCGTCGGGTATTGGCGATGCTGAAACAAACACATGACTCGATTCAAACATCATCGAATGGTGTACGCGCACCAATATAATTTTACGAAACATCACTTACGAGTAGCTGGATTATGACATCGCGGTCCCCAGCACGCGCCCGGGCCTCGATGTCAGCTCGACGCTGAAACAAACAAACGTGCGAAACGATTAAAACAACATCGATTGGTGTACGCGTATCAGAATCATTTTTCCGAAACATCACTTACGAGGCGCCCAACCGCCCCTAAGAAATCATCGCTTCCATTCAGTCATTTGAACCTCTCGTTCCTGCTGTAACAAACACGCGATTCGATTAAAACACTGTTGAATGATATACGCACACCAATATATTTTTTTCTTTACTAAACAACACTTACTAGATATCGAATGGTTTCACGTCGCTCTACGCGCCACACTCGCACTAAAGTATCAAGTACATACCGAAACAAACGTAGAACTTTGTTAGAAGACTGCTCAATCGAATGAATACATCAATTCAATTTACACAAAAAAAAAGTATACTTACGATTTTTCGCACCAATGTATCTCGCTCCTCGTGCCACGCCCGCTCGATTTCGCCATGTCGTTGCTGTAACAAACGCACAACTTCAATATAATATCGGCGAATGAAATACTTGCACCAATTCAATTTACACAACTATACTTACGATGCATCGCTGCATCATAGCGGCATTCATTCCTTGATCCATTTTTTTTTTTTTTTTTTTTAAAAAATACTTCTTTTAAAATGTATTAACTATACTGATCCGTGCGGGTGCGGTCGACGTCCTTATATGCATTTCGGTTCTCTAGGCTGGAGGGTTAGTCCTACACGTTACAGGGTAGGGGTAGTCGTGGAGTAGGTGTGGTGGGGGTGTCCGTTTCACAGTTTCTTCTTCTTCATTGATTTGATACTAATTATTCCAGCTTATAGTATACTTTTATCACTTACACTTTTTATGTTTTGCCTCACGAATTTACCGCGTAATCTCTAACCCTTGTGCGGTATACATACATACATACATACATGTCTTAACCATCACCATCACTAATATGATATACTTTCATACATTGACGTGTACGTGTACGTGAATCCGTATAAAATGTCGTTGGGCAGTCTTGCAGACTTCATAACGTCACGTACGCTCGAGTGTTAACAAGTATCGCTCGCGTCATTTTTCCGTCGATGAGAATCATACGCAGTGCATATCAAAATGTACAAACGCAGCTTAAACGATTCATCCTGCGCATCCGACAACGATGGTGGCATTCCAAATAAACGTCAAAGACAACAACATCATCAACAATCCGATATGAGGTACGTAAGCGTTATTATACACTTTTCACTTTTCACTTTTCACTTACTTCATTCACTTACTTCATTCACTTACTTCTTTCACTGTAACCGTATACGATCAAAGTATTAATTTCATGTACATGTTTCTTACAGTTCTGGATTCACCACGGCAAAAGCGTTGAAAACACCAAAACCATCAGTCGTACGGATCCTGGGACGTGATTACCCACTGACCGCAACAGCGTATAAACGTCTAAGTATTGGAATTCGCATTGGCATGGATTCGTGCCATGTTGATTACCATAGCCGACAATAAAGGCAGCGAGTTGAGCTTTTCAATGTCTACGTGGAAGCTCCTGCTACAAAACGAGGTGGACATACTTCAGCGATTACGTAGCAACGCAACATCGCCTCAAACTCACATCGTAATTGATCATTTACGACTAGAGTTTACGCGTATGCATGATGATCAACTTATTAAAATCACTGATAATCGCACTGTCATATATATGACTGAAGCCACGATGCGTAAACTATTCGCGTACAATCATTGCATTGAACATATGTTCACCTGGCTAACTGAAAATATGTACTCTGTAAGCAGTAAATATGCCACCTTCGTAGAAGTTCTACGTACCGCGTCCGTACCAACGAATTATGTAAAATTAATTTCCGAAAGCGAGCACTTCGAAAAGCATTCATTGATCGATTGTGAATTGTTGGCGTTAGGATTACAATCCATGCTGCGTGATGTAAACCACGTACCACTATAGTACGTGCATATATGTTTAATAATAAATGTACAACTTTCATATCAATACCTGTAAAGTATCATTTATAATATCATTTATAATATCCTTTCCTACATATTCATATCCATATATTAATTCTTAGAGGCGCGGTCTTAGCGAATGTCAATCGCGTTCCCACGACGCTTGACCATAACACCGGTCTGCTGTAAACCAGATGTCCGTGGGTTTATGTACGAATTCTTTTCGCTTTTCGCCCTTACACGCTCCCACGACGCTTGACTCGCAGACCCTCGAGAAGGGTGCTTGAGACGTCGCCCTGTTCTCGATCGTGAAAATACTCGGAACTCTACCCCGAATAATTATCGCTTAGTTGCTCGCGTGAACGCAACGCCTAATTTATTGCTTCAGGGACATTGCGTTTTCTCGAGGGTACTTCCTTCTTAGAGGTATGGTCTTGGGAAAAGTCAATGCTCAGATATAAACACACGGCATGGCGCGGTGCAATGTTTATTCCATGGGCTATTGCGCCGATTGATTTACAATAATTATCGCTATATGTATGCATCATTGCACTTGCGATGCATCGGTCCCACGATTCAAACATAAACACACGGCACGAAGCGCGTGCACGTAGGCAACAAAAACGTGTTCAATCCTGCTCAGATATAAACACACGGCATGGCGCGGTGCAATGTTTATTCCATGGGCTATCGCGATGATTGATTTACAATAATTATCACTATATGTTTACATCATTGCACGTGGGCTGCATCGGTCCCACGATTCAAATATAAACACACGGCACGAAGCGCGTGCACGTAGACATAAAAAACGCGTTCAATCCTGTCGCGCGCCATGATCGCCTTATCTTTTCTCTGAAATCCTGGTTCGCCCTATTTCTCAGAAATCATCATCATCGAAGACGCGATTTGAATTTCCACGAATCGGTCGCGGTCGCGCCTGCGCACCGATCCCCGCACGCGTACGGAGATTGCGCGGCGGCGACGCGTGCCCAAATATACCTTAAACATCCAACAGGTGACGCCAACACGAAATGTATGAAAAAAAACCTGGAAAATTTACCAAGACGGGCCCAAATACCGACGCGGGCCCAAAGTACCTTAAACATCCGCTAGGTGGCGCCAACACGAAGTGTATGAAAAACCTGGAAAATTTACCAAGGCGGGCCCAAATACCGACGCGGACCCAAAGTATCTTAAACATCCGATAGGTGGCGCCAACACGAAGTGTATGAAAAACCTGGAAAATTTACCAAGGCGGGCCCAAAGTACCTTAAACATCCAATAGGTGGCGTCAATACGAAATGCGTGCGACGCCATTTTGAAATTTTGAAAATCCATCCCCTCCCCTGTGACGTCAGCCCCCTCGTCCACGAACTCGACCTGCGCGCGCAACGCCATTTTGAAAATTTTGAAAATTCCCCTCCCCTATGACGTCATCCCCCTCACCTACGAACTCGGTAGACGCCATTTTGAATCCCCCTCCCCTGTGACGTCATCCCCCTCGTCTACGAACTCGGTACCCCCCCCCCCGCCCCGCCTCACCCCCTCGCCCATGTCGCGGAAGAGCGCGGCGGTACCCCCCGCCCCGCCTCACCCCCTCGCCACCATTTGAGGAAGAACTCTCATAGCCTATCTACTTCACTCCCTCAAGATTTTGTATTTCACTCGCACCAAGAACCGGGCGGGGCGTCATCGGCCCGCGTAAAAGTTCGAATGCGCGAAGATTTGAAAACGCGGCGCGTGCCCGCGCATACTTGCGGGGTGGTCCTTCACCGTCAGGCAAGTGGGAAAGGATAATGGTAGAACGAAATATGAATTCTTTGCTAATAATGTCGGTGATACGTCAAAAGTATATGCACAGGATAATAAAAAATTCTTTCCCGTGCACATTTCTGTGCACCAAACAGTATTCCCGGAAGTACATACAATCTACGTAAATGTATCAGCATACCACCAATCCTAATGAGAAAGAGAGGAACAGGATGCGTATGTCCGTCCCTTTCCCACTATCTTCTGTTTAGCCTCTCAGCATCTGTAAACAATGCAGCGACAACGCTAACTGATCAGTTTCTTGTCGTTTGCACTACGGTGAAGACGCAGAAAGCAATCGGGCTTTTATTTGATGCGCGGATATTGATATATGGAATATTCATAATTAGTGAATTGTTCCATTTCCGCGTGGTTCCTTACTGTAGTGCTGATAACTGTGTGTGATCATTCACATTCATCATTGTCATGGAATCAAAGAAGGAAGCCGCAGATACAAGAAATAGACGCTATTCGAAGGGTGATGCAAAAGTGAAGCAGCCTACCGTATCTGCAAAGCGTTTGTCCAAAAATACAAAGTGTCGAGAAAGGTAAGTTATGTGTTATGGTACAGATTTGTATGAAGTCACAGTTTGACATGTAGTAGTAGTAGTACCACGGTATTTTATTGTATATAATATAGTATTATTCATATTCTTCAAATATGTATATCAACACAGCTATCTTTGACGCTTTACGTACACATATTCTATGCTATGCGCACCGCAACGCATGTCATTACTTTATCCCTCTTGCCCCATTTATTCTTTTCCCATTCGTATGTTCGTCTTATTTAATTAATTAATAATCCGATTTATATCGTGTTTGGACTCATTTTCATGTGAAAAATGTCAGCAGCACGTTCCTGCAATTTTCATACCGATGAGACGAAATGTAGAAATTTTAAATTTCGTCATATATATTATACAAATTATATGCGTTTTGTTAATATAAAACGTTCAAACTACATACAGTGACTCACAGCCATAATCGTACACTCTTTAAAATCGCATAACATTTTTAAAATTGGTCCAAACGACTTGAGATTTTTTGAGAAGCTAGAAGGATTAGTTTGCTAAGTGATGTGATTCGTTGTTTTTAAAAAAAATGCAATTGGTCGGAATAGTGAAAAAAATAGTAAAGGTTGTTTTTTAAACTTTTTTTTGTGAGCCTGTAATGAAAATTCAAAAAACCCGTTTGTAGATTGAATTAAGTTATATACATGCCTAAAATTTCATCAAAATCGGTTAACGTTGCTCTGAGCTACAAACGTTTAAAGATCGCAGAATAAGGTCGAGAATCGCGGAAATTTCCGAAATCAGCGATTCTCGACCTTATTCTGCGATCTTTAAACGTTTGTAGCTTAGAGCAACGTTAACCGATTTTTATGAAATTTTAGGCATGTATATAACTTAATTCAATCTACAAACGGGTTTTTTGAATTTTCATTACAGGCTCACAAAAAAAAGTTTAAAAAACAACCTTTACTATTTTTTTCACTATTCCGACCAATTGCATTTTTTTTAAAAACGACGAAACACATCACTTAGCAAACTAATCCTTCTAGCTTCTCAAAAAAACTCAAGTCGTTTGGACCAATTTTAAAAATGTTATGCGATTTTAAAGAGTGTACGATTATGGCTGTGAGTCACTGTATACCCGTTTCGTTAGATATGCTTCCTTTATAATGCAGTTGTGATTATTTCAATCGTTGTACGTAGCTTCGAATGGATAAAACATGCACTTGAGATTTTATTTATGTGATGTAGAAGATAATGTTTAAAATTAGCAACAGTTGTCGATGATTTGCGATTCGATGTTCAGCATATGTAGTTACGTGTTGAATACGAAATACATAGTGCTTTTTCTTGTGTGGAATTTTGTCCGCAATATATACGTCCATGTGTACCTTCAGCGAAATTTTTTCATTGAAAAGCGCAGTCTTCGAAACATTCTCCAGGCCTCGCTGGCAACCTTTGTCCCAGCCCAGGCAATGTTTACGACATCTCAAGTACCCTGCAGTTGTGGATACTACTACGCGGAAAGCGAATTCTATTTCGTAGCAACATATTTTCACACAGATTTTCTCGTACACGTTACACGATGCAATTGTCGACATTGTATCATGTTTGCTCTCACCATAATCAGGAAAATGTTATGAATATTAGAAAAAAATATTTATGCAGAAAAAATTAAAAGTAAAAAAGTTGAGCCGTTATTGTTATTGAAAAATTGTTGTGTATCTGCAGGGTTGCCAGCAACATTATGCAGGACCGATTATTTAGCGGAGAGGAACACCTACAGGAGTGGGGGTACGCACACATTACTACCACTCCTGTAGGTGTTCCCCCTCCGCTAAATAACGCTGTGTCTCTGTATTAGCAGCCGAGGCGCGGGCTTTATTTCTCGACTGCTACGACCCCCGTTCTATCCTTCTCTTTTACGACCCATTGATAGCGACAAAGTAACCGCGAGAATCGGAGAATGCTGTTCGCTGAATACCTATACCTATATCGTACAAATTCAATTTCGAACCGTGGGACGCCTTTTATTACTTATCAACTACTCCAATAAGTGAAAATTGTTTAATATACATATTCCTCTTTGGTATCAGTTCCATCGGGCATAATGGTACAAACTTTTTTTTTATGAATGAGGTACTGGAAGCGATGTCAAGGTCCAGTTAGTTTTTTGCCATAGAACGGTATATTTTGTTTATTGAGGTGTCACGGGATGGTATTTCGATTTCTCGCTATGTATCTATTTGGGGATTTCACCCGGGTAATATGTAATCGGTATCCCCATCGATGTGTAGGGTTGACTTTATCTAAAATAAACAAACGTAACCGAGATGTTGATCACATTGAATGATCAATGAAAAATAACGTCTACGTCCCCGTAGAACGTTCGGTCCCGTTTCCTGGCAATATCGATCGTGAAATTTTCCATGCATTTCTGAGTACCACAACATCTATCCGGACGTAAGAAAACAATTATATTTTTTTTTACTCAAGCCAAAATCCAACTGACCCCAAGGGCCTTACAGGCAACAATTTTGCCCATCTGGGCTACAGGCAGGCAGCCCTTGCTGATAAACCGAAAACAACGCTTCGCGCCCCCATCGATTCGGCTTGCGTGAGGGTAACGAAAGTCGAGGTCAGTCCCACGCTTTCGAAAAGCTATCTAAAGAGACAGGGCGATGCGCTGGAAAGCGTGCTCGTTGACGAGAACCAGACGGATCTCCAACACCAGCGCGGTCAAGTAGGGTTTACTTCGCGAAAGGCAAACGACACGTGTTTCTCGGACCCTTCGTTTCTTCGTTATTTTACAACGTTCCATAAAACGAAATACCACCCTGCAGTCCCTCGCTGAATTGTAGGAGGTACAACGTTAAAAATAGGATAATGATTTGGATTGCCGGTCTATCCCTTCTACGTCGTATTGTCTGAGTGCAAAATGTTTGTTTGGAAATATTTTCATTCCTTCAGGTTATAATTTCTTAGAAACATGGTCCTGTGTGTCATACACAATGTTGTACCATTTCAATTATATTATTACCAACTCTCTCTCTCTCTCTCTCTCTCTCTCTCTCTCTCCCCCCCCCTCTCTCCCTCTCCCTCTCTCCCTCCCTCCCTCCCTCCCCCTCCCTCCCCCCCCCCCCTCTCTCTCTCTCTCTCTCTCTCTCCAGACAGTATTATAGATTTTCAAGAAGGGTCATTCCACGCGAATTACAAAATTTTCAAGATTGTGGAAATTTACATTTTTTCATTAAATTATAACTGTTGAACAAAGAGACAGGTAAGAATGAGCTTTTGAACAATTGAACATTGTTTTAAGCAAATGCAATTTTATACTAGCAGGGCACTATTTAAAAATTGGAAGAAAATGAGGATACAGCCCTACTTGTGCTCTTTATGATCACGTTTTCAGAAACGCGGACACTTTAAAATTGGTCGCATGAAAATTAATTGAATGTGACGCTGCGTTGCCCAGCAACGGCTCGACAGACTGAGCCGTGCGTGCTACAATATACAACTATCTATTTCTTTCATTCCTAACCTTGAGTGGCCTTGAAAGTCATAGTACACCATACGGTTGAATTTGTTTTGACATTTATACACTTTCATATCGGGTAATGAAATATGTAGCATTCCATTTTAAAAACTGAAGGTCACCTTCGGTTCACGGAAAATATCGCGAACACCAAAAGATGACATACCGTATTATGTTGGATATAAAGAATATTAAAAGTTTTCCTTTTTCAGTTTTTGTCAAATTCTTACCATTCGTGAGAACCCTACATAACAATATCAGGTATAGCCATTTGACCGCTGTTAATACCGCGCGGCTAAGCTAGTGCAGCCGGTATTGGGCGACGCAGCGTTACATTCAATTCAATTTCATGCGACCAATTTTAAAGTGTCCGCGTTTCTGAAAACGTGATCATAAAGAGCACAACTAGGGCTGTATCCTCATTTTTTCAAATTTTGAAATAGCGCCCTGCTGGTATAAAATTGTATTTCTTTAAAGCAATTGCAGAATAAATGGTCTAAAATTTCTTTTTTTTAAGTGACATAATTTTTATTAGGTACTCTTACTTCCCCAGTGTAAGCACCCACAAGCTTATTCTTACCTTTCTCTTAGTTCAACAGTTATAATTTAATGAAAAAAAATCAATTTCCACGATCTTGAAAATTTTGAAAAATTCTTTGAAATACGTTTATGTATCACTAAAGACTACAACATATGCAAGTTTCACAAAAATTTCAAATGGTACTCCGAAAAGTGTCCGATTTCGCGTTGAATGACCCAGGATTGAAATGCGAAAAGTATTCTTTTCACACGCGGTCAAGTGCATGCGTGCCTGCATACAGACACAGCAGCGTATCGCAGCGCAGTCTGCTTGTGGCTGCCTTCGCTTGCGAGTAGCGGAGACGGTTGTGCAGATGTTGCGTGTGAAAAGAAAACGGGCCAAAAGTGCATGTCCTTCGGTTTGCGTAGCGAGGGAATCACGTTGTCTAAGAGGAACATTTGTATCAAGCTACGTCCCTCTTTGTATCGCGAAGATAAATTAGAATGATATTCACAGTAATGCAATAATAATAATATTTTCATAAATAAAGCATCGTAACATATGTGATGTTTCCCTAATGATAAATGACACCAAACACGATATAATTTAGATAACACATATTTAGTGGTAATACGCGTCGGCCGCAGAGAAGGACTGCGAATGAAAAAGATGGGGACAATCGGCAGTCCTTTCTTCCACTCGCTCTCCTCTCCAACGTTCGAGGCTGTCGACAAATTTTTACAAATATAGGAAGTACGGTAAAATCTCGATTAGGGTTAAAAATTGTGACTATGTATCGTTAATGTTAATTTTTATCACCCCTAGTTAGAGTGGTCCCCCTTGGAACCAGTGAAGCGTATAATATGGCACGAGCGCCGATCGTGCCATACCCGATCCGAATTCCGAAATCGAAAATCGGTGAGAGACAACACTGATGCAAACGAGGTTCGCGATAAAAATTATTTTATTTTTGGTTCTTTTTTAATCAATTTTTTACCAACATATTTGTGACGATTTTTCCGATTAAAATGGCACCAAACACGATATGGTTTGGAAAATTATATAAGTATATATGATTCATATCCATGATAAGTAACCAAAAATAAAAAAGTTTGTTGTGTCTTTTTGCGAACAAATATATAACTTTATTAGACTGCACCAGAGCTGTTTCGAGACTCGAAACATTCGAGTAGCTTGAAGTTCGAACCGAGCGGGACTCGGTTTTTCGAGCCGAGCCGAGACTCGAACGGTTTCGGGTAGCTCGAATGTGTTCCGGGTAGCTCGATTTTTTCGAGCCGCTCGAATGTGTTTCGGGTAGCTCGATTATTTCGAGCCGCTCGAATCTGTTTCGTTTAGCTCGATTTTTTCAAGCAGCTCGTATGTTTCGGGTAACTCGAATGTTTCGAGCCACCCGAATATACTTATTTTAGGTAGTCGACTGTATGGTGCAGTGTGCTAGCTTGGTATAGCTGGAACGTTTTGTAGGCACCGAATATAAATTAAGTTAGATGTATAATATGAGATGTATAGATATGAAAACTATATCAAGTTATTTAACCCTAAGTTCTCGCAGGAAAGAAGTCGACTCAACATCAGAGAGAATTTGAACTTAAACTTGAATAAGTTTGAAAATATCCTGAATGTGATTAAATTTTTCAAAGAGATAAATTCGCTTGATCTCTTGTAATGGAGCACTAGGTAGCTCTATATATGGTCGAATTATGTTGTGATTTATATTTTACACCTTCTGGGAAACCAGATTCAATCCAATTACTGCTCTCGGGGATATAATAAAGTGAACAGGGGATATAGTAAAGTTTATTTCGTATGCAAGAACAAAAGTGACAAAAGTGAAAACATATATGAGAATATATTATTATTATTATTATTATTATCATAATAATATCAACGGGACAAGATCCCATAATTTAAAAGTACATAAACAACAACGCATTACAAAGAATAGTACTTATTGCACAGAATTATCATCAAAGATGCCACACGACAGACTGTATAACGAGGAACGGAACGAACTGCGAGAACAATTAAAAGAGTCAATGTCATAGTATAATATATTGTATTATATACAGTAACATTCACGCAATCGCTAAACTATATACATACACTATTTACATGCTATACTACATTCAAATATATACATACAACATCAACGATGCCGGGAATGTTCTTCGATGGACAAGATTATTTGGGTGGGGGACACCTACACATGTGATGCGTGATGCATGATGCACACATTACCACCACTCCTGTAGGTGTTCCCCCACCCAAATAATCTTGTCCATCGAAGAACATTCCCGGCATCGTTGATGTTGTATGTATATATTTTAATGTAGTATAGCATGTAAATAGTGTATGTATATAGTTTAGCGTTTGCGTGAATGTTACTGTATATAATACAATATATTATACTATGACATTGACTCTTTTAATTGTTCTCGCAGTTCGTTCCGTTCCTCGTTATACAGTCTGTCGTGTGGCATCTTTGATGATAATTCTGTGCAATAAGTACTATTCTTTGTAATGCGTTGTTGTTTATGTACTTTTAAATTATGGGATCTTGTCCCGTTGATATTATTATGATAATAATAATAATAATAATAATATATTCTCATATATGTTTTCACTTTTGTCACTTTTGTTCTTGCATACGAAATAAACTTTACTATATCCCCTGTTCACTTTATTATATCCCCGAGAGCAGTAATTGGATTGAATCTGGTTTCCCAGAAGGTGTAAAATATAAATCACAACATAATTCGACCATATATAGAGCTACCTAGTGCTCCATTACAAGAGATCAAGCGAATTTATCTCTTTGAAAAATTTAATCACATTCAGGATATTTTCAAACTTATTCAAGTTTAAGTTCAAATTCTCTCTGATGTTGAGTCGACTTCTTTCCTGCGAGAACTTAGGGTTAAATAACTTGATATAGTTTTCATATCTATACATCTCATATTATACATCTAACTTAATTTATATTCGGTGCCTACAAAACGTTCCAGCTATACCAAGCTAGCACACTGCACCATACAGTCGACTACCTAAAATAAGTATATTCGGGTGGTTCGAAACATTCGAGTTACCCGAAACATACGAGCTGCTTGAAAAAATCGAGCTAAACGAAACAGATTCGAGCGGCTCGAAATAATCGAGCTACCCGAAACACATTCGAGCGGCTCGAAAAAATCGAGCTACCCGGAACACATTCGAGCTACCCGAAACATTCGGGTTACCCGAAACCGTTCGAGTCTCGGCTCGGCTCGGACATTCGAGTCTCGATACAGCTCTAGACTGCACATAACGAGTATATCAATTGTCAGGTACACCTCTATTGTTCGACTGCTCTGTGTCTCTCTCGTTCGTACGATCCTTCTGCTCCCTCTCTTTCTCTACCATGCCTTATCATTCGCTCTCCATTCCCTCTCTCTCTCTCTCTCTCTCTCTCTCTCTCTGTCTCTCTCTCTCTATTCTCGCCGCATTCATACAAACACACTCTACAAGTTTTAATTTTAAATTTTGATTGCGTTAGTATTGTCTCAGACGCACACAGGTATTTAAACTTACTTCGTTCCAAGGCTTTCGCTTTCATCGAGACTTTACTGTACTATATCTTCTTTTACTATGCCTGCTTTTCTTTTCTAATGTATGTTTTTCTTATTTCTATGTATGTACCACGTGTTACTGATTATTGACCCTTTACGTGCAGGCAACGATTGAAAACAGCAGCGTGCCTCACGGTAGGTCAGGGCACCGTGGCGGAAGCAGGTACGCGTGCAGGAACCTCGTACGACGAAACTGCTGCGTCTGATTTTCTTACGGACAGAATACACGAAGAAGACGTAGGAAATTTTCAAGACTTCCCAATTATCGAAGGAATTGTGGAACAAGTACATTTCGATAGGGACGCGGAAGATATTTTAGAAGAAATACATTTCAACGCGGCCGAAGAGGAAATTGTGGAACAAGTACATTTCGAGTCGAACGAAGAAGAAATTGTACATGAAATAGATTTGGACACAGACAGGGATGAGATACATTCCGTAAGAGACATCAACGAAGAAACGACTCAAGATATTGGAAGTGATGCCGATTACTGGGTGGTAGAAAATGCAGAACCAGAACAGCCGGAAAATCCAATTTCAGAAGGAATAGACTTCGTTGATTTTCCGTATGTTTTCGAACAAATAAAAAATCTTGGAAAACATTCGACTATTGGCTGTGGCATCGAACATTTTGAAATAATTAGATGTCAACGGAATGGACTAGAAAATGTGTATTATGTAGAGTGCAAAATGTGCAAATACACAGAGTACATATCCTGTCTTCGGAAGAGTGATGCCACTATGGATATCAACCGCGCCGTTGTTTCCGCAACAATGATGACGGGCGGCGGATATAATCAACTGGAGGACATACTGACTGCCGTGAACGTGTCCTGTATGACGAAAAGGATCTACGAGAAATGTCAGAATGACCTAATCGATGCCCTCGAAGTGGCCGCACAACGCGAAATGGAAGATGCTGGAAAAGAGGAAAAAGCATTAGCTATATCAAGAGGCGACGTACATGCAGAATCCAATCTACCGTTTATCCCAGTTGTCGCGGATGGCAGCTGGATGAAAAGGTCCTACCGCGGAGGAGATTACAATTCTCTCTCTGGCGTAGGAGCCATCGTGGGATACCACACGAAGAAAGTGCTGTACATCAGCGTGAAGAATAAATTCTGCATGACTTGCCAAATAGCAGGTACGAAGAAGGAAGAACCGCGCGAGCATCGTTGCTTCAAGAACTGGGGTCGTAATCAGAGTTCAACTGGCATGGAGAGTGTTGCTATTGTCGAAGGCTTCAATTGCAGCATAGATATGCACGGCCTAATATACTCTATATTAGTTGCCGATGGCGATAGCAGTGTATACAAGAAGATATTGGACAGTGATCCATATAAAAACTACCAGGTGCAGGTACGAAAAATAGAATGCACCAATCACCTGCTACGCAATTTCAGTAAAAAAATAAACGAAATCGCAACAAAAGGCCGCGATAAAGACCTAAGAGCTGTCATAAAGAATAATTCTCTCCGCCTGCGTACTGGAATAAAGAAAGCTGCAGAATACCGGTTGCAAGAAGAAATAACACTCGAGGAACGAATAAGAAATTTGAAGGAAGACTTGAGGAATGTACCGAGTCACGTTTTCGGTGAACACAAGGAGTGTCAGAAGTTAGCATACTTCTGTAAGAAATACTCTGATCCAAACAGAGAGGACTACGTACCAAGGTTGAGAGAAGCTGGTATTTATCAGAGTATCGAAGAAGCGATGCAGCCACTTTTCCCTAAAGCTGACAGTTTGCTGCACGGTCTAAATAACAATGCTGTTGAAAGTTTTAATAATATCATTGCCAAATTCATCGGAGGCAAAAGGATAAACTTTGGACGAGGGGGCTCGTATCAGGGCAGAGTCACCGCTGCAGTTGTCCAATATAATACAAAAGAGGCGTTTAGCAGATTGAGTACGGCAATGGATAAAGAGCCACCAACCATGGTAAGAAAGCTGGAAGGACGTCGGAAGCGTGCAGCAGAAAAAGCAAGGGAATATAAAAAAGAAGCGAAAGCATCCTCCTTCCGAAATAAAAAACAATCGTGCGACCAGGATTACGGCCCTAACGCAGACAAACCAGATATGGAAGAGACAGTATACTCTTCCGAGTGTAAATGGCACGCGGCTATACTCCATGACTGGCAAAGGATGCGATGCGAGATCGAAGAGGAAACTCGCAATCAGGCGAATAGCGAAAAGTGGATTAGTTATACAAAAAAATTATTAACTGCATCCAATTTCGGCAAGGTATGCCGATTACGAAACACTACACCACGGGCAAATACTGTGAAGAGTATAATGTACCCGCAACTTCCAAATTTGTCTGCTCTCCAGTACGGAAGGGAAAATGAGGCAAACGCCTTGAGACAAATGGAAGAAGAATTAGGAATCCATATTCTACCATGTGGCCTCTTCATCGATGACACTGTGCCTTACTTAAGTGCAACTCCTGACGGCCTCGTGGACCATGATAAAATCGTCGAAGTAAAGTGTCCTGAATCGGCCAAGGATTTATCACCTGCTGAAGCAATAAAGCAACTTGGTAATATACGGCGTATTTTCAAGGGTAATGAAATGAATAAAAATCATCATTACTATTATCAAGTGCAAGGACAATTGCACATAACGAAAAGGCAACGGGCCTATTTTTGTTTATGGACGCCGAAAGGAATAAAGGTTACAACAGTAACGAGAGATGATCGATTCTGGGCAACAGAGATGGAAGACAAACTGAGCAAGTTCTATGAAGACTGCATGTTGCCAGAAATTATAGATAGCAGATACAATCGACAACAGCCGATTAGGGAACCTCCGTATATACAAAAAGGAGGAGCAGGTACGAGTACACAAGAAAGTACATAAAACGATGGATGAAAACATCACGATAGCAGCGGCGAGTGCATACAGCGCATGTGAAGAGCTGTGGAATAAACAATTGCAATCCAAAGTCACTAATGCACCGGCGAGTGCATCCAGCGCATGTGAAGAGCTGTGGAATAAACAATTGCAATCCAAAGTCACTAATGCACCGGCGAGTGCATCCAGCGCATCTGAAGAGCTGTGGAATAAACAATTGCAATCCAAAGTCACTAATGCACCGGCGAGTGCATCCAGCGCATGTGAAGAGCTGTGGAATAAACAATTGCAATCCAAAGTCACTAATGCACCGGCGAGTGCATCCAGCGCATGTGAAGAGCTGTGGAATAAACAATTGCAATCCAAAGTTACTAATGCACCGGCGAGTGCATCCAGCGCATGTGAAGAGCTGTGGAATAAACAATTGCAATCCAAAGTCACTAATGCACCGGCGAGTGCATCCAGCGCATGTGAAGAGCTGTGGAATAAACAATTGCAATCCAAAGTCACTAATGCACCGGCGAGTGCATCCAGCGCATGTGAAGAGCTGTGGAATAAACAATTGCAATCCAAAGTCACTAATGCACCGGCGAGTGCATCCAGCGCATATGAAGAGCTGTGGAATAAACAATTGTAATCCAAAGTCACTAATACACCGGCGAGTACATCCAGCGCATATGAAGAGCTGTCGAATAAGCAGTTTACAAAGCGCAGGCACCACCTGAGCAACATGGAGGCGCCTGGAGTGCGCAGAGTTACTGAGCTGCGACGAAGGGAGTTCGAGGGCGAATATCGTCGCAGAATGGCCGAATTCCCTATGAGAGAGAGCCCCGAAGAGTGGAGTTGTTTAGACAGGATGGGTCGTTCGCCGACCAAAGATCCAGGAAGTCTCTCGCTCGAAGAGAGAGTTTGAAGTTCTGAATGAAAAGTCTGAAGATTAGTCTAAGCTAATCTACTGGACTGGGCTGCGGAGGCTACCTTCGTAGCCCAGCTCTCTGTTTCTTTAAAGTGTTTCAGAGAGCACGAAACCCCACGACGAGGGACAAGGTGTCGGGGGACTGCCGCCGCGGCCTGGATACGCGTTCCCGAATTCCCCGTCTGTGCTACGACTGAGTAGCAGTCCGCAGTGGAGCGCGGACATACGTGGAACCGCTTCTCTAGCCCTGTTGGCGTGGATCTTGGCTTCTCCCCGGTTTGTACAAACCAAGAGGTCCGCCTCAACAGGGTGGACAGCAGCCGGGAAATGGCATCTCCAACCACCAGTCGGACAAGCGGTGCGATTGCTTGGATCGGCTGGAGGAGATGTCGCGGAGACGGGAGCGTTAACAGGACGCACAGGACGGTCCCCTGGGTCAGCACCAGAAGCCACGAAGAGGAATGGGGCCATCTGAAAGCCAAGGCCTGAAAGAGGGAGAAGAGGACAAGAAGTCCAGAAGAAAGACAATGCAGACGAGCTGGGGTACTGGGCAGATTGATCGGGGAACGGGCCGATAACATGCTCATGAGCTGTGATCCCCTGTTATCGGTTCCGTCCCGCCTTTCCGTCTTCCCGGTTCTTTCAGCTCCAACGGATTCTCTCAAATGAAAGTAAATGTTAATGTTTCTCCGTCTCTTTTGCATGGAATCCGGAGCCGTGAAGGGATTGAAGTGTCAAGCTCGTACGGCTACCGGAAGGACATCGAGGATGAGTCCTTGGAGGAGAGGGTCGACCGCGACCAAGGATTCGACGAGGAGGAGGGAACGTCGCCGAAGCAGTGGAAACGTCGTCGGACGTACTTCTGGAGGAGGCTGCCAGCAAACGAGGCAGCGCTGGAGTCTGCACGGGGTTCCGGAGGCTGCACGAAGGAGGATGCAGCGTTGGAGCATTGAAGTCGACGTGGGACGTTCCAGATTGGAGTTCCAGGGACGTCGCGGGACAGGGACCAGGGGCGTTTCGTCGAGGGAGAATTAGAAGCCCTGCGGTACCCGTGTCTGGCTGCTGGACCCGGAGCTCTCCGTGGATTTCGTCGTGGGATACACGGAAGAGGAAAGCGCCCGGAGCTCCCCGTGGATTTCGTCGTGGGACTAAGAGTCGCAGGGTTCCAGCAACGTCGTGGGACAAGGAGCTGCGGAGTTCCAGAGACGTCGTGGGACAGGAAGCTGCAGAGTTCTAGAGACGTCGTGAGACCAGAAGTTGGAGCGTTTCGTCGTGGCAGATCGAGAAGTCCGGTTGTACCCACGCCTTGCTCAGGGTTTTTCCGTGGTTTTCCCCTGAGCGAGAAGGCAAATGCCGAGGCGGATGTCTGAAGAAGCCACGGGGCTGCACGACCACTTCTTCAGCCAGGGGTACGAAGATTCCGAAGAGGATTCAATGCGGCCGAGACGTCCGCTCTTCCAGAGGGGAGAGCAATGTTGCGACCACCGGGTATAGGCCCATGCATAGCCTGCTGGTGCTCGTAGCTGAAGATAGAAGAAGGTCGACCACCTTCGAGAGGACGATCGGGACGACGTCATCGACATCGGCCTGCGATGGTAACGCCCGACAGTGGGGCACGCGGGAAGGATTCGCGGAAAAAGTCTCATAACTTCGGTGTTTCCCAATATTTTTTAGTACTTTTTTTTATATTATTTGTTAATAACCAACGGTTATATGGGCAGGAACATTAAAATAATTGAAGCATCTTTAACAAATAAAATCGTAATAAACCCCGTAAACATTGTGTTTCATAATTATTTAAACATCCAGTTCAGAATCTGTTCATGAAATCCGCTACTGAAAATGCGCAGGCTGGATGCGCGTGATTATTATGTGGTCAGCTCTTCGAAGTGACAGAAAATATAACCTAAGTATATGCTATATGACAACAAATGTTTAGTGGCTATTTCGTTCTTTTACGAAACATTTGTGAACTTTTTATCCCCGTTTCAAAACATTATTATTACGCCACAACAGTATCTTTAGGAAATCGGGTATAGCATATAGGTTATATTTTCTGTCACTTCGTGGAACCGACCACATAATAATCACGCGCATCCAGCCTGCGCATTTTCAATAGCGGATTTCACGAACGGATTTTCTGTCTTCGAAGTGACAGAAAATATAACCTAATTGCTATACTCGATTTCCTAAAGATGCTGTTGCGGCGTAATAATGTTTTGGAAGGATGCTAAAATGTTCACAAATGTTTCGTAAAAGAATGAAATAGCCACTAAACATTTGTTGTCATATAGCATATAGGTTATATTTTCTGACACTTCGTGGAACCGACCACATAATAATCACGCGCATCCAGCCTGCGCATTTTCAGTAGCGGATTTCACGAACGGATTTTCTCTCCTCGAAGTGACAGAAAATATAACCTAATTGCTATACTCGATTTCCTAAAGATGCTGTTGCGGCGTAATAATAATGTTTTGGAAGGATGCTAAAATGTTCACAAATGTTTCGTAAAAGAATGAAATAGCCACTAAACATTTGTTGTCATATAGCATATAGGTTATATTTTCTGTCACTTCGAGGAGCCGACCATATAATAATCACGCGCATCCAGCCTGCGCATTTTCACTAGTCCAATTCAACATCCAACACAATTTTATATATAATGTTTGTTCATAACTGTTTTCTGCATAGGACGTGTAATAAGTGTATTTCATGTTCTGTTTCGTTGCTTTGCTAATAAAAAAATGTCTAACCTAACAAACATCATTTTTTGGGGACATCCCCTCATTTATTTTCCGTTTTCACTCATATTTCCTTACTGCTAACGTAGAATATTGTAGCAAAAGCACATTTTAAGTAATTAAAATGTGCAATGAATTTCCTACGTTTGCAGTACCAGCCGACTTTCCGTTTAAATTTTTATAAGTACAACGCAACAGCTGAGAATTTCTTTCCTTATTCAGAATAGAATACGGAAATAGCAAACAGCTCTCTCTCGCGTGCATCAGGCAGCGGCGTATCTATGGGTAATACCATTTCAGTGTAGAAAAAACCTGCTGTAATACCGACCTGCCGAATCGGCCAGACCACGTGACGTGTCTACCCCCTTAATTCGGGAGTATTCTGACTGTTTCCACATACCTGGCGAGTCTTTGGGTTTTACGACAGTCACCGAACATCGGATACCGACAGTTGACAATCGACCCATAAACCGACGACAATACCTATTTCCCCCTGTGCATAAGGACGAAATTAAACGTCAAGTAAATACGTTGTTAGAAACTGGAATAATAAAACCATCGAAATCTGCTTATAATATCCCCGTCTGCATTGTTCCAAAGAAACCGGATAGTAAGGGGAACAAACTTTGGAGAATGGTTTTAGATTTTCGGGACGTAAACGAGAAAACTATAAGTGATGCCTATCCTATACCCAACATAGTGGAAATTCTTGATCAATTGGGTAGCGCTAAGTATTTTTCAATATTTGATTTGGCATAGGGTTTCCATCAGATCCGCATGCACCCTGAGGACAGTCATAAGACTGCTTTTACAACACCTCATGGTCATTATGAGTTTGAAAGGATGCCGTTCGGCTTAAAAAATGCACTGGCAACCTTTCAAAGGTTAATGGAGAGGGTCTTAACAGGTCTGCAGGGTAATGAAATGTTTGTCTATTTAGATGACATTGTCATATATTCGAGTTCTTTACGTAAGCATGAAATCAAGTTTCGTAAATTGATGGAAAGGTTACGACAGGCGAATTTAAAATTACAACCGGATAAATGCGAGTTTTTGCGAACAGAAGTCTGTTATTTAGGACATATAATTAGTGCAGATGGTGTTTGACCTGATCCGGCGAAAGTAAATGCAGTAAGGAATTTTCCAATTCCAAGAAATGCAAAAAATGTAAAACAATTTCTTGGATTGGCGGGTTATTATCGTCGATTCATTCAAAATTTTTCCAACATTTCAAAGCCATTAACTAATTTACTAAAAAAGGATGAACCGTTCCGATGGACTGAAAGACAGTGTGAAGCTTTTGAAATTTTACGTGATAAATTATGCGAAGAACCCGTTTTGCAGTATCCTGATTTCAACCAACCTTTCGTACTGACAACCGATGCTTCAGATTTTGCAATAGGGGGTATTTTGAGTCAAGGTTCGATCGGAAAAGATAAACCAATAGCATATGCATCACGGGTATTAAATAGCGCAGAGTTAAATTATCCTACGATACAAAAGGAGTTGTTAGCAATGGTATATTGTGTGCAACATTTTCGGCCATATTTGTATAGTAGAAAATTTACGTTTGTAACTGACCATAAGCCACTCACCTGGCTGCATTCCGTGAAAGACCCAACTTTGAGACTAATGAGGTGGAGGTTAAAACTTGCTGAATATGAGTATGACATCTTATATAAGGCTGGGAACACAAATGTGAATGCAGATACATTATCACGGAATCCACCGAAGGAATTCGTACAAGGGACACTATATCCAATTAAGGTAGGCGAATGGGACGATATAGTTTCTGAATCCGAGGATGAGGAGATAGAACAAAGAAATAGGAATCCAGTAACATTAAGGACACCGCCACCGCAGACTACACAGATGATGGGAGAAAAAGAACCGATTGTTGCACAACCGAATTTGAGTACACGGAGTCAACGGAATCAGGACCCTGATGGGTCCGTGCCTTTCACAGAAAAAGAGCTACGGCAACGACCTTTTGAACGCCATGGGGTTGAAGCACAGGTTCATAGAGACCCTTCACCGAGTTCAGGTTCTTCGGCCGCCGAAGGGGCTACGACACCTGATTTTGAGGACATTCCTTTGGCGTTACGTTTGGAAATGCGAGGATCGACAACGGAAGAGATTGGGAATTCGACATCGGCCTTGGAACTTAACAGGAATCAAATCACTTCTACTGGTAAACCACCGTTAATATCAACTCCTGCAAATAGGCCAACTGGAAGAGCCATATCTCCGGAATTGGAAAACAATATGATGGTGCAGGATATTTTTGAATCTGAAGAAGATGAATCCGATAGCAGCAGTGAAAGTGGAGCCGAGAGTGTTGATTTTGATAAAATAATCAAGGACCAAGAATTTGCAGATACAAGAGAAACAAGATCAATCCGTAATATTATTTTAAATCAATGGGATAAGCTTTTTATGAGAAAGGACAACTCAATGTATTTTCTTACTGTCAAAGGCGACCCAATAGATGACGGAGCGCAACAATTCACAATACGGAAGGAAATACCTAGGTTGGACAGTCCACAAATTGGAGATGCTATTTTTATTAAAAAGGGAAAGAAGTACCATGTAGCGATAATTTGTAAGTCATCGAATGAAGACAAGCTAACTAAGGAAGCATTAGCAAAAGCTTTCTCCGAATTAAATAGACAACTGAGTATTCATCCATGTGAAACAATAGGAATTGCGAAATTTAAGGAGATTGATGGGATAACTTGGCAGGAAGTAATAATGTTATTGCGTAATTCCATCACACAGAAGCGCATTAAAATAATCGTTTGCCATGGGACGGTCGAGGAACCGGAGGATCATCGGCGAACGAACATCATTGAAGAGGCACATTGCTCTGCCGTGGGTGGACATAAGGGGATCACCAAGACCTACAATCGAATTCGACAGAGGTTCTACTGGGAAAATCTCAGGGTTGATGTGCAGACATTTGTGCGTAACTGCATTAGGTGTCAATAAAAGAAGGTGACCCGCAATAAAACTAAGCAGCCGATGGTCATCACGGATACTCCGGACGCGGCTTTCGAAAAGGTGTCCATGGATATGGTAGGCCCCTTACCAAGGACGACAAATGGGAACGAGTACCTGCTCACCCTGCAGGATAACTTGACCAAGTTTTCCCTCGCTATACCTATGAAATCAGCGACTGCGGTGAGTGTAACTAGGGCCCTCGTCAAGCATTTCTATAGTATATTCGGACCACCTAAGGCTATATTGTCAGACAGAGGTACAAATTTTACAAGCTTATTGTTAAAAAATTTATCCAAATATTTCCGCATTACTCGATATTTAACAACTGCTTTCCACCCGCAATCCAATGGTTCGCTTGAGCGATCTCATGCAGTTCTTGTTGAATATATCAAGCAATATGTAGACAGTCGACATGAGTGGGACGAATTTCCCGAGTTAGCGACATTTTCGTAATAATACTAGTGTACACGAGGGTACTGGTTTCACTCCGTATGAATTGGTGTTTGGGAAAATTGCGAGACAACCGTCCAGTGAACCTTATAACGAAAGTAATATGCGAACTTATGGGGATTATTTAGTTGAATTGATTCACACAATGCATGACGTACGACTTTTAGCGCGCAAAAACTTAATTAAGGCTAAGGAAAAATCCAAATCATATTATGATCGTAGAATCAATCCACAACATTTTCAGGTAAATGACTCAGTATTTCTATTAAAGGAACCTAAGAAGGGAAAATTGTCCGAGAATTATTCCGGGCCCTACAAAATAAGCGAAGTTTTAGGAAACCATAATATTAAAATTTTCGTTAATGGGAAACCTCGCGTAGTACATGCAAATAAATTGAAATTAGCCCATGTTCCATAAGTTCTGGAGACACTAAAATTCGTGCGATATCTATAGAAGTGTATATTTACTTTCTTTAAGTATACTTCTGTTCATTTAGAATATTGTATATGCACGTATTTGTGTAATGCGTATATGTGTGGTGTATGTTTCTATGTACGAAGTATGGGTTTATTTATTGTATGAACATTAAGGATAATAAGTTGTTATGTTTTGTATGAGTGCATTAAGCGTATATTGACGTACTTGTACGTTTAGTTTGTTTTCTTATATATTTTCGTTTCAGTGTGATTCTTTACTTAAGTATACTGTGTTTTGTGTGTTACTGATATTTGTGTTTTAGCGTATTACTTATTTTAGTATATTCAGTATTTCTGTCGTTTCTGTAAGACACTTCTTCTCTATCAAACACATGAGCCTTTCAATCTAATGTGTTTGGTCTAAGGGGGAAGGTGTTACGTGCGTAACGAATGGCCAGGTCAGGGAAAGTTTTAGTGAAAAAAATCCAGATGTAGACCAGGCATTTTAGAAAACAACTAAGGCGCAGACCTCCCCCGAGCTCGGCGCGCTCATCTGGTGAGGGACTAGGCAGTAACCCTTAGGCACAAGAGCGGTCCTCGAAATCGTGACATGCAAGGATTTTCAAGGCTTACGCTGTAATGTCTTTCCGCCGATGCCAATGTCTGGACTTCGTCAGCGATGTACTTTGGATCGTGGGAATGTTTGGGCCTGTCCTCCATCTTGGCCATTCGAGGGTAGAGGGTGAAACCTCCATACCCAGCATTTTTGAGATGAGGAGTTGCTTGGCGCGGAGAGTCAGTTGACATTCAGACTTCAAGCAAGCAAGTTCACTCGGATAACATAATTATTCGTGCTACCGAAGTCCCTATCCCAATTGTAAATGACTTAAATGTCATGACATAAAAAAAGGGACACCATTTTATTAATAAAAGAATTATATAAACAGATATCTAATTGTTATAATTCGTAACAATGGAAAAGAATCAAAAGACTGTAAGTGAGAATAGTATTATATTTTTTATTGACTCTGGCTGTACAGATCACTTGGTAAAAGAGAAGGATTGTTTCTCAGAATTAATAATATTAAAGGAACCAATAAAAATCGCGATTGCAAAGGATAAGTATTACTTAGAAGCAAAAGGAATAGGAACTATTAATGTACTAAGTCAAGCAGGTGGAAAAAAATTTAAATGTAAGATTCAAAATGTATTATATGTGCCTAAGTTGAGAAGAAATCTTTTATCAGTTAAAAAATTAGAAATGTCAAATATAAAATTAGTATTTGAAAATGGTCAAGTGCAATTAATGAAAAATAAGAATACAATAGGTGTGGGATATAGAGATAATTTATATGAGATTAATTTTAAAGTAGTAAAAACTGAATGCCTAAATGTAGAAGATGAAAGTGAATCAGCAACATTGTGGCATAGGAGATATGGTCACATTGGTTATACAAGTTTAAGTAAACTGATAAAAGAAAATATGGTTGATGGCATTAGTGATGTAAAATTAAATAGCGTTGAGACATGCGAAGCGTGTATAAAAGGAAAGATGACTAGGGCAGTATTTGGAACAAGAAATATGAGTAGGAGAGTATTAGAGATTGTGCACTCTGATGTATGCGGGCCAATAACTCCGATGTCGCATGATGGCTGTAGATATTTTGTAACATTTATTGATGGCTATTCTAGATTCGTTTGCGTTTACATGATTAAAACCAAAGATGAAGTTTTTGATAAGTTTAAGGAGTATGTTCAGATGGCACAGGCAATGTTTAACCAAAGAGTATCTGTGTTGAGTTGTGATAATGGAGGAGAATATACTTCAAACAAATTTAGAATACGAGGGGGTACCCAAAAGAAACCGAACTTATTTTGTTTTAATTTATTTATTTAATTTTGAAACAAAAAACCTTCAATCCCCTTCAAAGTACTCTCCGCTGGCACTAATACACTTGTCTAATCTTTTATTCCATTGTTCAAAACAGTTTGTAAATTCGTCTTCTGTGATGCTCGACAGCGCCGCCGTCGTTTTCTTTTTCACCTCAGCAACGTCTGCAAAACGCTTTCCTTTCATGTTTGTTTTCATTCGCGGACATAAAAAAAAGTCACACGGGGCAAGGTCGGGTGAATGGGGGGGGGGGGGGGGGGGGCACAGGGGTCATGCCATTTTTGGTCAAAAATTGGCGCACAGACAGGGCTGTGTGAGCAGGGGCGTTATCGTGGTGGAAAAACCAGTCGCCCGACTGCCACAAATCAGGCCTCTTCCGCCGCAAACTGTTGCGCAATCTTTTCAAGACTTCCAGGTAGAAAGCCTGGTTAACTGTCTGACCCTGTGGAACAAACTCTGAATGGACGACTCCTCTCACATCGAAGAAACAAATCAGCATTGTTTTGACGTTTGATTTCACTTGACGAGCTTTTTTGGGGCGAGGCGAACTTGAAGTCTTCCACTGGCTTGATTGTTGCTTTGTTTCGGGGTCGTAACCGTAGCACCATGCCTCGTCACCTGTGATGACCTTGGAAAAAAAGTGTGGATCATTTCGGAACTCTTCTTTCAAAGCACAGCATACTTCCACGCGACCTTGTCTTTGTTCAGCAGTCAGCAGTCGAGGCACGAATTTGGCAGCCACCCTTTTCATCCCCAAATCTTCCGTTAAAATTCGCTGAACTGAACTCCAAGTCACTCCCGACAGTTCCACAACTTCTTCAATCGTCCGTCGTCGATTTTCCAGGATAATTTCGCGAATTTTTTCCACATTTTCATCGGTTCGTGCCGTGGAAGGACGACCAGAGCGAGGTTTGTCATCAATTGACATTTCACCACTTTTGAAACGGGAAAACCACTCAAACACTTGAGTTTTCCCAATAGCATCATCCTTGTAGGCCGTTTTTAACATTTCAAGAGTTTCTGTGCCAGTTTTTCCGAGCAAGAAGCAAAACTTTACGGCTGCGCGCTGTTCACGAGACTCAGCCATTGCAAAAATGACGAGCACACAAAACAACTGTTAGTAAAAAATTCACACAAGCCGAAAGGAACCTTCTTTACTGACGACACTCGGCTTGCTGACTCGGGAATGGTAGCTCTATACGCTCCTAGCGGCAAAACGCGGTACTACAAAAACTACGCCCACCACAACATCAGTTCGGTTTGTTTTGGGTACCCCCTCGTATATTGCAAAGAAAATGGAATAAGTATTGATTACACTGTTCCATACACACCTCAGCAAAACGGTAAAGCCGAACGATACAATAGGAACTTAGTGGATAAGGCAAGGTCAATGATTAGTGATGCAAACATTTCAAAGTAGTTTGGGAATGGGGTTATAAGGACAGCGGCATACATTGTAAATAGAAGTCCAAGTGCGAGTTTACCAGGCATCACACCAGCAGAAGTGTGGTACGGTAGGAAACCTAATGTTAATAATTTAAGAATTTTTGGTTCAGTTGCATATACACGTATACCGAAAGAATTAAGAAATAAATTTGATTTCAAGTCGGAAAAGTGTATATTCATAGGTTATGCCAAAAATGGTTATAGGCTATGGGACTTAACGAAAGGGAAGGTTATAATTTCAAGAGATACGTTGATAGATGAAAAATCTATGTACCAAAGTAGAAATAATGTACAAATAATATGTGAAAGCGAAAACAAAGATGAGGAAAACAATGTAAGGTTAGAGGTTACACCTCCAATAGTAGGATCTAATAGCAACGTGAATTCAGAAAGTGAAACAGAATATGAAAGTGTAGAAGAAAGAGAAGAAAGTTTAAATCAAGTAGAGTTAGAAAATAGAACTGAAAGTGAAAATAGGAGAGGAAAAAGAGACATAAGATTACCTTCAAAGCTCAAAGATTATGAAATGTATATGGCATGCGACGCTGTATCATTTGTTGAACAAGCTCCCCGATGTTTTAAAGAACTAAAGGATAGAGATGACAAGGAATTTTGGTTACAAGCAATGGATAGGGAAATAGAGTCCATAAATTTAGGTTTAGGTTTTTTATTCATTCCTTGTATTTTACATAAGAATCGGCGCTTCGAGACATCGTCTCATATTGCCCAACGAACATTACATCTCTACAGTCTTATTTCTCCCTTTTCTCACGAATCATACCGTCTCATTCATACTCTCTCTCTCATACCCTCACCTCTCCTCCACCCCCATCGTCTCTTACCGCTTCTTAAGGGGGTAGACACGTCACGTGGTCTGGCCGATTCGGCAGGTCGGTATTACAGCAGGTTTTTTCTACACTGAAATGGTATTACCCATAGATACGCCGCTGCCTGATGCACGCGAGAGGGAGCTATTTGCTATTTCCGTATTCTATTCTGAATAAGGAAAGAAATTCTCAGCTGTTGCGTTGTACTTATAAAAATTTAAACGGAAAGTCGGCTGGTACTGCAAACGTAGGAAATTCATTGCACATTTTAATTACTTAAAATGTGCTTATGCTACAATATTCTACGTTAGCAGTAAGGAAATATGAGTGAAAACGGAAAATAAATGAGGGGATGTCCCCAAAAAATGATGTTTGTTAGGTTAGACATTTTTTTATTAGCAAAGCAACGAAACAGAACATGAAATACACTTATTACACGTCCTATGCAGAAAACAGTTATGAACAAACATTATATATAAAATTGTGTTGGATGTTGAATTGGACTAGTGAAAATGCGCAGACTGGATGCGCGTGATTATTATATGGTCGGCTCCTCGAAGTGACAGAAAATATAACCTATATGCTATATGACAACAAATGTTTAGTGGCTATTTCATTCTTTTACGAAACATTTGTGAACATTTTAGCATCCTTCTAAAACATTATTATTACGCCGCAACAGCATCTTTAGGAAATCGAGTATAGCAATTAGGTTATATTTTCTGTCACTTCGAGGACAGAAAATCCGTTCGTGAAATCCGCTACTGAAAATGCGCAGGCTGGATGCGCGTGATTATTATGTGGTCGGTTCCACGAAGTGACAGAAAATATAACCAATATGCTATATGACAACAAATGTTTAGTGGCTATTTCATTCTTTACGAAACATTTGTGAACATTTTAGCATCCTTCCAAAACTTTATTATTACGCCGCAACAGCATCTTTAGGAAATCGAGTATAGCAATTAGGTTATATTTTCTGTCACTTCGAGGACAGAAAATCCGTTCGTGAAATCCGCTACTGAAAATGCGCAAGCTGGATGCGCGTGATTATTATATGGTCGGCTCCTCGAAGTGACAGAAAATATAACCTAAGTATATGCTATATGACAACAAATGTTTAGTAGCTATTTCATTCTTTTACGAAACATTTGTGAACATTTTAGCATCCTTCCAAAACATTATTACGCTGCAACAGCATCTTTAGGAAATCGAGTATAGAAATTAGGTTATATTTTCTGTCACTTCGAGGACAGAAAATCCGTTCGTGAAATCCGCTATTGAAAATGCGCAGGCTGGATGCGCGTGATTATTATGTGGTCGGTTCCTCGAAGTGACAGAAAATATGACCTATATGCTATACCCGATTTCCTGAAGATACTGTTACGGCGTAATAATAATGCTTCGGAAGGATGATAAAAAGTTCACAAATGTAGAGCAAAAGAATGAAGTAGCCGCTCTACATTTATTGTTTATTAATTTGCTTAATTATGGTCCGAATTATATCATTTTTGGGGCCAATTTGATCGAGAAAACATAAGGAATCGATTGACGTCACTTTCGCAAAGATCTGATTAGAAATTGCAGAACTTCAGATTCGTCACTGTTTAGTGTGCAACATTGTATAGCCCCGCTGGTTTCGAGCGTCGAAGCCCACAAAACTCAGCGAGACACATGATTGTTGGCAAGCATCGCATTTGACGATTCTAGCTAGCGAATCACCTCGTATAAATGCTAATAAACGATAGTGTGAATTACGCAAATGGTTAGGCTCGAATTATCGGGAAAGACCTACCCACCCCACTGTTTTGCTTTCTCGCTGCGAGCGAGGACCTTCGGGCCCGAGTAGACCACCCGTTGACAGCCGAGAGTAATAAAACGGACGGACCAGATAAAATGTTTATGTTTTTGATAACTGTTGATGAAAGTATTACCAATGGAGTTTTTAGGGTTTCTCGATGAAAATGATGCCAAACATGGAGCAATTCGGTCCATTTTTAGTGAACGTAGTGTCCTAATCATGTATTCATAAGATAAAATAGACTGAATTGCTTCGCGTCTCGACTCATTTTCGTGGACATAAACTCACCAATCCATCGGTGGTAACACTCTTATCAAGGTGTAATGAGAAATATGAACATTTTCATATTCAATACTCGATGACTCAAGTCGCCGTCGACCGAGGGTCTCTCGCTGGTGCGCCGTTATTTCACTCGCACTCGGTTTACGTCATTCAGTCTCCTTGTCAAACGGTTCGGGCGAGGGCCCTGATAAATGTGAATTTATTTGGGAAACCAAAGTCGCGTCATTCGTGACCCCTACTCGTGAACATATATATGTTCTATGTACGAGAAAAAGCAATGATGAC